>CM026422.1:25612986-26212986 GCA_014871385.1 Ceratodon purpureus
CTCGCCGCTAGAGCAGTTGTGGTGAACTCTGTTTTACTTTCTACATTATGGTACTTCCTTAGTATCTGGGGTGGCTCAACCGCGATCCTCCGATCCATTCGCGCTTCGTTGCGCAATTATTTGTGGTCTGGCACAGAAGAGAACGCCCGAGCAAGGGTGCGGTGGGCGGACTGTTGCGCCCCCAAACAGATCGGGGGCCTGGGCATTATTGACCCAGAAGAGGCACTGACGGCCCTAATGGGCAAATGGATCGTAAAAGCTCTTGTCCCTGATATCTCTCCGCTCCACCTCCTTCTACGTCATCGCCTCGCCCAAGTCCGCCCGCCTGGTGGAGGGGCCTGGCCTCGCAGCCTGCATTACGTCCTCCTGGCCCGATTTTCCGCACCACAGGGATCTAAGCTCTGGAATCGGTTAATCCAGGCTTGGCGGCTCCTTAGCCCGCTAGTGGATGCTACTCCGCCCACGACATTTGAAGAAATTCAAAATACGCACCTATGGTGGACAACCCACTTCTTGGGGAACAATTTTGGATTCTCAATTCAGAGGGCGCGGCAACTCAGTCACCGGGGTCTTCAACACCTTCGCGACCTGTGGGTGCCCAACTCTATGACACTCATCGACTGGCCGACTCTACAACAGCGTTTTGGTCTCGTAGATGCAGAGCAACGGCGGATTGCCCTGTTCCAGGCACATATTCCTGACGAATGGAAAGCCATTGGCCGAACCACTCGCCTCAGGTCGGTGTGCGGCGAATGGCTCAGCATTTTCGAGTCCCCGGAGGCACTGGACCCTGTGGCTCTCTTCCAGACCACTGCGACGTACTGTCCCGCCATCCACTCCAATCACCGGGGTATCCTTTTACCCCCGGCCCTTCCAGTCTTTACCGTGGGTGTCCAATCCCGGTCCCTGATCGCGTTGGCTCCCCGCCCTCAGGCGGACCGCTTTTATTGGGGCCGTTTACTTCGAGTGCGGGTTCTTCAGATCAATGCAGATGCGCCTGCAGTTACCAAGCGCTATCTCAAGTACCTGGCCCCCACGGACCGTCTGACTTTCGATCCGGGGAGATGGGTCTGGCGGCCCGGTGACACCTTTCATGCTTACACCGCAAGCAAAGGACGCCATTTTCGTAACCCCCGGGCTTCACTTAGCCTCCCAATCAGCCTTAAATGGACTGGTTTGGTGCCAGTTAATTTTACCCCCAATTGGGCGGAGGTTTGGGCCAGCGGACGACCCCGTAAAGAAGCTGGTTTTTTATGGAGCCTCCTGCATCCAGCGGTTGCAGTCAACCAATGGCGGCACACTGCCTACTCGACAATCTCAGAACTCTGCCCGTGCTGCGACCGCGCCGTCCCCGAAACGATCATTCATGGTTTCTTCGAATGCACAGCTGCTCGCGACGCATGGCAATTTGCGACTACTGTCTTGTACAGGTTACTCCGCATCTCGCCGGCCACAATGCCCTGGCAACCTCTCACCTGACAGCAATGCCTGTTCGGTGACGAACTTCCTCCTCATCTCCAGGCTGGTTTTCCGACTTGGTCACTTATCAGAGGTTCAGTGATATGGACAATTTGGCTTCGTAGGAATGCCCACATTTTCCAGAATAACCCCTGGACGCTGGAACACCTTGAACGTACGCTCTGGGACGCCATCGTCGATCTCGCACGAGCAGCTTGGTTGCGGGTGAGCGAGCTCCAGAAGACCCAACCGTTGGCAGCTGGCAGGGCCCGTATCGACTTCCTTATCCGCTGGGTCCCGAATGCCACCATTTGCACCTTTCAACACCACTCCCCCAAATGGACACACACTCGGCCCCCCAGAGCCAGGTTTCGGTAGAGGCTACGCCTCTGCCGTTGATTCTGATACTATGGTCGTCTTAGGTTCCACTGCTTGGCTGGCTCTCAATAGGTCCAGCTTGCGTGCGGCTTGGTTTGCTTTTCTTTTAGGAGCTTAGGAATCATCAACATAATCTTCGCCAGCTGGGCTTTTGGCCTGGCTTGGTTCGCAGCGGTGTAATGTTCGTTCCCCTTGCAATGGATTTTTCACCATTTGTCTCAAAAAAAATAAAAAAATATATATGATATATTGAACTTCTGATTTTTTGAAAATACTAAAATAAAATAAAATTTGAGTCTTCTTGCAATGGATTTATTCACCATTTATCTCAAAAAAATAAAAATAATTTTTTTCTGAGTACCATATCGATGCTAATGATTTTTCACCAATGTCGTTCTTCTCTTAACGAGAACATCTGCTTTTGCACTAGATCTTAAAGAACGGTGTTCACATGACAAGCTTCACTAAGAAATTGTAAAAACTACAAGTATGATAATTGATGAAAAAATTTAAAATTGGATTAAGTAGGTATGTCATCGGGCATAATTTATGACTTGGTGGTTGCAAAAAGTTGTATTTGCACTTGATTGAAGTCCTTATGGCATGTATTATAAACATTAGGGGATGTATTTAATAAAATGGATTTTCATCAAGTTCTGTTTGTTTATTTAACTTATAATCCTAAATACATGTATTGTGATAGTTTTTATGTAGCCTTAATTCAAATCGAATTTTTAATAATAATTCCACCATTTCTAGATTTAAAAAAATTAAAAAAAAAAAAAAAAAACCTCATTCATTATATTTTGAATGGATAGAATTGTATAATGATAATATGTTATCATTATTTTTACTAACTTAATATCAAAGTGTGAAAGAAGAGAAAAAAATTGAGGTAGAATATGCACAAGCCCATATCCTTCCCAAAAGGAAATAATAGCGACAATCATCTACCTAATTGATGTGATGAAATTTTACATGACCAACAAATAGAAACTTCAATCTCCAACTTTAGAGACCGACAGACGTGAATTAAACATTTATTTGTTCCACCCGTAGACCTATATTTGCGCGATAAAAGTAATAGAAATAAAGAACTACTCCGTGCTTTAAAGAGTAAGACACTATCGTCACAAGTAACCAATAACCAAAATTATAAGTTCTCTCATTGCAATGGAAGTTCACCATTTGACTCCAATTAAAAAACAAAAAAAATAAAAAACCAATATAAAAAAATAAAAATATTGATGATCAGCGAACCAATAAATTATATGAATATAAAACATCATGGGAAACGCCTCGGAGATGAGCAGTGCGCAAGGATGGGAAGAAATTCTGCAAATTTTGGGCCAGAGTAGATCGCTAATCTGCTGATCAGTGACCAAGCGATGGTGATCGATCCTCCGCGATCCGCCCAGCAAGCATGCGAGCATGAGCATGAGCGCCCCCATGAACGGGACTAAGATTAGCGGCGAGGCAGTCATAGACGAAGGTGGGCAAGCGAATTCGGCCATGTTTGGGACGCCTCTCGGAGGGTCGGGCTGCGTTGCAAATGGGGCAACGCCAATTCCAGCCTCCAGGCAGCGTGGATAATTATCATTGCCACACATACATCCTCGGCCTCGGGACAGATGGATCCAACGAAACGAACCCCTCTTATTTACTGGAAGGAGTTGCGTCGTTTATGCGGCTGTGTCACGCCGCACGGAAGGACCGTCTCTGACATCCCATTCACTGCCCACTGCCGCATTTAGCCTCCCCTGAATTATTGGGCCCATTTGCCATCATCGCATCGCCTGCTGAATTCCATGCTACTAAATTCTGCTTCTCAGGCACTTCGGAGTGAGGGAGCTTGGAAACATGGTGAGCTGTGGTGCCGCTCTGATTCGACGCCATGGATTTGGCCTCGCCTGGGGCACGGTTTCGGCATCCAACGACTGCGTTGTTATTGTTTATGTTGTTGTTGTTGTTCCTTCCCTTGGACGTGGAGGAGGCTCTATATTTGTGTGATCTCTGCCCAACTTGTAGCACACCTTCGCAGTCGTGTACTGTATGTTACTCTCCCTTCGGAATATTTTTCAGTTTATAATTTCGAGAAAATTTCTTTACATTTTTGTGTGATTAAACTGGTAGTCCCCGGTAAATGCCGAGGTTACCTCATTGTTTCCAAATTCAAAGTAAAATGAACCTCGCTACTGACTACTGCTATGATTTGCAGTGAGCTCTGAGAGAGGTGGAGAGACCTCTCAAGATTAGGGTTCCAAATGGTGCAGAGTGTGTCTCCGCTTTATATACCCGGACTCCCAATTTAAACTATCTTACTGTGAATTTTTAGTATATGGGAAACAATGAGAATCGATGAATGACCGACACAATGGTTGAGAGCTAGAAATAACTGAAACTATTGAAATGATAATGATTACAGTGATGAATTTAACCCCATATAGTTATTCAATTATCTTTCATTATAAACTTTGTTGAAAGTTGTAACTTCCTATGCAAAGATTGTGGTTTTTAATGAAAACGATTCAACCCCTCAGGTCTTTGAACTATAGCTCACAAAGAGAAATTTAAAATTGTTTATTTTGGACTAGAGAACACAAGAATTATAAATATATATTTTTATTTTTATTTTTATTTTATTTTTATTTTTATTTTTATTTTATTTTTATATTTTTTTATTTTTTTGGTGATTGCAAGACCTTGCATGAAACCGGTGAAAGAACATGCATTTTTTAACTTTATGAGATTTGATTGTATAGATGAGAAGATTATGAAATTTAAGCAAGAAAATTGTTTCCCTTTAACCTACCTAGACATGATAAGCAAATTTTGGCTTCCTTAAATGTCAAAATTATGCATTATACAAGGTCTAAACTCTATATCATTACAGTGTGTATGATGTTAATTTATTGTACATTAATTTTAGAGGTTGAAAAGGGATGTAGCACTATATTGGAATCTGGAGAAGGAACATGGGTCCATATTATTGATATCACACAATTTTTTTTTAAATTTTTTATTGAACCAATTTCCAATAGAATCTGTATCAAAACAATAAAGACAAATATTATGACAAATGTTAACTTCTAAAAGGATATGCATAAGTAATTGCTGAGGAGGTTTACACATATATCTATGCATTTAAGACTGGAGAATGATGCTGTGATGTTGAATTTTTTTGTATGAGACAATGTCAGTAGTATAAATGATATATATTTTTTCCAAAATTTTTGGAGTAATTTAGAGCAACTCTACCACCACCAGTGTATCTTGCAAATGCATACAAATGGGCACAAAGACTCCATAGAATACACATAGTGATTCCAATTTTATTTTTGAAGGTTTCACAATTTTCCTCATCTTTGGGCCCATCTTTTGCCTTTTGGTTGTTTCAAGTAATATGCAATGCAATGTTCCTCAATTCATGTTACAATTCCAGGCGAGACCATATTCCACCCTCAGGGCCCTTTAGGGGTTAAGGAGGCACACAAAACAAAACAAAATCTCTAAATATTTTTGTGACAAAGAAACAATTTTTTTAGGCATGTCGTCCAAAGGTAAATGTCGTTTAAAATCCTGGGAATAAACCACAATACTGCATTGGGAATAAACCACAATATTGCATTGGATTCATTATTACAATAAATATAATAATCTGATTATTGCATTGGATAAAAAATGAATCCAATGCAATATTGAATATCATAAATTTTTAATATCAAGACTCATAATTTTTAATGATTATGACATAAAAAATTACAATTCACACCAATCCTTTCAAAACGTTCTTTTGCGTGCCCATATCTGTTGGAGCTTCAATATTATATATCTTCTCAGATCTTGTTGAGCAAATGAATATTTCAGTGAGAAAACATAAAATAAGGTTCACACAAGAGGGATGAAGACTTTTAATATTAAAATCCTCTCTTTTTTTTCTTTTTTTTTTTTTTTTTTTGAGTCAAAGTTAAAATCCAATTTTGATTATTAATTTCTCTTTACGTCGAGAATAGAATTGTATTATTTTCTTCCCCTATCCCATGGAAGGTTCCCTGCACTTTGTTACTTAAAACTCTTCATCCAATTCAACTCTTCATCCAATTCAACTTATCTTCATCCAATTCTTTCTTGAATTCAAATGTTTACATCTTGCTTGCTTAAATAATCAAAATACAAAAGTGAGTGCCCATTGAATCCAAGCCATTGAAATATTATCCAAATATCCAATACAGTACCCCCCAGATACAACACAGTATGGAGTTTTCTGTCCTCAATGATGTGGAATTTGGATGTATCCAACTTATATTCTCTCCTCAAAGCCCATATCAAAGGATTTTGGTCTCAGATTTCTCTCATATCAACCGCTAGATCACGAGATCGGACGGCCCATGGTGAACCACGCCAGTTTGTTCCCAATATTCCATAAGGTGGGGCTTGCAATGGGCCCTTACAAGTGATGAGCTTATCCTTTGCAAGTTAGGTGTGAAAGCCCCACAACGAGGAAACCTGTAGCCTCTTTCGAAACAATTCTTTAGAAAATTGATCAAATATGGAATAATTTTATGGTATTTTTAAGGTATTTTTCTGTCAGTGGGCACATAACCCACTGGCAATCAAATAATCCAAAAAAGAAGAAGAATCTATGTGAACTTCTCTTTTATATTAATGGCTTAGTTCGGTGGAAAAGAGAGTGGTATGAAACTATGAAATTATGATCATGTCATTTTGTTCACAACCTACAGTGAGAGAACTGTTTTCATTCACTCCGGCGACGGTTTTTCGAGAAAGGGTTAGCTTTTTGAGTTGTGGGAATCCAAGTCAAAGGTGGAGGGCAGTTCCATTGATGAGCAAATGATGAAAAAAGAGTGGAAAAAAAGAGCTGCAATATGCTTCCCAATGCTATACCGGTATGGTAATACTATAAATGGTGGTGTGCTAGGGAAGTGGGTGTAGGTTTATCTTCACAGTGGTCAAGCCCAGGTAAAATAACTGAGTCTTATGGGACCCAAAAACTAAAAACAAATAAATAAATGAAAGATAATTGTTTTGAAAGGAGATCGATGTAATATTAATTATTTATTTGTTTATTCCGATTTCATAAGGATGCTGCTTGTTTAAACATTAGAGGGATTAATGGCAAAAGGAAAACTTTGAGATGGGAATTAGAATCAATTGATTAACCCCTAAAGCATCAACTCAATAAAAACGAGTTGATTTAGGGTCTAGTCAGGCTTCCCATAAGTCAATTTTTACAAGATTAAGGTGTAATTTTGGCACAACATAAAAAATCATCACATTTTTCTAAGAAGACCATTCATGCTTCAAAATTCCTCATACTTTAGGAGATATTTGAATTCAAAGTTTGAAAACACTATTGGGGCATACTCAAATCTGTCCAAAACTGCAATATATGCTCAAAACCTATCCAAAATTAATTGAACTAGAGAAACTTCAAAAATTGAGATTATATATTTTTTTCAAGTTTTGTTTTTTGCACATGTAAACACAATTTCAAGGCATGATCTTATCGCTCGGATTTTCAATCCAATATTTCTTCATATACCTTTTTCACCATCAAAGACTAGGCTTTATTTTATTTTTTTTAATTTTTTTTTGAATTTAAGCAAACCTCAATGTGAAAAATCAAGCACTTCTTTATGTTTTATAGGTCGTATGAGAGAAAAATATTCATGAACATATTCCTAACCCACTAAAGAACAAGAGCTTTAAGTCAAATTTACTTTTGAAATTGATTTTCTTGGTTCACGAAACACTTCAGAGTCAAGTTCAGACCCATTTTATAACAAAATTTACATCTAATTCTTCAAAGAAGTGCAAGTATACTAATGACATTTTACACCAACTCATTGGTATACTGGATGGTCGCCCTAGACCATCTTTACACTAGTGTTTGAATATATAAAACATATTTAAAAAACTTCCAAACTCTAGATAGAAAGATTCTACATTCTTTTGTAAATTATTACAATTTCTGTAATAAACAATGTAGAGGACATTCTCAACTAATTTTTTTGGCATTAGGTGGAATTTGAAGCACTTGACTTATGAACCTTCAAGAACATGGACTTGTTCCCAAGAGGATTCCCTTCTTAGTTGTAGCTTTTTGCGCAGTGGAATAAACATTTACTCCCTTGTGCCAAACGAAAAAAAAACATGGACTTGGCAACGAGTCCGGGGCTTGCCAGCTCAACTTTGTTAACATATAAAATATTAAAAATGTTGAAAATCAATCAGGAATCATTAGCACCTGGGCTGGGTGTTGCCTACTGTGCACTTTGCATACGTTGCTTTTTATTAAAGTTAAAAAGGATATGGTCTTTACAGGTGGATTGTGACATTTCTTGCAGAAGGGGCTGGCCTGAAACTTTTTCAGCAGAACAGGGCTTCTGAACCTCTCAAAGGGGGCTTCAAATGATTGATATTTTTCCTAGTTCCGGATCAAATACCTCTTTAGAGTCTTTACTCACACCGCCTACATTGAACTTCTTTCATATTCCTCTCTTGTTGTAGGAGGCCCAATGCAGCTATCGAGGAGATTTTGGACTTAACCCAGCTAATATCCTCTTTTATGTGAAGTCATTTGGTAGAAGTAGATGATACATGGGTGATAATTTGACAATATTTGGGTGATACGCATGTGATACTCATGTGATACATGGATGATTTTTAGTTTTCAACTACTAAATTTTCTAAGACATTCAAGTTCTACCGGCTGAACCTCAATTTTGGTCGGTTGATCTCTAACTAACTCTCCTTGTGCATTGGCCCAATGTACATTATAGTGTTGCTATGCTTTGTTTATTTATTTCCATCGAAAGCATGATTTCAGGGTTGTAATGCTTTTGGCGAAGAGAGCTTTGACACAATTTCAAATGATATTATGTACATGGCGATCTCATACTCCATAACCTTAAACTTGAAGAGAAGAAGTTCTTAACTCCAAAATGTTAGAATACGGCTTTGTAGCAAGTAGAATATGGTGTATTTTGATTGTATTGGAAATTGGTTTCATATGAAAAAGCATAGTTGGAATTTTGTTTATTTTTTATTTTTTTAAAAGTCAAATGGTGATAATTCCATTGCAAGTATTAAAATACACACCGTCGCGAATCGGAGCCAGACAGGCGAAACCTATTTAAATTTTTTACCTCCTGATTATAGTTGGAATTTAGATCAATGTATCTCTAATGAGTAATTAGAATTCCAATTTATAATTCCGATCTTCGAAGGAGACCACTCTGAATAAAGTTTATTCATTCCACCACTACTGATTCTAATATAATAACCATACTCGCCTGCCAAAACTAACAGTTATCGAAGGTCCTCCCTCGTCCCATATGTAATATAGAACAAACTTTCTTCTTTCCATAAATATGCACAATAATTCTTTCCTGTAATTTCCAACAGATATGGATACTTAGGGGTAAATCCTCATTTAATGAGTTTATAAACACGTTGACTACCCTGAACACAAAGGCACAGCAGGTGCATCACAGTTTTCCCTGCGTCGCAAAACTTGAGGCAGACACGTAGATACCTGCCTTTTTCCAAGATACGGTTGGCTTTCTGCTTTCCTGGAGGGGGGTCCACTGTAGAATCGGTGCTCTAGAATCGAAGGGTATGTTTTAAAGAAGAATAGAATATGCATCGCAGACTCGGGGTTCTGGTCTGCCGAGCTTGGGGCCACGTCGTGGGAGCATCTACGTGTAAGTCTGGAATCAATGAAACATGTTAGCAGATTTCACAATCTGAAGCTTCTAGACTAAGTAAAATCATGTGTGCAAAACGGTTTCGTGGGCAATGATGAAGCGAGCAGGCTGGTGCACTCAGCCGACCAGGAATAAACATGAACCAGAATTACAATGTTCCTTTGTCTTACTGGAAGGTGAAAGGACCGAGACAGATTACAAAGCACTACAGTGTACCGTCTCATCATACTCGTCCTGTCTGCCAGTCGCTTGTAACAGGCCCACTGAAGTTGAGAAACGCCTGAATGCTGAAGATATACGAAGTTCTAATAGGTCTGAGTGTAAGCATCCAGTCAAACGGGACAAAGTACTCGCTTACAAGCATGTTGTGGCTTAGAGGACACTTACATATCCGGGACCTCGGAACTCAAGGAGTGTACAGCAAAGTCATGTGTCAGATTTAATTTCAGGTTTCTGCAAAGAGACATGCAGTTTTACAGAGGATTAGGAGCAAGTTGATGAACCAGCAGTGCATTGTCGAGAGAGAGTGCTAGAAAAAAGAGTCTTTACTCAGTAAGCTATCTAAGTACACTGAGATGTGCTCGACAAGGTTAGGATTCAAAAAAAATGCTCCTGGGTATGTGGTTCTGATCACTATCGGACAGGTTCAAGCGCCTGTGCAGTCAGCTACTCTAACTCTACAGCTCGTCCTTCTCTGAGTAAGCCTCCTCATCAGCTGCAGTGTCGTCAGCTGGACCATCGGTTGCCTCCTCGGAAGACATCATGTTATCCTGTCATGCATCACGAATAGGTCAATACACAAACTAGTGCTTGCAGTGAACGCCCTGACGGATTGCAGAATAAGCCAGAGGTGACAATGAGACGACCACCAATACTGTAAATTATGTTTGAATCCGTACCTGGTCTATGTTTAGATTCTTAAAGTTTTGGTAGTCAGGAATATCCTCAGCAGCGTTATCAGCTCTGTCCTTCTCAGTCTCCTCTTCAACTTCATCCTCTTCTACGACGGCATCAGGGCTAACATTCAAGTTCGCCTTGATGACAGAGTAAATACGTGTGGCAAAGTCTTTAGGATCTTCCAAGACGAACCCACTCTCGAGCAAAGCTGTCTCAAACACAAGCTTTGCTGCCTGTTTGGCGGAATCATCCTGCGCAACAGCAAAACAAACTAGTGTTACAAACGGAAAATATAACAAAAATAGACGACAATAGTGAAAATGCCGGAACAACATGAGCATCACGGGTGGTTGTGTCCATATTTCATGAGTTACATAACTTAAAATAACCACCTACCTCAGAACTCAGAGCAACTTTCTCCTTCAAATCTTTGATGATTGGGTGATTGGGGTTGACTTCAAGAATTCTTTTGCCACGCATGTAAGACTGCTTGGTAGGGTCAGCGAGAGTCTGAGCTTGCATGATCCTTTCCATGTTGGCTGACCACCCGTACTTTGAGGTGACTACGACAGCAGGAGTATCTGCCAACCGGTTGCTAACCTGCACCAGGGATTTAATAGGATTCAGTAAGAAGCGTCCTTCCAATTTCTGTTAGCTTCAAACATTGAAATCAAACATAGTTGAACAGTTCCTAGTATGAGATTTCTCTAAAAAAGAGATCAAGAAGATGGCCTATTAATGTCTTCACAATCAAAGCGCTAGTATTTCAGGACGAAATAAGTGTGACTATAGAGCCAGCTCCAATTCTACAAATACGCAAGCAATAGGTGAATCTTAAAAGTTCATTCTAAAATCAAGACAATGAAATCCTCCATAATTATGGAAACACTTCTAGATGCAAAAACCGTACGTTAAGGACAAGACTCACCTTCACAGCCTCCACCATTTCGCCACTGAGCAAGTCCTTCCACCACTTGGTGAGTTCCTTGTATGACTCCTTAACCTCCTTGAACTTGGCCTTCTCATCTTTGCTTCCAAGCTTGAGGTCATCCTTTGAAGCATTCTGGAACTTCTTGTCCTCATATTCGGTCAGATTTTGGGTCAAGTATTCATCAACCGCGTCTGTCAAGTAGATAACCTGGAAAAAAAGATCATATCGTGGTTAGGAAATAGTTTGACATCGGAGCATCTACAAGTAGATAGGATCCGTTACGCGGGCACGAAATTTTGATTAGCAAGATGTGCCAAGTAATAAATCATCTTACCTCGTACCCCTTCTTCAACAACTTCTCCACGAATGGAGACTGCTCCAACAGCTTCCTGTCCTGACCAGTGAGATAGTAAATTTGCTTTTGGCCTGGTTTCATCCGTGAGATGTACGCGTCCAATGAAGTCAATTTGTCACCAGACTTAGAACTGCACACCACAACGTGGAGAAGACAATTCTAGCCGTCAACATTTCATCTCTGATATCCATTATCACTCAAAACAAGAGAACATTTCAATATGTCCATCGGCAATGACATCTAGTCAACAACCCAAATCAAAGAAACGTAACCAATCGAGTTTATATTTGGAGTTGATGCACTTCACCGCATTTAACAAACACTGCAGATAAAACAGTGCCAATACCTGTGGAAACGCAGGAGCTTGGCAAGACGAACCCTGTTAGAGGTATCCTCGATGATACCCAACTTGATAGCCTTTCCAAATTCGTTCCAGAACTTCGCATACTTGCCCTTCTTTTCAGAAACTTCGCCCTTCTTCTCTTCCTTCTCTTCATCTGCGAAAGTGGGATATTTCACATGTCAATTCCACTATCAATGCAAATAGTAGGATTGTAATAAGCTTATTCACAACAGAATCCTACGAAAGCAAAGCATCGATGTGCACTAACCGGTCTTCTTATCGTCGAGCTTCTCATCTTCATCCTCTTCAACAATTCGTCGGATCATGTCCAAAGCCTTGCGGACAAGCTTCTTCTTGATGGTTTTCAAGCTGCTATGCTGTTGCAACATTTCACGAGATACATTCAAGGGAAGTGTATCCGAGTCCACTATGCCCTGAAAAAAAATACAGAACCAATCGTGAGAGGGTGATTATACAGCTCATTGATTCTTGAGAAGGTTTGGATAGTGCATGCTATTTCGAAAATATTTGATCGATCATCTCGACTCCAGGAAAGATATGAACTCAGCTGTTCCCTCATAGCACTCACCTTCAGAAAGCTCAAATACTTCGGCAGAAGCTCATCGAATTCATCCGAGATGAACACCCGTCGTACATACAACTTGAGGAAAGCCTTTTGCGAGTAGTAGTTTTCAAACAAGTCATAAGGAGCCTTGGGAGGAATGTAGAGAACTGCTTTAAACTCAACATCTCCTTCAGCATTGAAATGACTCCATGACATTGGTTTATCAGTGCTGAAATCCTGAAGCAACAACAGATATCTAAGATATTAGAATGAAGCCTTCTTTTAATAAGCAATGAACGAAGATAGCGAGCATGGCGAAGCTGATAATAAACCTGTAACAACAGACACTTTATTGAGAATAAAGCCCTAACCTTTGCCAGGGAGTGGTAGAACTTGTCGTATTCCTCTGCTGTAACATCCTTCGGGTTCCGAAGCCAAACAGCCTTGGCATCATTAAGAAGCTCCCAATCCCACTTTGTTTCCTTAACAGTCTTGGTCTTTGTTTCTATCACCACACACCAAAACCGAAGAAAGTTATTTCTCTCATCAGATATTCTAGAAAAGTAAGTTTCCGGTATAAGCAAAATTACGTAGTACAGAATATATTTTCTGTACCTAAAACAAAAATCGATTCAGCTGAAGTCAACAGGCCATTCAGTACACTGTGGTTTGCACAACCATGATCTCAAATACCTAAGTCCGCATGGGCAGTCCATCCAACAAAGAAAAACTGGAGAAGTGAGGCATTCTACTATTTAATTCGACAGAATGGTACACCAAAGATTAGGTTAAACTAAGATATTTTCAAGTGATGATTATTCATTTACTGTAGTATAAGTGGTCTTGAAGTAGTTCAAAAGAGTTACTCAGGCAACTGGCTTTTATTGACTTTTAGTGTTAGATTTTGAGAAGCTCACCAGTCGACTCTTCATCTTCGGATTCTGTGTCATCTGAGTCCTTCTCTTCCTTCTCCTCAGTCTCCTCAACGGGCACTTCGACATCAACCTCTTTGCTAGCCCACAAGTAAATGGGGAAGCTGATGAATTCAGAGTACCTCTTCACTAATTCCTGCAGCCAAGAAAATTTCATGGTAAGTTTTTATCACGTGGCTTACTAGAAACTTTCGCACCATGAGTTTCTTTGCCTTGCAATCAACAAAGATCACTAAGTGGCCACTCTCAGTGGTAGCTTCATTGGGCACTGATAGAGTACACAGTTCAGTCTCATACCCTCAATTTGTCTTCTTGAGCATACTCAGCTGCATCTGATTTCAAATAAATCCTGATCTCCGTTCCACGTCCTAAAGGCTCATTCTCAGTATCTTCAGTAACGGCAAAGTTGCCATCAGCTTTAGACTCCCAGATGTACCTGAAGACAATCAGAGAAGACGCTCATAAGAGACGCCTCAAAAACCGAAGTCGAGGAACAAACAACAACCACAGACTCTGTTTGATCCTAAGCGTAGATAATAGCCAGAATGAGATCAAGACGACACAATAAGCGCCATGAAGCATCTCTCAGGATTTCCGAATTAGATGAACAGGGTAGTGAAGACATTGACTGGAACTTACTGCACATCATCGTTGTGCTTGCTGATGACTTCAACGTGATCGGCAACCAAGTAAACGGAGTAGAAACCCACTCCAAATTGACCGATAAGGTTGAGGTCACCACCCTTTTGCATCTGTTCCAAGAAAGCTGTACCAAACAGAAGGGAAACGATTACACAAAGCTGCGAGTACACGAAGGAAATCAGACTGGAAACTCTCCTCAATGATTATTGCATAGGATCCACAAATACAGTCCCTTCCTACGGTGTATATTCAACCTTGGAGACGGATGTTGCATGTTTCCTTCCTTCGTATTTTGAACCATTAATCGTGGGAATGCAGTCTTCTTTAAGAAAAGTGTCAATAAAACATGTAAGACGACTTGTTAACTTCATACACACCTGATGTGCCTGACTTGGCGATGGTACCAAGATTCTTGATAAGGTCGTTCTTAGTCATACCAACACCACTATCTCGGATAGTCAAAACCTTCTTCTCCTTATCAAGCTTGATCTGTTTATCACAACCCAATAAGCGTCTTCCTTCTTGAACAAATCAAGTTGACAGCTTGCTCACAAGCAAAGTCAAAATATCTACATTGTTGAGACAACAGATGAAAAAACTCAAACGGTTGAGTAAAATTACATGAATATCCAATTTAGCATCATCTCCTTCACCAAGCTGTGCCGGGTCAGTAAGAGCCAGAAATCGAATCTTGTCCAAGGCCTGCATCATGAAATAGTTGCAACAGTGAGTCATCTAACTATAAAAAACTACATTCTAAATTTAACTCTAGGCGATGAATTATGGCACAAACCGAAGTGGGTAAAACAAAACCACATTCCAGATAGACGATCACGAGAAATCGAGGTCGAAATTGTTGGACATGTCGTGAAGAATGCACGTGAAACTTACGTCTGAAGCATTGGAGATTAATTCACGAAGGAAGATGTCTTTGTTGCTGTACAAGGAGTGGATAATAATGTCCATCAACCTGGAGACTTCAGCCTGGAACTCGAACTTCTCAGCACGGTCTCTGAGGTTCTTGGGGGTCATGGATTCGCTTTCCCTGCAACCCAATCCGAGTCAATTGTTCTCAATGTCAGCATAATTTGTTCTTGCCGTATCGTGGCACTAACTTCAAATTACAAACAAACTGCAGCAAGAAGAGCTGAATTCATTGACAGATGCTAACTCCAGACACAGCGGATGTGAACGCCAAAACAAATGCAGTCAAAATTCCAAGCGTGTTACCTTTTCACAACGTCAGAATCGGTGGTAGATCCAGCTGTGTGTGCCCCAAGGTTCTCCTCCAGCTTGGGAGGAGCTCCAGTGTCCATTTTCGTTTCTTCTTGCGCATGAGCTCTTCCTGAACGTCCTGGAAAAAGCCAAACTCAAGTCAAAATGTGATACAGAACCAAAATCAAATTCCACAGATTTGAGAGCGAAGCAATCTTCGTCAAATAACAATTAACACAAACGCAAACAATTATGGATCCCCCTCTCGCAATCAAACAGCCTCCCAATCATGGACATCAAACCCCAGAGAAGCGAAAACTCAAAAATCAACGCCGACCAAAGCATTTCACACATGACAATGAGCTGGAGAAACACCCATCAAACTATCCGCCGATCAAAACCACACAACCAAATCCTACATTGATCATCAGCTCCCGCAAACACAGCAACCTCCACTGCGCTTCGATCATAGATTCCCGTCACATCTAACACCCCGATCAAGAACGCGACGCACCAAAACCAGCAATCGCATCGAAGCTACCAAAACCGCCGACTCCACAAACGACCGCCCTTCCACCATCTCATAAACCCCCCTCAAAACACCAGCATCATCACTCACGACCTCATCACCACAAAGACGAACCACAACCCTTCCCAAACTCACCACCACATTTCACTCCCCTTCCACCCCCAAACCACACACCACCATTGCCCCCTCAACCAAACCCCGCGATCCATAAACCCCGAACCACACCGATCCTCGCACTCCCCTCCCAACCACTCCACCATTCTCAGATCCCTAACCACCGAAACCCCTCCCGCACCACCAAACCCTAGATCGGACACAACATCACGAAATCCAAACCAAAACCGAAATCCAAAACACGAAATCCGTCACTCACCATTGGAGTTGATGTGCAGCGACGAGAAGGAGAGCAGCAGGCAGAGCAGCAGCAGCGAGGCGTTGAGACGCCGGTCCATGAGCTGAAGACGCGCCATCGCGGGGTCCGTCTCTCTCTCTCCGAAGCTCCGAGTCCTCCACAACAACTCAACTTCACTCCAAACTCTTCTCTTATGAGCAAATATGGGCTCAACTCTGTTCTAGAACTTTCGGTGTTGAGGTCTCACTGTACCGACTTCGCATTTCCACATCGGACCATGGCATTGTTTTTTGGGATTTGAGTGTTGTTGGAGAATGGAATTTGGGGTTTTGTGGGGTGTGTTGAGGCGTTAGCGCGGTGTGGGGTTTAGGGGTGTGGTAATGGAAGATTTGTGGTTTGAGAGATCTGCCGGTTTGGTGGATTTGGGGTGTGACGGGGTTTGGGGGGGTGGTGGGATGTGGTGACGGTCGTTGTTGGAGTGCTTTGTGTGGGCGATGATGTGGAGGGCGGCTCTGATTGGTTCGTTGTAGTGGGTTTGCGGTGACGTGGAGGTGAGTTCTGATTGGTCGATCTGTGAGGTGGAAGCGTGGTGGGCCCTAACCCACCGGTGGAACCTGGCTCTGATAATCCAGAGTCTAACAAATGCGGACATTTTAAAGCGTACCTCTAATTGATTTAATATTTTTCAGTTTTTCCTACTTTTTCTTTTCTGTCAAGAATTAGGGGCTTATCGGCATTAGTACCATGCTATTAACACTGCAAAGCCCATGCTACCTTTAAACCGGTAGTTTGCAAGCCCCTCCGCGCTCAACGCCGAGGTTACTTCAGTGTTTCAATTTTCCAAGGTCAAAAGAACTTGACTACCTTGAAATTCGTAGAGAGCTCTACCAGATTAGGGTTGCAAATGGTGCAAAGTGTGTCCCCGCTTATATACTCGGACTCCCAGTTTAAGAATAGCCCTTGTATATTTTATTATAATTTTAGGAAGTTTCCTTTCTATTAAGTGATTAATCAATTGCCTCCCATGCGAACACTACAATCACAGTCAGTATTAAACAATATTTCAATAAGTGTCCATATAAGTTCATAACACCGTATAGACTGTATGGTACAATTGGAGTTTGGCAGTATCCTAGAGTTTGTCTTCAGAGCGTGCTAGAGAAGAAGAAAACATGGTTGATGAGTAATTTGTTTTTTTGCCAGTCTAGGAGGATGGATCACCAATTTGTCCCTAATTGGCTATGACCATTTCTCACCAAAAACTATCATTTCAGAAGCAAGAGTGAACAAGAAAAAAAAATACTTTTGTATCTCTAACTGTAGAATTTGACTTAAGACTTGTAAAAGATCATGCGCAAAAAATTTCAATAATTTTGATCTTTTGGAATAAAAGATTATATAGTCTGAAATAAGAAATATTGTTCTTATTTATCCTTTCAAAACAAGATTAGCCGACTTTGACTTCTCTTTGACTAAATTTTTGGCACTATACATGTTAGAGGTTTTGTACTAAAATGATGTACATGATGTTAGTTACTTGTACACCAAATTTTAGATTTAACAAAAAGGCGTAGCATTGTGAAAAACATTGTATAAGGAACACATGTTCATGTTAATGTTAATGCTCATTCTATTTTTTTGATAAACCATTTTTTGTTAGAATGAAAATTCTTGCAGTAAAAACAAAGGTCTATGTCTATTCTTGAAGTTAAAAAAAGAAAGAAAAAAACAAAATCTCTATCTTTTATGTGATAAAGAAAAAGTTTGTTTCATGCTTATCCAAAAGAAATGATAAAACTTTGGCTCCTTGTTGAATGAAAATCTTCGACAATATAAGAATTGTTTTTTGACAATCTCGAAACCAATCATGTTAGTTACTTGCATTAAAAATCCCAAAGGTAGTTGAAGAATGTATCAAAATTTTGGAGCTGCCCGAGAAGTAGGAAAAATTGCTTTGGGCCCCATAAATATTTTTTCCAATGTCTAGTGCAAAAAAAAACTATACTCCCGTGAAGCCCTTGCAATTCCCTACGTCTACCAAAAATTTCAGAAACTCACATCCAAAATTGACATCGGAGGAACCTGCCTAAAATTTCAACAAACCCATTCTACAACTTTGACCGTTTTGAAGTTAAGACGCATGTGAGTGGCACCTCGGTTTTTATATAAATTAGGACAAGAACATTTCCCCTATTTGCGCCCATGTACTTCGTGGTATGGACTATGATTCAAAGCATGGTGGAGGGAGTTAATAGATGAGTCATTCTTTAGCGGTAGCACTCATTTTCCTCTAGTCTATTCTTTCATACAAGATAGAGATGGATCCATTGGTACTCACTTAGGCTAAGCCTATATCAATAAGGGCTCCTTTCTAGAGCTCAAATATCCCCTAATGGTACTGCAAGGTGCCTTTTGTATGTGGAGGTTGTAGATCTTTCAAAAATCAATACATTTGTATCAATTTTCAAAGACACCATTTAAATCATCAATTCTAAAAATGAGAGGTCTCAAAATCTAAGAATAATACATCCAACAAGAAAAGAATATCCTTCAAATCGTGAAGTCAACACAAGATCCAAAAGCCAAACCCTCTAAACCCATAAATCTAAAAACTTCTGAAACATTCCTTGTAAAATAATAAAAATTTGAATCATTGACTGTGCATTATGTTAGATTGATGTTAAAGACAAAGAGTAAGTAACTCAGAACAACGAATTCATTAATTACGAAAATGCACAGTGAGGAACAAATTCCACTCACTAGGCCAATCGCTGACTCCGCCGTCCATCCGCCTTGCAGCCGCTGCATAGAGCGGCTGCAGCCACCATTAACTTACTAACTGTTTAACCCTATTTCCACTACGTTGTATAACCCTATTTTCATTACGTTGTGTAACCCTATTTTCACTACGTTGTGTAACCTTATTTTCACTACGTTGTGTAACCCTATTTCCACTGCGCCTGTTCTTAACATTAGAGCTTTAAAATAACATATAAATAAATGCATAAATCAACTGTATAAACATATTGGATAAACTTAATACATGAAAGTGTACCTATAAACTTGAACAATAAACTTTATATATAACTTAATGGAGAATACATAAATATAATATTTTAAATTAACACCTAGACTTATTGCATATAATTTACGCATGGATATAATCTATAAACTAAATGCATATAAATTACATATAAATTTAGTTTGCTCAAAAATAATGCAGACATCAAATATACAAACTTAATGATAAACTTTATAAATAAATTTAATGCATACTTTTTCAACATAAACTTAATGTTTAAAATTATTACATAGTAAATACATGAAGTCAATATATAAACTCAATACCTAAAATTATAGGTACAAATTAAACCAAAAACCAAATATAAAATTTTTATGCATAAACTTAATATATCAACCTAGTGCATAAAATAAGTACATAAATTTAAGTCATAAATTGATGCCCAAGAGTAATGGATAAATTAATACATAAAAATGTATAAATTTAATGCATTGACTTTATATACAAAGTTTATCTTTATGGTTTAAATATATATAAATAAAATGCAAAAAATAAATAAATATTAATAAAAAAAATGCATAAATTAAATGCATCAAATTAAAACCTGAAATAGAGTTTAAAACTAATATGCAAATTAATGCATAAATCAAAAGTATAGATTAAATGCATGAAATTAATAATTTTTATACATAAACTTAATTCCTAATTCAAAGACATTAAATTAATACATTAACGTAAATTTGATACATAAAAGTAATAAATTATGAATATATATTATACCTAAGCTAATGAAGTAATGCATAAGTAAATGTATAAACAAAATGCATAGAGTAATTTTATAAACTTAAAGCAAAAATTTCAACCACAAACTTCATACATAAACATAATGCGTAAGCTAATTCATAGAATCAACATATAAATTTAATAAATATTAGCATAAATTTAATTTGTAAATTCAAAACATAAACATAATGCCTAAATTTAAACATAAACTTAATGCATTATTTTAAAATATAAAATTAATTTATAATTTTAAAGTATAAACTTTCTACATAAAAAAGATATAAACTTAAAACGTAAACTTAATAATTATACTTAATGCATGAAACCAAATAAACAAAAGTTGAATGCATAAACTTAATACATGCCATTCATACATTGGATAGAAATTAGCAATTATAAATTTGGTAAATAAGCTACTACTCAACATTTGCACATTTAACACAAAAAAATTTCAACTAACTTTGTTCAAATGTACATCAACAAAAACTCTTATAAAAAGCCTCACATTGATACAAATGATTTGGAGTCATCAACTATTACATGGTTCACACAAAAACAACCACAAGGATCAAAATTTGTTTTGTTTCAAATAATATACAAATTCAGAATACACAATGATGTAAAAAAAATATGTATAAGGTAATCTAAAGATTGATACACGAGTTGATGCATTAGATATTTACAATTTAAGTGTTGCATCTATGCTCCACAATCCTCACATGTTGTAACTACATTATATTGGGCACATCAGGCATAGGGAAGTTTCTCTTTACTATTTTTGGATATGTTATCTCGCAACATTGAAGAAGAAAGTTGTTTGGAAGTTCGGTAATGATAAATATTATCTTCTGGACTTCAACTCAGAGGTTGAAAGTGCTTGGAGTCCGTATCATCCATCATATGTGACTCCTCATCATGATAATGAATGTGCTGATGTATTCCTCCCCCTCCCCCCCGCCCCTCGCCTTCCTCCCCTCTTTGAACTTAGTAGCAGTAACAAGAGTGGGTCTTAGGGAAGAGAGCAGGCCAATCTTTTTAGGGCGATCAGCTTAGCAAGATTAGGGAGATAGAAATTGTCGTAATGGCCACTCATGCCCGCCAAGACACTAGGACCACACCATTAATCTTTGACCAGCTAGAAGCTAGTTGGTCTAACTATGCAGACTGGAGCTTCAATATACGAGCCACATTAGCAGCAGAAGAGCTAGATGTCTACATAGAGCTCCATGCCGAGGAAGAGATCCCATCTCCATACTTCTCGCAGGCACATGGAAGCAAGTCGAACGTTTTTTAAGGATTCAATACACTCTGACCTGCAGTCAATGCTCCGTGATTCTTCTTCCTAACTTATAATAGATGGCAAACAGAGGGATAGTTTGGAATACGCATGCCATATGTTGCTAGCCTCTTCTATGAAAAAAGAAAACCACCTTGAATCTAGCAAGCATCGCATGTCTGATAGCTACTATCTTCATGTTTGTGAGAAGGCTGAGATCAATGAATTTTATAAATACTTTGAAGAGCATAGGTTCAAGTTTTTAGGTATGCATGTGCCTGACAGCCAGACGAGTCTTGAAAATTTTAAGGAAATATGAGGAATGCCTCGATATTAATTAATAATTAATAAATGCTTAATTATTAAGTGAATAAATCAATTTAATGTTAATTCCCTAATTTCATTAAACTTATTGTATATACATATTAAATAAATTTGACATATAAATCTATTGCTTAAAATTAAAACATAAATTTAATATATCAACTTAGTGCACAAAATTGATATATAAACTTGGTGCATAAGATTAATGCATAAAATTAATGCATAAAATACATACAAAGAAAATGATTAATAAATTTAATTTATAAAATAAATACAAGATTAAAACATACAATAAAATTTCAAACTACTGCACAAATTAATGCATAAACCAAATGTATTAACTCAAAGCAAAAAGTTTGATGCGTAGATAATTTATATAAAATATAAATATAAACTTAAAAATAAAATTACATAAATAAAAACATATTACTTAATGCATAACTTATTTAATACTTTAAACTGATTCAAAACGCAATAAATAAACTTAATACATAAATTTAATACATGAAAGCAATATAAATTGAATGTACATACTTAATTTATTAAAAAAATGCATAAATTAGTCCCTAAAGTTCAAATAATACATCAAGTTTATGTAAAACCTTATTGTCTAAGCTTTATATATAAACTTAATATTAACACTACGTACATAAATTTATTGCATAAATTTAATGTATGAATTTAATAAATAAATAAAGTTGCAATAGAGATATTTTTGTTTTAAAGAAATTTTCTAAAAAAACAATGTAAAATGGAATTAAAGCCTTAAAGGGTTTTAAATGAAAAGGTAATGTGAATGAATTAGGCTAAGAGATGCTTATTCGAAGAAAAGTGATACCAAAAAGTAAGAGTTAGATAGATTAAGTATCTTTTAGATTCTACAATTAAACTTTTAGTAATGATGGCAAAAAGACAAAAAATTAAACTATTAAACTATTACCAATGATGGCAAGGAAAAAATTAAACTATTAGTAATGATGACAAGAAGAAAAGAAGGCACATCATTTTTTAATTACACAATCTTATTAGAGACATTTTTAATTTGCATGCATCATCAATTTGACAACGTTCACTAAAACTGTTATTGTGGTGCTCAAATAAAAAAAATGAAGGATAAAAAAAATCAACTGACTTTAACTTCTCTTTGACTAAAATTTTGGCACTATACATGTTGGAGGTTTTGTACTAAAATGATGTACATGATGTTAGTTACTTGTACACCAAATTTTAGATTTAGCGAAAAGGCGTAGCATTGTGAAAAACATTGTATAAGGAACACATGTTCATGTTATGGTTAATACTCTTCTATTTTTTTGATAAACCATTTTTTGTTAAAATGAAAATTCTTGCAGTAAAAACAAAGGTCTATGTCTATTCTTGAAGTTTAAAAAATAAATAAAAAGAGGAAAAAAGAACAAAATCTCTATCTTTTATGTGATAGAGAAAAAGTTTTTTCATGCTTAACCAAAAAAAATGATAAAACTTTGGCTCCTTGTAGAATGAAAATCTTTGACAATAAAAGAATTGTTTTTTGACAATCTCAAAACCAATCATGTTAGTTACTTGCATTAAAAATCCCAAAGGTAGTTGAAGAATGTATCAAAATTATGGAGCAGTACAAAATTTTGAAATACAAATTTGAAATACTATTTTTCTGATACATGTACCGGCACAAAAATTTTGATACAAAAATATCTCTTTTGTATCAAATTTTTAAATACTATTTTTCTTTCTGCTAAAAGTATTTAAAAATTAGGAGCTTTCGGCATTAGTTATGAGAAAGCTTGAGAGGGTGGCCATGCTATTAACACTGTGAAACCCATGCTACCTTTAAGTATTACACTCGTGTATTTTATTAAAATTTTAGTACCCTTCCTTCCCATAAGAGATCCATTGTTGCTTCCACTGCCAACACTACAATCACAGTTCTGTATTAAACAATATTTCACAAAGTGTCGGTACAGTTGGAGTTTGGCGGTATCCTAGAATTCGTCTCCAGAGCGTGCTAGAGAAGAACAGAACCTGGCTGATGAGTAATTTGCTCTTTGCCAGTCCAGGAAGTTGGGTCACTAGACAAAGTGCTGAATCTTGATAGGGAGCTGGTTCTAATGCTTGAATCGCTCATCAGCTTAACTTCTTCTATAATAGTATCTGCATACAGGTACAGGGCACAGGTGAGCCTATGCGCCAATCAAACTGTCAGGTTCCAGAAAACAATGACTTTTAAGTACGTAACATGTGGAGATCTGGTGTAACTGACAATCGTCACACATCCTTTTGAAGGGCAACTAAATAGGTGGAGAATCTAGTGATGCCAGGGCAGCCTTTGAAGTCGCTTACACATAGAAAGGGACGTTGTAGCTGGTCGCATATTTTCGAAGGAGACGCTCCACTGAGTACCACTCGTTTTTACCTTGTGCACCACGAGAGCCGATTCTCGGCACATGCACAGAGGCTGCAACAAGCACTGGGATTATGGCGAGTTCTATTCCAAAACTTCCTTCAAGGTCAAGTCCATAGCTAGAACCGTTTGTGAGGATTCAGAGGTCATCCACAAGTCTATGATTAGTAGAACCAGCATAAATTCCTTGAGAATATCAAAGTGGGGGTGTTTTCAGGGTGCGTATGCTGTACCAGAGTGTGCTTTTGCTGCAGTAACAACTTTGCGGAGGCACGTTTCAAAGGCAGTCATGGATATGTCACTGCGAGGGATCTTCCTCCTGCGGTCGTAAGTTTGAATAACTGCCACTCCCACGAATCTTGTGGCTCCTGCATTGGCAACAGCAGCCGCATCAATTCTTGACACAGAGTATTTAACATCATAAAAAGCTGCCTACTCAGAAGATGCAAATCTTCGTCAATACTAATTTCAACAAGAGCATTTACACAAACTGAGCATTCAACATGTAAGCGTATGAATGCAGAGGACTTGTCAGAAAGCATTCTCCTTATGAGCAGGAAAGAGGCATACCAGATACAGGAATCAGGTGCAAATCATCAAGATGCAAATCTTCAGCTTCGTAAGCTGCTTCATAGGCTTCAGGAACCTTAGATGAGAGTCTAGCAACCGCATCGAACATACCTCCCCTGCCCCACGTTCCAGAATTATCGACAAATCTGACCACACAACAATATCATATTATCAGAGCAATAGAAACTCGTGAATGAAAGAAAAACGTTCGTGCAATAGAGGAACACTTGAACTTGAGTATGCTTAGAGGTTCAAAAAAGGCCACGAATAGTGCAGCATTAGTAGGTTGTGAATATAATAGAGCAAAACAGCGATATGAAGCGTACGATAGTATGATGCAGGGCTCGTCTTTGGTCGTTGTCACAGGTTGGGTGCAGTCACCGATTACAAAGTTAACATCGTTGCCTGTTTCGTCATCCGAAGAGTCTGGTTGAAGTCCAACTCCAGGGTCGTCTATCGCCAATGAATGATATCCAAGTGATTGCCACTTTGAACGTTTCTTATCCTCTGCTTTCTGCCTCTTCTGAGCCCTTGCGTTTTCCTGATCTTCGTCGCTTCCCAAAGCAGATGTTCTTCCTCTACGTGATCGCCGAGTGTCAACTTCATTTCCCTTACTTGCATTCGCATCCACAGCCCAAGATTCCAGTAAGGCTTTGTCAGCCGGCTGCAAAAACCCATACATCCATTAGTGTATCCCTAATTGAGGCTCTAATAACGGCCATTTGTCAAACACAAGTTTTGCAAACTTACAGCGTTTGACATAGATGTGAACTAGGATATCCCTGTACATAAGAGAAGACAGCAACCTGGACAGATTCTCACCTTCGTAAAGTCCTTCCCTTCGTATTTGTAGAAATTTTCTGCTTGGTCTCCTTGGGAATCTAAAGTCACAAGTCCGACGTTGCCAAATTCAGTCGAACTCGACAAGTCAGAACCTGTTTTGCCGCGCTGGGCCAACGCTGCATCCACGATAGCTTCTAGCGCTGAATCATCAACTATCTCCACATCGTTGGTGCCACCAGATTTGTGAAGTGTGTTGACTCCAAACATTATCATGGATCGCAAGTCTGCTGAGCCAGCACTCGCTGGCCCGTGAGCTTCCAAGTCCACGTCATCCCGACCAATCACATTGTATGTGAGCTCCAGCTTCCTTTTGGCCCTCCTCATTATCACCTATGCAAGCAACCTCCGAGTATTAAAACATGAACTCACGAAATCCCAGTATGACGAGCTTCTGAAAAGGTGACGCTGAATCATCCAATAGAGCTTCTGAATACGTGACATAATGAGTTTGATAATTATCATTGAGGGCATCGTGGCCTCTGGTTCATCATTGAAAACACACATCTTTAGTAAATGAAACCATCTTCTGTATAACCACTCAGCAGTCACTGGGTCCTGTTTGGTTTCAAGGTCCCACTCTTCAAAACACTGACCTCTTCAATAGTATGAGGTGTGATAAGATTGATAGCTAGAACCGGTGACATCTGCCCCATCCTATGTGCTCGTTGTAATGCCTGCTTGTCAGCTTGAGGATTCCAGTCTTGCTCATAGAAGATGACCTGGGTCATGATATCACATCCATTCAGTGATTGCATGCTGGTTACACTGCCCTACCTCAATCGCCGCTGTGACAAAAGCATCAAACATTCTCTGTCTAGAAATTCCTTCAGAACCCCTGTTTATACCACTTCGGTTCATGCCAGCCAACGATTAGGACTGCAAAAGGTAAAATTAACGAGACTACAGTGATGAATCTCTAATGAAAAAGATCATCCGCACCTAGATTTGATGTTCTGAACTTATCCAAACCTGAGGTTAGCCCTTCTAAACATGAGGAAAAAACTTTCGAATCTCGCTGGCCTGTCTTGTGACATGTCGTTGTACCAAATATTACTGCTCGTCAAATTAAACCTTCGAGGCTGCAAGGGAACTTACAGTATCAGCAGCAACGAGGTTCAAGCCAACGCCTCCTGCACGAGTAGTGAGCAGAAACACAAATGCGCTGCCAGAGCTGGGAGCACCACCACGTTTTGAGTGATCTGCACTAAAGCTGCGGACAGCGTCAAACCGTTCCTCGGCACGAACTGAACCATCAAGCCGCTCATACGAATACCTCCGATACTCCAGGTAGTCCTGAGATTGATTCAGTCAAGTTTCAAGACATTTAGTGCAAAGGGACAGGATCACAATGAACTGCGGTTCAAAAACCATGAACAAAACAGCTTGTTGCTTGTCAACAAACAAGAAGACTATAAATCTATTCAGGGACAATCCGATGAATTCCAAAAGCCAAATCTCGACAGTAAAGGTTGCTTTCTCCATTATTTCACATATGATGTGCGTTGGATAAGTCCGGATAAGCTTTGTGAGCGAACCTGAAGAATGTCCAAGGTGCGGGTCATTTGAGCAAAAATAAGAACACGATGACCACCGGCGTGCAATTTCTTCAGCATCATGTCAAGCATCTTGAGCTTCCCACTGGCCTGCTCCAAAATAGTGGCAACCAGTTATTGCAAAATATTTTCTGATTAGCGCATACTGTGAATAACCCTTGGTTCCAAAGAATTGGTGATCATTCATGAGGTTAATGCACCGAACCAGAACAAGTATATTTCTTAGAGATCAGCCATGCAAACTGTCGCCAAAAGGGCTTACGTACACGGCGTGGGAAGATACAGATTCTGGGTGATGTATTGATCCTAGCCTTCACAATCATGAGTAATAAAATCTTGTTACCTCAACAATGTGCTCGCCCTCTTGAAATGGTTCTGGCTCAACACCGTCAAAGAGATAAGGATGGCTGCAAGCTTTTCTCAATTGCATAACCTGGACAATCCAAATTCTTTGCCTGAGAAAGGACACCCTGTACTGTGTGTTGTAATGCGACGAAACATTTCTGCAAGGTAAGCTTCATCAATCCCAAACACTCACAATATTTTGCAAGGACGTTGTTGGACCAGAATTGTCGCCAACAAGCTTTGGAGATTCCTTCTTCAATACTGAAACATACACATGCTTCTGAAGATTGGCCATTGGCGAAAATCTGTCCATTATTAAAGGATGTATAAGTAAATGGCATGTTTCATTCCAAAGTGCTGCGCCATCTGTCAGAAGTTGTAAATATGAGAGCAAGTGGGACATGGAAAAATAATTGTGCTTGCGGAAAATATGCAATAAACTGAGGTAAAATTTGGATATACTCACATAGTGACCTCAGAAAGAGGAGGAAGTACAAGAGCTTTAGAGTGAACTAGAGCAGCTTTGGTGCGTCTCAACATGAAGCTTTTAACAATTTCCCGTAGCATGGCCAGACGAGAGTCTTCCGTATCAGCAACTTTGTCAGAATCTGTCATCACAAAATAGGAAGAACGCACTGTTACAATAAAGTGAAATACCGAAAGCTTAAACATCCATGGACATAGGATGACCTTCATGTAATAAACATTACTGAACTTGGTAAAAACAAAATTTATGAGCATCCATGGACAGTGCATGAACCTTTATGTGTTTCAGCGGCAGCTGGCCCAAAAACATCAAGAAATCCTTCAAGATCGCCGAAGACCAGAGGCATGCAAAAGTGTAGCAATGCCCAAAGTTCTGTGAGGTTGTTTTGCACTGGCGTTCCAGTGAGCAATAAGCGTCGAGGTAACATATACTGCTCATCAAGGGTTTTGTAAAGCACCTGCACATTTTATATAAAAAGCCAGAGATAATAAACAACTACTTACATAGTACGCTGGTGGTGACTAACAACCATTCTACATCTATAGCGTATTGAAAAGAAGACACAACCGGGAGAGCGAGAAAAGTCAATCCTGTTTTTCAACTACTCTACATCGAGTAGGCCTAAAACATCAAAACAGAAGGGGTGGCGGTGAGAGACCATACACTGTTGGCATTTTTAAGCCGTTGCGCTTCATCAACAATAGCATAGCACCATCGCATGCGACTTAAGAAGGTCACGTCAGCCATCGCAAGTTCGTAGGTTGTCAGAAGTACATCAAATGGCAATTCTGGATTTGCCTGCAAGACCTCCAAAAAATGGGCACCCTTGTGAGAAAAGACGAAAGCAACAAAAACCAAAGGAGACCAAAATAGCCTCAAACAGGCAAAAATCCTAAGGAAACGCATCATTTCAGTGACTACCCCCGCTAAATAACATGTACCTATGACGTAAACTCATTTTTTTTTTAAAAGATCCTACACGAGCTTGCGGGGCCTGCTCGTTGACGTGTTCGCAGATTTTTTGGCGAAGCCCTTCTCTCTCCTCCTTGTTTCCAACATAGCGCAAAACTCTCAAATGTGGTGCAAATCGTGCCATCTCCAGAGCCCATCCTTCTGTGACGCTCAACGGGCATATCACCACTGCCAAAACAGTATTATCAGCATTAGCAACTTCCATAGCAAAACCAAGGTATCTAGAGCTCTAAACGAAAAAAAAAAACTGCGCTATTTGATAACGACAGGACAATAACAAGATGCCAAAACAATGCAAGGATAATCGCAGACGCAGGCTTACAAAATGGGCCTTTGCTAGATCGTGCAGACTTCAGGTATGCAAGCAAGGCAATAGACTGCAGCGTCTTCCCTAAGCCCATCTGCAATGATGAATAAAGGCCAAACCAGCAAAAGCATCAGCTTACTCTGAATCACTAAATACAACCAAGAATCGATGCAGAATGGTGAACGGCATCCACCTCATGTCTTAAACCCTAAACCCTACTGAGAAATTCGGTAACAAAAGGCAAATCCCCAATCACACACAAAATTCGTTCCGGATACGCCCAATATAGCACGCATCAAAGTAAAACACACCCATCACCAAGTGACCAAACAACCGGAGCAGCAAAAACCCAATCCCTTCAACCCTCAAAACATTCGTCACCCTCAAGCAAACATATCATCTAAACAATCAGGAATCCGCACCTCATCACCTGCACATCACCATACAATAAACACCATGTCAGGCAAGCCATCAAAATTCTCGAAATTCCAGCTCAACCAAAAACAAACCCTGGATACCATCACTCACACACTTCCATCAATCCATCAACACTTCCACATCAAACTAACACCATCCAATTAAACTCTTGTGTTTCCAGAGAACATCCAACCATCTACTCCAATCTCTACATATCAACAACTCATGAAATTCAATTCATAATAGCAAATATCAAGATGGGAAACCACCTTGGTGAAGAAAGAACTTCAGTGAACCCTAAAGAGGCTCAACCTCTCATTCACAGACCATCGACCATGTATAATACTGGTTTTTTTTTTTTTTTTTTTTTTTTTTTCTTCATGATTCACTCGATGCAACATCATCATCATCATCAAAAATCTTCCTAGACTGAAACTATGGCAGGTTTGAGGGCTTACCCAGGATGACGTTCACTCCTTGCACATAGCGCCCAATGAGCCACGACACGCCCTGAGCTTGGTGCAGCTTCAGGTCCGCAGTGACGCCCCAGTCCTTGCACATGGCCATCACTGCGTCCGCATCCGGCACATCCTTGGCCTTGCCATGAAAGTTGCTGACCGCCTGTGCAGCCTCCTGCATCTGGTGCAACGCAGCATCCTCCTCCATAGCTGCAATCCGCCCAAGCTCTCTCCCTCTTCCTCTCTCCCCCTCTCTTGCAAGTGATCAGAGACTGTTCGCTTGAGTTAGCTTGATCGGAGTTAGCTTGATCTGAGTTAGCTTGACCTGTGTTAGCTTGACCTGTGTTAGCTTGACCTGAGTTAGCTTGACCTGAGTTAGCTTGAGCTTGGGAGTTTTGGAGAGATGGCATTTGGAGGGATTGTTTGTTGGGCAGCTTCCAGAGCAAGGCTTGTGTTGTGTGGGGGAAGAACACTGTTCATGGCTGAGCTTGTTGTTGAAGCTGACAACATTTGGGAGGTTTAAGGTAGAGGCTCATATTCCCGACTGAATTTCAGGTTTGCATACTTAGACTTGTGAAAGATTTTTTTTTGTATTTTTGGATGCTCTGCAAAGCTATTGCAAAGGCATCCCCAAAAAATTAAATTTTTGAGCATTTCTATAATTTTCTATGAATTTTTGAGTCTGAAGGCATAGAGTGACCATTAACCATTCACTAGAGTCCTACATTCACGAGAGGTTGGGTTCTGAAAATAGAACGCTTTGGCACCAATGAGAACCAATTATAAACTTTCAGTTTTCCCAAGTATGGACGTAATTAGAACCCTCTTTGACACTTTCTCAAGTAAGGTTGTTTGGTTCCTAACACCCCTTCCTCAATCAGTAGGGATTGGGATTGCAACCCGCTCGTGAAATACAACCCTCTACCTTAGCCTTGTGTGTTTAGCCCCCCACTATGAGTATTTAAACTGGGAGTCATGGTATATAAAGCATAGACACACTCTCCACCATTTGTAACCCTAATTGTGTGAGGGCTCTTTACCTTAGAGCGCTTTGTGAATCAGAGGAATAGTCAAGTTTTTTTTACATCAGAAATTATTAACTCCCTCGTAACCTCGGCGTTGAGCGCAGATGGGCGTACAAACTTCTGGTTTAAACCGGTAGTTTGGACGCTATGTGTACTTTGTGTCGAGGTTATCTCGGTGTTTTCTTCATTTAGAAGTCAACAGAACTTGACTACTATTGTGATTCGCAAAAAGCTCCGACATAGGTGAAAGCGTTCACAGGATTAGGGTTACAAATGGTGAAGAGTGTGTCCCCACTTTATATTCTTGTGCCTCCGATTTAAACGGAAGTCTTGGTGAAGATAGTATCTTACTCCATTCACATGTCAAAAGTATTTTGAGTGGTAATCTGATTGGAAGAGAGTTCCGAGAGAGGTGGAGAGAAGGTTTAGAATTAGGGTTGTAAATGGACGGAATCTATCCTCGCTTTATGTAGGAGGGCTCCCAAGATTGCTCTTTTTATTTTCAAAAACCTCCATCTCAAATAATTACGGTAAATCCATAGTAGAGTCATCCAAAAATAATTATTCAATAAATAAATAAATGTTTTTGTAACCAAAATTAACCTGAAACCATTTTGTAAACTTTAAGGTATTTGTGGCTAAATTTTTGGTGATTTTTTTCTAAAATTATAAATGCATATTTTACTACCTGAGCTTTTTTTTACTTCTATAGTAAAACATTTGTTACATACCTCCCATCAACAAATACATACAAACAATCCTACCATAAATTTTGTTTCATTATTCTTTTTTGTATCATGAATTGTACTTCTTCATATAAAGATTATAAAGTAAATATGGCGGTTACTTAATTCAAAACATTATTACAATCATGGCCAAAAAATTAGGATCATCCATGAAAATTTGAATATTTAAAATGAAACAACCGTTTTCATCATTTTTAGAAATAACTATAATTCTTTGTTTTCTATTGTGGTATTTATTTTTTTGAAAATAATATCTTGAGGCTTTCATAAAAAATTTGAACATTATTTTAGATGAACACATAGTAGGCAAGTAAAAGCATTGTAAAACTTCATGGCAAAAAAAATTGTTTTTTTTTTTTTCTTTTTTATGACAAATCTAGTTTTCCTTGAATCGAAAAACTACCAAGTTGTAAAATATCTATTAATAAATTTAATTGAAAGACCATAGTAGATAAAATGAAAACAATTAATCACTTTATAATCATACCAATTTTTAAAATTGTTTTCAACATTCATTCTGTATCTATATTTAAAACTCTCACATAAATAATCACACCAAGAATAAAATTAACTTCAACCTAACGATTTTACTTATGTTAACATGGTGAATCTTTTGTGTGATGTATTATTCAATGACAGAGTGAACAAAAGATTAATTTTTCTCTTGCATTTGTATGTACTTTATCTGGTAGAAATTAAGTTGTACCAAATTTATACCAAACATTTGATGTAGTATACAAATCAAAGTTGAAGTCAAAAAATTAAAATAGGTTTCAATTACTAAAAACATAAGTTTAATTACTTAAAAATTAAAAAAATTATAGATTACAATTCACATGTGTAATCCATTCTTATCTTACATCATGATCAAATGACTACAATAGAGGACAAGTATTGTACATAAATGATGTATATTTCTAAATAAATTTTACAAAATATATAATTCACAAAAAATGAAGATTTCATAATTTGGCAAAAAATTACTATCAAGCCTTCATAGACCAAAAACATTATTATATGTGTAGAATCATATTATTGTGACATTGAAACTAATTCCATATTTATTATGGTTTCATTGACATTAAATATTAATTTTAATGTAACATTCAATAATACTATGATGGAAAAGTAAATCAACATAAAATATAAAAATAAGTGGTACTATTGTATCTTATATTTAATATAAGATTAATAAAATCTTTGTATAAAAGTGTGATCTGGAAAAAATGAAATCAGAATAAAAGGGAAAGTGTTTTTTTGAAAGGTTTGCATGAGTCAGTTGTATGTAACTATAGCTTAAAGATATTGTGGTATTTGTGCTTTAGATGAATTTCTATTTCCATTTGAGTTGTAATTATTTTATAATTTCACACCATTATTGTACTAAAATTGAAAATAATATAAACGTTAATACATATAATAAAAAACAAAATTTCAAATTTTCAAAGTTATGAATATTATATTTCATTATTTATGAATACATCATCTATAGCTTGAGGATTGTTCTTGTTCTGGAAACAATCATTCAAGTTGCATTTAAATTGTTTTTGGTAGTGTTCAAATATTGGATTGAATTGAATTTGAGATTGAAATCCTAAAATTTCCGTTGGTGATACCATTTTATTTAGTTCTTCAATTGAAGGTTCTATATCAAAGATTGGATTGAATTGATTATAGAAGGACTCGCATTCATCATCTATGGATGATGGTGATGATGTGGCAGTAGATAGTTCTCTACAATTTTCTGATCCCAAGTGTTGACTTAACATTAACGATTTTTCTTTTAATGTATTTTCTAAGTCACATAATGATGTTGGACTTACTATTTCATCTACATTCAATGGAATTATTTTACTTTTATCTATTTCATTTTCCAAATAACCTAGGTTTGTTTTGATGGCATTATCAAATTCAGTGCTTGAATTGGAATTTATATTGCATTCAAAATATGCATCCTTTTCATCAACAACTTTATTCTGCACAAATGATATTTGATAAATTTAACTTTAATAGAATTGAATTTGTTTTACATTAGTATGTAACTTAAATATAATGAGTATAAAATAAACAATCATTATTTTGAATTAAAAATAATAAATAATAATTATTGATAAAATAAACACTAATCAAAGAACAACTTATGAAATCATAAAACCTCACCATATATTGTGTTGTCAAGAACTCTTCATTTTCTAATTGAAATGTGTTCAGATTTAACATAGGAATGGTATTATTGTTTTGTTTGGATGATGTTTTATCAAATGTGCCTACTTGTTGATGACCGGGGCGAAGATTATGATTCATTCTAGACATGAGAGTACATTCTAAATGTGCCAAAAAATCTTGGTTTGATTCATCATCCTTCTTTTGAGTGTCATTAATACAAATAGATGATTCAATATTTGTTTCTTTTGAACATCTAGAAATAGATTCTAGTGATGTAATATGTCGTTTCCATTCATTCTTTACATGACTCTCAAGTTGTTCAACCATTTTTTGAGAAACAATTATACTATGATTATCGGATATGTTAAAATCATGGCTTATTTCATTTTCATTTCTAATATTTTTAATTTCAATAGATACTTCACTTGGGATATCATCAAATATGCATTCACTCTTTTTAACCTTCTCAAAATTTAAAGAACATGGTAATAACTTTTCTGGAAGTGAAATATTTTGTTGTAGATCCAATTGATTTGTGTCTTTCATATCAAATGAATAAGACAATTCTTCATCCACCGTTGTATTTGAATGTATTTGAACATCTACATGTGATTTTTCATGCTCATCAAATCCTTCCTTGATTTCAAGAGTTCCTTTCCCAAATGGAATTTCTTGGTGTTCATTCATAGGTAGTTTTGCTTCGCCTTCAATACCTTCGTTTTCTTGGGGTGAGTCTATTAAGACAAGATCATTGGATTTCCATTGCACCAAGTCTCTAGGTTTGTCAGCTTTTAAGATGCTCAAAAATCTAGGAATTGGTGGTTCATCATCATCTGAAGGATAAAGGTACATTGGGTCTTTTTGTTCTTTTATGTCAATATTTTCTTCCATTCTATTACAAATGGGTGTACATGATTCACTTGTTTTGATATCATTTTCTTGATTTTTATGAACATTTTCAAGTTTAGATATGTCATCCATATCATAATCAACATTGTTACTAACTTCTTGTTGAACGAAAAACCCTTCCTGAATACATTTTATTTCAACCATTTCTTTAGATGTATAATTGTTAGTATCTAGGATAACACCATCCACATTCTTGTCCTTGGACATATCTTGTATGAATAGATTTTCTTTTTCACTTTTAGAGATTAATGCCATTTTATTTTTTGATATGTCGTCTAATTTAGAGGTCTCTTCCTTTGTAGGATGTTCAGTCAATGTCAAATCTTCATCTGAAGAAATATTGTCATATTTTTTTATTTCTATCAAATTTTTAATATTGGAAGAAGAAGATATAGAAATATTATCAATAAAGTCTTCATTGTTTTGAGAAATTGATTCATCATTGATACAACATGATGTTTGATGATTAGGATCACATTTGGTTGCATTTAACTCATTTGTAATGTTATGATTCATTTCTTCCAAAGTATGAATATCCCACTCAAACTGCGGATTGATTTCTTTAGATTCAAGAGAAAGACAAGTATCAAGAGCTTCCCCGCAATTCTCTTTAAGTTGTCCATCGCATAAATTTGTAGTACTGGGTGGAATGACATCTTTACAATCTAATTCGTTGCTATACATTAATGGTTTTGGATTCAATTCTTCATCATCAAATTGTAATAGAGGAGTTTCTATGGATGTCATTCGTTCTTGTACAGCTTGTTCTCGTAATCTTCTCATTCCTTTAAATATTAAATAGAAACTAAACTCATATTTTGGACTAATATTATATGGTATAATCTGTATATATATGTTATAATTTTATTTATAATAAGATTGTAAATTAAAAATTACTTTTTAAACCAAATATATATTGATGTTATAAATATATTATTAATTTATCAACTTTGTTTTTAAATCTATAAACCTTCAAATTGTAATCTTTCATTTTCTCTAATATTATTGTGTACTACATCTCTTGCTGCTTCTATTCCTTTATCACCATCTTTGGCCCTGTAATAATTCAACTTTTAAATGTCTAATTTTTTTTAAACATTCTAGTATAATTTCCAAGTTGTTTTACAGTTCTATGTTTTTGGTATATTTATAAGATAAGAAATGGATTCAAAATACCTACCAAGCATCAGCATAAATTCTTTCACTCCAAAAGACCGGAGTGTGGTCTAAATGCTTCAGCCCCGGTAGAGATGATATTACAGTCTATTACGCCTTCTTGCATTTGCCTTATATTAACTTACATATTTTGAACTTTTAAAATCTTGTAGTAAATAGTTATAAGTATGGTTAATATAAAATAGTAATGTTTAGTTTCATATTTTTTTCTACTAGTATCAATTTTTTCTAAAGAGTTTCATAAAATGACTGAACATTTTAAAATTTAAAATGTATATTATGTATTATAAATGATATGCATTAGTATTTTGCAAAATTATTACTTCTTTCTAAAAAGAAAAAATGGATTCTACAAAAATTTCATACAAAAAATATAGGAATCTAGATGTATAAACTATTAATCATAAAAAATAAAAAATAGATACATGATAAATAATAGTTGTTCTTGATCATTACCTTACGATAATTTGGAATTTCTCGAAGACATGGATTTCCTGAAAGATATAAACAAGATAATGAAGGTAATGATTTTAAAACTTCTAACAAGTGTTCTCCATCTTCAAGGTTATTTTTTGACAAGTCTAGCACCCTGACAAGTCTAATTCTTTTTTTTATGTTGTCCAAAATAAATTAGATATAAATTATAATTTTTAACATTTGTGATAAAAAAACCAAATAAGTTAATCAACCAAGAAGAAAATTGTAAATGATATGCATATGAATTGAATATATCTCACTTTTTATCAATTAGATAATAATTATTAATATATATCGGATATTTAATGAAATTATATATTGATGATAGAAATATATTTTATTTTTAGATTCACAATTATTATAAATAATAGAAATTACTTTAAATTGATGCATTTTTTTAGATGGTCAATAGATTCACTGCTTTTGAGATGATTGTTTGAAACATTCAAAGATGTCAATATTGGACAACATGCCAAATTTTCCAACTTTGTCAACATATTATCACTGCATTCCACTTCAGAGAGTTTGGATGAATCTCAAATTTCTCTATTTTGTTATGATTGGCATAAATTTTAAATTGTGGTATTATATAATTTTGGCAATAAATTTTTAATTTATGTCTTATTGTTTTTATATAGTAATGAATAAGTTTTGATAAAAAATCTACATTTGGTAAAATTCAATTCAATTAAAAAAAAATCAATTTTTTTTTTCATACAAATCTAATAGAATATACTTAAGTATTATCACTCAAGACTAGTAAAATATTGTATCCGTTTATAGATAAATCAAATGTATATCCTTTTATTCTATGAAAAATATTTAACTTGAAGTTGTTTTAAAATGATTTTTATTTGAATTTATTTAAAACTCTGTTAAAATTTGATGCATCTAAAAATGCACTAACAAAAAAGAAAAACACATTTCGGGCATTTGTATTGGTTTGAGAATATAATGACATCATTTGTAGTATGAATAGAGAATGTTTTCTCAACAAGTATTTTTTACAAATGTCAAAATTTTAAATATTACACATAATCATCAAATTTTTTAATAATATTGTTCAAAATTTAAAACAATAAAATAAAATAATAATAATTATATAATATTGAAAATTGTGGGAGAATGTATCTATAAACATATATTTTATATGTTCAAATTGATTATAACAAAAATACATGCTTAAAATTTACGAGGTACTAAATGGCTTTACCTAAGATCAAGTGAATCAAGCATCTTTAAGTTGTCTAGATGTTCAATTGCTCCAATGTTATTCTTATGCAAAACTCTATACAAGCGGTTTTCTAAATGTCAAACTCTAAATTTTAAAAATGTATAAATATTTACTACAGTATTTAAATAATTTCTTTTAATATATTTTACAAATGCAAACAATGAAATTCTATAAATATGTCTACTTAACTTTCAATGCACTTAATCATTTTCAAAGATCTTTTGGTATAATACATAAATATTAGGGTTCTAAATTGTTAATAAAGTAATCCTAAAAATCAATCAATTGTTTGAGGTGATTTTATTTTTATTTTTTTGGATCTAATACGAACGAAGAAAGCGTTTAATGCAAATACAAAGTTACTTACAAATTACGTAACTTTGTCATTAATTGCAAGCCGGACAAACTTTCAATGCAATTGCATTCAAGATAGACCGTTTTCACCTCCTATTTCACCAATGATGGAATTTAAGCCATTGACATCCATTGTTACAACCACAATAACTTGAACTGGAAAATAAATTAAAAAATCATGTCTTATTATTATATAATATTATATTGAAAATTTACATTTGACATATTTGAAAGTTCAGTATTTAAATATCATGTAATTTTTGGACCTATAAAACTTGTTTTACCGTATATTCTTCCAGATTTTCAATAATAGAAAATCCTTGATTTTGTAAATAAAGTCGATCATTAAGTGTTGGAGTACGATATTGTTGATATTTCTTACATTGATTTTGGATCCAATCTTTTGTCATTGCAGCGGCCATTATTGTTTAACACATATATAGTACATGAATGTATCAAATATAAGAAATATAGAGAAAGAGTTTTAATTTGTGAAATTTGAAATCGACATATTGAAGATTCGATTCATAAGCTACAATTTGAGATTATCAATTTTTGAAAATTCATCAATTAACAATGTTAAGCTAAAGTTTCAATGTCTTAGTATAATCAAAATTTATTATTAGATGTAATTGGGATTTTGATTTACATTATAGAAAGAACAATTTCAAATTTAAGATTCAATAATTAATGTCATGTTGTGAATAAAAATAATCAGAATGAGATTAACAATGAAATTCAGATTTTCATTATAAAATTTATTTGAAAAACTATGTTATTCAAAATTAAAAATCGATCATGAAATCTCAAATTTTATTAGTACAATTTCCAAAAATACACTTACCATTTTGGGTAAAAAAAGAGGAAATAAAAAAGTATTAGTGACCAAAGTATAAAGGAGAAAGTTATTTTTTAAAAGTATTGACAAATCACATAAGTAATTATCTTTCTATTCAAATTTTTCATTTATTTGATGAAAGGAAGTTTTTGACAATCATGTATATAATATATTAATTAATTTATTTTCTATCTATAATCAAACACTAGTGATTCCAACGGAGAGGTTGTAGCAATTTACCACAATCATCCATCCTTTCATTTTTGTACCACTTTTCATGTCATTATACCATTTGAGACTCTTTTATCAATGATTGAGTTTAAATTATGTTTAGTTAAAATCTTAGTAAATCCCTCATTCTTGTGTTTTATTTTGGAAATGTACTCTAATTGAAAGAGAAATATATCTGAATACACATTAGAATCTATTCTAAAGTTTATGCTAATAAGATTTTTAGATAAAGAAAAACCTACATATAATGCTCATAAGAAAGGGACATTTTTTAACAACATTTAAGTAAGATACATTTTAAATCCTCTATGGTGTTGGCTATATAAAAGTTATTTGTAAAGGCCTCTTGTATTTGACTTATATACTATAAGTTTAGATTTAACATAGTCTTTTTTGTTCACTTTAAGTAACTAATAAACATGGAAAAGCTTAGTGTCCCTTAACATTAGGTGTTAGAGCTTGATGGTCTATAAATTCAACAAAAATTAGTTTTGAATGATGGAACGACTACAAAATTGTTTTTTCTAGAGCTACAAAACCACCAATCTTTTATACACCAAATATAGTAAGACCACCAAGCTCTACTGTCTCTTTGCATTATTTGGAGTAAAAAACAATAATACAATAATTTAAATTGATGGATTTTTAAAAACAAAATTGACTCTGAGGATAAATTTATTACTTTAAGCAAATTTTTAATGTTTAACACCCCTTTTTAAAATAAACACTTTAATCTACATTATTTAAGCTTATTACAATCCAGTTTAATAAAAAAAATTCCAAATTCATTTCCAAGTAGAATTGTACATAAGGATGTAATTTGTATAGAAAAGTTCATATTCAGTAGAGTGCATGTTTGGCATAACAAAGTTTTTGAATATTTCTAAAATTTTGAGAGATGTAGAGCCCCATGGCAAAAAAAGTGTGATTTAAAAAATTATAAATTCTTGAATCTCCTTCCATGTACTCAAATTCGTTGATCTTGAAAGTGTTCAAAAGTAATAGCTTAAAGAAGTGTTTTTTTAAAGAAAACACAATAAGATGAGCTTGTCTTCTCTAAATTAAAAAATAAAAATGGATTTAAATGTAATGTTGCAACAACTCTCAATGACTTGTTCTTTCATATGATGGTTGTGCAAAAGAACTTTTAAATATAAATATAATTTGAAATAAAATATATGTATATGCTATTTAAATGCTACATTATTCAAGGTTTTAAGCATATTCAATATTTATTCTCTTATTTTAACAATTTTTATGTTGATCCACATTAAATGAAAGTGTTGTATTTAAATTACTAATTATTTAAATTTGTTTTTAGTTTTGAAAGGTCTAAGTACTCGTAGGACAAAATAAAAACTATCAATTTTTAACATTGATGCATGAAAAAGATATCCAATGGACTTGGACCAAATTAGATTGAATGAATTTTTTTATATGTTTTATTTCTAGAAATAATACCATCAAATAAGAAGATGAATAAGTACGGATTAAATAAGTAAATGGAATTAAATGAATAGACAACAATGTTATTAAATAAGCTACAATGACCTATGTAAACCTCGCCATCCTTAACCCCCAAAATTCTTTTGTTTGTTGAATAAGTAATTGGAATTCTGGGCAAATGCATTGTATGTCAATTTTGTGTGATTTTTGAAATTTTGAACTGGATGTAGGGAATTGCAAGAGCTTTTTGGGAGTACAATCCTTGTATACAGTATACTAAACCTTAATGAAAAAGTTTTGATTGTTTTAAATCATTTTTCTTCAACAAGGAACAACTTTAATTTTTTTATTACCTATAAGATTTTTTATATATAATTGCCTTCAGAATTGTTTGTAGAATCATCCTTCCACGGTGAAAAAAATCTACATTGAATTGTGAAATGTTTGTCATTTTCACACGTAGTGTTCAAAAAAACAATGCAATAGACCTTTAACCCCTAAATGTCCCATGGGGATAGTATATACGTGGCTGTATAATTGGCATTTGCTTCCAATAAGAAGCTCCAAATTGGGATCTCAATAGTTCACTAGAACCGTATTGATGTAAACTTCAGCTTTTGTGTCGAACTCAAATCCATAAAAGGTCTAAATCCATTCCAAATACTAGAAAAATACACTGTAATCTACTAGTCGCAAAGGCACTTTTAGACGTTTAGGGGTTAAAGACATCTCTTACAAGTTTCCAAAATATGAATCTAGCCAACAATGAGTATTTTCCTAGTGTTTCATCCATTAGATCAACATATCATCCCTAAGTCCATATAAAACTATAATTGATGTTTCAAAGCTGAAGAACATTGCTTCTTCTCCATTGCAAAATCAAACACCAACCCTGACTACAAAATGCATGACCTAGATGAGTGGCATGCTAAGGCAACACACTCATATAACATCTTAGTCATTGGTTTCTAATCTTGAAAACACACCAATACAACCATCTACAACTGAGAAACTAGGAATGCGGAACGCACAAATGTGTTTTAGTGTCTACCTCTTAACGGATTGCTCTAGTCTTGTACTTTTGATCTAATGTCATAAGGACAAAGATTCAAAATACATGGCAAAAAGACACTCGATTCTTGCCGGTTTCACCTTCTATTAAGCCTTTTGATGAGCTTCACTCATGGGACTTGTATTAATGTCTGGGCTTCAGCACAAACGTTGTTATAAAGCGTTGATGTGCTCCCCTTATTCTAGTAGTGCATGGTTGATAATGTGAATGCAAATGAGCCCTATTAATTGCTAGCAACTTGAGAGAAGTATTTCTCAGAACGACGCTCTACTTTAACATCATCCAGTCTATACAAGAGTCCAATCAGCATGTGATGGAGTCAAGTGCACGTCCAATACCTGCTTCCAAACAATACTTCTGGAAGTATTGTTTAGGTACTCCAGGTATTATATGGTTAAAGTATTGCACTCCTGCAACCAGTACTGTCAAATACTTGAAGACCTTTATTCGTGCTAGCAGGGCTGAGTTCAAAATGCACAATAAATCAACTTAATCACAGCTCGGAACAATTCAAGTACGATTCGTTTCAGTGGCTTCAAACTTGAATAAGAGAGAATCAAATGCACTCGTGATCATATGGAGAGCTCGTAAAAGAATTTGTGTCGTTTTTTAAATGGGTAATCAATGATACATTCTCGATTTAAATGCTTTCCCTCCAGCCAGCATATTCGACATGTTCATGTCTGAAATCAGGCTCCCTGGAATCTAGCACTTCAGCTCCGATCTTATAATTCACCTCAGGTAAGTTAAAGCTAACACCTGATAATTTCCTAACTTGACCATTGCCCGAGCAATGCGATGCAGATAGTAGTGCTCTTCCAAAGATCCTAATTCTAAAGACCTACATCTAAGGCTGTGGATTTCAATTTGAAATCTTCTGAATGCACAGCACATCTTCGGATGGTACTCTGCGACTGCAAAGCCCAGTGTCGTAATTACACGACCGGTCAGATGAACTTCGATGAGTCTATTGTTCACAGTGAACTGGTGACGAAACCAATGATGGACATGGCCGAATTCACATCGATCTAAACATTGGCAGCGGCACGGAGGACGAGCACCTCAAGGGTGAGGCCTGGGCCGAAGCCGATGAAGAATCCGAATTCGCTGCCCTCGCCCAACGTTGAGGCGCCCATCTTCAGGGACCGCTGACGGATCTGATCCAGTACAAACAGCACCGACGAGCTGGACATGTTGCCGTACTCGGACAGAATGTCCCTGCTGCCTTGCATCTTGTCCTTGGTCAGCTTCAATTTTGCCTCCACCTGGTCGAGGATGGCTGGGCCTCCGGGATGCACGGCCCAGAACATCTCGTTCCAATTCGGGGAGCCTGCGCACTTCCTGGCCTCGGTCAGGAACTTCTCGATGTTCTTAGAGATCAGCCCAGGAACATCTTTCATGAGGTGGAAGATGAGGCCTGCTTCGGTCAAGTGCCCATCGATGGCACCATCGCTTTCGGGGAGGATTGTCTCGCCGGCCCAGTGCACCTCGAAGAGCGATTTCTCGATCTCGGGTTTGGGGTCCGCTCCGACCACATACACCCCGGCGCCATCGCCGAACAGGGCCGAGCCCACGAGCCCATCCAGGTGGTTCTCGCTCGGGGCGCGGTAGGTGACGGCCGTGACCTCGCTGCACACCGCCAGCACCCTGGCGCCCTTGTTGTTCTCGGCCAGATCCTTGGCCACTCGCAGCACGGTGGCGCCCCCGAAGCAACCAGTCTGGTACATCATGACGCGCTTCACGGAGGGCTTAAGGCCGAGCAGCTTGGTGAGGGCGTGGTCTGCCCCAGGCATGTTGACGCCGCTGGTGGTGGCAAAGACGACGTGAGTGATCTCGGATTTCTTGCCGCCCCACTCCTTTATGGCCTTCAGGGCGGCCTCGGCGGCGAGCTTGGGCACCTGCACCACCACGATGTCGTGGCGCACATTGAGCGAGGGCTCCATGTAGGTGCAGATGCCGGGATTGGCCTTGAGCACCTCCTCCGTTAGAAACATGTGGCGCTTGCGGATCCCGGACTTGTCACAGATGCGCTTGAACTTGGCCTTCAGAGCCTCCTTCTCGCTGGTATTGGTGATGTTGAAGAAGAAGTCCGGGTACTCGGACTGCAGAAACTCTGTGGGCGGCACGGCAGTGCCGATGCCCAGCACGCACGCCGGCCCATCAGCACGGGGCTGGCCCCTAGGCATCGGTGCCCTCACCGCCGGAACCTGAACACCGCCCTCTCCACTTTGTGCCATTGTTTGCCCTTCCCTCTACTCAATACCTGCTCGACCCAATCCACTAGCTTTCACACAACTCCAGTAGCTTCCACACAAAGCTCCTTACAGGACTAAACTCAATCTTCAAGGCAACACCGCAACACCGCAATTCGGAGCACTTCGAATCAACTAGTTCAACCTGAAACAAATATCATCTAGCAGGTGATTCAACTGATCAATGGAGCTTCTCAAAGGCAATGCACAACTTGTACTGAGCACGTCTAAACCAATGCACCTGAGTTGCTGGAGTGATAACTGATGAAGTGAGGAGTGCTTCCCCAGCATCACATATATACAACATGCAGAACTGCAACATGGTCGCCTGAATCTGACTGTCTTGCGGTCTTGCCAATTCCAATTCCAATTCATTTCCACTTTTGGTGTGTAATGTCGTAACCTTGACCATTGTCGTGTATGGTTCGTCGCCAATCCCTGTGTCGGGCCATGTGGGCTGCGCATCCTGCTCTTGTGGTCACTGGGCCGAGACCCAGAGTCGTCATCGTTGAAAGCAGGCGAGAAACTGAGAATATGTGAACTTTTGTGTCCTTGTTGGCACCTTTGGACTAGAAAATTATAATATTGTTGACGCTGGGGTCGCCTGTGAGAGTGAGTCCGCGCAGTCTGCTGCTTCTTTCAAGGTGCCGTGTGAATTTTTAATTATACTATCAAATATCATTTGAAAATTCTAAAGCCACTTTGTTGAACATCTGGGTACCAATTAAAATGTCGTTTTCAAATTTGCAATGAGAAATATTTCAGTAGTGCCAACTTTGAAAGCCTTCCCAGGGCTCAAATATTGATATTTTACTACAACATTTTTACCAAAAAATTATCTTTAAGTTAATTATATGTATGTCAGATTTCAAGGCCAAAAAATCTACCAAAAATAAGTTATTCCAAATCTACCACCGTGGAAATGTTTTTATTGCTGCAAACTTTGACAACCTCCTAAGATTGAGTTTTTTTTTGCAATAAAATTCTTGGAACAAAAACCCCTTTATGTAGATAAAATATGGTAACTATTTCAAGGCCAAAAGACCAATACCAAAAAGGATATTAACAAATTACCAAAATGTATAGTTGTTGGAAACAATATGGAAAACCATTTCATTGTTACTAAGGGTTGAGAAATTGTCTATTTACCATGAAATTTGGCATGAATGTTTTTATTGTAAAGTGCATGTTGTGGTAAAATATCAATATGTGAGCCATGGGGAGGCTTTCAAAGTTGGTACTTCTGAAATTTTTCTCACTTCAAATTTGAAAACGACATTTTCATTAGTACCCCATTATACATTTATTTACACTCAAAAGGTTTGATCCTAAAAATACATAGTTTGGGAAGTAAAGAATTTTGCATCTAAATCATCAAAAAGTCTAAATTATAAAGTATTTACTACCTAAATTAAAATTTCCAGAGAAAAATGTTTTATCAAATTTCAATATGAAGTTTGTTTGTGGCATCACAACTAAAAGAAATACAAAATATGACATCATTTCATCATTGAAGCCTAGTTTTTGTTGAATTTAGAGGCTACCAAGCTATGATACATCTGATATGAGAAACCACCAAACTTTTCTAAACTATTACTCCCTCCGTCTCACTAAAAGACCGTTGTTTGCTCAAAATTTTTGTCTCTAAATAAGATCGTTGTTTCTAAATTTGACCAAGTTATTTCTAAATTTGGCAACTTGTTTCTAAATTTAGAATTGCCCTTAAAGTTGATATTATTAGCAAACAATGGTCTCTTAATAAGATGGAGGGAGTAGCTGTTTAGAAGCAAATAAGATAATATTCAATCAAAACTCATGGTATCTAAGTCAAATACTTATTGCCTTAACAAACAATTCTAAGATCTTATCATCTAATGGCTTTCATTTTGATAGCAATTTCTTCATTAACCCCTAAAGGTTCTGGAAATTCGAAATGGCTCTCGGTTGTTTCGGGCAGCCTAAATGAAGGGGTTAAAAGTAATATTTTAGCCTAAGAATTTTATTGGGTGCTCCCTATACGGCTAGGTGTATGTGGTAAAATTTGCAAAGCCAAATTTCACTTTTAGAACCTTCATCCAGAAATTTTAGGTTCCAAGTCCAAAAGGGGCAGTTTAAAATTAGGTTTTTTTAGTTCTTTTTTTTTTGGAAATGTATTCATAACCAATTCACTACTCAAAATCCACAGTGGCCTATGTCAAAAAGCTTACCAATTTTACAAGGGCAGCCTCCAACATTACAAAAACAACCTTCACAGTTTTTAGTATTTTTCCAATTTTTTCTTTCCAAAATTTGTCAGATTTTGAGATTTAGGAAATTTTCAAATTTGTTTTTTCCAATAATTCAAAAACTCATAAACGTATCTTTTAACTATAACAAAAAATTTAATGTTATTTAACATAACCAAAAAAATTTAATGTTATTTAAGTTTTACCATATTGTGGTTTTTGTACCTCCTTTTGGAAAATAATTTGCATGAGGGCGAAAAAAGGGTAATGAGACTCTAAAATTTTGCATGGAGGTGCCCAACTTAGTTACCTATATGTAAAAAAATATGAACAAAATGTTTGGGGTAACAATCATCAAGTCTCCATTAGCACCATTTAGAGTATGCCTTTCACGCAAAGCCCAAAACAAAAATACAATGAACTTTGAATGTTATAATCTCACAAATGGTAAAGATCCAACCGTTAAAATTTGACATGGTATTAGTGCAGGTGGTTAGGTTGAAGATCTTATGTTAGATGTACCAAAAAAGTAAAAAAATAAGCCAACTTTTACAAGGTTGTTAAAAATCATAGTTTTTAACTTTTTGGTTTTGGAGGTCCAAAAACGGCTTGAACCTTTAGGAGTTAAGAAGAAGATACTCTAGATATTGGAAATTTCACACATGCTTATCGAAATTGGAAATAGAAAAACTTGTATGAAGTCCTTATATTTCAGGCTAGGAAACCATGAATTTTACATGTAGGGTAATATTCTAGCAAGTTATTCCATTCTCGGTGCATTCAACTCACTAAGCTTTCATTTTCTAATTAAAATATTCATACCAACAAATTGGCACGACCTCTAAGTGTAAAGAGGTTTGGGCCAATTTTAGCCTCTTAGCCAATCAAAAGAGGGAATTTCAGCCTTCAAACAGGCTCAATAGGCCCAGCCCCTTCATGAAAATCCGCGCTTAGTCTAATGGTTTATTTTCACTTCAGTAACTAAATTGGTTGCTAAGTAAAGTAACTATAGCTATCGTAAGTTGTAAAGGTGGGAACATATCATTTTTGTGATTTGGTATAAGAAGTGATTTTTTTTTTAACTGTAGTAACTACGATGGTTTAGGAGTGAAGTGACTTTATATGTTGTCATGAGGTGGAGGTGGGAACATATCATTTTGATGTGGTGGTCTAGGAAGTGATGGTTTATTTTCACATCAGTAACTAAATTTGTTGCCAATACATGGGCCATACAAAAACCTCAACAGCTGGTCCGAAATGACCTTAAACTAGATGAGGGTAGGCAAGAGGAGGGGCTTAAAGCTCCCAAGAGTTAACCATGAGGCCTCATGTTCGACTCGCTACAATGCCACGGGCTATTTGGTCTGTTGGAGCGTTCTGATCTGTAGAGTCTCGACTGCATTCGAGTGAGTTTCTAGAATGTAATAGAGACGTAGAGACCCAACATTATAGAGCATTCCATTCCAATATTTTTGGAGATGGATTTTTTACTGAGAAACTCCAACACAGTAGAATAGTAGAATTACTACTATTTCCAAAGATTAATAGGATTGATGTTTTTGGCTAGGCTACCGGGTATGGCCCTTCTTAAAGTAAAGTGGCTGTAGAGTTGTACTATATTGTGAAGGTTTGAACATATTATTTTTAGTATGCTGGTATGGGAAGGGATGGTTATTTTTCACTGCAATAACTATACTGGTTTTAGGGGTGAGGTGATTGTAGATGTTGTAGTAATTAAGGCTACATAAATGAGTAATTATCAATATGGTGGAGGTGGAATCTTTGAATAAGTGCTCAAATGGGCCTGGGGGTCCTGAAAATGGCTACTTGGAGAGGTGGGCTTTGGGGTTACCACTTGGGAGGGGGTGTTGATGTGGGGGTAAGAGGGATCGGTTGTAGGGGTGAGGGGGTATGACCGTGGTGGGAGGACGGTGGAAAGGGGACCTGGAAGTGATGTCAGGGTGGAAAGGTCCGTCAAGGATATTAGAGATATTAGAAGGGGTTTGTTCACACTTGGTTGGAATTTGGAGTCGATTTGTCAAATTTTGAGCGTGATTTATGGTGACAATTTAAAATTGAAGTGGGTTGTAAAAATATATTAGAATATAAATTTAAGCTTTTAGAGAGTTTTAGTAAGAAGTTCGTAAGTTTAAATGCGAAGCATATAACAACACTTTCAAGATCTATGCTTTGAATACTAAATGAATGGTAGACATTTATTTCCAAAAATAGGAATAGATGGTAAAAATATTATAAACTAACAAAGAATATATGGATAGAATTTCAACAATAAATTTATTAGCATTGCATAGACATGGTCTATTAAAAAATTCGCTCACTTTGGATCGGTGAATCTTTTTTGTCAATAATTGGCAAAGGATTTATAAAGAGACAATGACAAAGCTTGTGGACCATGATTAGAACATTTTTGTGCCAAAAACCAAAGCAAAAGCAACTATTTACCATGTCATTTTTTAAAAGGATTCAAACTACCTAAAAATATGTTTGCAACTAGCCTTAGAGATGGTCTTACAAGGGGGGTCTTACAAGTGTCCTTTTCTTATCTAAGGTAAGAGTACACAAAATCGCCACCGTTCTAAAATTGCTCAAATGTACAATGGTAGCTCATTTCAAGAATATTTGACAAAAAGACACTTCATTCACGCCGGTTTCCTAAAAGTAGATGGTCCGGAGTTCTTCCTCACCCAGCGGCAAAATTCAGTTCCCCAGTGGAGATGCTCCAAACCAGGGCTGGTAAAATCAACCCACTTTCGCTTCCTGGAACAAGGTCAACTTAGTCGGTTTTTCCACATGATTCATGAGCATCACTACTGTGGAACATTAGAAAATCATTAGGAAATCATTAGAAAATCGACTCTCTCTCTTGATAGCAATCTAGACAACAATCTTGAGAACAACAAACCCACATTGCTTCCGGATCACCTCACCTGGAATCACTCCCAAAGTGGTCCGGCTCAGTTATCATAACTGATCAGAAGACATCATGTCCAGTCTAGAAAAGTCTCGGAGAATGATGTTTGTTGTAGTTTTCGGAGCCAGTGGAAGATCTAGGTGAGTGATTTCACATGTTGGTGGCATCTAGAATATGTGCCGACAAGTTCATGTGATGGTAGTTATCAAAATATGATATTTGAACTCGTGGGATGGTTTTGGAGTGATTTTGATGTTTGGTATATGGCAGGTACCGATCTGCTGGTGTTCTATCTGTTTAGATATGTGAGAAGAATAAGTTGATACCTGGGCCGCTTCTGGTTCTCCTCTGGATGAAAATAATTGGGATTATGGAAAATAGGGGGAACATTTTCCGTGAGCACATGAGAAGAATCATCCAATTTTCCATAGGCATGAGCAAAAAATTTCACTAAGATCATCCCAAGTAGTATTGTAAACGTGAAAGCGAAAAGCGGAAAGAAGTGGAAAGACGTGAATTGCGGTTCAGGCCAGCAGGGGAAAAGTCTGTATTCAAGCCTGTAAGCCTGTAATTTATAGGTTGAAACTTGGTTTTGGAAGGTTTTTTGGGGCAAACCTGTAAACTTGTAAATGGTTTTGGAATGTTTTGCTTCGGAAAGACACTCAGGTTTGGGAGAACGACGTTTTCAGGCTTACAGGCTTACTGGGGATGCTCTAAACGGTGGAGGGAGCACCATTGAGTTTCGTAGTGTATTTTTCAACTATAGTGTGGGGGACCACAATAAAGAATTTTTTTCCCTATGAGAGACTACAAGTCTACAATTGAGTATTTTTCTCTCAGTTCAACTAAACCTCCCTGACTCAGCCTGCGTTTAAATCAATCTCAATTAGGAAGCACCTCAAATCTCAACTAGATGGCCCTGGGTGCGCCTCCCCCCCCCCCCTTGGCTCAAATTGAGAATTTTGATCGCCACATCCTACTTAGTCTCTGATCACATATCACATGAATTGAAGTAGACTCTATACATTAGTGGCCAGTAAGCTCCCAGTTTTTTTTTCAAAGTTTCTAAAGTGGCGACTAAGGGCCGATTTACATATAGAGGCCGGGCCAATTTTCCTTGGGGGCGATTGCTTGAAATTTCAGCCCATTTTTGGATTGGGGCCGGCCTCAAGTCCCCATTATAATAAGATTATAACGGAGGCCGATTTTCCCATATGTAATAGCCTTGGGGCCAAGAAGCCAGGCCGATTCAATAAATCTAGAAAATTTCAATCCTTCTCTTTTTCTTTTCATTGCCATTTGTACAAGATTGATGAATGAAAACATAAGATTTTAATGGTTATTGTATTCTTCATGGTCGTACGAAATGTTATGGAAATAATGTTTTATTAGAAAGTTTGATTAAATTCTAAGAATCACCGCAATCAAACAAGAATATAGCCTTAACGACATATCTACACTTGCACATCTAATACGTAGACCAAAAACATAATAAAAAGAGGATTTGGGCTTCATTTGGCCTCCAAATGGTCCATGCAATTAAAATTCCAGGAATGATTTGGGTACAAAACTATTGAATTATAGGTGGTAGATATGGGAGTAAGGAAGGACATTGTGGATGAGTTCATCATAGGCTCCTTCCTCGTATCTGCAAGGTGGTGGGCTCACTTCCCCGCGGCTTCAAGAATGATTGTGATTGGTTAAGGATAAAGGGTTTTTAAGGTTAATTTTTTTTTATTCAAATCTAACATTGGCCCCAAGGCCAAGAATTGGCCATCCATTCTCGGTGCACCCAATTCATCTAGCTCCGGCCATGTTAGAACTTGCATTTTCTGATTAAAATATTCATACCACCAAATTGGCCTGGCCTCTAAGTGTAAAAGGGTCGCGGCCAATTTCAGCCTTTTAGCCAATCACAAGGGAGGATTTCAGCCTTCAAACCCAGTGAATTGGCCCGGCCCCTAGGTGTAAATCGGCCCTACGGATTTTTTACTTTTCCTACCACCCGTCCCTAGTTGAAAGTGCCCCTTTAGCAGTCAGAAAAGTGCCACAGTGGCTTAGCCGTCGAGGAAGGAGGAGTAACTCGCGCTCCTCCGAAATTTCCAATTTAAACGCTGCCACTCAGCCGAGCCCAACTTAGTCGGTTTTTTACCGACAGCTTGATCTCATTTTTCTTTTTTTTTTTTTGGAGCAAATGAAGATCTCATTTTTCCAGAAGATCACTCATATTGAGGATCACTGCTGTGGATCAGATGTAGGAATCACTAGAAAATCCATGGACTCTCTCTCTCTCTCTTGATAGCAATCTAGACAACAATCTTGAGAACAACAAACCCACCTTGCTTCCGGATCACCTCACCTGGAATCACTCCCAAAGTGGTCCGGCTCAGTTATATTCATAACTGATCAGACGACATCGATCATGTCCAGTCTAGAAAAGTCTCGGAGAATGATGTTGTTGCGCTCACAGCAGTAGTTTTCGGAGCCAGTGAAAGATCTAGGTGAGTGATTCCACATGTTGGTTGTATCTGGAATATGTGATGGTAGTTATCAAAGTATGATTATATTCATGGGATGGTTTGACGAGATTTGGATGTTTGGTATATGGCAGGTACCGATCTGTCGGTGTTGATTTGTCTGTTTAGATATAAGAGAAGAATGAAGTTGATACGTGGCCCGCTTCTGGTTCTCCTCTGGATGTTGCTGCTGTGGCAATGTCCCGGTGCCGACGTTGTTGGCGATGCTGGAAGCGAGTTCTTAGATATGAAAGAGCGAGAATTGGAGCGGATAGTCTCCGGAGTAATCGCCAACAGCAATCGATGTGGTATGATATGTGTAGATGATCTTCCATTTGGGAACCAGTCTCCGCAGTCTAGCTAGTCCTCTGCCAGAGATGTGACGGTGGCTTTTAGAGGCACAGTTTATAAAATGCTTGCTGCTACTTCCCTAAGAATTGTTACAACGTTTATTCTGCTCTGTAGAGATGCTTGCGATTTGTGGTAACTCAACGAACTGCTCCCACGACGATTGTGCACTGTCGCTCGGAGAACAACTACGAGTCAACGGTTGGAATCACGTCGACAACAACGAGTTTTTTTCTCCTTGCGGATCAAGCAACACTTCCTGCATTAAATTGGATTACACCCGCAGTTATGTCAGGTTTGTCTAAACCTAGGTTAAGCTCCGTCGATTCTTGAGCAGTTGGTCACAATTTGATTCCAGGCTTGGAGGTTTTTGTCTGGAGTATGAGCTCGTCCCTTGCGAAGCTTATGCGAAATGGGTTTTTATTGTCAGTAATGTTCGAATGACTCGTCTGTGACTGTGAATGAAGGTTGCCACAACCGACGAACCTGAAAGATGTGGCCGCATTGCGTTCCATCTGTTTTAAGAGGGCTTTACATCCCCTGATGAAGGAAATCGCCTCGTTAAATCCATCTACTCATAGTCTGCCGTTTTTCGGGTCGCTTGATGGGACATGGCAAGAACTCCTAGGCTCGGTAAACACATTGAACCCTCTGTTTCTAATTTCTAGAGCAATGAGAAATTGAATTTACTTTCACAGTACGAGGGAGAACGCTATGGTCAATAGCTCGTTTCATTAATTAATTTCTGGGTCAAACTGAAATGTTTCCCTAAACTAAGTGGAGTGTGTAAAATGATGACCCATTTCACAACCCTAAACCTGATCGAGGTTTCCTGTGTGTTGTATGAACAGGACCAGAGTGCAGATGACATCAGGGGATTTGATCCTCGTTTACGGCCGTGGTATCGGGCATCAACCTCCGTAGTGAAGGTGGTTGTGGTGCTGATCGACCTCGCACCATCTATGTACAACGATCTGCCACCAGACATCGGAGCTGGGGCACTCTTAGAGGCGGCCAAAGAAATAGCAAATCAGGTGCTCTTGACCCTGTATGCAGGTGACCATGTTAACATTATCGTATTCGATAGTACAAGAGTCATTCAACTGGCGTCTTCAGCAGTAATCTCCTAATCCTTCAGCCATGTGCAATCGACTTTTGTACCATATCTGCTTGGTGCCACATTGGTCTTGCATATCTTATTTCGCCATACAAACAAGTGGAGTCTAACTTGTGCTTGCTGAAACAGGTCTTAGTCCAAAACCAAAGATCAACCGAGCAAGTTGAACTTGACCCTTTGAGGTTGGAGTTGAGCAAGCAGATAGTTCAAACTGAAAACAAGCAATCGGATTTTAATGCTGCAGTTCTAGCTGCCCTGCGGAATTTTGCCTCTAATCCCCAGGCGGCCAAGGTGTGTGTTTTCTGTTTTCTGTTTCTCTATGACTTGAAGAGTTGGGCTATCTAATGGATTGGGATAAAGGGTTTAGGGTTTGTGGCAACAGGCAAAGTGACTTGATTTAAACTGTTTACGAGGTGCAACTGAAGGACTGGCATTAAAGAAGTTAACTTACATCCCAACTTGCAGGTGATCCTTGTCATCACGGATGGTGTGTTCGCCACCTTAGGGAATGCAACACTTCCATCTACTAACTCAACGGACGTCAAGATTTTCTTGTACAAGTTGCCTCAGTCCAACGACAACAACATATCCTTGGCTGGTAACTCATTGATTCAGCAGCTCTGTGCTGTTGGGGGTCATTTTGAACCAATATTGACGAATTTAGATAACCCCCTCCTAGCCCTCCATAGATATTTCTCATACTTGGCCAATCTGAAGAGGATATTGACAGGCGGGAGACCTCAGTACAGCTTCGTACATCAGGATTTCGAGCGAATTGGTGGCAACATTATATTGATCGTCAAACCAGGTAGGTCACCTCACCAGTAATAATGTGCAGACGATCTGCCTGGTATTAAGCGTTGAGCATTCAACTTCTTGTGACTCGAATGCTCACTTCAACGTTGAATTTTGGTAGTTCAAATGCTTGTACCTGCAATCATATTTGAGGATTGAGAGACATCCAACTGAATGAATGCTTATGTTGAATCTGTGCACTGTGCATACAGTTTTCTTTGGGGATAATCTGATAGGTGTTGCTGGGGTCACAATTTACATCCAACTGCTCGGTAGCTTGGCGAATGCAGTCAACCAAGCATTGCAAAGTAAGATAGTAGATTATAGTGTTCCCACAGCACTAGTCCTACTTACTGCTGCAAATTGCAGCATTATGGTAAGTGGTTATCTTGAATATTGTCCTCTTGAAATTAGGATACATATATGTATGTATGTATGTATGTATGATGCTTTATTTATGCGAGTTCACCAGTTTTAAATCTCTTCACATTTTTGCTGACTTAGTCTGCCCCTCCAGAATGATACTCTTGGGGCGCTCTCAGACAACATAGTCTGGTCGCTCGCAAATACATGTGGAGGGAGCAGTAACTCAGATTTTACATGCAAAGGAGGTCTTTGCTTGGAAACCGACAAGACAAGTATCATCTATAAGCCAGTAGCTTGCTCCGGGGTATGCAGTGAACAGAACGAGTCTGGTAATTCACCCAAACTGGCAGGCCGGGTGGTAGTGATTGCTGGCATTGTATTGGATCACTTGTTTGTTCAGTGAGCCGGTCGTCATCAGAGTTCTCGCTTGTGATCGTTACAGTAAGTGGAGGGGATAGAGAAATGTAATCAATAATATACCTGATAACCTCCCTGAAGCTGAAGGCTAATATACCTGATAACCTCCCTGAAGGTTGGTAATGCAATCGATAGGTGATCTGATAAAAATGACAGTGCGGTCGGACTAATTTGCAATCCTTGAGAAAAAGTTCGAGTTTGTAATGTTCTTCGTAGCTGTGTAAGATTGAAGCAAAACAGATAGGTTCTCTATCATCGAAAGAAACGTCTACACTGCAGGAGAAATTTACGAGACAGTCTCGTAAATTTCTCTAGTGGTCTTCTGAGGGGATAGATCTGAGTGAGTTTCTATTCATCATCTACCCAAGTCAAGTCGTTTAGGTTGTTATAAAAGCTTGTGGTCATGCCTTCACAAAGTAAGACAAGCTTGCCGTGGATGCGCTGTTGTATGCAGGAAGTAGTAGTTCCAACAAAACTTTGGCGGCTGTGGTCTACACCACCAGTGTTTTGGCCGTATTTTTCCTGACTAGGAAGATGGTCTTTAAGAGAAATTACGAGACTCAAGATCGTATTCCGCGTTATTTTGGTATGATGCTCTTCCTTGCCAATACCTTTTCGATGTGTGTCTTGGTGTTGTCCGTGGACCGCAGCTCTTGCTCTAATGCTTACACAATGGAATGGTGCATTCAGAACCAAAGGATATCGAAGCAGATCCCACAGAATTCCTTGACTACTACAGATTAGCCATTGAATCCGTAGAGTCAGTACAGAACATAGTGAATGGAGCAAGTGAAAGTCCACTGCAGCTGAATGAGGGACAGTGCAAAATCTTGGCAGAGGAACTTGCAAAAGTAAGAGATTACCTTCTTGCCAGAACTAACAGGTTCATGGCCAACCAAAATGAAATGAAAGCACTTCGTCATTTGTATTATGCGATCAGAAAAGCAGAACTCTTGGTTGAAAAATGCTGTTGCAAGACGTCAGAATCATGGATTGTGACAGCAATGACGCTGGTGGAGATTCAAGAGTGTTTTGCGGCAATTATTTTGGATCTTCGTCAATGGAGAATGGTATTGGATAATATTATTATTTCAGCTATTGGGGCATCTCCCCATACTCAGGAGAAATTACTGATGATCATGGATGAGAAGTATCAAGAGTTATACAAGAAATTGCACAGGGGCAATGATTGCCTTCAGCAAGCAGCGATCGAAGACAAGAAGAAACTTGGCTTGAAGTTGGGAAAACTCCAAGAGTCGAAGAACAGTCTAGAGTATCTTCGTGCAATTCATTTGCAGACCTGGTTGGCTCAATTCGAAGATGAGGCACAAGTGGTAGACGTGAATTTGCAGGAGAAGTTGATCAAGTACGAGGGTCCAGAGTTTTTAGGAAGAGGAGGGTGTGGCTCAGTGTTTCGTGTGACATGGTTAGGAATTCATTGTGCTCTCAAGATGCTGGATGTAAAAGATGAGAGAGAAGTCACAGCACTGAAGGGGCTACTTCACCCGAATATCATTCGACTCTATCATTATTGGGACGCTCCGTCTCATAACCCAAAATCGCACCTGCTAATGGAGCTAATGTCGATGGATCTCACTGTCTGCATCGAATTATTTAACAACAAGGCATCTACTTCCACCGGTGATAATGAGGATGCCATGCCATTTTCCCTACCTGTAGCCATTGATATCATGCTTCAAGTGGCACAAGCTATGCAATATTTGCATGAAAAACATTTGACTCATAGAGATTTAAAAACTTCAAATATTCTTGTGAGACAGGTGATTGAAGACTTGACCAATCTCTCTGAAGGCTACCTGGATATAAAATTAGCAGATTTCGGTTTGGCAAAAGCTTATGACAACACTTCCACCGGCAAAAGGCATACAGTAAATAGAGGCACGCCTGTGTATGGAGCGCCAGAGATTTTTGGAAAAGACTTGGCTGCAGAGAGGAACTTTCCGGCGATGGCTGATGTATGGAGTTTTGGAGTTACATGTGCTGAAATACTGAGCGGGAAAGAGCCCTATCTTAATGAACCGAGGAATACATTGCAATCCAAGATAGCGAAGGAGAACTTGAGACCAGTCCTGCCCAAGCATTGTCCACCATATTTGGCATTCTGTATCACTAGTTGTTGGGAGTTTGAATCTCAAAGGCGACCAGACTTTGCAAGTATTTGCAAAATGTTGAGGCACGCCAAATTCTTGAGTTTGAATCTTACAAATCTGGATGATAGCAGGCCGTTCTTGGCATACACAACACGCAGTGGCTTTGTGAAAGGCTTGCCCATCGGCTCATAAATGCCCCTCAACAAATTCATCAGAAGGTGATGTCTTGGTTTATATAAATTTTCTTGAAGGTGGACCTCTGGCTCAATTCTGTATTCTTCCTTGCGCACACTTCATGGAGTCTAAGTAGCCGGCTTCAAATTTCGTCCTCATTCTATCTATCCTTGTCATTTTATGACTCAGGTTCAATCACAATTCCTCCTTTTTGTGCTCAACTTCTGAATTCAAAAAGGAACCTTCCGATTCCACTATGCAGTTTGAATTCCTAGACTGTTCCTAGAATTTCAAATTCTTTGGTGCTCAGCAATAATCTACTAATCAGGTTCACCTTGTATTTCAGACAGGCTGCCCAGTTTGGGAAGAGGCACACAAGGAGTGCGTTTGATTCAGCAGAGCTCGTATTCCTGCAAGATTGCTTGAAACATCCATTGTTGTTAACCTCCCGACTGAGGTACCAACTTCTGTTCCGCCTCTATCGACTTCTTTATCCGCAGCACTGTCTTCACATCCCATTGTTCTAATTGCATGCTCTGCAGGGATGTATGCTGCAAGTACCGCAGGGCTAATTTTTATCAACAGGCTCAAGGGGTGCTCAAGTCTGCCCTTCAATCCCTGGCATCCTGTTCCTGGTAGTCGAAAAGCTATGTACCCAAGGCGAAGAGAAGCCGGTGGTTTGATTTCCCAGATCCATTTCTTTTTCCAGAGTCGTGCAGTTACATAGGAGTATGAAACACACTATGATAGTACTGTCCGATTTGCGACTCTAAGAATCAAGCGGATTGAACATGATGATGTCAGGAGCGTCAGCAAGAGTGATCCTATCTTCACCAATGTAGATTCAAAGGTGGAGAAAATGACCTACTGTCCTCTATTTTAAATCATTTAACAGGATTTTATTTCATTTTATTCAATTTTTTCTTTTGGTCTCTTTGCACTTGGGACTCTTTCTCTCAAGGCCTTGAATCGAAGTCTCCGGGACTGTTTGTTGGGCCCTGTCCTGTCAGGAGGCCACATTGCATTGTGATTAAAAACTGATACTATCATATATCTTCAATCAACATATCCCCTCCCATTTCACAATGCAGTGTTATTGTTTGATATTACACTACTAAATTCCTATAGGCCTGGTGTACTGCCTTTCCTCTCTTTGATCCAAGATGGGATTTACAGGAGATGCTACTGAGCTCTGTCTGTCTACTGATATCTTGTTCACCGTATCCATTGTTGCTGCCCGACCTTTTCACGTATGATGTTTTCATGTGCAAATATTTGCTTCAATGAAAAGAATGTTGGAAATAACATCAAGGAATACACCTTTAGAATGTGTGAGCCATAAGGATAAGTATGATCATTTAGACATAATTCCAGTCAAAGGTGTATACTGCTTGCATATTTCAGAGATATTCAAGCGGCTGCTTTAGATTCAAATTTGACTGAAGAGACTTATTGCTTGCCTACAAAGAATATAAGATACAGAATGTCTGAAGACTTCGTTTTTGAAATGTTTGAAATGTTTTTACGGTAGCAATTATATTCTCAAGGTAAATCTTCAGCAAATGTCCAGACTTTGCAACAGTAAGTCTTGCAAATTGTAACATTACATATTTTGTTACCTTTCTTGTTGATTTCATTCCTGAGATAAACAGGTAAAAGTGGGCGCCTGCCAAACTAGAAATTGGAGCCTGAATGGTCATGAGCACTTCCAAAAGCCATCTTCTCTGGAGAAGCCTCTTGCAAGGACATAGGGTCAGTGGTGGAACATTGAACAAACAATTTATTCACACCATTGGATTACACTTTCTTTCTCTTCTACCCTAAGATAAAATAAGCATGATTGTTCATGCCACGTTGTTCTAAATTTTTCATAACATGATACCCACATTACTACAGAACAGGAGTCAAATCGCTCCACCAACTTTGACCAAGAAAACCACTCTGGACAATGATCGCGTATGTGTACTAGTACTGCACACAAGATTCTGTCGCTTAAGACTCTTTGCTCGGTCAAGTAACTATTCAAACTTGCAGGTCGCACAGAATTTGCACTAAGTGACTTGTAACTGGACTGCTCGCCCAACCACAAAAGCAGGCTTGTGAGGCAAATAGCAGCATTGTTACACGGATCCCGAGTCCATCCTCAAATCGTCACAGTTGCGAGCCACAGCTGCGAGCCTACAAGACTGCGTTGTAACTGGATGTGTCATGTGCCTTAGAATTGGTAGAGTGCGGTACTATTTCCACATGTTGCACAATAATGTGACAGTTTCATCCAATTTCTTCCTCCGTTACTTCCTCCAGGTGCTTCCTCATTGAATTCAACAAAACTTTCGAGCCAACTTTGTTGCATCAGCTTGGACTTTGAAACTCAGTGCGCAGGTTGTGTATTTTATGGACAGATATGGCTATTAGTTGTATTTGACCACTTTGTGCACAAGAGCTCCTGCATAATTTTCGATTCAAGAATGATCTGGCCTGCACAGTTGTGAACTTCGTTCAATTCCTCATCTCTCAAGCTCTGCAAGCTGCAAGGTTTCCCCTTGTCGTTCTATCTTCCACTGATCATAGAGACCTGTGAAGAAACGGTGTTTATTAACCATCAACATTACTGTCATGGCAGGTTCCATCCTCATCAGACAGCCACTTCATCCCAACCACTTCTTGTCCCAGTTTGAGGTTGTGGCACTGACCTTGCTAGGCTTACTTGTTGCAGACCTTCCCTGGCAGGGTCTGTGCACCCATTTTGATGTCCCAGCATTTTCGTCAATAGATGATTTCTTTTTACAAAACGATGCCCATCATGTTCCGGAAAACCTCAGCGTCAACCTTACTTCAGTTGTGGACAGTGCCAATCCAGAAAGACGAACTCGTGGTTGGTTCTTATACACAAAAGAACCTGTGCAGATGAGAGACAGCGCTTCGCGCTCAGTCCTTTCATTTAGCACATCCTTTACGTTCACAATTACTCAAGAAGAAGGTGCAAACAGGAGTGGACCAGGGATGGGGACCAGCACATTTGGTATCACTTTTGTACCAAAAAATTTCTCCAAAGTTGCTCATGTAGACTTGACGGGCAAAAATGACCACATTCATGGTTCAAGATGGCCTCAAAATTACTTTGGGGTGGAGTTTGATACCTTCCAGAACCATCTTGTCAATGATCCAAGTGACAACCACATTGGCATTAATTTGAATAGTCTGGAATCATTGTATACTCACAATCTCTGTGGCCACCAGATAAGCCAATGTCCTTTTCCCTGGACAGGCAAATTTTACACAGCTTGGATTGAGTACAATGTTGCATCACCCTTATTACTTGAGGTATGGATGACAAATGGGTCACTAGTAGATGGAATACTAAAACCAACCATACCAATCATCACAGTTCCCAAAATAGATTTAACTTATATTTTTGAAGAAAACATGTATGTTGCATTTATTGCAATTTCTGGTTTGCATGGAGATGTATTTAATATTCAATCATGGAAATTCACAAGTTATTTCATGGATGATATGAAATTGAAAAAGACTCAATTGTCTATCAGAAATACAATAATCATGATTTTCTCTATTTTTTGTACTCTATTATTTGCCTATTTGATGAGTAAACGTTTGTGGCAACGTAAATGTTATGAAACTACAGAATATTCCAATTCGTTCCATCTTATGAGTCTACAAAAATTTGCTTACAAAGATCTAAAGAAGGCAACAAAGAATTTCCATGAGAGTACCATACTTGGAAGTGGTGCATTTGGAATTGTATACAAGGCCACTCTTGAGATGTATTCAAACCATCCAATTGTTGCTGTAAAGAGCTTTAAACGCTTTGAGTCCAAAAGTGATGTCGAGGCATTTTTAACAGAAGCCTCTAGTATCAACCAAGTTCGTCATCGCAATTTGGTGCAACTACAAGGATGGTGCTTTGAAGGAAAGCACTTCATGCTTGTCTTTGATTACATGAGCAATGGAAGTCTTCATGAATGGTTGTTTCCAAAACGACGGAAACATCCTAATCATCTTAAATACAAGAAATTTGAGGGGGTGCTTCCATGGACATTGCGTTGTTCCATACTTGGTGGTATTGCTGCTGCAATTGAATATCTTCATGAAGATTGGATGCAATGTGTTCTACATCGAGACATCAAATCCAGCAATGTGATGTTGGATGATGATATGAATCCACATCTTGGAGACTTTGGACTTGCTCGCCTTATAGATCATGAGAAGTTGGAGAAAACAACCTTAGCGGCAGGTACACTTAGTTATATGGCACCGGAGCTACCCTACACTGGAAAAGCAACAAAAGAGTCAGATGTTTATAGTTTTGGAATATTGATGCTTGAAGTTTTATGTGGCAAGCCACCACTAAATCAACAAGTTGATGGTGCAGATGAAGATATATTTTTATTACAAAGTGTATGGCGTGCACATGAGGCAAACAATATCTTGAGTGTTGTTGACCGCAATCTACTAACTCAAGATTTATACCATTCAAAAAATGTTGATGGCAATTCAATGCCTACGAGAAATGGATGTTATAGACATGGTTCAAATGAATCCTATGAGCCAAGCGCTAGTTTTACATCATCAATGCCATTGATTGAGCCATTAGTAGAATTTGAAGAAGGAAAGAAGATTATGAGTCTTTTACATATAAGCATGATGTGTTGTTTGCCAAATCCAAAATCTCGACCATCAATACGAGTTGTAAAGCAAGCAATTAAAGAATCAGAAAAGGCCTCCAATACTTTGACAACAATGGTAAACTTGATTTCAAATTTACCATCAAGAAGGCCAATTGGCCCATATTCACCACTTGAAGCTGATATACAAGTAATTCAAGACAGTTCCAATTCTTTAAGTAAACATCAACACCACTCTCATAGACGCAAGACACAATCACTTCTTACAATAGCAAGTATAGGACATGAGCTTCCTTGATTAGATAAACATATAAAAAAACATGATTTGTATGCATCAATACTTTAGTTGTATATGATGTTATATTTACGTTTGACTGAAAATTTATGTCTTATAACTTTGCATTCTTCAAAGACCCTTTTAACATCCTCATCCAAAAGCATGATGTTATTTTTGTGTAGTATCATTTTCATGTTAAGAAAGAGAAGTTTCAATTGAATCATGATAGCAATGAATTGCATAGATAAAACCATCTTGTCAATCTTACACCTTTGACTCATCACTTATTAAAACATGGAGTGTGGTGCAATCAATGTAAATATTTTGTAAGTTTTTCCATTTAATATAAAGCTTTATTTGGTTTTACTCTTCACATGGGAAAAATTGAGTTTGTTGAAGGGATGAGAAAATTATTAAAACTTTGTATAAGCACTAGTGGGACCCGTGCCGTTGAGCACGTTGTCATTAGATTAATATTAAGGACTTTTAGAAACTTCAAATAATTTTATTAAAAACAAATTAAAATTAAATATGAAGTATATTATATCCATTCCCCTGTGATGGATTTTGAATTCACGTCGATAGTATTGGTTTATTTTACACGGCTGTCTTTGTTGAATCCCACGAACATATACTGCATTGTGTATATACCCTAGAGAACTTAATTACAGGTTCATGTCTATGATGCTGGCTTACAAGACTGTGTTCAGTTAGCACTCTAATGAATCGTTTTACTTTAGGTCACCAATTTGTGTCCAAGCACAATTGACTTACCTGCAGAATGAAGAGGCTACAGTAGCAATCCTTCGTTTCTGCAACTGAGTCAATTGTGCCGACATTTTTTAATATTTTTTACATTCACTATGATAGAAGATTTTACATTCACTATTGTAGAAGATTCACTGGTTGAAACTTTAGCTATTGAAATATTTATATTTTATAAAATGATGTTCTTTCCTTCCTTGAAAAGCAATCCAATTACAAATATTTCAATGCCTCTCTGAGACAGAGTAATACCTCTGTGAACAAATGAGCACTCAATTGGCGCAAAATCCTAGCACTTAAACCCAAGGAGTCCGCTCTAAACACAAACCGGAGGCTCACAATGGAAGCACTAAAACGAAACCACGAAGCCGAAATATAGTCCTCCGCATGTTCAACTCGTACCTGTCCATACAACAACTCGTACTTCTCAAGATCTGCTTGCAGCACGAAACCACAATCGACCACAATTGTTGGAAGCTAGGGATACGCAGCATCTAAGCGCATGCTAAAACAGTGCAATCTAAAACGGGTCCCACTGTCTGTCTAATTTAAGCAATCAGAGATGCACTTGTTCGCCAACTACACAACTCACTTTTTCCTGAGCCTGCGTTTTCGAGCTGCTTCACGATTTTGAGCTAGACGACTCAGAGCCTGCACCACACACAAGCTCTCACATAAGCAGATGAACTTTCCAGAACTAACGTGCAGTTCTTACTTAACAGAGCCTTTAGAAGAATCTACTACAAGAGTACGTTCCTGCAATCACCAAGCGAAACAAACTCCTTCCCCATAGACCCCAATAATTACAAACCTCCTCCAGAAAAAGATAAAATACACATTCGGTCCAAAACCAATCTAAGCGGTGCTAAAACAGACAGCTAATGCTTCTTCCAGGTTCACCTACAAAAAATCAGGGATTGAAGAAATGAATGGTCAACACGTACCTAGTCCGATCAAAACCACATACTCGCAGACGACAAAATCCAAAGAGCGAACTAACGTGATGAAAGCAAAGTTGTGCGGCACCCGCCGTGCCGCAGGGCCACGGTGGTTTTGCAAGCCCTCACCGGCAGTCACGAGACCAACATGTATGTATCCCTTGCTCAAAGTAGGAAATTTCCGCTGCTTCCCCGATTGCCAACACCAACCAAGAAATGAAATCGGCAGCAATGATCACCCTCCGAGGCCTTAATAACATCGAGCCTGGAATCATCCCACTACGTCTGTGCAGAAACGGCCTCTTACCAAAGGATCGCAAGAACACTTGCTCGCATCCGTGGCACAAGAAATTTCGAGAATCAATTTCATGGAAATATACAAAATTGCAACATTCGATATCCTAACCATGGAGCATTTTGATACTGGATGACCTTTAAGGAATGCGTCGAAGGTTACACCTTACGACTGGGGCAACCGCAATGAGAACAAATCTGCCCGCACTTGGCCCATGCTGATCGTTCATGAAACGTGAGACTTAAGCATATTCGAGGCTCCATAGAGATCCGAATCCGACAACCTGGACCTCTCACCGATCACCCAGAATTGCGTAGCGTTCGACTCGAGAACAATCGCAGGAGCGGAGAAAAACATGAACCCTAGAAACTGAGCAGCAACGGAGCGGGTCCCCCGTCGCAAATTGCGTGTGAGTACCGATCGTCACCATCCTCAGAAAACACAAAGGCAAGAGGAATGAAAAGGATAATGCGGGGAGAGAGCTCCACAGTGCGGATCGCGTAGGATGCACCCACCTGGCATCGAAGTGCGTAAACAGGGGCGAGCCCAAGGAGGAGGAGGCGGCGGCGGTGGCCGCGAGCGCAGTGAGCGCAGCAACGGAGATGGGGAACTGCAGTTTGCATGAGGGTATTTGGGCGTGCATGTCCACGTGTCGTAGCATCGGTGTCTCCTTGACGGATTCCGGCGCGGAACCGTCGAGTGAGACAAACCATGCTCAATTGTATAATAGATTGTTAAGAATGGTCTCAAAGGTATAATTATTATGATGTTGATTGTTCTGAAGGATTTGTGATGAACATTAAACAATGATTCATAGGGCATGTCTTAATTCCTTAAGGATTATAAGTTTGGCAGACATTTAGAATTTTAGGTAGGTTCCAACTTCCAAGTATTATGTTAATTAGGAAAAAAAGGTTATGTTCTTTAAAGTTGATATTCCTTGGCTTTGGTAAGATCCAAAAGAATTACTACATTCCTTTACTACTTTTGAGATTTCTAATACAAGTGATACTTATGCCCCCTTTTGACAACTCGCAGCGGTGACTACAGTTTGGAACGGCAACATTTGCCAATGGGGAAAACTCGGAGTGCGTGGCGATAATTTTCGACAACGTTTAGGTGTGAGGTTGTAGAGCAAGAATAGAGAGACGATCTAATTTTGATTAGAAAATAGTGTGTAGTATGTGACATTCTTGTACATCCAGCCCCTCGTGGTCAATGCTATTGCATAACTCTTCTTGCCGTCTCTCCATGTTTGAATGATCTCTTAAAAGCTTTGTGACTCCTTCGATGCCCTCACTAGCCAAAACCCTAGGTCCGTGACAACCCAGTCCGGGGACATGCCTCATCATTGACAATCTAATACCGAGGTTAACCTACACTACGCTCCCAGCTACTCTCTCTCAGAACCGCATTGCACTACTCTTCCATGTGACCGCAACCATGTTCCTAGCATTCTCCTTCTTCAAACACATCAATGCAAAAACCTCGTTAACAATAACTCGTAAGTCCCTTTTAAATTGTTAGAAAAAAGCCTTATCCATAGAGGAAAAAGTTCATTCTATAAAGTGACAGTTTTTTTCTCACCCTTTTTGCTCAAGATGCAAAAAAAATAAAATCTTTATATCATATTAATTGAAGAATTTATTCTTTGGTTTTTTTTTTCTTTAAACAAAAATAAATTAAACACTTGAATAATAGACATAAACCTTTCTTTTGCCCCTGTAGATTCAAGTTCTACAAGAAATTCAGATAACAAAAAAATTCAAAATGTGTATTGATAATGTTATGAAGCCATGTTCATTTCACAATTTTTTTACAATGCTACACTTCTTCGCAACTTCTAATATAGGTTGTAAAAGAAATCAACATCATGCACCCTATACTAGTGTAAAATTTAGATCTTGTGTAGTGCAAAAATCCGACACCAAGAGGAGTCCAAGTCCGCAAATCCTACATGGGCGGGACAAAAAAAAAACAATATTACTTATTTCGAACTATATAATTTTCCAATCCATGCGGTCAAATTTACTGCAATTTTTTTTTATGCATGTTCTTCTAATTATATTAGAAAAAATCCTACAATTAAAGATGTAAAGGAATTTTTTGGTTTTATTTTTTCACTCTTTACTATAGAAATGGTAGTTTTAAAGTGTTTTTGGTGAAAAATGGTAAAGGAATATTAGGGGCTATAAAAATTCATTTGTAAGATGCATGATTTGGAGAACATACGTTTCATTAATATTTCATAACCAATCCCTGGCTCAACATACTCACAATAAATTGGTGAAAATAGATGCTCACAACAAACATGATATTTGAAATAGTTGGATGAAAATGGATTTTTGTCCAATATTTGACCACATGGTAAATACAATGCTTTTGATTTCTCAATTCCAAAAGAGAAAAAAAGATAGCACTTCATCCAAGCCCACTCCCTACCAAAAATAAAACAGCAATAAATAAGTTTGTGCATTAAAGCTGCAGCTGCAACAAGACATCTGGTCGAGTGCAGTCTGTTGTGCACGTCTTTGGATTTCTCAATCTTCTACTGGCCCTATCATCCCCCATCAGCAGCACTTGTTCACTCCCATCTCTAGTCAATTAATGAACTTAAGATAGGATGCTATAAAATCTCCACTGTTCTAAACTCAGCGCAGAACACGCTGAAATGTCTAACAATAACTCATTACAGAGCAGAAATGTATGTGACTAGTACATCCCTTATTCATTGTGACCTAAAAAATAAGCAATGTACTAAGAACCTACATTTCCCCTCTCAAATGAGCCACCATTGTGCATTTGAACAATCTTAGAATGGTGGCGATTTTGGGTTCTCCTACCTAATATCTTACATGAACTTGACAAACCAAGCAACAGACTTCAGCAAACCACTAAGTTGATGGCAGAGAATTCCAACTTGAAGCGAAGATTCACTTAAAACTCAATTTACAAAATGCATGCAAACCTAATTATCTAACTCACAAATGCCAATCGGGCGAAGCTAAACCTAACAAAATGGCTACATCTTCTGTACAATCAGTATCCATAAACTCTACACCTGTACATGTCTTTCGGCACTGCCGCAATGAATTCTGATATCCACAATCTTCTAAACAAGTTTTGAATGAATCAAAAATGAAAGGGTGCAAGTGAAAGGGTCCTCTGAATAAAATAAAATGAAGTTACAGACACCGATGTGGAATTGAGCGATGTGCACGGCCTCGCAGCCGGTCCAAGAACAACAAAAACACGTCGACCGCAGCGACGTCCGCATCGCAGCTGCAATCGTCATCCACACCGACTTCAAATCGATCGGAAGTTTACTCCTTGACCTCGACTACTCACTGATTCCCGGAAAACAGATCTTCAGGAATCAGAAGCATCAGTGAAAGCCTGTCGCAAGCTGCACTTTTCAATGATTAAAATGAGTATTAAAATACGACGCTCCTGGTGCCACGGGATCTGCTTCGACGTCGACAATCGAATGCAGTGTTGGAGTACAGTACTAGTAATCCACGTTCAATGCCGTCGCCTCCAAGTATGCACCGCAAGTGGACAACAAGTGTCTGGTCCCGACAACCGGCGCACAAAAAGCAGCTTTACGATACTAAGATTCCAACTTGTCTGTACAGTTGCAATTCGAATAGTGATCAGGTTTAGATAGTCAACTTATCATCGATCACAAGTTGCAAGTTGGAATCTTTCTGGCAGATTCAACGACTTTTGCTACAGTTGGTGGTGCTTGATCGAAGTTAGAGCATTGGAACTGGGGTTGGGAGTTGTGTTGAGAGTTGTGTTGAGAGTTGTTTTGAGAGTTTAGTTGATATGTTTGTTTCTGGGATATGTGAGGAGAGGGACAGTGGTTTGGGTATAAGAGAAGTATGGAGTATGTCAAGTGCTGGCCGTTTCTAGTTCTCCTCAGTGTTTTGTTGCTGGGGTGGTCGGCTGCAGTTGTTGGGGATGCTGGGACCGATTACTTGGATTTGAAGGAGAATCAGGTGGAGCTGATGGTTAACCGGTCAATCGAGAATTACAGACAGAAATGTGGTATGTTAGTGCTCTTCCATTCGACCTCAGCAATTGATTACAAATGGGTTTATCCGTCGGAGAAATGGAGGTGATTCTAGAAGGCAGAGCTTGTGTTTCGGGAGAGTGTGATTGTCTGAAGAGCTTTGTGAAATGGGCTCATGTGTTCTGCTCTGCAGATTTGCTTGCAACTTGTGATAACCCTACAAACTGCTCCCACGACGTCTGTGCGCCGTTGCTCGGAGATAAGGATGGTCTCAGATGCATGGTTGTCAACAACAACAAGTATTGCTCCCTCTCCGGATCAAGCAACGGTTCCTGCACGAATATGAATCTTGATTTCAGACAGGGTTATGTCAGGTTAGTCGAGCTTTGAGTTGAGCTTCTTGGATTGTTGAACTGACAATTCAGATTTGAGTTTTAGTACTCGAGCCCACCCGTTTGATAGAGTCTCGTTCTCTAGAATTCTGAACCACATTCAGTAATCGAATGATGTGCCTGGTGGGTATCGATTGACAGCATTATCTGGCTCCTTTGTACCTCTCAATTTGCAGATTGGCACAAACGACGAACCTGAAAAGTTTGGACACGAAGATTTCCGTCTGTTCTCAGAGGGCGTTGGATCCCTTGATGAGGGACTTTGCCTCCTTAAATCCATCTATTCTTACTCGGCATTTCTTCGCACCAATGGACGGGACATGGCGAGTGCTCCCAGGATTGGTAATCGCATCGAATCCTCTGTTTCTGATGTCTCCAGCGATGGAAATCACTTCCAGAAGTGCGTGGGAAAACAGAATAGTTTACATTATGTCTGTATGTCTATGCTAACTGCCACATTCTAGTATGCAAATGTTTTGAGACATTTGACCTAATCGAGATTATGACGGGTCTGTGAGCAGGCTCAGAGTGGTGATGATTGTAGGAGTTTTGAACCTCGTGGTCGGCCATGGTTTCGAACAGCAACGTCAGTCGGGAAGGTGGTTGTGGTGCTGATCGACCTCTCTGCATCCATGAACAAGAACCTCCCACTTTATCTCGGAGCTGGTACAATCCTGGATGCGGCAAAAAATATAGCTACTCAGCTGCTCTTGACTCTAAGTTCAGGTGACCACGTCAACATAGTCGTATTTAACAGCACGAGTGCAACTCCATTGTCAACTTCAGCAGTAATTTTCGAATCCCCAAACCACCATCTGTGCAATTCGAGTTTGCATCTGATCTCCTAACTGCCTTTCATTTCGCGTTTCGCCATAGACATGTAACATATATGGGGGAATCAACTCGTGATTATTGGAAACAGATCTTAGTCCAAGACCACAACACTACGGAGCAACTTGAGCTCGACCCTTTGAGGTTGGAATTGAGTAAGCAGACAGTGGAAAATCAGTCCAAACCATCGGACTTATCAGGTGCACTGCAAGCTGCCTTGCTGAATTTCGATTCAAATCCTCAGGCTGCGAAGGTGTGATTCCAGTTTTTTCTTTTTCTTTTCATTTTGCTCGTGTCACAAAGTTAGAGTTATGATTCCGTTGTGCATTGTTTGAAGCACACGGTTGTTATGTGCAGTGCAATAGATGTCATGTGTCGAACACGCCACATTTTCTCGTTTCCTGTGTTTAGGATTTGCAAAGATTTGACTCATCACCGTATTAGGGTTAGGAACAGAGGGACTTGGTTTGAACTGTTCACAAGGTGCAGCTGAAGAACTGGCACTAAAGAAGTTTCATTCCAAATTGCAGGTGATCCTTGTCGTCACGGATGGTGTGTTCGCCACCTTAGGGAATGTAACACTTCCATCTACTAACTTAACGGGCGTCAAGGTTTTCTTGTACAAATTGCCTCAGTCCGACGACAACAATATCTTCTTGGCTGGCAACACATTGGTTCAGCAGCTCTGTGCTGTTGGGGGTCATTTTGAGCCAATCTTGAAGAATTTGGAGAACCCCCTCCTCGCCCTCCATAAATACTTCTCATACCTGGCCAACCTGAAGAGGATCTTGACAGGCGGAAGACCGCAGTATGGCTATGTGTATCAGGACTTCGAGCAAATCGGAGGCAATATCATTACAGTCACTAAACCAGGTGCTTACCTCTGGTCACTTGATCACCATTTTCATAAAACAGAATGTTGTTTTGTGGACTGTAATTTCTCCTGAGTTGAATGCAACTGATGTTGACTTACAATTCTGGATGTGCACTAGTTCATGTGCTCATACAGCTCTGATTCTATTTTAGAAGCAAGATACCTGCACATAATTCTTCTAGATCACAGAAGCCCTCACATGGAAGAATGCTTACCATGTTTTGAATCTTTGTCTGTGCACAGCTTTCTCTGACGCCGGAGACCTCATAGGTGTTGCTGGGATAACCATCTACATTGAAGTGCTTGGGAACTTGACAGACGCAGTCACCCAGGCATTGCGAAGCAGGATCACAGCCTCAGCATATAACGCTTCTACTGCAACCCAAGTTATACTTACTGCTGCAAATTGTAGCATTGTGGTAAGTGATTGTTCTGCATCTAGTGCAGCTGTTGATGAAGTCCTTGTATACGATAAAGATATGACACTTGTCACTGTAATCATATAGGTTTAACTCTTCTTCTATTTTTTCCACAGAATGAAACGACATATTCATGTGGAGGGAGCATTAACTCAGATTTCCCATCCAATGGAGGCCTCTGCATGAAAACAGACATGACAAGCACCATTCAAGACATTGTTTGTTGCGGGGTATGCAGTGTCCGGGGTTCGCACCGACTAGGGAGTAAGGTGATTGCTGGCGTTGCAGTGGGATCGCTCCTTGGATTACTGGTGCTGGTTTTTATTGGAGTCCTTGGTTGGCGTGGTTACCGAAAAAGGAAGGAGAAAACAGCCGAGGAAGCTGAACGAATCAACAATTTTCCTGGTGATGTCAAGGACAATTTTGGGCTGCTGAGAAGATGAAAATGCAGTTAGATAGATGTTTGTACATTAAGTTTAGTCATCAGCTAAATTACATGAATTGTTTACATTCATTCCATTCTGGATGGGCCCATGTGCTTTTAAAAAATATGATTTCAACTAGACAATCTTGGTCATATGTTTCCATTTGACAATAGTATTAACCCCCTATGACCACGGAAATAGACTTTGACTTTGGATGCTCTATTTTGCTTCCATAAATAATGTAAAATATGAATTTTCAATTTTTCTTAGCTAGATGCACATATTATCTACAAGCAATAATTTTATCAAAATTAATGGTTTCACTATGCAATTAATATAAATTTTTAAATAAAAACAAACAAAGAAAATTCAAATCAAATATAGGTTATACTAAAAAATTACCAAATATTTATCATAGATGTATATGATAACCAAGAACCTTATACTACTTACCGTGCTCAAAAATTATGTTTTAATTCAAAAATATGATGAAAAAACCTAAAATCGTGGAAAATCAAGTAAGGTAGCAGAACCTTAACCTGCAAGAATAAGGGAATCGGGAACCTGGGAGTGCAAAGAGCATGAAGTGAAATCATGAATGTCTTAGCAAATTGGAGAGGAAGTGCTTGGTCTTAGAATCAGAATTTTTGGAGGTAAGAGCAATTTTACACAAATTTTTGAAGTGAAGGTGTTGTAGACACCTATTCATAACTCTAGACTTACCCAAAAGAAACACTCACAAAACTTGTAAATACTCTCATCTCATTGGTTCCATCTCATTGATTCTAGTGAAATTTCAATAAACTTATGTTCAAGTTTAGGTTCACAAGGAGGCACTTTCAGGTCAAATTGTAGATGGCAGGTTAAGGTGGCTAGCACCTTTGGGTTCTGCTACCTTAGTTGCCATGGTTATACCCCTTCATCTTATACCAGCTATAAATCACTCAATTTTAGATATTTTTTAAATTTTTAAATTGGACTGGAAAATAGATTTGTCAAACTACATTTCATTAGTTTACCTCAAATGAAAAAAAGATTATCCCGATAGTCAAAATTGTGTTTCAGCTGTCTGTATCAAGGAATTTTTGAATACACACACGGTATTGATCTTTTTGACTTTAAGGAGGCACCAAAATTTACGAAATTATTATTTTGAGAATTCGTTAATGAGATTAGATAGATTTCTCACAACTTTACAATGTGAAAAAAGAATGGACGAAAAATTGTCATTTAAATGACAATTATGGAACTTGGAAAAATGAGATCGACCAGTTTTTGGTCGTTTAGGCGTTTAGGGGTTAAATCCTCCATTGAATGTATATGGTTATTTGCTCAGCAACTTATGTCAGTTTCAAATTCAGCAGACTCACATTATTAGAACACAAAACTCTCACAGTACAAATTATCTGGTCAGATAAATTATTTGTAAAAATTATTATGGATGGATCTAAATTATTTGGTAAATTTGATTAATTAGTGTCTACCATTGGAACTTTATGGAAAGTAATGCTCTTCAATTCAAAGCTTTGAACATATTAAGTAATTTTATACAAAAATATACACATAATGAAACTTTTTATCATTTTCGTATCTACAGGAAGTTAAGTGAAGAGTATAAAAATTGAAAAAAACAAAACCTAGAGGGGGTCTCATGATAGAATCCGACCCTGTTACTATGTGGTAATGCTGTCAATAGTGCAAGAGAACATCCCAAATATTTCATGTTTCACACACCATCAACGACGTAGGCGCAAGGTAGAGAAACCAGAAGAAGAAGAAATGATGAAAATGCAGCTTGTTTTGTATTTTTATTCCCTCACTAGTAGGAAAGGGCTCCAACTACACCAAGGGTTTACACCGAAATGAGACATTGGTGTAGAAGTATTTTTGGTCCAAAGCTCTCATTGGTGCAAAATCCATTTCGGTGTTGATAGAAATTTGGCCGTCTTAGAATAGAAAAGTTAATACAATTTTGAGAAATCTGTCCAATGGCAAACACTTGAGTTCAGCGTATCCCTCGGGCGTATCTCTGGACTCTGGCTCTCACTTTTTCCAAAGTCTAATTATACCTTTTCACTGCGATTGTGGCTTTCTTATGTCCAGAACAAGTTCAGTGCGACAGTATGTGAGTAACTTATGTGACTTTGTTAACCTGTAAATGGATGCAAGTTGAGCAGGTTCAGCAGTGAGATTTTGATGTAAGTTCACGTCGATACAAGTTCAGCAGGGCGTTGCTGGGCGGGGAGTTGTCCGAGATCTGGAGGATTTGGTGCCGGGAGCGAGCGTGGAGATCGCGGTTGGTGTGCGAGGTGGAGACGTGCGAGATTTGTAAGTCGCGGTACTGAACTTGCAACCTGCTGAACTTGTATCGATTTGAGCAGGTTCATATTTCGAATTGCACCTAGAACTTGCAAGCTGCTGAACTTGTATCGATTTGAGCAGGTTCATATTTCGAAGAACTTGCAAGCTTGAACTTGTATCAATTTCAGCAGGTTCAGATTTCGAATTGCACCCAGAACTTGCAAGCTTGAACTTGTATCGATTTCAGCAGGTTCAGATTTCGAATTGCACCCAGAACTTGCAAGCTGCTGAACTTGTATCGATTTGAGCAGGTTCAGATTTCGAATTGCACCCGGAACTTGTAAGCTACAACGCGGTGGTGCAGGTGCTGCCGGTGGTGGCGCATCGGTTGTTCTAGATGACATCCAAAAGCTGGAAAAATTACACGGCACTGTAACTATTGCGATCTACATAAGCGTGACCCACGTGGGTGTTCCAAAATAAAATCCCAAAATAAAATGAGCTTCGTGGGGACCACTGCGTCACTGCAGACCCTGTTCACCTCTCTGTAAATAACCTTGTCAGATGCCGGTTTACACCAAACAGTGATTCCAACTACACCATTTCTGAATGCCAAGATTAGCCTCAATTTCGGTGTAAGTCCCAGTGTAGTTGGAGCCCTTTCCTACTAGTGCCTGTAAATAACTGTCTATAATTTCTGAAAGTGGGAAGTTTGTCAAACCCCTTTCTTGTATACTAAACTCTTTCTGAACCAAATGTAATGGTGTTTTAAAACCGTTTATTAATATCACGGAAAACTAGACGTAAAACTACTAGAAAAACTAGAACTTGACATTATGTGCAAAACCTCAATAGTTCACCAAATCGTGGTTCGCCCACCAAAACCATGTAGAAATTCAATGTTATCAGTCTACCACTTCTCTATTTTTGGCCAACTCTACTGCACACCTTAAGGGTATTTACAATTTTTGGTTTCTCTACCAAGTAGAGCATCCCTAGTCGTCCCCTAAGCCTTTAAACCTCCGTCCGGTTTCATCCGGGTTAGAGGCTTAAAGGTCCTACAAACTCCCAATGGTGACTTCTAAACATCTTTCTCATCCAAGCCGCGACCTCTAAAGGGCCGTCGACCTCTAAATTTCAGCCCGTTCAAGGCAACCTTTAAGTCGCCGAAATAGAAAATTTCAAGTTCTCATCTTTCTATCTTCTTTTCACTACACTTGGGTTTGGATTTTTTTCACAACTTCTTAAAGAGTTTCACAACAACCAAGTAAAGAAATCGTTTACAAGTCACCTTAAAGGGAGGACCAAAATTCCACTCAACCTGTAATTGTAATGTAACTACGCATTGAAGACCCTTTAAACCTGTAGTCCCCACTCACTCTCGAGGTTACCTCCCTCTTTCTAAATTCGGAGTCAAAAGATCTTGAATTACTGCTCTGATTCGTTGAGAGCTTCGAGAGAGGTGGAGAGACCTCACAAGATTAGGGTTCCAAATGGTGCAAAGTCTGTCCCCCCCCTTAGAGCATCCAAGTAGTCTTGTAAGCCTGGAAGCCTGTAATCATGAGAACGTCGTTCTCCCAAGCCTGAGTGTCTTTCCGAAGCAAAACATTCCAAAACCAGGTTTCAACCTGTAAATGAAGCTTGAATACATGCTTTTCCCCTATTGGCCTAAACCGCAATTCACGTCTTTCCACTTTCTTTCCGCTTTCAAGTTTACAGTACAAGACTACGGGGATGCTCTTATATACCCGGACACCCAGTTTAAGGGTTTACATACAGTACTGGGGATGCTCTTAGGGGATGCTCTCATATCAACCGAAACGATCAGGAGCCTCATGATGGAAACCCCTACGACGATGTGGTAATCCTGCCAACAGTGCAAAGATAAAATCCCGGATATTCCCCGGTTCCTACAACATCATCAACGAGGGTATCACCCAGACATCAACCAAACCAAACAGACACAAGCACAGGCACAGAGCACGGTATACCCGGGGCGGAGGGCTCCGAGAGCGCTACGCATTTCGGTGCGGGGGGGATGCGCGACGCGCTGCGAGCGCCGTCACCTCGCCGGCGTGGTGGTCGCACGGCATGGTCTGGCATGCGCGACGTATCACGAGTGATCTCGGTGTCTCACTCGAGTCCGAATCGTCGAGCTATCTGTGATGTGAAGCGCATGGTGGTGCGCTTCACATGCACACTCGGGGCGCACCTTAGGGTTTGCAACAGGGAATTCTTGTTGTCTGTGGGGGTGTAATTTGGAATTCGGGACAGACGGTGTCTGGAGTTTCGGGGGGAGAGATGTCGACGCCCGATCATGCGAGGGAGCCGTGTCCGGATCGGATACTGGACGACATCGGGGGCGCGTTCAGCATGGGGGCGGTCGGGGGGTCGGCGTGGCATTTCATCAAGGGGGTGAAGAATTCGCCGCGGGGGGAGCGGCTCCTGGGCGGGACGCAGGCGGTGCGGCTCAACGCGCCCCGAATCGGGGGCAGCTTTGCGGTGTGGGGGGGATTGTTCAGTGCGTTCGACTGCTCCATGGTGTACGTGCGCCAGAAGGAGGATCCCTGGAACTCGATCGCGGCTGGCGCCGCGACCGGGGGTTTTTTGCAGTTGAGATCGGGGGCGCGAATGGCTGCGAGGTCGGCGCTCTTCGGAGGCGTGTTGTTGGGGCTGATTGAGGGCGCTGGAATCATGCTGAATCGAATGATGGCTAACTTGGCGCAGCCGCCCATGGAAGAATTGCCGCAAATTGCTGGAGCTCCAGCTGGGCTCGGGTATCCTGGTGGAGCGTATGAGTATGCAGGCGCTGGTGCGCCTTCGTCTTCACAGTATTCGCAATCGTACCCGGAGCAAAGGCCGGTTTCGGAGCCTGAGACGACGAGCGGGGGTTTCTTTGGGGGTTGGTTTGGAGGCAAGAAGGAAGAGCCTCAGCCCGTGAGAAGCGAGAAGCTGGACAGCTTTGATGCGAATCCCGCTCCCCCGACACCAGGTTTTGATCTGAAGTGAGGGTCTGTTTTTAATTTTATTTTTGGTTCTTTGTTTTTTTTCTTTCCCTTTCCTCTCAGTGGAAAAGATATTGATTCAACAAAGATGTGGGGTTACCTGAATTGAAAGTAGGGGATTCCCATGACTATCTGACACAGTTTTGACAATCTCCCGTTAGGGCACTTCGAGGTGATGTAGACAGACAGATACAGAGTATTCTTTGTAGTTGGATGATGGAAATCAAAACTCATGCATAGTTTAGACACGAGAGCAATGTGAAATTCTCAGAGTGATATTAGAGGCACCTTTAAATGTTCAATTCGTCCCTTTTTAATGAAAATTTCACTGACTACGGAGGCGTGAACAGACAATTTTCGAGTTAACTTGGTCTTTGTGTTGGAACTGCTGAACTTTTGAGTGTGTAGATGAATCATTTACAGTTGCACAGTGTTATATGATCCCTTAAAAAAGTTGAGTCGGAGTCAGAGCAAATGCCATGACTCTGCTGTCAATGTGCACAAGTAATGGGTCATCTTCATGTGCACTTTGCAGTCACTTGATTTCAGAATGGTGCAACTTTCCCATCACCGTTACTGACGCCAACTCAGCTGTGAGCCGAAGCGGTGCACCTGTGATTTACAGTGGGAGAAAACCTTGGAAGAATTCATTACTGTGGTAGATTTGGCCTTTATACAATGAGGGCATTTATTGATAAAGATCACATTGAGCGGGGCAACTCAGCTAGGTAAACATAAATGACTTTGTTGAGACAAAAGGAACCATCAGATACTCTGGTCCTCTTCCGCAATATGGTCATTCCTTTCTCAATTATGAATTCACTCAATCAAGAATGTCAATTGCACAATTACGAAAACAAGATCTACACAGCTAATCCCTTACCTGAGCAATCCTTGTTCTTCCTTCCATGAAGAGTTCAGATTTGGCAACAGGAAATCAATTGAAGTCCACAAAAGCTGCTCTGAAGTACCTCAACCATGTGAAAGGATCCCAATTGAGAACCCCGGCTTTCACTTGTTTCGTGAAAGCAAACAACTCAACAAAAATTCAACCATCTGAACACCTGAGATTAATTGGACTACAACTTCAGGTGCAATAATTCTATGATTCACAACCACCATTGAAAACAAAGGCTCATCACCACCCACTGGTTTGCTCAGCTGTAGGAAACAGTGTACATGCACAAGGCGTTTGAGGGAGAATGGATCTTCTTGCACCGCTCACTGAGCATACTGAACACTACATTTGATGTAGTTGCAATGGCATACTTATACCCCTCCGCAAAGTTAATTGGTACATTATCTGTGTATGTCCATGTCCCATCAGCGAGTTGCTTCACCGGCTGATGAAGCCTGCCAAAATACAAGAACGGCAATGGATCAAAATGGTGGCAGATAAATAATATCTCTTTACAATTTCATCTCATAAAAGTATAGTAAACTCTTGATTGTGTACTCAATTGAATAGAATTAGGTCAGTTGGACATACCAGTCAGAGTTGCCTCTTACGAACACATAGGGGATTTTGTACGTGGTACTGTTGAGGGCATTGTATCCGTCAAGCGCTTGTGCTACTCCAATAGCCTCCATGGCGGACCTGCATAACAATATATGTTAGAAAACTAGTCACAGCTTTCTCTAGTTCCTGTTCAAAATCAATGGCGAGTTACTTAACTGTTGTAGTCTACAAGGTTAATCTATGATTCAGCTGACTCAGCAATCAATTTCTAAGAAAGCCAAGGATTGCTCGAGCAAGGTCCAAGACTTACACTGCGATAACATCATGTGCTGTGAGGGATGTATTAAAAGCCAGGTTGATCGTGAGTGCAGTGTAGTTTCTGGCTGTCATGTCCCAAGGAACACCTGAGTAGAAGAATTGTGAATCCACCTCCACACATGTCTTGTAATCATACACCTTGGGAGGTTTCTCTGGGTTCAAGTTGTATGTTCTATTGGTGGAGTTGCTGATGTACCCGAAGTATAGCTTCTCATAATTCTGCAATGGAACAGTAAGATCCGAAGTCAATGCAAGAAGGCATATAACATCCTTTTAACGAGCTTTTTCCCCTCATTTAAATTTGCAAGAGAAGAGAGGTTCTGTAAAAGTATTTCAGGAACTTATGGTTGAGCAACTGTCACTCTCTCGCGCAACAACGGAAGCTAAATTTGAAGTTGCTATCACAATCGGTTTTCCATTGTGGAGCCGTTAACCATACCTGAAGAATACTGTTGCGAAGAGGGGCCTTGTCCAGGCTGTTCTTCGACTTCGAAGCTGCGAGAATCTCATCTGCCAGTGCAAGACTGCCTGCGGTGTGAGTGTCAAAAATGCAGTCACCATAGAGGAAAGCAGCCTCAGGCCCATTAATCTCTTCCGGGAGGAAACACATGTCCGGGTATCCTTTGGCTTGACCCACCCAATCTGCCAGTTTGCAGTTCCAGTTCATGGACATGGGAGTCACACACACATCACCGAAACGAGTAATCTGCAGAGCACAGTAACAAGCCAAAAGCAAAAAATATGTTAGCCGTGAAATAGTAAGGCTGAAATTCGAACAATGAAGCTGTAAAATCTCTTAAAAATGATTGACAAAGGGCCAGTTGGTATTGATACTGGGCATAGAAAGCCATGTCTGTAATACTCAAAACTCACTTTATGTGTTGATGTTGCCTTTTCGCAACTATCGGCGTTTAATATGCCACCCACTGCAGCAGACCATCCGGAGGTGCCCGTATAAATCAGTTCTTTGAATTTAGGTCCAAGGCACTTTGCCAGGTCTATAGCGCACAGGGCTGCTGTTGTTGGGCCAATGCCTGCCTCCACCAAAAACAAAGAGAAATCAGTAACTATATTATTGTCCCATGGTTTAAAAATTCTGTATGACAAGCTGTTTTTTATATCAAGGAACTAGATAAAATATGATTTTCAGAGTGAGTGGTTGACTGAGGATGATGTTTTTGGTGACTCACCGGAAGTTGCAACAATGGTGGGTTGGCCCAGCAACGTTCCTACTGTGATACGTGGACACAATAGTAAGCCTGATGGAACGGAAACAGGGTTCTTCAACTCGTCCTCGTAGTGGAGAGCTTCTGGAGTTCCGGAGAAGGTTCCAGGGTCAGCAACCATGAGTACTGTATATTCTTTTGCACTGAATACATCCAGGCACGCATAACTTGAAATCAGGCTCCTCCTGCAAGTGAAAAATATCATTCAGATCGGTTAGAACGTCCAATCTGGCATGTCAAAATAACAGTTCAAATTCCAGTTTGATCTAGAAACCGGCTTTGATTAATCGGCAATTGTGGGGTCTTAAACACACGCTGGTTTCTCAATTTCGATTCATGGCAATGGTGTGTGCACACTAGAAGCGTATCAATCTAAGGAGCTGACATTTGTGTTTACCTCAATGGGGGAGGAATTCTGGCAGAAACACCAGCAAAGAGAATGACCAAACACAGCAGTGACAGTAATCGGCTCGCCATATTGCCCCTGATCGAATCATACAAAAATCAGAATTTAAAGGAACAATTCCCAAAAAATTAAAACAGAAGATCAAATAAATCAACTGAAGTTGTTGATAAAATGTAGCGTGTGCTTGAAAAAGAAGGTATAAAAAAATAAAAATAAACACAACAAACGTAGAAACAATTAATCAAATCATGACCTTCACTTTTCTAGAATCTGGGCATATTATATATCTCCGAATATACTATTGCTGTGCTCATCAAAGCTATTCTTTAACCGAGCTAGGCTCCTGAGCTCCAACTTCCATACAATGAAGATGATGACATCCTCCAAAACCTCCCTTCAGACAGGTACTCCAGGATCTCTCTAGATCTTACGATTTGAGGCCAGGAGTGATTTACGATACGATTCTAGCCTATCTGATGCATATTCCAGAGCAGAGCGACTACGTTTCCAACGCTGCAAGTAAAACTTCTAGAGATTACGACACATGATGAAGAGGAACATTCGCATCCTACTGGACCTTCTTTTCTTCATGGCCACAGACTGTACAATTAAGAACCTGACTTTGATATGATAATTCTTGTCGTCCATACCTGAAGATTTGTCGCTTCTTCAGACGTGGTCAGAGATTTTCTGGCCTTGTCGTGCTCACCATAGTCCAACCTGAATGCAGAACAGAAGTATCCAAAAAAAATTTAATAACAAGCACGTTTAGGTCTGCAAGGAAGAAACGATTCTTCTTCATTCAAACTCCAGCAGTAAAGGCGGAGTAGACTAATATAACAGAGTTTTTTTAATCCTGGAATGAAAATATGCTTCACACAACATAAAGAGTATCGTTGAACCATCCGCACGTTCCTGACTGCGTGTCTAGTTCGGAGACTATTTCTGATACGTCTTGGAAAAGAAAAGCACGCGGAAGGAACCATTCATAAGTTCTAAGTTGTAACGTGGCATAGTTGGCGCAACAAGAGGAAACCGGAAAGTTGGAAAGTGAAAAAGAAAGCACTTCTTGCAGTTAATGAAACAGAGGACAAGTTTACAACTGAGAGTGGAACACGCAACCCAATAATCCCAGCAACGGCTCCAGATCTCAATGTGCATTGCGAAACCAAACAGCCACATATCACAGAAATGCTCCAAAATTTTACATCCGAAGTCTAGAAACGGTTTCTATTGTGTCACGAAACTTAATCTTGTGTTTTGTAAGCCGAAAGACAATTGCTAAACATTGCAACAGTAACGGTAGCAGAGAAGGGCTGTTTCAATGACGTTACTCTACACCATCAAACTAGAAACGCAGTTCTTGCAGGCAATCATCAAGGAGTGGAAACAAGGTGTGATCGAGCAATAGCTTACAAGGAGTAGAAGACAGGAGCAACTGCTTGCAAATTGAAATCTATGCAACTCTATACGAGCATGTGGAGACTTATGGTCGAACTCGTCTGTCCCCAGCTTTTTCATTCTAGCTAAACCCCGCTCCAAACCGACAATACGGACTCAAGAGTTTTCTGCGCCAACTTTCTGACTAATCCTGTGGAGTTCATATGCTACACGGCGCTTGCAGTTTGTACAAGACCAAGCAGAGGAAGAAAAAAACAACACAGTTCCAGCTAGCGATTACTTCTCAATTGGACTTCTTACTATCTCCAGATGACCACACCAAAACTGTACTCTCGGGGGTCACTGTCGATACTTTCAATCAACTAGAGCTGACAGTAACCTCCCAGTTCACCTAGAAATATCCACAACGGCGCTCCCATAGATCAAAGCCTCCAAACATGCAAAGAATGAATATTTCTCAGATAATCTAATAGTATGTGAAAACTCTTCTGAGCCAGCTGCACAAACAAGGATTCACCTCTTGGGGTGCGGACTGTCTAGACGCTCAACCGGAAGCTGGCCGACTCATGAGTGCAAAATTGTCAACCAGGCCGAAGGTCCAAAGTGCGGTACTTACAAGACCAAGGAGCAGGATGCGGAGCCTGCAACGAGTACAGCAAGAGGTGCCGTGAATGATCCCAGTTGGGCGCCGATTACCCAGGTGGCAGCAGCAGCAGCTTGATGTTGTACATGTGCTTGGACGCCCGGCCGGCATGTCCTCGAAAGCGATGAGCACGAGCTTATTTATTGTCAAAGCCTCATGATCATCACCTCCGACGAGTACTCAATTCACTTGATGTTATACCTTTCGCTGAGCCTTCTCTGCACAAGTAGCCCAGGCAGCAACTACACCAGGTAATCACTCTTGATATATACAGTCTTTCTTCTGTTTCTCCTCTGTTGTGGCACTGTAGGTCAGGACCTTGTTGAATGAAAAGTAAAGTATCTTTATCAATTAATTTATTCCTAGAAACTAAAAATATTAAGAAATTCAATTTTTTTACACGAATTGATTCTTTCTCTGTAGAATGCAATGTGAACCGCGGGGGGTTTTCTGTCATTTCCATTCACTGACGTTAAGCAAGTTTAGGGAGGGTGTTAGGTTTTTCCTTTTCTTTTTCAACATTGGTAGAAGCTGAACAGGGTCACCAGTTCAAATCTAAAGCAAAACATGATATCTAGAAGTGGGTAGCCATGCTATTGTGTTTTTCTTTTCAATCCGCCAGAGGAGACACACACCTCACTAGTCACGATGGCTCCTTAGAGGGACATGAATTCTCTTATTTTATGTTATTTCGCTTTTTCATGCAAAAAAGATGGTCTACTCACAAAGAGAAAGCTGTTTATTATCTCAAACATAAATAATAATAGGTAGAACGGTTAAGTCATCGGTCTGCCTGCACCTCACATATTTAAGTTACTGCGAGATCAGTGTGAAGACATCAGGTATGGCTTCTTCCAAGTCCAGGATTTACCAGCTACAGTGGAGTTGCTCTAAAATTTGACGTGTTTGAATCGACTATTCTGCTCTTAAATTTAGGCCCCCCCGGTTCCATATATCCTGAACTAATATTCCTCGTTCCACACTGTCAAACTACTGTTCGGTGTGACCCTATTGATTTGCTGCAGAGCCCTCTAAAATTACCTCTACTTTAACAAGCAGTTGCTTGCTGGACGCACCGACGCTTGACTGGAATGCAAATTATAGCTTCACTTTACATTCTAGGAGTCTGCAGAGTGGACTCGAGACTGTGGGTGGCATGATGAGTCTTGAGAACATGACTTTGCAAGTCATACACAAGAATCTTATGTCACCTATCTGCTAGGAATTCATTCCTGCATGCCAAGAGTCGAGACAACCCGCCATATCCACAACCCCTCTTTCATATGCAACCCCAGATTCCAGAGGCTCGCTCTTCAATACCATGGTGAATTATAGCTCTGGCTGATGAAAGAGATGGCATTCAATTCTACCATGTGAACTGGCCAGATCCGTATTTGTGTCCTGCCACAGTTACCTCACTAGTACCGTTTTAATAAATTCATCAAACTTACCCAAGAATTTCATTGCAGGTATATTGCTACTTGTAAGAAGCAACCAACTTGTAAAAAAAACTAAAACTTGTGACGTTTTATTTTTTCTTGCCAGTGTAAAAGGGCTGTCATTGTTTGTAGATCATGCATATATCACATTTGCATCTGGCCCGTCCAGCTTCCTTCCATGTACAGCAACATACTTTTCAACAGTTCTGTGTGCAATCTTGAGTACCCTAGCAATTCATATGTAAAGAATTAGGTCTGGTTAATTCAAGATGCTATAAGTGAATAGAAATCTAGTAATAAGCATGATTCTATTGCTGCATTCCAGGCTCATTTCCACGTGTACCTTTCATAAGATCTGCATATGGTAAAGCAGAACAACTTTGGGCTCGTTTTGGGGACATACGAGAAATTTGAAGAATCATATCCCTTCTCTCTGAACTGTTCACTTTAGCTTCTGTTCACATAGCCTAGTTTGATGCTAAAGGTCTATTCACCGAAGTTTGCTTCCTTTTTTCCTTTTTTCTTTGAGACAAACTGCGGGGTTTCCCCGCGGTACCGAAGTTTGCTTTCCACTCACACGAAGTAGTACTCACGGTTTCGTTCTGCTTGCCTGTGAGGTAAAAATTTGCAATTCTGAGCACTGGACTACGAACCGGGGGAAATTCCTCTAACTGAGCCTTGATGAATCTGGCTCTAGCGTGCGGGAATGATGAGAGACTCACTTGGGTAACTCTTAATTTCCTCCTCGGCAGGTAAACAGAGACCTATATTTGCGATATGGAAGTGATCATAACACGATAGTATTTCAGAGAACAGCGACTTGGGATGTGCTTCCCCGGCGCCTCAGTTATGCTATAAATTCCCAGCCGTGATTTGTAGGTTCAAGGTTTATTTTCTACACACATGTTCGGCTTGTTTTTGAATCCATGACGTGTTCCCTGCAGAAACATAACATATCCAATCCTTTGATCAGGTCTCATTTTCACAGAATATTGGATAAGCTCTCAATTATCTGTCAATCCTTTCGGTGGGCACTGGGCTTGATATCATGATGAACCGAATCAACCATGGCCGATCGAGTTACATCGCAGTCCAAACACGAAGTCATGAATCATGTGTTGATGAACTGGAGCACGTTTGCTAGAAACCATGCCATTCAAGATCAAGCTCTGACAGTACTTCAAAACTTTCTGATCGATGCCCATTTTGTGGAACATGTTTTAGAATGCTGGAAAAGGGTAACTTCTTTCTGGCAACAACAACAGGTACAAGTACATCAGTGACCAACACAGCATCAGGAAATTCATGTTGCGATATCTAGATGATTTCTAACATGTCACAGGAGATAATAACTTAGATTCGTGATGAGTGCGGTCATGAATTGATTCTCCAGAACTCAGGAACCAGGATCAGATTCGTACACATTGACTCCGTCAGTACACAACTGTGCCATGTTATGCTGCAAAAGGATTCATCAAGGTGAAGCCAAACTACAAGAGATGAGTTATTGAATGATCATCAGATGGCAGTGCACAGTACAACAGAAGATCACAGACATGGGGAGTCTGAATTCAAAGACGTTGGTTTCTCAAAGATTTTCCTTCCTGATCAGAACTTAGAAGCAGCATACCACAGCAGGTTCGTCCAAAAAAAATTCCTAAAAAAAAAACGTAAAATTAGAAAATTGTGAAGATAGAAAAATGAATATAAAAGAAATCAGTTTTTGCAATATTTTGTTATTTCTAAGCCATTTAAGGTCATTTTTACTGATTTTTTGTTTGAAACAAAAACTAGGAAACTCAGTTTTTGAGAGACAAAGCTCATTTTTTTCCCAAAAAAAAAAAGTTTTATTCGCTATGATATGGTGTTACAGTATATTGTGGAGGATTAAGTTGGTATCCTTCATAGTGTTTGATGTTGGGATTTGATTGCTCTTGGATGTAGAATAACTCAATTACATTCTTCAAAGATCCATCTAAATTACATTTATATTGGATAATATTTTGAGTATACTATAAATATTATTGCAAAGTTTCAACACAAAATTATGAATTTTAAAAATCCCAAAAATAATATAAGAGTATTTCTAAAAATTCCAAAATCAAGCCAAATTCTCATTTCAACAAATAAGGAGTTACTAGATCTAGGACAAGGTATACAAATTTTATTCTATGAAAAAAGTCATCTTTTAAATGAGAGCATTTCATCCATCAAAGGAGGAAGAGAGGGGGAGAGGGGGATGCAAGTACTTTTGTGAGTCACTATTTCTCAACACCTCTCCATTGCAATCTTCCATGTAAAGAACAAACTCAAGCATAATTATTGTGAATTTATAAGTGACTTATTGATACAAAATTTAGCACAAAAATCTACACATTAAAAAGTGAAAGGAGTTAGTATTACATTGATCAAAATTAAAATAGAAAAGCATATTAATAAAAACATGTTAAAATAACATAATTTTAGAAAATTAAACAAGGTAACAAACTTCCAAATACAACAAATACTACATAATTTATGTATCGAATTTATAATCAATTTCCATATTTTTTTGGACACTCCAATTCAATTAGAGCTTACTAACAATGGATGTGAAGTTTTATAATTTGGAAGTTGGATATACAAAAACCATATTAAAGGGGAAATTTGAGGTTACTCCATTTACATGTCAAAAGTAGCTTTACTTGGCATGTAAATTAGGTGGAGAGCAGGCTTAGAGTTAGGGTTAGAAATCACCTTTATAAAAAGAGTTAGGCTTGTTTAAGTGATAAGTACTGTTACATGTCAAGGTGGTTGTCTGCTGCCGAGAGATTCGTACCAATGCATATGTAAATTCAGACTTGAAACTGAGAAGCAGATACCGGTACTTGCAAGAAACAAATTTTTCATCAATTCTTGCTGACCACCAGTTTCGATGATTATGTTTCCGAAAATTCGACCAAGGTGCAAAGGTTGACAGCATACAGAACATATATACTTCGGTGTCAAGTAGAATAGCTACACTCCTAATTGTGAGCTCGGTCGAAAAAAAATAGAACCAGAAGATCAGATTCAATCACAACAACTAAACACATTGAACAGAAGTTTCGACCACTATGTGCAGAACTTATAGAACTCTAAAAGAACTTCTGGGAAGTATACATGACCATTGAGACAAAAGCATTCCAAAGAGTCCGAAGGATCATACAGTATGAACAAAAGGTCCTCAGTAAAACAATAAAGGGGTTGAACCCCACTAAAAGTGGTTAGCACAAAATTCATTTTAGCTTTAGTAGATGTATTGAATACCTTAAAAGTTCATTCACCACTTGTGAACACCTTAAAATAACGTCCATATTGTACCTGATGTTCTTTATCTGAGTTTGAGTAGTGCATGGCCCGGGTGGGCAGCTGAAGCAGTCCACAGCAGCGACCAGAAACAACTTTCTATACATTCCTTCGTCATGGGTTGTAGGAGCATACAACTCCAAAAAGCAGAAAAGGTGAGGATCTAACTAAAGTGAGGATCAAACAAAAAAAGTGAGGGAGGATGTAGAAGCTTTAGGAGACCAATCTAGAAATCAAGTTCAAGTTTGCAAATGAACTTGACAAATTGTCTTAAGAAAAATAGGTTTAATCTATCTACAACCACTTGAACAGTGGCTATAACTTACTATCGCTTCTTGACTGTTGCTGCAGCCTTACAGAGCCTCTCCTGTATCCTCTTAGCTTCCTTCTCTTGAGGAGGGGTGAAATTAAAGCATCCCGTGTCGGCGGGCTTCGCTTGAAAACCGTCAAATATCGCAATAATTCCACCGTCTTTATCATACTCGATGGATTGGCTTCGCCAGTAAGCCAGCGGAGGAACCAACAGTCGTCCTGACCGAGATGTTTTCAGACCGAATGCTTCGGGAACTTTGCTCTTGTCCTGGACACGAGGAGGAGGTAGTGGAGGGGGGATTATAGACGTCCTTCGGCATTTTCCCCTGATTGAAGATGCCTCTAAACCTTTCATAGATCCTTTACCTGAACCCCTTGCCACTAATTTCCTATCACCAGCGGACCCTTCAGCTGAATCCACCCCCAACAATGTCTTTTCAATAGATCCATTAGTTGAATCCTCTCCCAACAATCTCCTTCCACTGGATCCTTTACCCGTGTCATCTCCCAACAATTTCCTAGACGTTACAGTCTTTACAAAACGATTAGCAGGCTTCATTCTCTTCAGGCGCCCACATCGACGTCTCGTAGCAGAGGTTTCAATTTGGTCTCTATTGAGATGCTCAGCCATTCTAGAAGTTTCCGCAGCATTCTGAGATGCTAAAGGTGGATAATCCATCCGCTCCACTTTCAGAACTCTCTCTACTACCTGCTCAGGAGTTACTTCAGAGCTCACAACATTGCTGTTATATCTTAGAATGTCCTCAGGTGAACATAGTCGCTTCCAGTTTGAACAACTAACAGCCTTCACTGTACAGCTCTTGCTTTTACCTCGTACTCTCACAAAGAAGGCGTCCGCGTCCTCTTGATGGGGAGTGTCGGGATTAGAATCTGGCTCCACACTTCGACCCTCGTTCTGGTGAGTAGTGACAGGATTAGGACTTGGCTCCACGTTTGGACCTTCCTCGCGTCGAATTGTGTCAAGATTGGTGTTTGGCCTCACGCTTGGGGTAGCTGCACCAGAATGCCTTCGTAATCGTTTTGAGGATCGAGTGATAGGGGCAACATCAGCTGCTGTCTCAGTAGTTGGTGTCAGCTTCAGTCGCCTCTTTAAAGACCGTGTCATACGGGCACTGAACTCAGGAAATATTCGTTCCCCGCTTCCCTGTGGCACACCTTCAGAGCTGGGTTTACTAAGAGACCCAATTCGAGACTGAAACTTACTCTGGAGCAACTCAGGAGGAGTTACAGGGGCTGATTCCTCAAGTTCCTCATTTTCAAACTCAGGAGGTATAGGGACCGTCTCCTCAACCTCCTCACTTGCCACGCTAGGAGGAGCTACAGAGACTGTCTTCTCAACCTCCTCACTTGCCACACTGGGAGGAGCTACAGGGACTGTCTCCTCAACCTCCTCATTTGCCACGCTAGGAGGAGCTACAGAGACTGTCTCCTCAACCTCCTCACTTGCCACACTGGGAGGAGCTACAGGGACTGTCTCCTCAACCTCCTCATTTGCCACGCTAGGAGGAGCTACAGAGACTGTCTCCTCAACCTCCTCACTTGCCACACTGGGAGGAGCTACAGGGACTGTCTCCTCAACCTCCTCATTTGCCACGCTAGGAGGAGCTACAGAGACTGTCTCCTCAACCTCCTCACTTGCCACACTGGGAGGAGCTACAGGGACTGTCTCCTCAACCTCCTCATTTGCCACACTGGGAAGAGCTACAGGGACTGTCTCCTCAACCTCCACACCTTCAATCTCGTCCTGAGTGGTTTCTTTCTCCTTCAACCTCGGATCCTTAACACCATCAGTGCCTTTCGGCAAATTTTCACAACGATCTTGAACCTGATCGAATTCCTCCACTTCCATTGGTTGTGGATCAGTCGCAATGTCCACAGAATCAGCACCAAGAAATCCACCTGCCGCTCACCACAATGAAATTGATGACATCAGACAACTGTATTGACTACATTGTGATCCTAACTCACTAGTGGCTTCACAACAGACTACGTAAGACTGACGCTAACCTAAAGTGCTCAAGAAGAAAACCAGCCCATAACACATTATTGTTACGATTTTGCATATCCATTCTTCATCCATATGCTAGGATCTACATGACCAACTGAACCAAGAACACTGGAAATTCTCTGAACTCAAATTTAAACCGAGAAAAAAACACACGTACATTGATCTAAGACTTCGATAGCCGCTTGCTGCAAGTCTTCCAAGACCTCCTCAATGATACTATTAGTCATTGTCAGTTCGTCACATCCAGTCTGAACATGCTTTACGACTGGCATTATTTGGGCAGATTCCTCCTCTATAGACTTGTCTGCAACAATATTCATACCAGGTGCGACCTGTTCCGTTTGAGCAGGACCTGAAGAATCCATCGTCGTTAGCGTAAATTCTGACGAGCTTGACTGACGTTGTTGAAGCCGCTTGCTGCTACGAAGTGGTAATTGTGACGAGCCTTTCTTATTCTTGCGACCCCTTCGGATTGTAACTAAGGTCGTATCTATAGCCGGATCATTTTCAGCTTCCTTAGAAAGAGAATCCGTGGTCAAGAACTCAACAGGTGCCTCAGCTACAGGGCCAGGTGTCTCGTTTGGAGGAACCTGTGCCTCAGTTACAAGAGCAGGTGCAGGTGCCTTGGCTGCAGGCGTCTCCGTTGCAGGCGCAGGTGCCTCGGTTTCATGGACAGGATTCAAACTGGTTAGGCTGGCATCCTGAGTTGGTTGCAAAAGTACATCCTGAGAACTGCACCGTGTCTTAATTGCATCTGATACTTCAGCACTTAAAAGAACTGCTGTGTCTGTCTCAATTTCGGCCCTAGCAGTGGCTGTTCCCAAACAGCCCGTCTTGCAGACATCCCCCTGTGGAGCAACAGCGTCCAAAGTCGAGGGGGTTGCCACCACCTCTGTCTCTGATGTTTCAGCCCTTACTGAAACTGTTGCCTCGGCTGCACCTGATGTTCCAGCCCTTGCAGAAACTATTGCCTCAGCTGCACCTGATGTACCAGCCCTTGCAGTAACTGCTGCCTCAACCACGTCAAATGTGGTATTTGAAGGAGTTTCAATTACCGAGGGTTCTGCATTCACAATAGCTGCAGCAACCATGAGCAAAATTGTACGAAAGCAAAATAAAAATGCATCACTCTGACAGCACCAAAATGAAATGTAACAGAGCTTGCAAGAACATACAATGAGAACGTGTCAAACCAAAATCAAGTAGTCAAGTGATCTGAGGGATGCGCAATTCTTACGTGCTGGACTGTCCCCCTCGTAGTCTCTTGAACTACATGGCATGCCCTGTAGGATAGCCTTGAAGGACTTCGGATCAATATTACCTTGACTCTCGTCTTCCGAGTGACACTTAGAGGCTTTGGGATGAAGGCCTCCAAGGCTCTCGCTTACGGCCAAGCCAGAAGACTCTCCAACAGGTCGAACCCGTAATAATTGCTTCCACATGTAGGGGAAACCTGCAATAGTAAAGATGGTCATGAGTAACAAAGGGGAGCATAGATCCCAAGCATTGACTAGATGGGAGTGAAACGACAGAGAATGAGTAAAGTTTACTGCATCAGCAACAAAGACTGCACAAAATGCCTACAACTAGCCCACTGTAAACTTACCGGCAGACAGACACTGTATAATTCCAGGAGCAAAGCCATTTGCAGTTGAGGTCTCCTGATCTATCGTGCCCTCCAGAGACACTTCCACGCCATCCTCTGTAACAACTTTATGAATGTCCAGACGATTCACAATGGGAGAAGTTTTGACATGCTCTCCATTCTGTACAAGCAATCCACCTACAGCGACTTTCGTTTCCAAGACCCTGACAAAGGTAAAACACTCGGAATTAGAAAGCAAGCACATGTCACCAACATAAACAATGAGATGAAACTCATTAAGATAGAGAATCGAAGAATCAAAATATCCATATTCCATTCCGGTTGTACGCTAGTCGAATGACTTAAGTGGCTTAAACCCAATACTATAGGATTGAGAAAGGATAACTACCTGCCAACTTCGACAATTTGGACCTTTATGATATACCAATTAGTCAACGAGACTGGACCTTGTGTCACTACTCGTTGGGTGCTCGCCTGCTGCAGTACATTGTCCTGATAAGAGGGTTCCGCAGAGTTTTCCGGCAAAACAGGTAGACTTTGAGAAGTTGTGCGTGTACTTTGCGCTGGGCGTTCGGAACCTCCGGTTGGTCTGTGAGGGCTTCCAACCAAATTCCTAGGCAATGATCCTGTTGCTAAACCCGGAAATGACAGGCGGTCCTGTGAGGACACGAAAGCAGAAATGAAACAAAAAAGTGAATAACATCTCAAGCTTATCATGTAGATGCAGTAATGTGATAGCCCTTGTTACACACGCTAAACTTGAGACAACGCAATCAAAATGATCTATTTGTGTCTCCATGAATTGTTGCTAGGAGCTCTCATACTCAGCCCTCTCCTCGTATCAAAATGGTCGGATATCAGAGTAGTTAAAGAATACTTTATATAAGAAACTATTAGGAGAAAAAGACCTGCTCTCTTGCACTTGCTGGTCCAGCCCTTGATCTAGATGCTCTGTGCCAGCCATCGTCCTCAGTGCCGTTTTCCGAGAGACTCTGTCGTTGAATTGGCCGTCTTTGCCGAACTCTACCATCAGCATCGCTGAAGCCATAAATTGGTACAGAGCTCTCCATTGCCCCAACAGGATGAAGCGGTTGGTCTTGTACGTGGTGGCTTGCTTGTGAATGTGAAATCGTTGGGTGAGCGGCTGGATATGAAATTCGCCTCCCCTAGAATATGACAACAGATTTTACACCATCATTCGATTCTGTAACATTTACGTACGTATTGAGACCTCAGAAATCAAGATCATTCTCGCTTCAGAATTTCCTATTTCACTGCAGAAATCATTTCATGTTTCTTGATTCAATGGAACTCAACGACAGAGACACTAGGACATGTCGCTCAAACATGAAACATCTAAGTATCTTAAAGTAAATATTAGCGAGTATTTCCCAAATCCAACATGCGTCACCTAAACTGTAGCAGATTGTTTCCCAACAAGGTACTGATTAGGTGGTAATAATAGAATATCGAATAGCATCTGTATTGCGGAGGCCAACTAGCTCTCTAAATGTGCTTGGGACCCCAAGAAATTGCGCAGGTAGTTGGGTGAGCTAATAATTACCGGCGTGTCCTTACTTGAATGGTGGGACTGAATCGCATTGCAATTGTCCACTAAATAGATTAGGTGCATGATACCAAATGAACGGCATTCTAGACCCACCAATACTGACCCATCACAAAAAAATTAAGATCATTGAGGAAGAGATTGAAGATGTAATTCACGACGAAAAAGAAGAGAAATCCCGATGAAGTTTTGACTTTGCTCATTACTGATATTCCGAAAGTAGTGAGGGCAGCAATCATGTACCTGATATAGCGAACGTCCAAGCTCTTCCTCAGAGAAAGAAATCCTAGACTGACTACGTTCTCCAACTCCCCCAATGGACTGTCGAGGCCGAGGATGCCGGAACCATCCCTCGGGATACTCACCACCATCCGCCTCCGCACCCAAATTTACAGACCTGGAAGGCCCCTCACCAACACTGCGCGAGTAGCACCTCTGTTCCTCCATCATCAGCTCCTCCGAGTCCTTCAACCTCAATCTTTTCTCGCTCAACCCGCAAGAAAGACACCCAGAAAGACAACCCGACGCCTGTGACTGCACCAGGCTAGCCATGCGCAACGCCTTCTGATTCTCTTGTAGCAACAAGTGCTCTATCAAAGTACCAGAATGCAACCCTAAATGCTCCCCGCAACTGTGCCTCCGTAAACCATAGTCATACTCGGCCCGATCAAACCCTCCATTGTGCATGTAATGCGCCCCTCCTCCTCTCCCATCCTCATGCACAAATGGCGCCCCCCGAGGCGCCCTGGACGGAGGCGCCATCGCCATCCTCCCGTCAATGTGATACCCCTGGTGCTCATGAAACCCGCTCGTCGGCGGAAAATGCACCGACTCCGACAGCGAGCCTTCCGCCCCCGGCTGCAACTGAAAAGACATCGTCGCAACTTCACTCTTCCTCAAACCTCCTCAAACCCCTCCATTGCATCCCCCTCACACACTCTTCACCACACACAACCTCCAGGCGTCCAACACTTCACTCACCACTCTCTCAAACCGCAATCCTATCAAAACGACTCCACAAACCCGCAGCCTGCGCTCGCAACCAAAACCCTAACCCCAAACGAAAATGAAGAAACTGAGTCAATTATGGTCGAGAGAAGTAGCGAATTGGCGGAATCGATACGGCAAGAGTTCTGTGACGACCTCCCGCCCGGACGCGCTCAATGCGTAAGTTCCCCGCGAGCTCACGTGAGCATGACGATGGCGATAGCGATGGCGATGGCGGAGCTGCGATTCCTGCGAGCCATTTCTTCTGCAACAAACACCCTGTTTCTGTTTCTCTGTTTCTCCTCCATCCTCTTGGAAAGAAGAGTACCCAAAACAGTCACTGCACGAAATCCCGGTATCATCTACAAACTAAGTACATTTATGTCTATGAGGTCTATGAATTTCTAGTGGGGTGTCGGCGTTGGGTATAGTGGTGGGATGTGTACCCAGAACCGTCGGAACAAGTGAAATCATGTGTTTTTGTACATTTTAATTGCTGATATCTTGGAAATGGTGGTGATGTGTCGCCTTTCGGTGTAGTGATGGTTTTTGGTGTGAATTGCTGAAAATGGAGCTTCGCAATAGCTTCATGGTCATCCGGAGGGAAGTGTAGCGAAATCGTGACTGTTTGTGGTAACACAGTTCAAATGTACGGGCAGCGTACATTGGTGTTACTGAAATCTTAAACTGTTAGTTTATCGAGCTAATGCATGAAAGTTACTCTACATAGTAGGTCAAAGTAGTTCAACTTGCATTCGATAGGAGAAAAAAGGAAAAAGAGAGCAGTGAGAAGCCGAGAGGATTCACAAAATTGAGGTTTTGAATGAAAACAAGATATATTTGCTTTATATAATCATGCATCTAGTTTAACCTTTAATCCCTAAAATTTTAAGCCCGTTTTTGCCAATTTCCACCTCTAAAACACTTATTTTTAAAAAAAAATCCCAAAGAAATCCAAAAATCCAAAAATCAACTTTTAACCAATAGATGTTGCATTTCACATTGAATCAAAGGCATGGTGAAATTTTCATAATTTCTGACCGAACGGATTTCAAGATAAGAAGAGTCAAACATTTATTTTTTATTTTTTTTGCCACATGTCCAAATGTGTTTGTACACTTTGAAATTCAATAACTGAAGTTCTATGTGCAACCAAAATTGAAAAATTACATACATACGTAGGACTTCAAGTTGAGATTATGCAAAAAAAAAGGTTTGGAAAAAAAAACCAATTACAATTTCAAAAGAAATAAAAACTAAGTAGTGGTTGTGGATATGAAATCAAAAATTCAAAATAACCATGGTTAGGCAGCTACTTGAGATAATGGTTCAAATAAATCAACTCGGCCTGAACACCTTTTTGTAGCTTAAAAGGATCTACTGAGGCACTCGTCCAGCCCAGCATGCACCCGGGCACGGACGCAGGTTATCTATGATTCCACATAACTGCCCATAAAAAGCTGCCACATTATTCATTGATCAAAAGTTACGACATCATTATCATAACCTGCCAAGTTGGTTGCAGTCAACTTTGATTTTGTCTTGTAATCACAAAAAAGAACCAAATGCAATGAAATAAAGTACTTCCAATAGAGTATGATTTATTGAATCTACAATTAAAAGGGCGTCAAAAAATATTTAAAATTCTAAAGTACCTGCAACCCACTTTGGGTTTTGTAGAATTTTAGGGATTAACTCGTGGATAACACTGATTTTTGGCAAGGGCGTATATTAAGGTAATTAGTTTATTTTCATCCATATATGAGATTAGCATATTACCATTGATAAATCTAATTATTTTTCTATTTGATCTCATTGGCAAAGAAAGAGCATCTGAATGTACTTTAAACATATTTATTAATATTACTACATGGAATTTTGAAAAATTCATTGACAAGTAAATATTACTGCCAAATTGCAAATTATGGCAAATTTTGAAAGTGGTTGTTCAATTTAACAAGTGTTCACCAAGAATTCACCATCATTCTTGTACCATTTACTACCTCGTGAATGTATCAAAGTGTGTTGTGAACATAAATATGTTATAATTTTTTTTAATCAATACTATAATTAAGTCTAATTCTCACCGTAGATTTTTGTGTATAGTTGATGTACATTCTTTTTTAACATTATCTATTGGTTTCTCAAGGTTTTCTTCTGTTAATTTAGGACTAGAATGAATATTAGTTAGAAATAGGTTGCTTACTATATTTCTATACTACATCAATAGCAGATATATTCACCATTGAACAAATTTATATATTTTTATCAAAAAACAAGCTTTGTCTATCAAAGATTTAAAAAAACCCAAAAATAGCCTTAAATGGATTATAAATAGAAAAATATCAAGTTTATTTTTCCATCCATAAATTTTTTAATTTTTTTTGGTTTCATTTTTAAAAATTATTTGTAATCTAGCGTGCTATTAACATAGAATATTCATAAAAATGTTTGTTGCGAATGTATTTTAGGAAGAAGATCCCACTTTTCATGTATAATTTATGTTTATTGAAACAAGTACATAGTAGATATAATAACAATTTGATGATCACAAATACTAAATGATGTATTGCTTTTAAATCCCAAATAGATGGTCTACATTCTTAACAAATATTCATTTTGTGCACAATGGTGTCACTGACCAAAACTATTTCATTTTTATATTAGTAGTGCATGATATTTTTTTTGACTCAAACAAATTAGCAGTTGAATGCACTTGACATATGAAACCAACTTGTAAGCTTGTTTCAAATATTATCCATTGACATGAGATTAAATAATAACATGATTCCAAAACCAAAAACTTCTTTATACTATTTCAATAACCTAAATTTCAATAAGACTTGTTTTTATTGCAGATTGAATAGCATATGATATTTTTCAAATCATAAATCACAAATATTTATTTCAATCCATCAACTTTTGGACAAGGATTGATACAATGGTTGATGAAGCTAATTTGCAAAGTAAAATTACAATTAAATAAGTTGAAAAAACCATTGTTTTTCAAACATCAATTCCAAATGACTCACGATGTGATGTATCAAATAATTCGGCATAAAAATGTTACTCCTCTTAATTGTTACAATGACACACTAGATGTTTCAAAGAAAGCAGTGATTCAATATCTGATAAAGCTTACAGACAATGAAATCTTATGAAATAAAAAAAGGAATTGCATTCATTGATTTTGAAAGAATATATAGATGATTTTTTCCTCCAAAAAATAGTAATATAATAAATTTGTTGACTTATTAATTTCAAAAGTTAATAATTCTATTCATGATTTGTCTCTTCTCAATTTATACTATTTCTAAAGGCCATGGCTACTAAAAAAATAACCTTTGATCTTTATGTGAGGTATCTTCATAAAGCTTTTTGACACCTAGCCTTTAGCAATAGCCTTCAAGTATAAACAATCCTTTAAATTAGTAATCAATTGCTTGGTTTTAATGTTTACTTTTATTTTTCTTGTTTTATTGGTAATAATCTTCAACAAATATATCAAAACATGCTTCATTAACAAAATCACCAAGAGACTCAACTACCGCAGACTGATCAGGTACTAATGAAAACAAAAGTAGACTTGTTGATCACCTCCACAAGCGCATCAGATCTATCACTCAACTGCATTGTCTCATTGTAACGATAATCAACAACTTCATCAATGATAGGAAGTTTGACCTCATCAAGCCGTCCTGCCATCTCGTCTACAGATATTTCAGAAACAAAATTCCTCAAACAAAAACCATTATTTCTACCATCACTTGTAGATAAGTGAACGTCAACATCCAAAGGTTCTTCCATAGCGTAACTTGAAGAACGAACATCGGCACAACAATTTCCCTCAGAATCACTTGTAGAACCTCCAACACCATAACATGCACAGTGCACAATACCGAAACAGTTTTCCACAGGATCACTCGAAGGTAGCTCAAAAGAATCTGTCTCTCGACAAGGAACTTCAATCAACGTTGGCTGCGACAATGTGTAAATCTCCGAAATGGACCTACAACGTACATCACTAACGACACCTACAGGTTCGGCAAACAAAACTCATTTTCCTGATTTTGCTTGCTTTGAAACATATGGAGAAACAGAAACTGACTTTCGAGGCGTTAAATCCATCCCTAAATCAAAAGAAGGAAACAATGAAGTCCTCACAAGCGGAGTTTTTTCTAATCTCAAGCATCGCCGACGCTTTGACCTACGCCCCTGATACAACATCGTAGTTGACATAACGTGAGGACTCACACGACAACAACATAAAAGCTTCAAATAAAACCTCAAAATGCAAGCGCATAATGTAAACCCCAAGCGCACGTACAAACCCTCAAGTTCATGCAGAAACCCTCGAGAGCATGCAGAAAACAACAAGCACTATGTACAAATTAAAACAACAAGCCATAAAATAAAGCAAAACATGCAAGTCTATAAGAATGCTTACAGATTACAGCTGTAACATTTGAAACTCAAATTGCAGCGTCCAAAAATTTGAAACTCAATGCAGCATTCCAATCTCCAACGGTGCCAATTTCTTTAATGCTCGAGGAAGACAACATGTTGAAGAAGATGACATGTGATCGACTGTCAAGGTTTAGAGTCGCGGCTCAACAAAGTGGCCATCGGTTACGTCGCTTGCGGGCTCGCCATCTGGACAAAATCGGTTCTGCACCTATAACCGTTCCAAGAAAACCATTACCTAATACATATAAGTAGGGTTCTAAATGAAAAAATCTATCTCCATTTTATATTCTTGGAAACTTAGATTAAATTAGGAATTTGGATTCATAGGGCCCTACAAAGAAAGAGATACTTCGAGGAACATGTCAAAATTATTAACATATCTAATGTTTTGTTTTTTTTTTAAAAATTCAAAGAGAACTCAAAGAGGTGGAGATCATTCATTAAAATAGGATTCCAAATGAGGAAAAGCCTATCTCACCTTCATATACATGGGCACCTCCTTTAAAAAACATAGACAAAAAATGAAGAAGGGCGTTTAGAGCTTCTCCAACGAGGCCCCATTTCACTACGCCAACACTAAAACCGCAACACTATTCACCGCACCAACGGTATATGTTTTTTCCACCAGCGAAGCACCAATGCAAACACCTTCAAAACAATGACAAATTTTATGTCTCCAATGCCATTTTGTAATGAAGGAGTAAAGCTTTTGGCGCCTCGTTTTGTGGATTGACCTTATCATGTTTTATGTTGGATTGGTTTTGGACTAGGTGAGGAACAAAATTAGGGATTGATTTAGGAGTTGCAAGGGAAGAGCGGTTGGGAGAGTAGCCCAAAATACGCCGATGGAAGGAACCACCAGATTGCATCGGCATCAGTATCTGTTGGTAGAAGAATCACCGGTAGTACAGCAACATCACGTTGGCGCGAACAAAGGATCTTGTGCTAAAAATGGCATCAAACTAATGGCGTTGGCGCGTTAAAACACTTACTACTGGTGGAGAAGCTCTTAAAGCCCTGACGATAAACCTCGCCTTCTTAATGATGAGGGCCCTAACCAGAGTTTCCATTGGAGGAGGCAAAAACCCCTTATAATTTGCTTGTTAATGAAAAAAGAAATTTAAAATTAAACTTATGTTTATATATATATATATATATATATATATATATATATATATATATATATATATATATATATATATATATATATATAAAAATTAAAAATAATCATACCGATTCCATTAAAAACATTAAATTTACTAAATAGAGGCCGGAGGCCTTTAAAAATAGAATCGGGGAGAAGGGGGGAGGGCCCGCATTTTCAAAATATAATTAAAAACAGAATCAGGGAGGGCGAGGTTTATTGTCTGGGGTCTTAGAGCCCCACGCAGCCCCTTGAAAACCCACTGGATATGAAGATCAGATCCCGATGGCCTTGGGAACCAAAGTGCAGATGCCACGCTGGAAGGGTCCATGGGTGGAGGGCCCATGGCCAAGCTGCCGGAGCAGGGCCCGCAATGGAATGATTCCCACTCTTCCACCTACTCACCTCTCCGGATTCCGGAGCACCGGACAATGGACATGACTCCGCTGTCGAGGCCCGATTCCCGAGGGACCATGTCGACGGGACAACTTACCACTCCCATCTAAATTCGGCACCACTACCTCGTGTTTTTAGCGAGTCCATCGCCCTGCGCCCGAGTCGGACCTGCACAGAATCCCGGATGATTGCGCATCGGTAGCCGACTTCGTACAAACATCAGGAGTCGAAAATCCTGTCCGACGTATCTATTACCCGCCTCAGTATTAACCGTGTATTACACCATTATCACACTAGTATCACCCAGGTATAAACACAGGTATCAACCGAAAAACGGATGCCGTGTAACCGAATCGTAGTAGTAAGAGTACTACGGTGCGACTGTCGCTTGCATTTGAGCTCGAATTCGGGCACGATGGATTCCTCGTCTTCGCTGCGGCGGGGCTCAGTGTGTGTGTGTTTTGCAATGGTGATTGGAGAGCAGCTGAAGGCTATGAATCTGTCGTTTCAAGGCCGGAGCAGTTTTTGAAGGTCAGCAAGCTAGCTAGCTCCACCGTTGTGGTGTACCAGTGTAGATCGATGTCGCTCAAAGCCAGACTGTGCTCACCACCTAGTTGTGACATGACTTACTCATGAGATTTTGCTTCCGTGTTGACGTGGGTATGTGCGCGGTGTTTTCTTAGCTTTAGTTTTTAGTCGGTGAAGCTACAAGAATTGTCGGTGGTGAATGGATGTGGGACATATGGAATTGCACTGAGTTTGAGATTACAGACACTACGACTTCAGGTCTGTGTGGCATCACTAGTAGGAAACCGGAATCCGTTTGATACTGTCAAAGGTGTCTAACCGCTTTGGCTCAGCGTAACTAGAACAGGAAGGTGAGATTAGCACTCCTGAAGTTGTTCTAGAACAGCTTGGTTGTTTAATTAACAATTTGCAGTACATACGGATGATGGAATTCAAGTTTTCATTTAAGAAATTTGACAAAAAATTTGATGGCAAATTAACAGTTCATCTCGAACTAAGCCTATGATTCACGTTTTTTTTCTTGTGGAAGAATGACGTCTGAGGCAATGTCTCAGTTGTATCTGATCCTGGTAAGAATCTCAAAATACATCTAATGGGTTTTGCATAAATTTCTTGTTTGCAGAAATTCGATTTAATACCATTCAATTGTACTTGGTGAGAGAGATGGCAACCAGGGTCTTCCTATCCAGCATGGCGCTGCTGTGTGTGACGCTCGCCGTGTTCCCACGTCCTGTCATGCCCGGCACATTTGCACAAGACTTCATCGATTATAAAACATTTCAGATGAATATGATCGTGGATAAAGTAGGAGGAAACGAAGCTGCAATGTGTGGTAAGCTTGAAGTATATTGAAACGTGACCTCGCTCTTGTCTTTCTACTCGTGTCTAAGTCATCTACGTCAATCTCTTAAGTGGGCGAGTAATTTCAAAATGGAGATGCCATAAGAATTCCATTTGATATATTTGATGCCCGATGAATTTGGATGTGTAGAGCTTTTGAAAACGTGCAACTCCACCAACCCGAACTGCTCTAGAGAGGCATGCAAGCCTTCTCTGGAAGAGGTCGTGCAGAATGGCTTTTCACCTGCATATCCGTTTATCTATGTGTCGAATAATACCGACTGTCCAGGACAAGATCCATCATCTAATGGAACTTGTCATTTTATGCTATTCAACTTCGGCAAGAGCTTTGTGAGGTTTGCATATATTACCTTCTAATTTTAACTTGTACATAGTACATGCGGAAACCTGTGTTACTCTTACTCACATTCAGGTCCTCTTGAATTTCTGAAGAGACAATATGATCTGCTATACATTGATCCTAATTCACTGAACTTTCTGGGAGTAGTTTGCTGAATTCGCCCCCCTTACATGATCTTAATTTTTATTCTTTCACAGAAGCCCTACAACTACCGACACAGGAAGTATCGCCACGGCTGCGGACATGTGTGCACAAAGAAAGCTGGATGAAGTCTTCAAAAATGTGTCCACTCCTGAGGACTTCACTCGAGTGTTCTTCGGTTCAGCAACAGGAACTTGGAGGGTGTATCCAGGCTTGGTAATCTTCCAAGTTCCAATTCTGTTCCTTTCATGAGACTTGACTTGCATTAATCATGCCACTAAACCTAAATCGATTTAGGTTCTTAGATGCCTTGTAACGCGACCTGACATTGTTTCGGTGTTCGATGTTTTGTGTAGGATGAAGCTGATTGCGGAGGTTACGAAACACGATTTCGAAACTGGTATGTTCAATATGGTTGATCTCAATATTATTCGTCCTACCAAAGGCTCTTGTCCATATCAAGCAATGAATAGAGATCATTCTACCGGAAATTCTAACAAACATAGCATCGGACTTGCAGGTACATCGCTTCAACATCTGTGCCCAAGGCTGTCATGGTGCTTATAGATGTTGGAGCCTCCATGATCAACAAGGATAAATTCGGAGGAGACGTCTTCCTAGAGACTGCCAAAAGCGCAACACGGGAGTTGCTCCGCACCTTAGCTCCGAGTGATTCCGTCAACATAATAGCATTCAATAGCATCAATGCTACTCAGTTTCTGTTCCCACCGGTATTTGACTCAACACTCTCTGATGCATTGATTATACTATGGTAAAAAATTCAGCCAAAAGTATGGAGCAACCTAGCCAGACAAAGTATGGTGTCAATAGTTGAAATATATGTTCTTGTTTTTCAAGGTTCCAGATTCTGAAGCTACATAACCAAAAATTTGTCTCAATTTTTTCTAGGTAACAGCGCAAGAACGCCCCAACAGTTCTCAAAATTATCCCGAGTATACTGAATTGCAAGCCAAGCTTGACGAACTGAAGCCTGACCAGACACATTTCGAAGCGTCTAACATAACAGCAGCCATTGACAAAGCACTGGAGAACTTTGACTACATCAAACGTCCAGACGCTCTTAAGGTCAGAAACTTACACATTTCCAACCATTCTAACTTCTAGACTCTAATTGCACTTAGTCCCAATTGCTCCAACGGTGATGCCAAATCATTAAGAAGTGAATGTGGTTTCAACACGACTCTTCTATCATTACAACACCAAATGTGCCCATCTTGTGTAAACCTTGCAATTGGATATCTTTGCAGGTGATTGTCGTTCTCACTGATGGTAGATTCGCTGAAGGGAGTGTAATCCTACCAACGGCAAGTTTGGCAGCTGCAAAGACGAAGCTCTTTGTGTATGATGTTTCTCCAACAGCAAAAAACTTGACAGCATCTTTCACTACCAAGCTTTGTAAAATCGGTGGCTCCTTCATCAATATCTACAGGGATGTGAAAAATCCGTTGTATGCGATGGAGTCATTTTACAGCTTCACTGCAACTCTCCATCATAGGCTCATGAACACTCTAGCAGACTTCACTTACAAGTTGGATGAGTTTTCCCGTTTCAATGAGACGGTTCTTATGGCGAGTAAACCAGGTAATGCACCCATATGATGTAATTTTCCTGAATGCCACCATTGACGGTTTGGAACATCAGATTTTATGTTGTTGGTTGTGGTGTAATCATTTCAACTTACATCACAATTTTTCCAAATAAGTTTTTTCTGTTACATGAACAATTGTCACTGAAAGAGTGATTCTGTAATTTCGTGATCAATTCCAGCATTTAGAGCGGATGGGAGTCTTATAGGTGTGGCGGGCATCTCTATATATCGGCACATGCTGAAGGATAATCTAGATGAAATCAGGACCATTGTCAATCAGCAGCAAGCTGGTCGGAAGTTTGATGCAAGAACTATGGTGCTTGGTCCTGCAAATTGTACTATTCAGGTAAAATAGTACTTGAAACATGACAGTAGTACTAGAGTCGTGGTGACATGCACACATGAGGATTTGCCACAGCAATGTGTAAATGGGATACTGTCCCTTGTATTTATTGATGTCATCTCAGCTGAATATCCCTTTCCGGGTAGATTGATGTCATCTCAGCTCATTGCTCTTGCTTTCTTGTTTTTGCAGCTCGAGCCAAAATCAGTCTATGTGTGTGGATCCAACACCATACTACCCCCAAATCGAGGTTTTTGCAAACACATGGATGGCACCTCGAATATTCAAGACCGAAGCTGCCTGCATCAGACATGCAGGCCGCCACAGCCACAGCCACCACCAGACACTGATAATAAGTTGATCAGTATTTTCAAAATAGTTGGACCAATTGCAGCTGCACTACTTGTAATTGCAGGAGTATGCATAGCGCATTTTGGAAGTACTTTCTACAAAAGATGGAGACAGGAAATGGAGGCAATAGATCAAAATAACTTGGAGCTCATAAACAGACCACCTCCTTCAGAAGGATCTATTGTCAACAATGAACAGCCAAATCCTGAAGGCAGTTCAAATGGAGCTTCTCACAATTTGAATGATGAACTAAAATGAAAATTGATTTCTGAAACTTGTCACTGGTGGAAATTGGGACCATTCATATGGTTTCATAGCTTTCTATTTTATCTTTTATACCTCTTTCTGTTGTTTTTTTTTCACAGAATCTGAAACACTTGTGAAGCCTGGTTACATGTGTGGGAGGTGAGTACTGTACTCCCACGTTTCTGTCTGCTTCTTTATGTTTACATGGTGTTTCCATAATCTTTTGAATTAAAGCTTTCTCGATAACCAACCAATGTGGTAAGATATTTTGGCATATAAAGTGCATTCAAAATCCTTAACAAAAAGATAATTTTGGTTTTTTTTATGTAGAAATTAAATTTCAAATAAGGACATAAAAGGATCCCTTTGTTCTAGTTGTGACTACAATTACCCTTACTTCCTAGGAACTTGGGCAAAAATTATTAATTTGAAGGATAATTAAATTTTGGACAAGTGCCTTACCCTGAGAAATAATGCTTAATATGACAATAAGTACATTAAATTAATAACACATGCTGCAAAGTCTTTTGCCTTATCATTTCATTATATAAAATAAAAATCCTTAACCCCTATACACTGTACAGCCATTGCCCTAGAATGGGTGTTTTTTGAATTTGAAAAAAATGCATTCTTTGAACTTCAAATGTTACAATCTTCCAATCCGTGCCATCAAAAATGCCCAAAAAAATCAAAGAATCTATCAAAGCAATCTTATTTGAGATCATGCAGTTAAAAGTTTTAAATATGAATTTTATTTTGACAATTTTTGGGGAAATTTAGTGATGACCAATTAGGGGTTAAGAAAAGTTAAGGATGGAGGAGTTCTTTGCTTCCATTCTTTTGTCCTATGGGCATTGAATTGGGGGTGGAACAAAGAGACACTTAATTCACTTCAGTCTCCTTCGTTGACTAAAGTTTCTTTTTTCTTTTTCTTTTTAAATGGATTTCTTGGAATTTGGATTTTTCGGAAGTTCAAAATTATTTCAGATCTCAAGACCTATAATGGAGGTCTCTCTTCTCCATTTCATTGTCAAAGCCAAACACAGACATTCTTTGCTGTTGATGGAAACAAAGAAATGGTGCAAAGAACTTCGCTCATGGAGTGAACACAAGCTGGGAAATCAATGGATTTCATGCATGCAGGTGAGCGAGCGACTCTGCCTGCCTTGAAAGGCTCTCACAGCGCCACAAGAAAGTGGTCACCTGTAGCAGACTCCGCCCCAAAAGAAACCTTTTAACTTTGCGTCATTCTCACAGCCCATCTTTCCATGGTGGACCAAAAAGTAGTCTAGTGGAAGAACACGAGAGTGGTTGTGCGGCCGCTTCCATCATGGTCGGGCTGTCATTGTTGCTCATGGGAGCGACAACCCAGGGCAGAGTTTGATGTCGGGAGGAAGCTTGTGAGCTAAGCCTACTATTGGCTTTTAGGATGATCATCTCCATGGCATGACTCTGGGACCCAGAGCGCGCAATATTTCTCACACCTTCTTCCCAACTCAATATGTATGTGCCACTGTTGACTCATCTTCGTCAAACGCAATATGATAGTTCATTTTTTACTTGTATTATCTGAACATGAGAGGCAGAGCAGGCGTCCGTCTCTCTAATTAGTGTGTCAAATTTTTTATAAACTTAGGGAACATCACCAAGTACTGTATGTCAAAATCAATCAACTTGTTACAAGTTGATCTTATCAATTGAAACAAAAGGATTCAATAGTAATTTTGAGGGTAATGATGACATGGAGTGATAACAAGAATGATTCAAGAAAGGACAACTTGTTAGCTCATGCCAGAAAGCCCTTCACTGAACAAATTTCTTCCAAGAGGAAAACAAAGCATCCATTTGATGTTCGATGTGCCACAATATGTTTGTGGTGAGTAGAAATGGTTTGTATACAGTGTGTGGTGTATATTGTGGTTTTTAGTCAATACTAAACTAGGCCATGAAAATGACCTTTTAACCCCTAAAGGTTCAAGCCGTTTTTGGACCTCCAAAACAAAAAACTGTGATTTTTGACAATCTTGTAGAAGTTGGAGTATGATTCTTATATTTTTACTTTTTTGATACATCCAACCGTAAGATTACTGTTTTTTTTTTTTTTTTGGCTTTGCGCCAAAGGCATACTTCAAATGGTGCCAAGGGAGACTTGATGATTGTTGCCCCAAACATTTCGCTCATATTTTTTTCCATATAGGTGACTAAGTTGGGCACCTCCATGCAAAATTTTAGAGTCTCATTACCCTTTTTTGGCCTTCATGCAAATTATTTTCCAAAAGGAGGTACGAAAACCACAATATGGTAAAACTTAAATAACGTTAAATGGTTTTGGTTTTTTTTTTAAAAGTGAACAGTCAAAAGATACGTTTATGAGTTTTTGAATTATTGGAAAAATAAATTTGAAAAATTCCTAAATCTCAAATTTTGACAAATTTTGGAAGAAAAAATCGTAAAATTATCAAAAACTATGAAGACCATTTTTGTAAATTTTGGAGGCTGCCCTCGGAAAACTCGTAAGCTTTTTTATATAGGCCACTTCGGATTTTGAGTAGTGGATTGGTTATAAACACATTTCTAAAACAAATCTAAAAAAACCTAATTTTAATTTGCCCGTTTTGGACATGATACCTAAAATTTCTAGATCAAGGTTCTAAAAGTGAAATTTGGCTTTGCAAATTTTACCACATACACCTTGCGGTGTAGGGAGCACCCAGTAAAATTCTTAGGTAAAAATATTACTTTTAACCCCTTCATCTAGGCTGCCTGAAACAGCGGAGAGCCATTTTGTATTTCCAGGACCTTTAGAGGTTAACGCATTTGTACTGAATCAGCAACCTGAAGCTTATGAATTTGACTTATTTATTTGATTTATTTTAAAAATTCGAGAAGTAAAGTGTATTGTAGTGATTACAAGATGGTCACATATCAACCCCTAAACGACCATATTCCTAGAGAGGGCTTTTTAAAATTTTGAACAATTTCCTACAATGTCCATTTTTGATATAAGTTATCAATTTTTTTTGTAAATGTAGGGAATCACAAGAACTTTGCGGGAATCTATTTTTTATTTTTGCACTAGACATTGGAAAAAAATATTTATAGTGCCTTAAGCGGTTTTTCCTACTTCTTGTGCAGCTCCAAAATTTTGAAACACCCTTCAACTACCTTTGGGATTTTAAAACTCAAGTAACTGTCGTGATGGATTTTGAGATTACAAAAAAAAAAATAATCGTTTGTCTTCATTCTTTCAAACACCTAACTTTTGCTTTCAATTTGATTACAAAATATGGAAAACGTTGTGAAAATAATACATTCTATAAAGAGCCAAATTTTTCTCATCTTTTCCAATAAAGTTGAAAAATAATATTTTCTTTATCATATAAAAGATAAAGATTTTTTCTTTTTATTTATTCTATTATTCTACTTTCAAGAATAGACATAAAAGTTTACGTTGACCGCATGGATTTGCATTCTAACAAAAAATGGTTTATCAAAAAAAAAAGAATGAGTATTAGCAATAATATGAATCCATCTTTTTCACAATGCTAAACCTTTTTGTTAAATATAAAATTTGGTGCATAAGTAACATACATCATGTAAATCATACTAATAGAATACCTCCAATCTAATCTAATCTAATCTTGCATGCAAAAATTTGCCCAAAACTGCAGTATATGCTCAATTATCCTCAAAATCTGCCAAAAAATAATTAGATCACATAAACTTCAAAAATTCACCAAAAGTTGAAATTTTTCAAGTTTTGTTTTACGTACATGTAAACAAAATCTTAGGGCATGATCATGCCGATTGGATTATCAATCCAATATTTCTTCATATGCCTTTTTTATTATCAAATACCGACCTTTATATTTGAATTTCAGCATGATTCCATGTGAAAAATCAAGCACTTCTTTAGGTTTTACAGGTTGCAAGGAGAGTGAAAAGTGCATGGACATATTTTTGACCCAACTAGGAGCAAGAATTTGAAGAGTCCCTAGTAAAATTTACTTTTGAAACATCAAATCTATTTTGCGACAAAGGAATTTTTATTAATTTTCAACTTTGAACATGACAATCTCATAAACGGTAAGGATTTTGAATCTAAGTTTTAGAGTACATGTTCATGTACAAGTAAGGTACTAGATCCTACAGTTATTCCCCCCCAAAAGACATCAAAACTTGAAAACTTACACCTTGTATTCAAGAGACCAATTTTGAGGGTTTTTGGTTGTTTTGTGAGGCCTTTCAACTTTAAAAGTTAAGGTTATAGGTTTGACCAACTTATGAACAAAAAGAATTGTATTAATTTTAATTTTGCTTATTTCTCTTTCAAAAAAAAAATGTTCATTCTTCATGAACCTTATTTTCCTTCGTACAAAATATATCACCTTCTATATCCTAAACTCTACTATGCTAAAATGCTTGAGTTATCGGTTATGGATATCTCTACTTTACTAGCAATACCTTCAACATGACGCTCTTCTCCATGGTGTGCTGACGCATGCATTTGTAAAATTATACTAACAGCTTAATGGGCATCTACATTAAAAAAACAACAAAAAAATAATATGAGATGTGTAGGTACAGGCTCCTGCTGTTTTACTCAAAAGCAACGTAAACTACATGGAAGATACAGTGATACCTGTAGTCAAAATGTATAAATCAATACAGTGTATGTATCATGTATGATTGATCCAAGTCAGTGATGAAAGCCACTTTCATCATAACTAAGCTTGTACAATGTGACTCTGAAAGCACTACCTGGGTGCAGGCTGAGTTTCAGGGCACAATGACGCTCCGGAGGCTCCGCTCTCAAGCGGGAAGTGATCCGATGAGCTGATTTCGATCCATTGTAGCCTGTGTGTATTGTTTGCTCAATCTCGATTTGTGTGTCTGTATCAGACAGATACTCTCATCTCCAAGTTTTTCAAAACGCAGGAGATCGGATCTGGGTGGGGGGAAAGTAGTGCCCTGAGGTTTTAGGGTTAGTGGAATTTTTAGGGTTCGGCGGTCTTAGATCCCGCTAAGTCGAGATGGAGCGTCCGTCGTACGCAGATTCCCTGCGAGTGAAGATGGCTCACGCCCCGGTTGAGACTAGGCAGGACGCGGAAGCTGAGAGACAGAGCACGGACCAGAAGAACGCGGTGGAGCCGGAGCTGGTGGCGGCGGTCACGAGCATGGGCAGACACGCCAAAATTCACCCCACGGTAGCTACACCGGGGGAACGATTGCCGGAAGGATACGCTAGGAGCGCCACGGGGTTCCTGATCTGCAACACAGCATTGGAGGTGAAGGTAGATCAGGAGATCGTCCGGAAGGAAACGGAGCGTCTCCAACGCCATGCGGTGGTCGCCTACTTTGTGGGGGGGCGACAACCGCAGGTAAACCTCACTCACTGGATCGCAGCATTACAGACAGAGATCGGAGAATGGGTGGGGCTCGGCCGGGATCTTGGTCAGGGGTTCTTTCAGGTGCTCACGAAGCAGTCCATAGCCACTCAGAAGCTCCTTATGCGCACACCCCACCGCTCGCGATGGGGTACGTGCATCATGCAAACCTGGGCCACTGGCTTTAACGCCAGCCACCCTACTCGGCTAAAGGTGCCGACCTGGGTCACGCTGCGAGGAATCCCGGGGGAGTTCCTAGGGGTCTCCAAGGAGATTGCGAGTGGTCTCGGTGAACTCTTGGGGAGTGACAAGAGGAATGCGCTCATGGCGGACCAGAGGTTCTGCGTCGCCCTTCAGTCCGGGGCAGGATGGATCACTCAATTGGCGGTGAACAACGAAAGCACGAAGGAGAGAGTGCTCATTTCGGTGGACTATTGTAATCTCCCCATCCGGTGCAGACTATGCCACTCCACTGAGCACCTTATCAAGGAGTGCCCAGGGTTTAAGCGACCGCCATGCTCAAACGAAGAAGGTGAAGAAGATAGTGCGGCAATGCGCACAAGCTCTGGAGCGGGGGAAAACGCCACTGATGAGGGAGTCACCACCCTCCCAGGTGATCCTCCGCCACCGCCCCCTTTGAACGGCACTAACCCGACCATCCTTTTGGACAGTGATGAGTCCTCGGGCCACACCGGGGATGCACGGCCGGTAGGTGAGACAAACAGCGGATCTGGCAACCATTATTCTAATGGAGAGTCGAGAGAGACACCCGAGTACGAGTGGAACGGGTGGGAGAAGGTGCAGAGGAATAAGAAGAGCACGAGACGGAGTAACCTGGAGGCCCGGCCTACTCAGCCAAACTTCTACAACGGGACCAGAGTCAAGCAACAGCAAGCAACCACCTCGGCGGCCCCAGTTACAAGGAGAGCAGTCCCCCAAGGAAGACGCCCGGGAGACAGAAGCGCCCCACGCCTCCCCCCCCGAGGAAGGCAGAGCATCTCAGAGCTCCCCCGCTCAGCCCCAGTAGAAACAGTCAACCTTGGAGACAGGGGCCCCTCACTCAGCACCCCGGTTGACAGACCGGCCCCTGCGACCAGTAGCTCGGATGCAAGCCCTGCTACGGTAAGGCCAGCAGACCCGGCTACTGTAGATGAACCAACGCCCAATGCAACGAGCGAAATGGACATAGACGCCATCTTCATTCAGCTCACGCAGCAGGCAGAGACGGCAGGTGGAAATGGACACCCCGGTGGCCTGTTCGGCCCGTCCGGGCAAATCCGGCAAGATCCCCAGACGCAAAGAGACCTGATGCCCCCCCCACCGCCCCCGGCAGGGATCGAGGGGGAACCCAGCAACTCAACAAGGGCCACTGGGGGAAGGCAGCTGGATTTGAACGCCATGGCTGCCGCCTCGGAATCTGGCCAGAATGCTGCCAGTGGCGTCTCAGCCCCTCACGGCTTCCCGCCACAGCTGAGGGTGCTGGCCCCCCCCTCCAGTCAACCACATACAGGCTCAGGCACTACGACACCTCATACCCCGACTCAGTTTGGAATCCCAGGGGAGCTCCAGGCTGAGTTCTACGATTGGCTGCGCCAAAGGCAAGGCGGCCCAGACTGCACTCCCCAGTCCCGCACCCTGGCTCTTACCCCCAACCAGCTTGCCCGCAGACAGGCAATCTCGGACTCTGCTCAGCGGAGGCGGTCTGTGATTTTGAGCCAGCGAAGAGAAACCCCGCGAACTGACGACATCGACGCTGGCCCAAGCCACGTAGAGCTCTTCCCAGATGTTCCTCAAACCCATCCTCTTCCATGAAGATTACAACCTTCATTCAGAACGTACAAGGGCTTAACGACCCCTTGAAAACTGCAGTAGTTAGGAATTACTACCGTCCCCTTTTCAATAGTTTAGAAATTCTGTGCTTTCAGGAACATCGACTGCGAGGCTCCAAACTAGAAGCCTTGAAGTCCGGATTTTGGCCCCAGGCAACTTTTGTAGGGGTAGAAGCGGCAGTGGGATTTGGCCACAGTGCCAGCGACCCCGGAGCAGGGACAGGAGGGGTGTGCATGTGGGTGTCACCCCGCATAGCACACCTCATTACTCACACAGCCTCCTCCCCGTGTGGCCGTGCCCAATGGGTGAGGCTTTCTGGCCTCCCGGGGGGAGATGTTTCGATTGGCAACATATATGCCTCTACCAATAGCAGAGAGCGGTGCCAACTATGGGAGGCGCTCCTACAGTCTCTCCCGAGAGACTGCCGCTGGGTACTATGTGGCGACTGGAATTTTGTGGAGAGACAGGCGGATAAGTCCAACATGGAAGGGCGAATCATCTCACCCGGTGAGAATCGCATATTCTCTCTCCTCAAGGATGCCCTTCTGGTGACTGATGAGTTCCAGGTCCGGGGTAGGCTCAAGTTCTCGTGGGACAATGGACATAGGAGGGGGACGAGGTCCTTGGCAAGGCTTGACCGGTTCTACTCGTTCGCCCACATCGGAGCAGGGCCCTCCCCCGTTCGGGACTACGTCATTAGGGGGGACAGCCAACACTCCGACCATCTCCCGGTCATGCATACCGTCCAGCTCCACCAAGCTAGACGCAAACAGTCCACCTATAAAATGAACTCTTTCTACCTCAGCGACTCACAGGTCAAAGATGAGGTTAAGAGGATCTGGCAGAGCCACGACACTCTGGGCTTCACTGGGAAGCTCCGTAGAGTGGTCAAGTTCTACCGGACTTACTGCATCCAAAAGGCCACCGAGAGGAAGGCTAAGGAAACAGAACTGCGGCGACAGCTGGAGCTGGCCCAAGCAGGGCTACAAGCCAGCCCCAACGACATTTCCCTCCAGGAACAGGTACATTCCGTAGGAGACCAGCTTGGAGCTGTAGAACGCTTCATTGTCGAAGGGCAGAAGATCCGCAGCCGAGTCAAATGGAAGCGAGCAGGGGACTCCTGCACCAAAGAGTTCTTCCAAGCATCGAAACAACATTCGGGTGCGTCTCATATTACTGAACTTGAAGCTGAGGACGGATCTATTTGCTCAGATCAAGCCGGACTGGAGCAATTATGCTCGGCATACTATGCCAAGCTGTACCAAGCAGCGGCCCGGACTCATCTAGAGTCAGAGGCCACGGAGACGGCCCTAGCTTGCCTCCATGACAAACTATCGGCGGAAATGAAGCGCAGCCTCAGCCAGCCCCTGGATGAGGTGGAGCTGGGGAAAGCCCTCCGGAGCATGGCCTCTGGAAAGGCCCCCGGGCCCGACGGTGTCATTACGGAATTCTACAAGCAGTACTGGGATGTGATCAAGGGCGACTTCACAGCTATGGTCAACAATGCCATCGCGAACCAACGGCTCCCCCCAGGAGTCACCAGGGGACTGATATCCCTCATTCATAAGGGTGGCTGCCGAAGGAAGCTTACCAATATGAGGCCCATCACCCTGCTCAACGTTGCTTACAAAGTGATAGCGAAGGCCCTACAGATTAGGCTACAGCCAATTCTCATGGAAGTCATTGACTTCGACCAGTCAGCCTTCCTACCGATGCGGTTCATTTTAGATAACATCCTGCTTACCCACGAGACAATGGAATGGGCGGATCATTCCAACCAGCCGCTGATCTTCTTAAAGCTGGATTTTTCTAAAGCTTATGACATGGTGGACTGGTCATTCATGTTCAAAGCTATGGAGCGCATTGGACTCCCGAGGGCATTCATCAGCATGACCCGCCTTTTGTTCACCGATGCCAATGCTGCAGTTAACGTGAATGGGGCTCAGTCACCGATGTTCCAGATCTCACGAGGAGTGCGCCAGGGCTGCCCCCTGGCGCCCTACCTGTTCCTAATAGTCGCGGAGGCACTTAACGCGATGGTTAAAGTGGATGTGGGAAATGGGCTCGTGAAGGGTATCCAGCTCCCGGGTGGAACCCGACAGCAAGTCCTAGCTCAGTTCGCCGACGACACGTCGTTTACGCTTCTGGGAGAAGAAGCACCTGTCCGACGGCTGGTTAGCACCCTCGACTGCTTCTGTATGGCCTCCGGCCTGATCCTGAACTGGGTCAAATCAAGCGGGTATTGGCGGTCTAGGCCTGGGGAAGTGAGACCTCCCTGGACCTCTCAGCTGAATATCTCCTGGGTCGACGAGGAGGACGTTAGCAAACTTCTTGGCACCCCTTTTGGGATGCATCTGTCCACCGGTTCTGTGGACAAGTTCCTTAAAGACAGGGTGACCAAAAAATTACAGTATTGGTGCACAGCGAAGGTGAACTCCACAGGGAGGGGCGTAATCGTGAATAGTGTGCTCCTGTCCTCAATCATGTACTTCGCCTCAATATGGGGCGGCACGAAGGGTGGGATTAAAAAAGCCACCTCGGCCATCCGCAACTATATGTGGTCGGGCTCCACTCACAGGGCTAGGACGAAGGTAGCGTGGGTTCAGTGCTGTCAGCATCGGAATAAGGGGGGCATCAACGTTATTAACCCGGAGGATGCCATGGTGGCGTTGATGACAAAATGGATACTCAAGGCATGCGAGCCCGGAGCATCCAATCTGCATCACCTTCTGCGACACCGCCTCAGCAGGTTTCAACCATATAAGGGGGGGAGATGGGCTCCTAGCCTGGAGTACTTCACGCTCCCCTCCTTCCAAGCCCACCGCGGATCCAAGACGTGGAACCAGGTCGGTAACTCCTGGAGGAAACTCAGGCCCGAGCTCCTATCGGTGCGCCCTGCTACCCCGGAGGCAATAGGCACGGAGCCCTTCTGGTGGTCTCCATTTGTAGTGACCATCGGACCGGGCTTCTCCAAAGCCCGAGCAGGACAACTCCACAGCAAAGGACTCAAGCAAATTCGCCACGCCCGCACAGATGGCCGGTTCATGACGGCTCAAGAGGCGATCGCCTCATTCGGCCTCAAACCAGAGGAAGCCGGGGCGTGGCAGGCGGCCATCGCCTCCATTAATCAACAGTGGGGTAGCATCCTTAGCGCCCCTACCCCTGATGCCAAGACCGGGGAGTGGGTGGGGTGGTACCCGGCCCCGGAGAGTCTCCCGCTCATGGTCACTCAGGTGCAAATTGGTTCTTCCTTCCGCATTGGGGCCCCACCAGCAACATGGCCGGCAGGCTACGCCAAGGACCGCTTCTCGGTCCTCCCGGCTTCATGCTTGCTGCGTGGAATTGACCCCGAGGTACCCCCCCCAGGAGCTGACGTTGTCGGAACCTTCCACAGAGTCAGAGTCACTTACCTGGCTCGGGGAGCCCAGCGTAAGCCCATGAAGCTCTTCCACGGAAGAGTGGACCAGCTCCCTTGGGATCCTAACAAGTTCGTGTGGCCCGGGGAAAGGGAGGAGGACCCCAGCTACCTTATGCAATTCACCGCAGCCAAAGGGCGTGAGCTACTTAAGGCCCATCACCAGATTCCAAACCCGGTCACTGGTAAGTGGGGGGGGGTCCTGCCTGCGGACTACAGACTCCAGTGGCGTACAGTCTGGCCCAAAGAACGGATTCGTAAAGAAGCTGGACTCCTGTGGCTAGTGTGGCATAGAGCCGTGGCAGTTAACCATTGGCGAGGGCGTATTGATCGTAACATTGACATCCGATGTGCAGTCTGCCCCCGGAGATCGGAGGAGTCGGTCCTCCACCGCTTCTGGGAGTGCCTTGCTGCACAACGTGCATGGCAATTCGCTATCCACATTATGAACCTCCTGGTCGTCGGCAAGGACGCCATCGGCCCGTGGCAACCGCTCTCATGGAAGCAGGGAATTTTCTCCGAAAGGATTCCCCGGAAGTTTGACCCCTTCAAAAGGATTTGGCTGGAGATCCGCACAGTTGTCCTTTGGACGCTGTGGGTGGAACGCAACGACGCCGTCTTCAACAATCAGCAATGGCCCCCGAGCCAGCAACTTCAACAAATCTGGATGGGCATTATTGATTACGGTAGAGTTGAGTGGGACTGCATCCAGCGTCTTAATCAGCAGCAGAGTGAACAAGCCGCAGGGCGGATAGGAAAGTTCGAGGATAGGAGGTGTCGCTTTGGTTTGTTTGCCACCATGGAGCTTGGGCGCCCGCGGTGGGCTCCCACTGGGCCCATCGCTGGCTTCATTTTCCAGCCCCCGTGAACCCCCCCGGCAGGGCCGGGGGCCCCGGGCCCTCCGGCGGGGCCGGGAGGGGCCCCGCCCCCTCCCCGCGCCCTGCGTTGGGCCGGACCTTCTCCCCAGTTCCCCTGTCCTAGTCTGTGTCGGTCTGTCCGGGGCCAGGCCACTTGTGGCTGGCCCGTCATGTATTCTGGTTTCTTTTTGCAATGAATCTCTTTCATTTGTTTTCAAAAAAAAAAAAAAAAAAAAAAAAAAAAAAAAAAAAAAAAAAAGCTTGTACAATGTATCATGAGAAATACCATTAAAATAATAATTTCCTCTGATCTGCTGTGACTCCACAAGTTGCCAAAGGAAAGGAGCGGCATGTAGCCAATACATGATAATAGAAAGTTTCCTACTGTTTACTCCCCTCCCTGTTTATATGATACAAAAAAACAAACAATTAAAAACAGCCAAAATGAGCTATCGATGACAAGTGGAATTAAGTGCGGTATAATTCAGAAATTGAAATTATTGCAAGCCCAATGAGTCCAATACTAGCAATCTGTCACAGTTCATGAATTATAACCTAAATACAAAATAACCTCATGTTCTCCATCATAATGAGTGTTCCCATTTCCAAATACAGTTTCTACTCAGACTTGAGCCCTTATTTTTAGCCCCGGACTCTGTCTCAAAAACCATCCTTTCATGCCATCCCTTTGCTAAATTCTTTTTCACATAAATGCAAAGCCACTTAACTGGCCTTATCAAACAATTGCACCCGAAATTGCTTAAAAGATCTCTCTGTGTTAGGTGTGTACAGCACCATTACTGGACTCTTCCGAAGAGCTAATACAGTGTGGCTTATTTTTTTAATAGAAAAAACACCCCAATTAGCACTTGTCATATTTCATCATATTCTGTCATATTTATATTACTAGATGCTCATTTTCAGCTTTTTCTGCTGCGGAATTCTGCATTGATCTGTAACTGTCTCAGGAACTACAGTAGAGTGAGTTGTGATGACTCATACATATCAAACCAACCATTGTTTGTATGCGTTACATTCGAGGCAGCTGTGTAAATTCACACAACACTCACAGGGCCCAGACTCAAGCAACAGTAAAATGATCTCCCAATTTGATACAGTAAAGAAAGGCTGGGAAAGTAGTCAAGTCTCATCTACTCCACCGTACCTTTATGATTACCAATACAGAATACTCCACATTCTCCACCAAAACACACGTCCTCAATCTCTCCAAATACTACTAAAATACTCAACCATTTGGATATGCCAATAATATATAACACTTAAAGTAAAAAACTCAAAGTTATCCCACAGAAACTGAGTCATTTCTAAAAACCTAAAGCACACACTTTTCTGCTATCAAAAATATAGAATGCACTCAGTCCTGATCAAAAGAGCCAGCTTCAAGCGAAACATTAACGTTACAGAAACCAAACATATTCACCTCCAATAACTTACCGGCAACTAAATGCACATCAATCTCATAAACCAGTACTAAAACTAAAAAACATAAAAAAGAAAACCTCAGGTCATTAAAAAAATGAAATATTATTTCATGGAGTCAAGGCTGGGGTGATCCCGGGAAATAAAGAAACAAGACAGAAACATACCCAGTTTGGCATCCCCACCGAAAAACGCATAAAAAATGAGCTCAAGCTATTCCCAACCAGGCAGCCAGACAGCGCAGGGTTGAAAGAGGGAGAGAATCGAGCTCCTTGTCCCCCGCGCGCGTCCGACCTGGCGCGCCCCCACTGGCCAACACCCTCCGAAATGCTGAGATGGCACGCCCCTCCCGGCACTCCGAGTATAGAGCTCGGAGCCCAGCCCACCCGGCAAGGCAAGGCAAGGCAAGCAGCAAGGCAGGCAGCGCCAATTGAGGATGGTGATGAAGGCTCTCCACCGTGCGAGAGATCTGGAAAGTCGCCCCCGCCTCGCCTTGTTTGCTGCGAGGCGAGAGCCTTGCATGCAGGAACAGGAACGGAACCACCCTCTCTCTCCATCTCCACATCTCCATCTCCATCTCCATCTCTCTAGCTCTGAATCATAGCCTTTGGTATGTATGTGTAACTCCACACTTCGGATTTTTCTAACTTAAACTTAAGTTAGCCCTCTTCTCACACCACCTCCATCTCTCTCACTTTTATCTCACCTCCGAGTTGGAGTTCAGTTGTTCACCTCATGCATGAGCTTCTGCCCCAATTGCTACCCCGGGTCCAAAGTTTTGAGTTTTGGGACGTCATGGCGATGAATCATTCATTGCTGTGAGTCTAGTTTTTAGTTTTTGAGATGGGGTGGGGGGTGAGGTGATGGTTTGTGATGTCAAGGTTCATGGTTTTGAGGTTACTGGAGGATGCTATATTGCGACTAGGTTGCTAGGATTGTTGTGGAGAGTGTTTGGGAGTGTTTGGGAGGGATGGGAGTGATGATGAGGTTGGGGGAGTGATGGGAGGAGTTTGGGGGGATGGTGGAGGGATTGGACGTGAGGTGATTTGGTGGATGGGCGAGGATTATGTCGGGGGAGAATTTGGGGGAATCCGGGGGTTTGGAGGAACTGTGGTTTTTTTGGATCCGTTTTTGGTTGAGTTTTGTTGCGGTAGTCTATGAGTTTGGTTTAAATGTTGGTTTTTGAGGATCTGTGGTGTGGGGATTGTAGGCGGTGGAGTGAGTGAGTGGGTTTGGATTGGTTGACTGTTTGTGTGGAGAGTTTATTTGTTGGACGCAACCTAGTAGTTGTGGTTTTGATGCAATTAGGCGTTGTGGAATCCGTTTTCTTTTTGTTTTTGTTTCGTGGGGCGGTTCATCTTCGTGTCGTTCGAAGTGTGCGTGTGCACCGTATTTCTGCTTCTAGTTATGTGTTGCTAACAATTAGAGTGATCAGAGGGGCGGATGGATGTTGATGGCTTTTAGTGAGTGTTTTGGGATTGGATTGAGGTTTCTAGAGGTTGGATTGAGTTTGTGTTCTTCTGTTGGAGAGTGACAAATGCGGAGGTTGAAGTTGGCCCGTTCGTTTCTGCTCCCTCTCGTCGGGGGATGTTGCTTAATTCATGTAGTTCAGTGGACGTTAGTATTGATCAATCCTTCACGTCAGTGCTGTGAATCATCAGGTGCTTGGAGCACAGTTCCTAAGCACATTGGATGGGCCACAGGTCAGAGAGAAGAAGGATTGGATCAACCAATTGAATCCTTGCGAAGGCGCCTCAGGAGTTTTCGTGAAAGCTCTTGAGCCGAACCCGAAGAAATGCCAATCGTGGCCCAATCTGGTGCCAACCAGGATCATCACCCGCACGACGACGACGACGACGAAGGCGAATCCTCCAACAATGCCAACGGAATTCTTGACCTCGACCCCACGCTCTGGAAAAACATCCCCCATGAGCTCCTCGAGAAGGTCCACCTGTGCTTGCCTCTAGTCTCCCTCGCCCGCTTCCGCTCCGTCTGCCGAGCTTGGAACCACATCGTCTTCGATGAAGGGTTTATCCGCAGCAGACACAACTTCACCCAAAAGCCATGGATTGTCATCACCTCTACCGCCAACTCCATCTCCATTTACGACACAGGCAAGTACATCAAACCCCACTCCTGCACAATCTATCTCCCTCCACACACCAACCTGATGGTTTCCTAACCCTTTCTTCTCATTTTCCTCAATCAGGTTTTGAGACATGGCTCCGGTTGCCAATCCCCTTCAACGCCACCAACTTGCACGTGGTTGCAGCAGCAGGCGGTCTACTATGCTTCTCCAACGCATGGTTCCAGTGGCCAGGGATGGCGGTGCTAAACCCCGTGACGAATTCCTGGCGTCGTCTCCCGCCCATGAGCACCTGGATGATCACCACCGTGGGGATGGTCTACAACGACACAACCAACTCGTACAAGATTCTCGTCTGTGGCCGGCTCGAGGACCATTCCATGATCACGGAGGTCTATGACTCTGCAACCGGCAGATGGGCACCCGGGGGGATCCCGTCTGCAGCCAAAAAATACGGCGGGGACACGCTAGTGTGGCGTGACGGGATCTTCTACTGCCTCACATTCCCCTTCTCCACCCTCTCCCTCATCGCCTATGACCTCAACCCAGGCACTTGGCATGAGGTTCCGGTCACCATGCCATCGCCCATCATGTCACCGTCCGTGGTGGTCTGCAACAGCAGCCTGCTGTTGGTGGGTGGGGTGGAAGAGCAGGACGGCGAGTTTAGCATCCAGATATGGGAGCTGGAGTTCCAGACCTTGGTGTGGGAGGAGGTGGAGACGATGCCGGCTTTGTTGTGCAGAGAGTTTGAGAGCAGAATGGTGCCGAGCAAGCCCTTCTCCTGCTTCGGCACCGGGGAGTTTCTGTTCCTCACCATTCCGAGCAACACTGCCTACTTGCCTGCTCTTGTGTATGATCTGAAGCTCAAGACGTGGAGCTGGTGGCCAAGCCAGGGATTCCCTCCGCAGCTGCCTGAGATCAACATCGGTCGCTCTTCCGGCTTCAGCTTCGAGCCTCGTCTCCATGCACTCGTTTGAGAGCATTCATGATCTAGCACTGTTCAAGGATCGGTTACTGTTGGATTGGTGCTGCAGCCAACAGACATGAGCTTGATGGCACCAAGTCTGAGGAGTTAGACTTGGGAGTTAAACCCGAAGTACAAGTGAATTTTTTTTAGAGAGCTTTTATTTAAAACTATGCCTCTGTCTGGCATCTAGAGACAGGCTGGTTGATGTGTCTGCCAATGAAGCTGATCGAAGCCTCTTCCTGCCAAATGTATTTAGGTTTATGTCCCAAGTTTACACTTGATTTACTGATACTCGATTTACTTACACCTACGTTCGAAAGATTATTCTATCAAATGATAGCAGTTGCTAAACTTCGAGCCGTTGTTACGTTGTTAATTCAAGTACACCCATTGGTTGAAATCAGTGTATTTCTACCATGTATAGTGTTATAAGTTTAGTAAGCAGACAAATGGTATGCTTTATTTCTCCGGGCTCTGAAGTGTTGTCGAGACCTTTGTTTTCAGCTTTCATGCTGCTTCAGTTCATGTTTCGAGTGATGAGTTTTAACAGGGCATCGAGATTTTTGAAGCGACTATCAGGTAGAAGTGAGCTTCAGTTATGTGAGTATGTTTTGAATATGAATGGGAATGTTGAGTACTTAAAAAATTGAATAACACAAATGGTCGTTCTGTATTAAATATTGCACATTATACTTGGGATTTGTGTAGTGGTGTATTTCACAGAATACTTGGGAACTGTTCTTGACTTTGACGCACTGTACATATTGCAACCTTTGCGCAGGACTGTAAAATCCAAAAGTGTTGTCTGCACGAGTGTTATCCAGTTACTGTGCAATAGCAGTATATTTCGATGTGTGTGAGGAATTTTTGGGTCTAAATTCTGCTGTCAGAAAAGTCCATCCACTAACGCCAGAAATTCTTGACAGAGATTTCGCTGTATTATATCCACATAATTCGCACCAATTTCGCACTCCTTGGTGTATGTGCATCAGTGTCGAGGTTGAGGGCCTTGAGGCCAGTTTCTACATAGACCGAGGAGATTGAGTTCAACTGTAAATGACCGGTGAATGTTTTTAGCTTGTAGGGAGGACACTGTACAGATAGACTGCATTTAGGAGGAAAAGAACCAGATGCTTTACACGATAGCAGCTGGTGTTTTATGTCCTCATCATGTTGGCACAATGACACTGCATTTCACAATCTATACATGTATTGATATTAATCGAATACCATGATTTTAATTTTAAAAAATGATCATCTTCACCAACTTCCTGTTGATTTGAAGATCTGCGGCAAATGGCAGGGTGCCATAAATTACAAATTACATAGATACTGCGAACACTTTGCCTCACCTAACTCTCGTATATATTACGCATGCTCACAATGAATTCCGTGTTGAAATAATAATCCACCTACTCTTGTCATGAAGTCTCCTCCAGTCTCAAAAGTGTCTTTGCTTGCTCCTGCGCTTCTTTCAAACACGAAAGAGCCAACACCTCATCTTCGTGGCTGCTTGCCCATTCAACCATAGATAAGACTTTCTTCACATCGTCCAGTGATACCTCAGGAAGTCTCCTGTCCGAGACTGCTTCCAACTCCATTTCTACATCCTCTAAATTTTCTTCTAGTTCCTCCTCTTTCACTAATTGAGTCCTAACTTTTGAACAAGATGCTTTTGCTGCAGCCCTTGCACTGACCTCATCCTCCAGCTTTGCAGCCATTGCTGCGGCTTGAAGGACGCAAATCTCAGGCACCTGAAAAAATGGCAATTAAAAGATGAGCTGCTGAGGTAATTGAAACAGGCTATTGTTTCAAAAGAGTATATCTAGGAAAAATAATCATTTCAAGTGTAAGCTACTAGTCGGGTCACTGATACTGTCAAGAACTGCTTATTCAGCGATTTTAGGTGTAGTTGAACAAAAACTCTACAGTAGAAACCCAAGCAAGTCATGACCAGGATTTTTCGTGATTGATCTGGAAGAAAATTAGTTAACATGTTCTGAACCATTTTTATCTATCGATTCAACATAAATTTATCAAATCGAAACGACTTTCCTGCCAAATCTCTGCTTCGTGTTCTTATGAATTTCTGACCCTCTCCATAGTTGGAGAAGTAAAGGGTACAAACCTGTGCAAGACGAGCAACATGTAGCCCAAAACTTCTGCTCGCAATCCCTGGCACAAGTTTGTATAAGAACGTAATTCTTTGAGTTGCCTCCTCTTCATATTGTGAAATAGGTCCCTCTGATTGCTTATTTACTTGGCCTTCTGCCAAATATGAGACAAAGTACGGACCGACCTTGCCTGGAAACTCATCTTTAAGATCTGCTAACCTCGGGTAATGCGTCACAAATAAAGTCAGACACCTGGCGTTTCACAGGGCACAAAGAGTTGAATTAGATCATACTTCTTGAAAGCCAGGCAGATCAATTCAACGACAAATTGCCAAGACTACGGGAATAAAAATGAATTTGAATGAAAAGCAATATTTACATGATGTGCCTGAGAGAAGTGTGCACTTTCTGTTTTTTCCATGAGAGAAGTGTGCATTTTCTGTTTTTTTCCACGAGACAATAGCTGCAAGCTGGCGAACATAAAAAGTCTGGGTCGCTAAGGTTCATCTTAAAACGAGGGTAAACGAAAAAGAGTGTATCCACCTCGTTTCCTTCAGAAGATAATGAAGAGTGGCATATGCAATTGCGACACCATCATGTGTGCTGGTGCCACGGCCAAGCTCATCAACGATAACAAGTGATCTTGAAGTTGCCCGCCTCAAAATTGCTGATGTTTCACTGAGCTCCTCAAAGAAAGTGCTAGACCCCTTTTGAATGCTATCGGATGCCCCCATTCTCGTAAAGACCGCATCACATACATGCAATTTAGCCGAAGCAGCTGGGACATATGAACCCACCTGGCATGTGCACGAGTATGTAAGTGTTTGACTAGATGCAAATTGGAACTCAGAAACTGCAGAATAGAAGTCAACATCAACCAAAATGATACAACAGATTATTTACGACTCTTTTGTACATATTCTTAATGAAATTCTATAACCTTGGAGGCTTGTTGAACCCTGGATACGGTAAGCATGATTCACAAAGCAACAGAAGCACGAATTTGTTTTAGTCGTGTAGTCAGAGTCGAAATTGAAGTCAGTGATCTTACCTGCGCCATAATAACAATCAGAGCAACTTGCCGGATATAGCAACTTTTTCCACCCATGTTTGGCCCAGTGATGATTTGACACCGCTCCTTATCTGTTTGTAAAATGGTGTCGTTTGGCACAAATTCCTCTTGCAATGTTGCATCCAAAACCTGGTAAAAATTCCCCCAAAGGAAGAAAAACATGAGGTTCATACAACAACATTCGATGACAATTCAGCTGCTTGTGAATCACAAGGACTGATCCAATATCGTAAACTGTAGCCTGCGGTTATTAACAAAACATCCAGAATATATGTAGGTACAGAAGTGATTACAGGATGTCGGCCAGCCGTGATGATCAGCTGAGAAGGGTCGGACTTATCCGCAAACTCGGGACGCACATAGCCCTGCACAAATGAAGTATAATTAACTCAGCATCAAACATTCACTGAAGGGAAGACAAACACACTCTCGATACATACAATTATAAAAAACCCAACCTTTGAGAGTGCATCCTGCAACGACAATATGTTCTCAGCTTCCATCCATCGACACGCTCTACTAAACCGAAAGACGTGTGCAATATACTGCTAGGCAACTAGATAAATTACCTGGCTTCGAGACACAATTGCAAGTGAGTGGAGACAGTCAAGAGCAGCAAGAGCTTGAACAGCTGCCCGGAAATCCACATAATGTGAAGCGAAATCTGCTAAAAAAGCATCCCATGCTTTCCCACATGCGACATTGAGCTGCTCTTTTGCAAGAGTTAGAGCATCTAATGCCTCCAATACCTCCGGAGAGTGATACCTATGCATTGCTTTCGTACTGTTCACCTTGATCCAGTTTGTTGGCACTCGCTGTGCAACAGGAGCCTGTTGAGTCACACACCATTGTTATTCCCTTACGGACAACTTAGCAAATGAAGGAATCTGACCAAGTGCAAACATTAATAATGAACGCCAATTTCATAACTCATATCTGGACAGTCCTGAGATGCACGTTACAAAATTCTTGAGACATGAAAACAGAAACCCAATGCTGCAAAACAGACGCTCAAACAACCAGAGGTGTAAAGTAAGGACCCATTTCGCTGTTACCTCAATTAAATGGGTTGTACCAGACACACTCGTGTATCCCAATCTTGGTAACTTGGTAACCTTTCGAATGGCAGGAAGAAGATCTTCAAGTTGTTGCTCTACAGATTCAATAGCAAGTCGACATTTTGTAACCTAAGACCCATGACAAAATGTTCAATGATATGTCTCAGAGGTAATATTGAAAGATTTGCACATCTGCTGCAGCAGAAGATAACGCAAAGTACAGGACATTAACAAATCTAGAAAAGACTCAGAGCTTTCCACACTTACATCAGCGTCATAATACAGCTCTCACTATGATATTGTTTTATAAGATTACAACAGATGTGGTGAGAGTGAAACCTCAGGAAACCTTCCATCTCTGCAATGGAAAAGCTTAAGTCTATCGTTAGAAGCTGCTGCGTCGGTATCAAGGGCAGACAGAAGCTGAGCTGCAGGTTCAGACACAGAAACTGATGAAGCAGCAGCCAATAGACGTCTCAAAAGAGTGGACCTCACACCCTGCGGATGTTCATTATCCACGTCCATTTCAGAATCTTCTTTCTTATGAAGATACAACTGGCGAAGCTGTCTAGCTGCTCGTACAAGTCCTTGTACAACCGAAACAAACTGCACCCAAAGGAACATGGATTTTAGAACGAATTAGCCTTCAAAAAAATAAATAATGAAGATGTTTTATGAAGCACATCTTTACTTAAAGTTTGAAATACAATTCAACCTGTTAAAGAATTTAATTGTGAATACACCTGTAAGAGGAAGTGGTTCCTTGCAACGGCGATTGACAGAATAGAAGCGCTTTAAAAAGAACCAGTACTAATAGTACCTCAGCAGCTGTAGCAGTGCGAAGAAAAATCCGAGTAATACCCCGCTGCACATCAGGCAATTTCCCAAGTGAAAATAGAAGAGACGCCAAGAGCCCTTTACCCTTCCCACCTTCACCAATACCACCGCGGCTCAGTAAACCAACGTAACCTCCACCCTTACCACTACCAGGAAAAGTTCCATCTACTTGGGCAGCTCCCACGCTCCCCATAGATTCTGCTATTTCGGTCACTGCATCTAACCGCGCGCCAATTGATTCATAATCCTGGAGTGGGTGCGTCACCTGCGATTAAAAACAATGCAACCTCTCCTTGCTTAATTCTGAAGACAACCACGGAAACATAACATTTGCCAAATTGCACACTAAGCATAAATTGTAATACTAAGACTAAAAGATATTTCCATCCTGCTACTAACAAAACTTGACACTGTCATGACATGGTATCCACACCATTAGCATGACTCCAAAAGCCATAATTCGGACTGAGTTGTATCGTGACAACCATGGCAGATCAGGAAAGCTTACCCAATGACGCATCAAGCGTGCACCAAAAGGTGTGTGAGTATGGTCCATAAGCCAAAGCAGGGTGCCTTTATCAGTTCCATCTGCATTGTTTCTCAAAATCTGCATCGCGAGAAACATGTTTTTGGCTTTCAAAACTAAGTGAACAAGGCAGCAGTATAGTGTGTATTCCCTACCAGAGTGTGCACTTCTAATACAGCTCTTCAGCTTATAAACACAAAACATAGAAACGTTGTGGGTTTATCAGAAACAGAACCCAATACCTCGAGCTGCCGAAGAGCGTTTGGAGAAAGGCTCATTTCACTGTGGCCTGCAAATGAACGAAAAGATGCTCCTAGTTGAAGCACCTTTTCCAACCCAAATTGCCTGAGATAACGTAATGCCAGAGCCAATGCTTGCACTACAATATCTGGCATGGCCATTACAGCCTGCATACAACGGCCACAGTTATTTCTACAAACACATGTAGAGGCTTCAAATATAAGTAGACATGTAGCTAATTCCTCCCAAAAAATCTCAAATTCATGAATTACTCCTCCAGGTCTTGCTAGTAACATGAGCCCTGAACTTAATAAGAAACTTTGCAAGGCTGGGAGGTGGGAAAAGTTGGAGGAATCAGTAGAGGATCTACCTCCAAACCTGGATCTATGTTCTCTTCAACTTTGACAGAAACTCCAGCACCTTTTTCACCCTTAGCTTTGTAAAAAGCCATCACCTCTGCAAGAGCCCCTCCATCTCTAAAGCATTCTCGAGAAATACGCTCTATACGGACCTCTGAAGTAGGTCCCGCGTATTCCAACACAAGCTGGAAACCGAGGTCTAAATTGATTAGGCTTCCATCAGAATGACAGTCCAAGCAACATGGGACTTAGTTTCATCACCTGCATCCTATACTTAACTACGCATTCTTAATCTTATACGTGTACTAATTGACATTTGCACGGAGCTGGTGCAACCAATAAATCCTACACCAAAAACAGGCCAGGCATTGCATTTCCTTTACGTAAAAAAAGAAACCATGCCTAGCAAAGTAAAAAAGACACTAAATGAGTCTCTTGGACAAAAGAGAGCATTGCAGCGACTCATTGCATTTGAGACCCTGATATCTAGTCTAAATCGGAAGTATAGTGCATGACCATTTCGGTTCTCATACATATGTGCCCAAAAAGAGTGAATCTTTGAGGAAGAAGCAGAGGCATAAGATTGTCACCTTTTCAGTAGCTGCAGAAAGTGGGCTTGCCAGCAGCAGCTCAGCAGGCGTGCAAGTGAGCAATCTCGCCTCAAGTTCATTACGCATGACAGTGTCTTTAAAATCTCCAAACATCACATCCCCAGTTGCAGTATCCACCGCCACAACTCCTAGCCGTGTGTCGTAGTAGCCAGCGTTATCGTCGTTAACTTCATCAGATTCACTCTTTAGGATTCCAGATTTTTTACTCTTACTGCTGCCAAAGCCTTGTAGTATAGGTAGTTCCGCAATACACATGAGGTAGCTGTGCAATCGACCAGCATGACCTTCTGTGTCGCCTCCTAAGTCCTCAGCGGCCTCCAGAGTTGCACGAGTATATAGAGCTGATAGACCCCGCGTAAAAGGTCCTGTTTTGTTTGATCCATGAGCTTTAATTGCAGCTGTTTCTGTTTGTCGCACCACCCCAACCTTGTACCCAGCTTCCACTAATCTTCGGACATGAACGTGGAGTCTAAAAGTCGGTATACTTGCTGACAGAAAATTATGATTGTAGTATGCAAAGATGCCGAGGACACGAGCAGCAATCTCTGCATCATTCCCAAAGAATCTGTATTTGTATCCCACTTCAACCATTAGGAGTACATCAGGGTACCTGCAAATCAAGACAATAATTAGAAAAAATAAGTGCTATTTGATGGTCGGGAGGAAGGCTGCTGTAGAAATTGTTTCCTTGAATTTTCGGTTAATGTCCTCCAACACGCACATTAACATAAGAATTCTTAACTAAGAGCTTCTAAGGGGTTCGGTGCCAACTTCAGTTTCGGTACCTTTCCTTGAGCTCCACAACTTGAAGCTCAAGAGGAGTATAGGTCGGTTTGCCTGCAGGTGGCTTCCCATAGCGCAACTCCTCCTCTGTTGCACTCTCGTCATTTCTTGCCAATAATTTGCTCACGAATTTCCTGTGTCGAGCAGGATCAACAGCTGGGATTACAGTTTCATTATACGGGCCCCAAGCCCTCCTTTTTTGTACCACAGGAGGTTGACTCGAAGATGACGGGCCGGGTTCCTCAGAGGCAACATCACTAGCAGATCCACGCCCTCTCTCCGAAAGTTGCTCATGCACTTCTCCTTGGGCTTGTGGTTCAGACAAGCTCTGATCCTCAACATCCCGCGACAAAACCCGAGGATGATCAAGAATTTCCTCACAAGCCTCAACTTCTGGCGAATCAGACACCGTAGGAGGAATCACGGTATTTCTAATCGCTCGTTTCTTACGCAATGGGGCAGCTCTAAAACTCCCATCGCCTCCACTACCTGCAGAACAATCGCATCACGATAACGAGAGTTAATCGTAAACATTGTAGCGATATTTGCCTTGAACATAATACACAACACCATCCTTCCATGATTTCCTAGTACTATACTACATTAGAAATACATCTGCATGACAAAATATTCTCAAATTAAGCACGGCGCATCTATTCGATAAACAATGCATTCAAGAGGTCCAACAATTCAGGAGAAATGAAATAAAATGAAATAAAAATCAATTCAGCTGATAGACATAAATTCTGAACATCATATGTAGCCACCACATTGTAATGAACTCCTTTACCATACGTTCATTAGCAAAGAAGCCAAAACCTTAGCCATTGATCAAGCTCAGATGACAATACAAAACAGACTGCTTCCCAGTACACGACGAAAACACATAACTCATAATTCGAAAACGCTCTCCTTTATACATTCTGTCACAAACCTAGTTGCTTAGAGAACCAAAACTTCCCATAAAAAAGTACAAAACACAACATAACTCACAACCAAACTCCTTAAACCCTAAACCCAAAACTCTCAACACCACAAAAGCAGCAAGCAAACACCAACCTCTCTCCCGCTGGCTGTCCTCCTCCGCACTGTCCTCGACCTCCTCTTGCACCCTCTTCCTGGAAGATCGTTTCCCTCGAGACCCGAATGCGAAATCCGCACTAAAATCCGACCCATTAACGGGCGCTCTCGCAGCAAGCGGCGGAATCTCTGCACTGCTAAAGCTCTGGTTCGGAACAGAGGCTGTGGGAGGCGTCGCAGGAGGAGCAACTGCCGCAGCAACAGCTGCCTTGGGTGTGAAGAAGCGCGAGATCACTTGTTGCCGCTTCATCCCAGCTCCTCTCGCACATCGATCACCTCCCCGAAACCCTAATTGCCCAATTCAATTCAATGCATCACTCGATCTCCAAAAATGCACCACCCCATGATGTGAATTCCAAATCAGGTGATGTCGATCCCGGTGTTGCTGGTGATGGTGATGGAGTGTCTGGGATTGTGCTCAGTGATCTTGTGAGCTCGGAGCTCAAGCTCTTGAGTTGTTGTGAAGATGTGAAGATTGATGTGTTTTGAGGAAGACAAGTGGAATGATACGATGATGATGATGATGACGATGTTGTGAGGTCTGGCGATGGCGATGAGGTGCGCCGCCTTCACACTAAATGTGTTGGGCCATCATTTTGCCTATTTCCGACCCTTTCCAAATGCAAGAAAAACAACTTGAGGGATTTGTAGAAGAATTTACATGATTATATGAATTTACATGATGTTCACAAGAATGTACACCAAAGTCTAATCTAGGAGTGGAGGGAGTTTTATATATTGTAGACGTCATGTAAATTCATAAATTGTTCTTCTTGTGGTTAATGTATATTTTAAAGTGCATTAGAATTTTGTTTTTTTTCCTATTCATGGTATTTTAATGAATTTTTAATTTTATTTTAGTCATAATTGTGAAAATTTGATATGAGATACTAAAAAGAAAAGTGATCTATAATCATTCATTTAAATTCAAATTAAAATTTCTTTGAGAAAATTGTAATTTTTTTACAAAATGGTAGAAAATTGAGGATGAAAAACTTATATTGAATTTTATCATAGCTATGCCAAAAAAATTGTTGAAGTATTTTCACTTTGAATATTACCAAAAATAAATAAAAAATGTGTTGGCAATAGAATTATCTTTAAAGTCACCTTGAATTTTTTTTAAATACGAGTTGTTTGATTTATCATTAATTTTTACTTCAAATAGTTAGAAGCCTTGAAAAATCTTAATGGTTTAACTATATTCGGTATTTGTCAATAAGAGCTTGGTGGTCTTTGAACTCAAAAAGAAACTAGTTTTGTTGTCATTCCATCTTAAAAACTATATTTCTTTGAGTTTAGAGACCAAGTTGTGAGACACTTAATATAGAGAGTAGATCAACTTTTTCATCTATTTCTATTAACAATTTAGAGTAAGCAAAATTTATAGCATCTAAGTCAAATACTAAATGCCTTTACAAATAATCTGAATGAAATGCCTAAGAAATTTACAAGTCTTTGAGAAAATGAAAAATCACAATAAAGGAAACAAAATGTGAGCTGATACAAAGTGCTCCATTCTATGACCACCATTTATCTGCAAGCATCAACTATAGAAATGTACTACAACCTCCAAGAATGCATCCATTAGCCACCAAACTTAACTTATTGACAACAATAAATTTGCTATGTGCGATATGAAAGAGCGGTGGTATTGGAAAGACCTATACTACTGAGAGACATGGTGGTGATTTTTGGCAGCAATTATGCAGTGGTAATAGGTTTGATGTATGGTGGTATTCAAATAAAAATCAGTTGATTTTGCATCCAATGTATAACCATGGTCAATGGTAAAGATGGGCTAGCCTAGTGGTGCTCGTTCCAATACCATAGGTTATTAGCAGCTTAGGCACTATTTTGCTTAATAATTAATTAAAGTGCAAAAAGTGGTTAGGTAGTTCCAAAAATAATTTCTTAAAGTTGGGCATTTTTAAATTTCTCAAAGTATTATGGAGTAGTAGTATCTCAAGGTCGGGCAAACAATATCTCAAAGTCGGGTAATAATATCCCAAAGTTTAGCAAACAGAGTCAAGAATTTCTAAAATATTTTTTGCCCAAGCTGTTAGTAACCTGCGGTATTCTTTGAGAATTCATCGCTAATTCAATTATTTTATCACAAAATCATAACTTCTAGTGCATTGATCCTCAAACCTTATTTTCTTTCAATAAAAGATATCTGATATTTCGCGCATTACCTGCAATAGGTAGCTAATAAGGTCCAGTTTACGATAAAGCCGCCGAAGTAACACCGCAGTACCGCACATAGGTATCAATCAAGCAGTGGCGCCGAAGTATCACCGAAGTAGCGCACGCGGGTATCAATCAAGCAGCGGCAGCACACAGATCGATTCACTCCCGAGCCGGACTGCGCGAGAGCTGCATCGATCGAGCACCGCATGCAGTCGGTGACAGTCCGGGAGGATAACGTCGTTGCTTGTGCCGAGGTCGATACATTCACGGTATGTTTGAGCTCTTTACAACTTGATTGCTGAACAATCCGCGTAGAACAATCGATGTTGCCTCTGATCCTAGTGTCGAGATGGATGTTCTTGAAATCTAGACAATTCGGTGGACTGGAGAGTTTCCTGGTCTGTTGCGAGCAGCGGATCAATCGATGAGTTTGGGTCATGTAGTTGTGTGATGGAGTTTGGCGACAGGGGTCATCTGGGCTGGGTTGATTTTGTGGAGGAAAGGGTGTTATGTGAGGTTTGATTTGTCACAGTGGAAATTATTTGTATCGATGAGTTCAGAGCTGGAGCTTGTTTGTTTCAGAGACGTCGTCGTTAGGACTTGGAGCTGGTATTGGAGTGGCGATGGCAGCGTCGTCAGTGCTCCTTCGGGCTGTTCCTGGACCTGTGGCGCAGATGCGCTCGGTTCCGCCTGCACATGGGATTGAGACCTCTACAACGCTGCTAGCGCCGTCAATTTGCGGAGTGCGAGGTTTTGGCGTCGGTCGAAGTGGATATGGCGTTTGTGTGAGGAAGTCTGTGCTGCGTGGATTTCGAGCTCAGAGTGGTATGATGCGTGTGAATCTAGACTGAATTCTATGTACGACGATTTTCCAATATTGTTTTCGTTTTCTACGGGACCTTTGTGGATCGGGTAATTAGCTGTTCAAAGGAGGCCGCTGGTTAGACTTATTCTTGGCGGTTTTCGCTTGCAGGCGCCACGAATGTGGAGAGAGGGGCAGAAATAACATCGGGATCGGGCAAGGACAACAATGTAGTGTTTGTGGCTGGAGCCACAGGAAATGTTGGATCACGAGTGGTCAGGTCTGCTTTTCTCGCTTGCTCTGGTTGGATGCTTCTCGGACTGGAAGAAAGCTTGATGGAAATGGTGACAGAAGTTTGGGCGATTGTAAAACTTAGGGCTTTTGTAATGTATTGGCAGGGAACTTGTAAAGTCAGGTTTTCAAGTGCGAGCAGGTGTTAGGGCTGTTGCCAAAGGACAAGCCCTTCTTGAGGTTTTTTATTCTTCTCCCTGAAGCTTTGTCCTTAATGTATTTAAAATTGTAGGGCTTCCTTACTTCATCGGTTTCGCTACGGAATTTTGTTTGTTTGGTATCAACGTGTGGCAGCATCATTTTGAAGGAAATACTAGTCAAAATTTCTCTGGGACTGACTGGCATGTGCTTTCGTGCAGGCTGCCAAGCTCGCTAAAACCAGCTCCTCAGAAAAAGAACCAGTTGAGTTGGTGGAGTGCGATCTTGAGAAACAAGACACAATTGCAAATTCCTTGGGAAATGCAGGAGTTGTTGTCTGTTCGATTGGTGCGAGTGAAAAGGAAATTTCGGATGTTACAGGTCCCTACCGGATCGATTATAAGGCCACTGAGAACCTTATCAAAGCTGGTAAATAACGACCGCTTCTGAGCTGTATGTTTGGTCCTTTATCTTCCAAGGAAAAATCATCAAAAGTAGGAAATGCTCAATACTAGCTCGATGAGATTGAATCTTCAGTTCCAGTAAGTCAGATTGCTAGAGCGCATTGTACGAAGGAAACACTAACAAAGTTGCGAGATTGTTATTTTTGTTCATGCGTGAACTCTTCTTTATAGCAGCAAATAACAAAAGGTTTTTAAATCTGCAGCAACAAGGGCGAAGGTCAACCACTTCATTTTGGTGACATCCCTTGGTACAACAAAGCTTGGATGGCCTGCTTCTATTCTCAAGTACGTCATTCTTAAACCTTCTCTGTTTGAGGCGGAAACAAGTTTTCCAGATGCGCTAGATCTCCATTGTTCTCCGAAGATTAGAAAAGTACTGATAATGCGCTTAACATTCACTTTTGAACCTCGTGTATAGTAACAATCACTCTGTAATCAATTTAATCCTCCCATTTATATCTATGTTGACTGTGATTGTGCAGCTTGTTCTGGGGTGTTCTGATCTGGAAAGCGAAAGCCGAGAAGGCTCTTGAAGACAGTGGATTGCCTTATACTGTGAGTCCTACAAAATCTGATTCTTTAGGCGCAAAATAGTATGTTTAGCACCCAGGCACCCTTTGAATTGATTTTGTTGTAATCTTTAAACTGTTCGAATCCTTTTTATTCAAATCTTTCTTACACTTATCTTAGGCCAAACGGTATTGGACTCTTAAGTCTTACTGAACGTACTCGGGCTAAGTGATTTAAGCTTCTGATTTGCTTGCGCGCAGATAGTGAGGCCGGGAGGAATGGAAAGGCCTACAGATACGTACAAGGAAACACACAATCTGCGACTCGCTTCCAGAGACACCTGGTTTGGTGGACAAGTATCCAATCTTCAGGTCATCTCCTTTGCCACCTTCCATCGTTCTCCAAATAATAAAGAAGTAAACCGTATTTGCAATTTTATTTCATTTGGCAATGCCGCGCATGTAGAAGAAGCGTGACTTTGGTCTAATGCCCAGCGTGAACCAAGAGTCTTCATGTGTTGTGCTATAAAGTAAGCCACTCGCGCACATATCAAGTAGCGGCTGTTCGAGATACAGTTGATCTTGCCTACGTTATTTGGTTGGAAAGGATGCACGTAACGGATTTCAACTCAATGGAAGAAACAATCATTATAGCTGAAAATATGTTATGCCAGGGATACTTACTAATCATTGTCACTGCGGGTAAAGATTCGATCGTCGTGTCTTGCTTCTCTATGACGCGAAACTAAGAATTCGCTCTGCTCCTGTAACGTAGGCGTACTACTCATCTAGTAGTATATTTTTCATAAGTCAACATTCACAAGTATAAAATACCTTGTTAGTCTCTATAACCAGGTATCTGCGAAATTACTGACATTTTACTTTTGATCAATCAGGTGGCAGAATTGATCGCCAATTGCGTGAGTAATCTAGATCGAGCCAGGTTTAAGGTTTTGGAAGCCGTGGCCGAAACCACTGCACCACTGCGACCAATTGAGGAGCTCTTAGCTGCAGTACCTGCAGAAAGAAGATAACTGGGCAATGAAGTCCATGGCTTGAGGCGAGAGACCTGTTTCATGCAGCATTTGGCATGTGTTGGCCACTGTGAGGTGGTGCTTGTCTCAATGCTTTGAGATTCGGTTAAAAGTAAAGAGAAGCTCAGACAGTCTACACGAGCGTTACTTTGGAAGATCATCCTAGTAGCTTTGTGTTAAATCGGGATGATGAGAACGGTAACAAATAGATGGCAGCTTTTGAGTAAGATACCTTGTGATGCAGTTGGCTGTGGAGATGGGACGCTGGGCAATCGTGATGCGTACGAGTTGGCTTGGAGCGAACATGATGAGGATAAAGTAGAGGATGAAGAACCCTTCACTTTTAATTGTCGGCATTCCGTGAAAAAAAATTACTTTCACGAATTGTATTTTATTGAACTTGAAAGCATTTTTGGTACTGAGGGTGAAATACTCAGTTTCTAATGAAAGACTTAGAGATTAATATATTTGGACATTCAAGCCTGACGCGTGTTTGAATGGGAAGTCAGAAATGAAGTTCTGGAATCAAGAATTGAATACACACAGCCCAAGTTCGGTCCAAGAATGTGTTGAATAATAGAGAGATAGGTGCATGTGAAGGCAAAAAACATCCTACTTGCTGTTCCATTTTATATGCACTACAGGTAAGCTATCTAGGATCGTTTGGAAAAATCTCTGTAATTACTCGTCTCCGTGTTCCAATGTAAACGAGATAGTTTGAAATGCATCCTCACAAGTATTGCATCTCCTCAACCACTTTGGTAACCAGCTTCATTTTGACTGGCGGAGATAAGGAGTCCCTTACTAAACGCCATGAAATGTTAGCTTCCCAGATCCTTTACACTATCACGAGTTTGCTGCTGGACTCGTCACTACTCTCAACTTCATCGGCCTGCATGAACTCCAACCAGATATGGTTATGCACTAAGTGGGTAAGTAGAAAGCTTTTCACACTTTTAACCTAGTAATGAAGCATTCAATCTGTACATAATAATTAAGGCTGGCTCACCATATCACACTTAGAATATGGAAGTTACGAGCATCGAATAACAAACTTTAAAGTCATGAATGATTGCAATATCAGTCTCTAGGAAGATCTAAGTTATTTTCCATGGAGGAACTAATCTACATCTCTACAGTTCTGATCTCTCAGGTCTTGTGCTGATCCGTGGCATCATAAATTGACAAGGCGTTTAAAAAACTATGCAGGAGCTTTTTGTCAGAACAAGCTTTTTGTGATCGGATCAAGTCGTTCACAAACTTACCAGCAGAGGCTGATGGACGTCGATTTCTGGTCCCCTGTTCTCAGCCCGGGCTACTGGCTGAATTGGATCGACATCGTCCAAATTAATGTTGCAGGAGAGATAAAATAATGTATATACCACATGCCAGAAGATTGACATAGCAATAACTGAAATCACAAGTGGAGGGTACACCAGAAACTTGGTCCAGAATGGATATGAGTCCTTCAGCAGAACGTCCACAAGGAGCTTTAGCAGGACAAAGTATGACAAGGAGAAGAAAGCTAGCCATAATGCTGTCAAGAACCTAGAAAACCCTAATTGGAGAGCTCGATACACTCCTCGGAACCCATAGTTTCTGCGCTCTAATATGGCTACTTGTGACGCAGGGATGGGGTAAAGGAGAACAATGAAGCTACCAGCGAACACCCAGCGCAGAACACTGATTATGTTGACAACATAGGAAGGGCTACTGCTGCTGTCAGGAAGTAGAGAAAATGCCAAAATGATAACAAAGACGCAGTATACCAGGGATTGGGTGGCAAACAGCCTCAAGACCGCCCAGTGCAGATCGATGTAACTATTCTTTATTGACGTTGTCAAATCTTCATCTTTGTAAATCCTCACCACACCTCGAGTGCAAACAACAGTGTTCAGCAAAGCCACGGGGAGAAGGTTGAGGATGATGAAGACGAAGTTGAGACCTAATGGCGAAATTAAGGTCTTAAATTTCCACCCTAAGATCACCAGCTCTCCCTGAATAAAAGCACACAGGATCCAGTTGTCATTTCCTTGATTCAAAGTAACCAGAATTTGCCTTCAATCTGCCCAGCGTGGCAGCTTAGTCAATTTGGCAAAATCATCAAGATGCCTGCTTGCATATAATGTGGTACATCATGGTTCCAGGAAATCGATTGCTTCCTCTGACTCCAAAACCCTCCATGCAGCTCTTGTGGACATGGAACAGAAGGTGATGAACAAGTTCCTTCATTAACACTAATTCACTTTCCTCTGAAATTTTCAAAAGAGAATCACACGGACAACAAAGGATTCGCCGTCTAGTATATGAAGGACATGTGAATTTAGTACATCATTAGAACAATACCCTCTGGCGAACTAGAATTCACTAGTATCAAATGATAGCATCAGCTGACCTTGGAAATGAAGTCACTAATCACATAGCGTTGGTTAATGTCGACCGCGGACAACAAGAAAACGGTGAAGACGGAGCACGGGATGGTGAAGCTTGTAACGAAGCTGAGGAACAGATAAACATTCTGGCGCATGAGCACAATAGCCTCCTTCATCAAACCAAACACGCCCATCCTCTCAAGCCTCCTTGAACAGTCCAGGCCGTCCATCATCTTCGCTCACGTTCCAGACCCAAATGAGACACAAATTCCAGGTGGAACTTTTCTTTCTAGACTTGGAACCACAACTCTAGTTCAATTGATCTGCTGTTTCAAGTTCTCAGTTCCACAAGATCATGGTGCACACAAGTTCCTCCCATTTTTCAGCCCACTCCAACAGGGCCAGACACATGCACGAAAGTATTGCTGCAAATGGGTCCCCACACCGCAAATCTCTACAACAAAAAGTTCCATGACAAGCAAGGGAGGGGAGGAGATTCCAGGAGCTGGAGGTCGTGAGCAATGGGCCATGGACACCGGAAAGCAACACTCAAACAGACAGAACTTGTGCATGACGGGTCACCGTCCTCCATGGAAACTCGAGCTCGGGAAAGATGTACGTTTGGCACACTTTTCCGAGCGATGAGCACATCGGGCCACCTGTGTTGTGGAAGAGATCAAGGTTCGCACTTTCGATTCAACACTTCGATCGGCGTGCCAGACTTGAACTTGTTCACGCTTTCTGTTGAGTGGATTGACCACATTTTCTTTTCATTTGACAACTTCAAATGGTGTCCAAGCATGGTTGAAGTACTTACTTTGTACTAAGTGAGTTCACCGAAGGTAGTGTTTCCGATTTGCTTGATCAGAGGTCTGGCGTTGTGCGCAGTTTTGATTTCCCAAATTTGCGTCGAAGCTCAATGATGGGCATGCGCCGCAGCGTGCAGAAGGGATGCCGAAGGTGTATGACTCGGTCCTTTTTCGACAGGACGACAAAGTCTAGCAATCAAAAACTGATACTCTGAATTATTTATTGGAAGGAATACTGTCATGTACAGTCTTCCCTCTCTATTATGACATGTTTGGTAAGCATGGATTAGTCAGAGAAATGACTTGTTCCATGTGTATTGCTTGAAACAATAATATTGTTATATTATGGAGTGTCATAAATATGGAGGTTAGACTGTAGTTAGTTTAGTGGTTAAAAGTGTGTGCACTGGATCCCTAACTTGCCACAACCCACCACCTTGAATATGATAACTAAGGGCCGGTTCAGACCATGCCCAAACTTTGAGGTCGTCTCTTTGGACTAGTGAAAATGCTGAAATGCCCAAAGTCCAGCCTCTTGGCCTTCACACTAGGGGCTGAAGTCCAAAAACGTCGCCTCCAAAAGAGACTAGGTGGCAACACTTTTAGGAAGTTATGGCGCCAAGGCAAACGTTCCCATTCGCACAATAATCGAGCCAAATTTCCATCAAAAGGCCAAATTCTTTTTTCATTGGGTTTGGCCTCTCGACATAGTTTGGTCCGAAAAAGTAACGGTCGTTCTCTCAACTTGAGCGTAGTCTAAACAGATCCTAAGATACTTGCAATTTCAGCGTTGTATTTCTAGATCTATGACAAATAAACTATCATTGTTAAGTTGAGGACTCTCTAAGTCACAATTGTACATGTACATTGCACAATACAACAATCCTAGTGAAAAACTATGATCCAAACTTAAAGCATTATAATCTTTCTACTAATTTACCAAAGTGTAAACCCTAATCCTTATCGCTACAGCTCAACCACTTACAATCATCAGGGACCCTAAGGCCTTCAATGAACGTTTTCTTGTGAATATTAAACTTTTATTTGTAGCAATATCAAATCTTCAACCATAACCATTTTTAGCTTTAATCCCTAAACGTCTTCATCCATGTCCAATTTAGGCAGTTTTGTAAAGATGCATTATAAATTGCAATTAATATGAATATTTAGAACTTGATGTATAAATAAAAGTTATACATCTTGAATTTTAGATTCTATCTATACGGTTAGATCTATGACTGCTTTTATTAATCTATTTATATAAATTTTGAAACGTAAAATAAAAAATTATTTTGTAATTCAATTACTAATAAGATATTGACAATAAGTAAATAAAAATTGTTCTGATGGGTTATAATGTAGTACTTTAGGTGTAGTAATTTTTGGAGATTTTTTGCATGCTTGATTTTATAAGTTTATTTTTTCAAGAACACTTTTAGACTAAAATCTTCAAAATTTTGGATGAAACACTTCAACACAAAATGAAGCATAATTTCTTCAAAAATTGTTTCTTTTTTGATTGGATGACACATACGAGAAGTTATCTTCCCATAGAAAATTCAATAAAAAAATCACACCACAAAAATTGCATGACGGATGAGAAAATGCGGATGGAATCTGTACATCAGGCCAAAATGGCCTGCTTGGGCAGTTAGGGGTTAAAATGAAGAAAAGAGGCTAGAATAAACGATTTCAATTGCAAACACGTTTAGCTCTTCAAGTGTTTTTCAATGTAGCTTCTTTTCTTCATTTTTAAAGCTGCAAATGGCTATGGTAAGATGGAATTAGCAATCTACTTATAGTGGGTGGTAATCTGTAAGAATTCAGAATAAATGGTAATCTTTGTCCAACAAGGAATAATATTTATTTGGCAAGCGGTAATTTTATTTGGCCAATAATAATCTCCTACTAAATTGTGAGTAACAGTCTTCCAAAATAGTTGAATAGCTTCGCATGCCATTCACACATACAAAGTTTTGGACGATTTAGGTGCAATTTTCTTTTTCTTTCTTTAAACTTCCGATTTCCAAACTTCCGGTTGAAGTTCCCACCCTACTCTATGGTGTAAGCACCTAAAGGCGCCCCCCCCCCCCCCCCCCCCCTAAAGGCGTACACCCCAGATTCTTGCTGCAGTGGAGATTTGATGACCCTATAATTACCTATAATGTATCCCATGCGTACATGCAAAAGGGTGTCCGGCTACAGGTCAACCTATGTTGGTCACTTCCAAAATTTGTAGTTATTATTGTAAGTGCTTATAAATATCCCAAAAATGGGGAAACTTTGTTTTTTCTTATTGTTAATCACTGTAAAATAGGAAGCCACTCATTCCACCTCCACAAGTATAGTGAATTCCTTAAGTGTCCGAAAATAGGTGCTGCTACCATAACCCCACACATTTGGACCCCTGCACAGACTCCACTCTTCTCTCAGAACTGAAAACGAGACCAACCCGACCGTGACGACGAAGATGGATGAAGTGATGAGTTGCGGCTTCCAACCAGATAAGGCACCCCTCCCCGGATAAGGCCCCCTATGGCCGTGCCCAGCCCCGTCTTCAAGCACGAGGACGAAGACACACTCACACACACAGACAGACACGCGGGGATCGGAATTCAGGGGAGAGAGGTCTGGTTCGGGAGCTTCGATTCGAGCTCGATTCCATGGCAGCGATGGCGTGCACTGCGGCTGCCGCCACGGCCAGCTTGGTGGCCAGCACCAGCGCCTGCACTAGCAGCACCAGCAGCGCTTTGATGGGGAGCCGCGTCGCGGTGGCGCCCGTGGGAGCTCGCAGGCTGGCGTGCCGTGGGGCGGTGGCTGTGAGTGCGTCGGCTGCAGTGGCGGTGGAGGATCAGACGGAGGAGAGGACCGTGCAGCGGTTGCTGGGAATTTACCAGGAGAAGGTGGTGCCCGCTATGCAGGAGGAGTTCAAGTATGGCAACAAATTCGAGGTGTGTGTGTGTGGAGGGGGCAGGGTTTATCGGGGATTGGGGTTATTGTTTTTTTGTGGGGTTTGGGAGGATTTTGCGTGGTTGAGCTTATAGCATTGGTTGTCGTGCGTGGGGTTTGGCAGATTCCGCATGTGAAGAAGATTATCGTGAATTGTGGTGTAGGAGAAGCGTCGCAGAATGCTAAAGCCCTAGAAGGGACAATCCGGGACATTGCCCTGGTGACCGGTCAGAAATCCGTAGTGACTCGCTCCAGGAAGGCTATTGCCGGTTTCAAGCTCAGAGAAGGAGTCCCTGTCGGCGTCACGCTCACATTGCGTGGAGATGTAAGCTCCTAACTCGGCATCGATTCTGGATTCCGCTCGCTGGATGGTTTTATGCAAATGAGGAAGGGAAGCATGATTGTTGGATGTTTCCGGCACTTGATTCATGGGAAATGATTGTAGTTGTCACAATGTGTCGAGCTTCATCCCAAATCACAATGTGATGTTCGTTTGCTGTCAACTGTATTTAATTCGGGGATTGTGAGGTTCTGCTAGATTGATAAGTAGTGTTTAGAATGCTTTTGTTGAACAAATTCTCCTATCTTCGTTGAAGAGAAGTCCTTCTAGGTTTAAATTTCCTTTTTCTGTCAAGTATAAGATACTGATAAGATACTGGAATTGGGATGAAGTTGTGTTAAATTAATGTTTTACGATCAAATGTGTTGCAGATGATGTACTCGTTCTTGGATAGACTATTGAATCTGGCACTTCCACGTACTCGGGATTTCCAGGGAGTAAACCCTTACAGCTTTGACGGAAGAGGTAACTACACCCTGGGTCTTCCAGAGATTAGTGTGTTCCCTGAAATCAAGTTCGAGAACATCGACAAGCAGCGAGGAATGGATATTTGCATCGTCACCACCGCAAAGAATGACTCGGAAGGGCTAAAGCTTCTCGAACTGATGGGCATGCCCTTCAAGGAAATGGGTGGCGGACGCATGTCTGCCTCAGCTGCGAAGAAGGCTACTCGTACGACCTTCAGGGGAAGGAGAAGGTAGAGGCAACAGATAGGTTAGGTACAACAGTTTCCCTTGAAGTAAAACTTCCCATGTGATTGATGCCCCACCACCTATGTCAAGGTTTAGGTCTCGATTGTTTGTAACGAATTCTTATCAACTTCTTCAATTTTACAACAGGAATCTTTCAATGTTGAAGACCTTGTTTAAACGGTATTTGGATATGTGAATGTGTGAATTCTGCTTAATGCCAATATATTTGCTAATCGTGAAGTTATGATTGTCAAAGACAGCGATAATGCGTGAATCTTGTGAGTTAGTTTACGGCCTAAATACGAGCAGTCTTGGCAACTTTGATCCTTTCTAAACAACAAAGCCCGGTCCCAAGGCAATGTGGTTTTCCTTGGCGTCCGAAGTCAATTTGAGACGCCTACTTTCTTTCCAACGTCCCCTGAAAGATTGTCTGGTGGTCTTCCAACATTTGTTAGTTCTATGTCTTACTAGTACTGTCTGAAGCTCCTGGCTACGCATATCACATTGGTTGTTCGTCGATGCACTACATGACCGATTGAATGAGTTTCGCTTAGGGCAGGGATTAGGGTTTTGCTCTCTGTTCCTACAGCCAACGTTAATTGGGGTCAAACCATGGGTTTGCGCACTTCAGATTTTACAGCAATGTTGATCACTGGGAAAGAACTAACTGATATGAAACAATTTCTCTGTGACAATGATACACATGACACAAAGGTAGTTCACAAAAGGACTGAGTGTTAGATTCTGTTTCATTAGTCAATAGGCTTGAACAATTCACGTCCTCTATGTACAAGTTTATGGAATCACCGTTGCTCGGCCTATCTCAAATAATCCCACCGCTTGTTCTGAGCATCAATTCTGCAATCCTAAGCCTCCCTTCTGTTCCTTGCACGCTAAGAGCAGTAGAGCTCACAGGAGGAGGGGACTGACTTATGTTTCTGGCACGATGCGAGCGTCACGCTTAGAAATTAAGCGACAATGAACTTCTCTCAGCAGGAGAGCAGCCAACCCGTCCGAATCTGTCCCAACATCCAAAGCCCCCCTGCCAAGACGAGATGGTGATCGTGGCCAACCCTCAAAGACGATCAAATTACAAATCCACTGACAAAGTGCTCCAGAAAATGGAGCCAAGCGTCGCCTGCAGTCCACAACAGAACGATGGCGACGAGGACGAGAGATAAAACGTAGGCTTTGAACATGAGCGACAGAACCTCGTTGTCCAATGTCCACCCAAGGCCATTCTCCGGCATCGAAATAACCTTCCACCCAAAGAAAACTTCTGCACCTCTCTGCTGGAACGCATGTAGCTGCAACTCAGTCTGAAGCATAGTAAAACAACATCTCTGTGTCTAACCACCAAGACCAACCCTAACCAAGTTAGGTCACGCTGGACGTGCACTCCTCCAACAGCACTCGAATACCCACACAAGTCTCACTTTACTCGGTACAGCAGATCTGCACCCTCCACAAACTTCACGTGGGCCTCTAAACTATCGCTAAAAAAATCCATCACAACAGACGGACAGTCTATGACTGCTTCAATCGTGGTGACACAAGAGTTCGAAAAACTTGCCGAAGTCGAACCACCTCAAAACTGGTGATCCCCTTTTGGCTTCCAAATTACTCAACTCTCTTTCAAGGTGGGCGAGGTGTATGTCTATGGTCTGGCCGATCAATAATGCACTCCTATTTCACCAACCAGATGAATGCTCAAGGGAGATGCACCCCACTGCCCAGTACAGACAGCTACAAGTAGCTTCAACTTCAGTGCATGGATGGTATCATGGTCCCTACGTTTGAAAGTGACCCAGTGCAATGGTCCACACTCTGATGAATGTATCGACAATGGACATGGGTCGGATCTCTTGAGAAGCAAGCCATAGTTGGAAGCCGGTCAAGAGCCATAATAAAATGTTGATTATTGGTGAGGCTTGGCATGCAGGGATATCACACAACCTGGACCCTGGTGCGATCGGCATATATTGTCACTGTAGATGATCTGCTGAGGTCAGGGGTGCTCCTGGGGAAGCGTGGTGACGTCGTGTGCACTGTGCCTGCGAATGGTTTTGCGATGAAACTGTTGACGTGAGTTTCGAGGCCCCACGGGCCACGAGGCACGGGCTCTAGTTCTTCTTCGGCTGCCCCCACCTGCCCGGGGTTCCTCACACCAGGTCGTTCAGCTCTCCGTTTCGCCGACGTCTTCGATCTGCTTTCCCACCCTCCGCCCTCAAGCAAGCTTTCCTTCACCTTTCACCGCCCTTGCTGTCCCTGCCTCACTGCCCCGGAGGTTGACATAGCCACCAACAACCAACTTCACGCTGGTAGCAAACTTGACATTTTTTACACTAAAGTTGTTACTTTTCATTGTGGAAAAGGTCACTCTTCCTTGTTTATGGTGTCCATTCTCACGTACCAGCTTGTACAATGGCTCAAAATAGGAATCCAAAATGTTAGGTTTGCTACTGCTGTCAAGATTCTGACCTCTTTATGACGGGGCTGTATTTCGAAAAATATATGTGAGTAGGAAGATAGTTTTCCTGTTGATTGCATTTTTTCACAATTTAATCTATAATGGATTGGTTGATGCAAGTTTTTAAAGTGAAAACCAATCTAAACCACATCATCGACTTACAGGTTTCTTAAAAACCACAATTCATGATGCTAATAAATACCCTAAAAATAATACACTACACCACCACCTTCATTCTTCCAAAGCTTAGCATGCCATTGGTGAGCTTGCCCCTCTGCACATGCTTGTTCCCAATCCAAGTTGGATTGACAATATTGTGAAACGCAAAATGAACTGAAACTCTTGGCTTGGTCGATGGTTGAACCAAGTTCAGCTCAGAATCACATGCTCTTCACATTCGAAAGCCTCTTCAGAGTACCAGAGCTTCGTCCTGTCACAGTGATGGAGATGATGGTCGAATGGTCTTCTTTTGTCTTTCAACTATCATCTTATATATCCAAATTGGGTCTGCTCCCAACCAGGAAGCAACATAATCCTCCAGGTGCAAATATTTCTCCAAAGGTAAAAAAAAACCTTCAATGTAATCCTAGTTATGTATTTGGTGCAATGAGTATGGAACAATCAGTGCTACCGATCATCGACAAGGATTGAGCTGCAAAGAACGTAGCTATTCACAAACACTGGATGCTTTCGAGTTTCAGAATTTCTGTGTTGCACCATGTCCTTCGAATCATAAAAAGCAATAAGTTACACGGGCAGCCAAGGCAGAAACTCGTGCTAACAGTGTACTGTACATACTACATTACCAGGCAGCTGAAGCGAATTGGTCCTCACGTCCTAATTAGCAATTCCATAATCAAGCCGCCTCACCCACTTGCTCCGATTAAATAATGCTTTTCCAACCTTGGATGTGCGTGCAGGGGGGAATAAAATCTCATTTCAAATATTTAGTAGGTAACTTAGTACAGGGGTTGAAATAACAGCTTATCACTTATGTCATAAAAAAATTATTTGAGTAGGTAAAGGCTCAAGCCTGTAACAGTAGATCAAAGCACATCGGTACAGACGGCAACAGCGCTGGCACCGGTACAGATGTACCCAGACTACAGAGCATAAGCTAGCAGAGTTTAGGTGGTGTCTGTGTGATTTATTTATAAGGTAAATTATGCTAGTAACGACGTTATGAGGGTCATCTGCAGAAATGCATGTATACGCCAAGAACACATTCATTAGCCACCAAATTGAAGTCTTTAGTGACAATGGATGAAGAAGTGATGTTAATTATGGGCTGAAATTTGGTGCAATTCGAGTGAGAGTGTGGTGGTATTGAGAATTTAGAAAATAAATCAAGGTTTTAAATATTTTATTTTAAAAAAAAAATATGGTTTTAATAGGTTTTGTACATGGTGATATTCGAATGAAGTTAAGTTGATTATGCACAATGAATAATGATAGTTAATTGTTCATTGGGTGCATAATAGAACGGGCTTCAATTTTGTCACTTAACCCTGGTGCTGTTACCTTACAACATGAATTTCTAGTGATGTGTTAATTACTGAACGTATTCCATGTTATCAGGAATTGGTCAAGTCATGCTTCATGTTCCTGTTTCAAGAAATGGGGTTCGGAAGGAACAGAATCTTTGTTGGACGCCAATCTCCAACAAGACAAGGTCACCAAATCCCTGTTCATGTTGCTGGTCAGTGGTGGGGCACTGGGATCCCTCATGTTGCTACTTTTTACTTGTTGGCAACTCTATGAGCAAAATGCCAGAAGTACAGTAAAGTACAGCCTGTGTGTTTACCGCAGTAACTTACCTCCTAAAACCTTCAATGTCAGTGGCACAAAAGCATAGAGTGGTGAGTCTGGTGACTGCTTCCGTGGAACAGGAGTGAGAGGAACTTCGATGCAGGATCCACAGCAGTAGCCAGGAAACACCGACTGCTCCCCACCATCACCGCCAGCGTGCCTTGAGTGAGAGTTGATTATTGTGGCTCTGACTGATGAGGCCTTGACTGTCAACTTGCAAGCAAGTAGCTGCTGGGCACAGATGTTTCAATGATAGCACCCTCCCTCCCCAACAGTGCTGGCCGACCACATGCTTTGACACGCAGTAGGTGAGCTTTCTGGAGTCGTAACTTTGTTGAGATGGTGTTCCTGCAACAGCGTTTCGGGACCCCAGTGTGGATTTACTGGTATGTCCGAGGGGAAATGAACAGAAAGAAACGTCAACGAGGACCATCATACAGAATGCTTCTAACCAGATGGACATTTCAATAACCAGATGGACATTTCAATAACCAGATGGACAATTCAAAGGCTGTTAGGAAACAATGGTTAAAACCTTGCTGACTGAGATTTAGTTACGTCGTGTCAAATTAGAAATTCTGAAATAACTCAGGATCGGTTAAAAGTTGACATGGGAATCTCCCAAGAACACAGAAGCAGAGTAGAGAGTAACGTGAGTCTCACGAAGAGCAAAAAAGGGAAACCCTTGCAGCCCAAGTTGTTTTAAGTCATCTTTCATCCAATGTTTTTGACAAGCTACATCTATGGCAAAGCTGTCGTCGGCCACAATTCTCAGGAAGACCACTTAAACATTACAAGGAGCACAATGAGTTCAATAAATCAGAAAACAGAGGAGTAGCAGAGCCCCAACCATCCATAGCTCAAAAGAGAGATCATTGTATTGACGTATGTACTCCTCAAGAAACATGTAGGCCTTAGATTTCACCTAACCTAACCTCAAAAATATTATCTATTTGAATCCACTGCTCAAGAACGTTCACATCTGGACCAATCCTTGAAGAACAGGTCACGGCATTCAACCAAAAATGCTCCCTGTTCGTGGCCTCTCTGTTCCGAGCAGCCCTTCAACCTTCAAGCCTCGGCTTCCCGCACCATATCTCAAATATACAACAAAGCCGGTTGCTCTCTAAGAGCAACAATTCAACTAGATGCTCGGAATTCCAATATGGAGTACTAAACATTGAAGACTCCTTGCTAGCCTTCTTCACGCCACCAGCGGAGGTCTGTATCTGTACCCTCTCTGTTCCTAAATCACTTCCATCAACGTGGTGGAGGTTGCAATGTGCAAACCTCAGGAAGAGAAGGGAGAAACAAGTCTTGTCGTCTTTGCGTCTCCTTAGGACAATCAGACAGCACGGTACTCGTGATCATGTGCCAATCGACCGGAACAGAGCAATTAAAGAGCCCAGAACTCAAGGGCACTATGAGTGAAGTCATCAAGTCGGGAAGGAAAGGAGTAGCTTTGAAGTTTCTACTGAAAAGACTGGGCTTTGGGCTTGGAGCCTCCATTTCGACCAGGTTGAACAAGCAGAGATCCTCCAAGGGTAAACTCAAGGCTATGATGAAAGAAACACAGAACCCAGATAAGCTGAGCACCTCACAGTGTCATCAAGCTGAAATCCAGATAGCGGTAAGCGTAGTTCGAGGTAAAAGAGGGCATATAATGAAGCTCTGCGTACTGTGTCCAAGCGTCGCCAACAGCCAAAAACAGCACCACCACGAGGAAGAAGAGAGACAAGATATAAGCCTTGATCACAAAATAAGACACCTCGTTCTTGGACTCCAACTCTCTCACAAAAACCTCCATCTTTCGCTAACTCTTCACCCAACTCCTACTCATACGACCATACCCATGTTACTAGCGCTCACCAGAAACGACCAGATGAAACTCAGACTCTAGCACCTCTATCTAGAAGAAGATAATCTCTCTCAGGCAACTCTTTGATGAGCGTGTGTTCTCGAGATGACTTGTGAGTTCAAACGCGCAAAGCTACGACTTTCATAACATACAGGAAGTGGGTCAAGTTGGCAGATCAATTGGCAAGTGCAGAAGCAAGTGAAGAGTCTAGGCAGGTAGGAATGGTGCAACTTGTGGGCTTGCCTTGTAAGAGCTTGGGCTGCAAGTGGGCTGAGTTATGAACCAAACTAGGCCAGCACTTGATTCAGTTGAAGGGATCATTCATCATGATCATGATCATCTTCTTCGGAGTCATCATCTCCTACAGTGTTGGGCTGGCCTTTTTATTCTCGTTTTCTATTATTATAAATCTTGTGGCTTGTGATCCTGATGACGATGTGTATTCTTAGCCATGGGGACCAAGGGGACTGCATTTGCATTTGTATTTGCGAGGAGAAGAACAGTCCACCATTTTGCATGCTAACGTGCCTCCAGGACAACCTGGACTCCTGGAGAAGGGGTGAGTCTGGTTTTATTTTATTAGTGTGATTTGTTGTGAGCTCCAGTTCTAACTTCTGGTGCTTAGTTTTGCAATGGGCCTGGGCCCTAGGGCACCCCTTGAACACTTTTGAGAACTTTGAGTGGGGCCGAGCACAACCATTCCCAACTTGTAGGACATTGGTCCCACATCCTGTGGGAGGGATTCTGTGGATGAAATTTGGGTTTGTAGAACTCGAATTTAGCTCCCAAAATTCTAAAAAAAAGATTGTGAACCATGAAATGGTAATTTTAGGATTTCACATGTTTTATATCAATGGTGTTCTACATTAGAGTTAGCCTTAAAGTCACCTCGTGTTTTAAAAAGATACCATGAGTTTTGCTTTATTGTATTATTATTTTTTACTTTAAATAGTTTGGAAGAACTTGTAAGTCTCACTACATTTGGTGTGTAAAAGCTTGGTGGTCTCTAAACTCAAGGAAAACTAGTTTTGCCGTCATTCCATCCTTGAAAACTAATTTTCCTTGAGTTTAAAGACCACCAAGCTCTTACACACCGAATATAGTGAGACCACAAAGTTCTTCTATGTCTCCCAACTATTTGAAGTAGAAAAGATAATACAATAAAGCAAAACCCATGGTACCTAAGTCAAATACCGGATGCCTTTACAAATAACTCTATTTTTAAAAAAGTTCTACAAAGAGTTTGATGGATATACATTAGTGTGCCCTATGGGTTTGGCAATATATCTAACACTTGTCTTAATGGTTGGGCGAGCCTTTTCTCTTCGACCTTCCTTTTCCATGTTTCTTATATAAGGCCATGTATTCCTAACTTATTACAAATTATTATTTAAACTACGTAGCTTAGTTAAAAAAATAACTTTAATTTTATTTGGCATAGAAGTATTCATTGAGGTGCTAAAAAACTACCGTATTTTGTTTTTAATACTCATTAAGCACTTTGAACATCTATACTACACCTCTATATTATTTCAAATTTTTTATGACAAGTACCTGAAAGAATTCTTTTGCAATACAATTTTCTACTTGAAGAAGAGTGAAACATTTTCATCTTATTTGTTATAATTTGAAGTTAGAACTCTTCCTTATAATAAGAAATTAAGATTTTTTCATTCTTTCCTTTCTTTAAAATTCTCATTCAAAGTAATAAAATAACCATGTGGTATTGATATTGATATTTTATGAAAAAAGATGTCCTTTAAATACTAAATGTGTGTTAAGAATATTTTGCACTTTACCATTCAATATTCTTATAACCCCTAAAGGACGAAGCAGAAATTGCGTTGCGCCAGAAATTGAAAATCCAGTAAAATGCCCTAGAAGGGTCGGGTTTGAGTGCTTTTTGTTCCTAACCTCTTTAGAATCAAGTTGGCAATAAAGATACGCTAAAATTTTAGTGAAAAAGTGAAACCATGATTTTAGCAAAATGAAACAGCATGGGTCGGTGAGGTATTTCTACAGTGAAGTTAGTGTTTCTATAGTGAAGTTAGTGTTTCTATAGTGAAGTTAGTGTTTCTATAGTGAAGTTAGTATTTCTACAGTGAAGTTACTGTTTCTACAGTGAACTTAGTGTTTTGTAAAGTGAAAATATTTCAACTGTACTTTGAGCACATTGTGCATTGAAATGAAGATCTTTGCTTGTGGATTTTTTAGCATATTTTTTTGTATGCTTTTATGACCACTACTTTATGGCTTCACCGTTTTGGATTAATTAGAAATCTTTTTGAACTTGCCAAAAATTGCCATGTTGAAAAAAATAAAATTCAGAGTGACACTTATATTAAACCAAATTTCTCCAAATTGGTAACTCAAAAAAATCTTTAAAAAATTGTGAATGTTTCTAACATACTAGATAAGAGAATTAGCTTTAGTTGCCAAGTTTTTATAAATTACTGAAGTAGAAATTATTAGTCAAACTCGGAACTCGCTGAAGTATTTCAGAAATTCACTAATCTTCCAAACTTCACATGTTATTATCTCCCAATCCGTTGCTTCTCCAAACCCAAAATTTGGTATAGATTTTGGTACCCCACTACTTTCAAAGATCTTATGGTTAAATTGCTTATGATGATTGTAAAATTTGTCTGACTTTGGAAGATGCAAAAACGGCACTATAGGTACTAAAAAACTATGGAAATACCCCTCCGTCCTTTAGGGATTAGTACACTATATTTTTTCTTTTACATCTAAAATTTGTTATCTACAAAACTTACAAAGAATTTTTTTTCACAATGTAATTCTCTAATAATCCAAAGTGAAAATGTTAGTTTATTAAGAGTCAAGGAATGGTGACCATGTTTGAAAAGTTATAGAATTTTATTTTAAGTTTTTTTCAATTAAAATGTTGTATAAATCTTCGAAGATATTTGGTCGAATGTGATGTTTTTCAAAATAGATATTTTTTGTTTTTGAATTTTAGTAATCTGGTATAACAGTGAGTTTCACGTGGGGTCCTCTGCTAGTGATAGGCCCAGCCATGAACTCTCGGATCTGACGTGGATGATATCCGCCGGGTATCGTCGCGGAGTGACCGATGAGTCGCCGGGCATCACGCCTTCCTAGATGGATCTGCAATGACTTCTGTATCTCGATGATTGGGAGGTCGTCGCCATTATTAGTTCACGGGATGGATTCGGACGTCCGTTGCAACTGTATTCGATACACTCACCTCGCAAGAGCTTTCACAGATGCCATCTCATTTGGAAATAGTCAGTGAGTACGTCGGTGGATGGATTGATTAGCCATTGATAGTTAAATCCAGATCATGACACTTAAGAGGCATACATGATACTACACTGCTCTCAGTACGTTCGAGATCACCAGACACTGTGTAAGCTTGAATAATCACCTTCGTTGAGGATAATATTATACATCTGCTGGAAGCAGCAAATGTAAATGGCGCTAGCCCGCCACCTTCGAAATGAAGGTCAGAGTGTGCATCATCTACGTTTGCACTCGAAGGTGAGAGGATCAAGCACGAATTAGCAAATATGGGGTGGAGTACTTGATCCTCAACTGCAGCAGCACGCAACTGATCATCGAAGCTCGCATCAGTGGAACCAGTTAAGTTAGCGACAATTGCTTGAATGGAATGAGGTCTCAGCTGATGACGACGTAAAGATTGATGCAAGTAAGAAACTAGTGCAGCTTGCCCAACAGTGTGTGGGTTTCAAGGTGTCAATATATTTACTATGATTTATTAAAGTCTCAGCACGTCGGATTTGTTAGCAGCTAAGTGTGAATTGTTGAAGACTCGTCAAACCCCCTTGTTGTACAGAATTTAATCAGGGGAGAGGCACGAATGATCCATACAGTGCTATCATTAACCATACGTTGCAACAGCTGGTGATTGATCCACTCCGGCAGGAGAAGTAGCCCATGTATACAAGTGGAATGAATACATGTGTCCCGCAACAGACTCTTCCAGTAATTCACGCTGGTCTCCCTCACCAGAATCGCCTTTGTTTCAATGTGCATTTGAGGCAGGAGCTGCAACTTGCACAACGCGGTAACGCAGCAACTTTGTACATTAAAGATGATTATATTTTAAAAATCAGTCAAAGAAACTTTGGTAATTCAGCGTTATTTGATAAGTTGGACCTTTTCAAATTGGCCCAACTTAATTGGCCCGAAAATACTTCATGTCCAAGTGGTGGTGCACAGTACATGGGAAACTTCAATGGCAACAAACGGTTGTACTAGTGAGTATGAGAAAGGTTAAGTGAATTCTGGAAAGTAGGTTTCCTCACTTATATGCGGGGACTGTGCACTACAATACTTGTCCTACATCTATATTCTCTGAAGCATTTGAAAGGCAATTTCTGTCTCTTAGAGAAATTAGATTTCACAATGCAAGCTTTAAATTGGGCTTTTCGTTGTATGCAGGTCTGAATGACAAAGTACCTGCAGGAACATGTTTAGGAAACGTCATTTAAACCGTGCAGGATCTTCAACCTGTGCAAGTGGCGTGTGATCCACTTTAATGTGAATCTTTTCCGAAGCTAGACAGAATTACGGAAATACTGAGATTTGTAGCGGCTTAAGATGCACTTAGTACATTTCAAGGTATCGAACTTCTGATCAAAATAAACAACAAGCATCCATTTGTCTAGATGTGTGTTTAGAAGTTAACATTGACTCGATCGCTTCTGGAGACCTCTTACGCTAGATTACTAAATATCTGATTCCGGGTATTGTGGTCGGAGTCGTTGGACTTGAGTCACTTGACTCCAATACGAATCAATTTACTTGCCGTTTCTGCCAAATGTTTATTCGTCCACTGTATTAATTCTACATGCAACTTGCTACTCTGCTCCATGACGAGAAGTTTTCACTTGATTCCATGCAACTTGCAAGTGGACTGCCAATCTGTCAGAGGTCGCAAACATAGAAAAATACTCTTGATTGGGAGTTGGAACTAAAGTTACAGCTACAATATTTTCGACCAAGTTGTGAAGTGGACCTGGTCGTGCAATGCACTTGTGCACCTAACAACTTATGTATTCGATCCTACAAAATAGGGCACACTCCATGAACGGCCAGAAAGTAATCGATGTACCATTTAAGGTGTACAGTACAGTATCAGTATAAAAATAAGTGTAGACTTTTTTAATTTTGATTTTTTTTTAATGATCTGAAATGAAATCCGAATTCCATCGATAACTAGAAACAACACAAGAGCATCCCACCATAACCAAGTCGAAGTAGAAACCTGATGATAAAAATATTATTTCCTAGTATTATTTCTGTTTTACATTTTAGAATGACGAAAAAAGGCTGAATATGTAAAAATTCATTATGAAATGGATAGAAGTATCTATCAGAGTCTCAGACATATATTGTCATAAACAACAACATGACTGGATTAAAATTGAAGGACCTCTGAATGGTCAACGGATTGCTGACTTTAGTAAATTCTAATTGCTGATGTCTATTTCTCGAGTGGTATGGATTTTTTTTACAAACAAACAACTCCATTCAATAAACAATGCGACATAATAGGGGTTGAAGTCCAAAAATATTGTTAAAATTGGAAAATGAAAGTAGAACTTATATATTGTAATTCTGCATGGATAAGTAGTAAGCCATTAGGTGCAAAATGGGGTCATGAAAAGGCCGTGTAAGCCTGCCCTTTCTAGGTGAACTCCCTGCTCCCGCTGGCAGCAGATGCCAGAATCGCTGCCCGCACGCACCTCGGTGGCGCGTCCAGAACAAAGGTCCTCGGAATATGCGAGCAGACATGATCGGGTCGGCTCGGAGTTTGGTCCAAAGTGGGCAGCTGCTGTCAGCCCGCCACTGTAGCAACGCCCTCCACACGCCTCGCGAGGAGGTCATTGGATCGAGCCCTCGTGGCGGTTGCTGGCACCACGGTGGCACAGCCGGTGCCATGTCAAAAAGTACGCGGGCAGCGCCTGTTTTTTTCTCTCACGTGCCGCTTATACGGCCTTTTCATGACCCCATTTTGCACCTAATGTAGTAGTCCAAACTTACACAGTGTGATCGCCTCAGATTCGTATAGTACCAACTTGGAGAGCTCGTATATTGTACAGGAAAGGGGCTGTGGACCAAGAGTTATCATTTTTCTTGAATTGTTCAGCCTTGAAAATAAAGTAATGGAGAAATTTTAATTAATTCATTTAGAAAATATGTTTCTAGGAATTATATAATTGTTACAACTTATAATGAAAGCCTGTTCAATTTAAATTTAAGCCATTAAATCCCGGGCTTTTTTTGGTTGTAATATCGCTGACCTATTAAACCAACTTAATAGTAAAGTACGATGGTAATGTTGTGCGGTGTAGTGCACAACCGTGTTAACTGTTCAAATGCCAGATCTATTGTTGTAGACGCATACGATCATGGTTTCTAAACTGCTCAGATATGCACACCGTAGTAAATTCAATTTGATCAGGTTTGCAGTGTTTAGAAATATATTGCTTTGTTTACAAGAACACCGGCAGATATACATTGAACAACAAAATGTAATATCAAAAGAATAATAATGATCAGTGATGTAATGGGAAAATCCTTAGAGGAATTCAAAATTTTATAACATGTTAAAAATAAATTTAAAATAAATTAACATCCCGGGGAGTTCTTCAGTAACAGACACAGCGAAATCGAAGATGCAATACTTGAAGCTTTTTGGAATTAGCTGAGGAAGCTGGAAGTGCACGGCAACTACAGTCACTCAGTCTGATATATTCCGTTAACCGTGTAGCTTGTGAAAGGTTGTCAATTATGAGCCTAATGTTAGGATCATCAGTTTGCGCAATGGCTCCAACAACCCCTATTCACAAGACAGCTACACCTACACTTGAAGAGACTAGTGGACTGGGACCGCAGGATTCACCTGGCTACGTATGGCATGGTTCACCTATCAGATGCATGCTCCCCACTTGCGAGGGGGGAAGGACTTCAGCCCGGCCAGTACTCCTGACTTACCATTCCAGAGCCCCACTTGTGCATGCAAATGCTCATCACTTTATTCTACACTCCCAGCCGGGTCGCAAGTTGGAGGGCACCAACTTCTGGACTCCTTACGACAAGATCTTGGGTTTCACACCGCCTGCATTGCTTTCCAGCTTCGGAGATAACTTAGTACTTTCGATTGCAGCAAAGCAATCTTTGTCCTAAGGAGTCGACGCTATTTCAAACTGCGTGTCGACGCTCTGACATGATTCGGTACGTCTTTAGTTGTATCAAGGATTGATGATCAAACGCCAAGACTAAGCCAGATTGTGTACTAGCTAGTGGGTAAGCCGGAGAGGTTTCTGTTTTGAACGACAAGCGCCGAGTCTGTGGACGTGGTTCACCAATCCGGGCCTCATAGTACTAGTTCGGTGTGAGATCAAGTTGGTGATGAGTTAACGGAGTTGTTTCTGGATGTGGAAGGCTTCAAAGGTTGTAGATATGAAGCAGGCGGAGGGCGCGGTGGGAGGGCATCATGAGTTGGAGTACAGCAAGGCAGAGGTGTCGTCTCTGATAATCAAGGCGTACCTCGTGTCATTGCTGCTGCTCCTGTCGGTACTGATGTGGTCCTTGGGCGATTCGTAGGTGCTGTACGCGCAGGAAGTCTTCATGCCCGCCTTCAAGAGCCGCTTCTTCTCTTCCTCGTCGTCTGCGTCGTCAAGTTAGTACTCACTGTGCTCTTTCTCTTCTCAACTGACCTGTGTATGGATACTCGACCCTATCTACATTGGTTGCATTACACTGGCGTCCATTCCCGGAAGGAGTAATATGACTCTAGCTTTGCGCGTCGCCCTACATATCTTTGTCTGTGACGGGAGCAATATGGACGCACACTTGAGCTAAAAAATCGGGCGAAGAATCTGTTGTTGGATACTTTGCATGGTTGTTCCGATGCGGGAAAGATTCCTAGAACTGAGCACGCCATTCGAATTTCAAGGCCTAAGTGGTGGAAGATTTAGGTCTTGATGTTTTCACGAGATGCAACCAGGGTCAAATCAGGGAAAATCATTAAGCGGAGATAATTCAAAGTCAATATTCATGATTATGAGGATGAAGTGTGGCGCATGCTTTGTGTATCCCAGGGGATCTGCAAGCTTCCTATGACGAGTGGCAGGACACCAAGATCATTACCGCAAGGTTCCACGGTTGTTACAATTCAAACAGGGGAAATTTGGTGGGTGTAGGATTTTTTTTCATGTAATTATATGCTGAGCAGCCTGAGCCTTGGATGCAAGATGAGGATAAAGACCCCAACATTTGTGTATATGATACTTATAAAAATGATATCTGTTTGACGTAAGTCGATTGGATTAGTCATTGATCTTCAAAGCTGTTCTTTGAGTCATGGCATCAAATTCTTCGATAGGAACACAGGTTCTTAAAACAAGGCAGTGACCACTACTGAAAACTTTTTGATGATTAAGGTTGTTTTGAGTAATATATGTAATGATGCTGAAAGTCTTGTGAACTAAAACAAGATCTTGAGAATTATGTATGGTTGCATGTTTTTCCGATGAGATCAGATTTCGTTAAGTACCAATTCAGAGAACTTTACAAATTGACCACATTAAATGAACATTATATCTTTCAATAGAGTTGATTATGTGGTATAGTAGTGTGGAATAAACTATTGACTTATCTACCGAGCGTTGGTTGTTTCGTTTAACATGCACACGTGTACACATGTATTTCTGCCATTTTTGCTAATCTTGACCTCGCCCCAACTAAACCAGTACATGGACTAGCTAGTTTGATTTTGGATTGATCATATGTATTACAGAATGAAGGTGATGACTTGATTTCCGAACAAAATGTGGAGGAAATGCTTTTCCGGCAATAAAAAAGCTGTGTAACTACTAGTATGTTAGAGCCTAGTGCTCGGACTACAAAGCGATATGCAATGTGTTTCTGATGGCTCACTTGGCATTACTGTGTACTCAAGGAATCACAGTTCTGCATGTGTGCAATCTGGATCATTGATTTGCACATAGAGTTCACTGGAAGAATTTTATTGAATGTTGTACAACGATCTGCCTTCTATGCTCGTGAGCAATCAAGCTCCTCGAACATATTGATATTGCCATCAGTCTCTCAGATAGTTCAGTATTTCACGTTCTGCTTATCCTTCATACACTGGTCGGATGCAGCGCAGCTCAGTAACGTAGTTGAAGATTGAGGAAAACAAGAAGGAAGATACTAGATTCATGCCAGACCCTCCGAAAGGAGCACAAGTGCGTTACCCAACACACCTAGCATTGAATGTGTGCTGTGTGATTGAACAACAGTGATCATCCCTAGTAACGTTTTGAAGAATCCCCAGCTGAGAAACGGCAAAGTCGGCCATGAGCAGGATCAAATTGGCCCTTGACTCACTCGAAGTAGATCTGAAGTGTCGACGAGATTTAAACACTCACAAAATTGCAGAGAATGTTGTGGGATTGAAGCAAAACACGTTTGTGCACGTTACGAGAGCACCGGATCACTGTGGGATTCGAACCCACAATCTCCCGCTCCGGAGGCGAGCGCCTTATCCATTGGGCCAAGCGACTATTAGGTAAACTTCATTTTCCACAATAGAAAAACAAAGCGCAAAGTAAAAGCTAACCTAAAAGGTTAAAAATTTCGGGAGAACTTTAACCTTCATGATTCACAAATTATTAGTATCATATCGCACTTACATCTCCAAAAAGATTACCACAAACAAATCTTTTGGATGTCTCATAAAAATGATTCATTTCATGTAATGGATGCTTAATAGTGAGTGTTTTTAAATCTAAATTTTATTAATGAAATCAAAAAACAATCTGTAAAGAAATAGAATAGAAATTTAAACCAATGTTCACCATATTGCCACTCGATAATTATCCAATAATCTAAAATTGATCACATTCTGTTTGCAAAAACATATATTTATTCAATAGTATTATTTGGAAAAAGTAACAAAATTGTAACAAATCTTTGCCAAGCACTTCTCATCTTTATTTCCTTCCAACAACTCAAAAATAGTGAAAAAATTGATAATCCTTCAACTAAAATGCATTAAGGTGTAAAAGATGCCAACAATATTATAATTCAAAACTTAATTTCTTTATGCCACTTTTGATAATGAAAAAAGACTTGATAACAAGAGTTTTTCTTTTCTTTTTCTTTGCGTTACTTCTCTTCCTTTATATTAATTTTAACTATTTAGATTGATCCTAAAGTCAAAACTCTCAATGAAGTCAGATCCACAAAGTACCTCAAATTCTATAGATTGATCATAAAGTCAAAACTTTCAATAGAGTCAATTCCGCAAAGTACCTTAAATTCTAAATTTTGGACTTGTACAATAGATATTCAAGGATTGTCAAGTCTATTGGTAGGAGAAGAGGCGAGTTTAGACCTTAGATGTCTCATGTGAAATACCCATTGAAATGGTGGACCTTCTAGCAATGGAATTGATAGCACTAGAATTGAGGGAGTTGATGAGCTTCTTGAGACAGAATATTCCCTACGTCGCAGCATGGTGGCGAGAATTCTCAGCACTTTGAAAGGGAGCACAAATTGTAAACTTATGCATGCATGGACTCACTCTTACACAATAAACTCGACGCACATGATGCATGGTGGCAATGGCGATGGAGATGGAACTGCAATGGCAATGGCACTAGCACTCCTCAATTAGGGTTCCGGAACACGATGCTGTGATGCACTCTGCTCCTTAATTCTCACTTCAACTTGGCCCACTCTTTCGGCGTCTACAACCATCTTCTCTACTCGGACAGATTGGATTTCTCGGCTTCACAGATCAGCCGCCATGGAGGATGTGTAAGTTGCAACTTGCTGCCCATCTTTATTCTTAAAACTGAGTCTTTTACCATGTGCGAGTGTCGGTATCAGAAATGGGTATGCCATCGTTTTGTGCCATGTTGCGGTGTTCTGTGTTGGCCCATCTTTTTGACCTAAGTCTGAGAAGACCTAATGCTTTCAGTTTCGTTGGATTCTAGTACCTGGTGCTGGATTTTCTTTAGATTCTATGTTCTGGTTATGTCCGTATTCTTGTAGTTGGTGTGATTGTATTGTATTCCTGGAAGACGACGTGCTTATGTGTGGTATTTGTTTTGTGTCTTGTGAACAATGTTGACAGATTCAATACCCCTCAGACATGTAAAGTCGAGCTGGAAGTTTTGGGGCACAAGGTTTCTCTTGCTCAGGTGTGTCTTTTAGTCTCATCTTCATACCCGCCTGGTAATCCCGAGGAACTGCATTTAGAGGTGTACACGTTAGATTTAAATTGGGTTGTGATAGTTTGAATGATGAGAGATTCTTAGAAATTTTAACCTCTGGCTATGGTATATATTCCTGTTGATTTCCTCTAGTTTTTCGGAAGGAGTGAACATTAGCATTGGATGTTAGAGAAAGAGAAGCACTCTGTTGCTCGTCTGATTAGAGGAGTTCGATATACTTCTAGTTAGACGAGTTTATACACCACCTGCCGCCGCCCGGTCATGATGTCAGACTATGTGATAATTTTGTTCATGCCCCTCCTAGTGATACGTAAGGTTTTAAAGCTCCCTCAAGTTATGTTTTCTTTCGCCATGAACGTGGACCCTGAAGATGAAACTGCTCTTTTCTTCCTCTCTGAGCAATGGGAGTGAAATGATATTCGTGGAAGTTCTTTTGTAAGTGTCTACTTAGTGTTAGATTTATGGACAGATTGAACATAGTCATAGTATTCTTCTGAAAAGTTTGAGTGAAGCTTGAGTTGGTACTCTTAACCTGGTGCTTGTGCAGAATCCCAATTCTCAGCATCATGGAACCACAGTATGGGACTCATCGATCGTGTTTGTCAAGTACCTGGTAAAGTTTTCTGCCTGCCTTCTTATCATGGTGCAAAATCAAGTGTTCACACTTTCAGAACGCATTATGCACTTCTGGAAAGTACTACACTATGTCTTATGGTTGCCTCTTGTGTTCCAATTCCTGTTCGAAACGGCGTTAAAAATTCAGCTAAAGTGTTTGAAAAGACAGCTATGTCATTAATCTTCTTCCTGTAAATGAGCGCATTTGAATACCAAACTTGGGCTAGTGCAGGAGAAAAACAGCAAGAAGGGCGAGTTCAGCAGAGCTAAGCTTCATAGTAAGCGCGTTCTAGAGCTTGGAGCAGGCTGCGGTCTATCAGGATTAGGTTGATCTAACTCGTCCTTATGGTTATATATGATGATGAGTGCAGAACATATCTGAAAATTTTCGTTAATATCATGAATTAGTGTTAAGAGGTACTGAGGTGTTATTAATGGCAGGGATGGCGTTACTAGGATGTGAAGTGGTGGTGACCGATCAGGCAGAGGTGGTGCCATTACTACGGAGGAATATGGAAAGAAACATGGCCCGAGCTAAATATTCTGCCTTGGAATATTCTCATCTAGGTATTTTTCGAAATTTGCCTCCCATTACTTTGCCATTCTTAGATTTTTATGTGCGCTCCTGTTCACATACTGAACTTAGTGCGGACTTTTACATCTCGTAATTGATGTGTGCAGGACCAATTGGGTCAGTGGAGGTAGCTGAGCTTGACTGGGGTAATCAGCAACAAGCTGAGGCCTTAAACCCTCCGTTCGACTACATAATCGGCACAGACGTAGTATGTGATTCTCCCTGTCCTGTCCTCTCTGCTTCCCCATGATTAGAGCATGTCATAGAAGCCTCGTATGTGTTATATCCACTGAAGATGGATGTGTGCAGACAAAGGACATCGTGTAACGATCTCTTTTTGTACGAAGGTGTATAAGGAGCATCTGTTGCCGCCCCTGCTTGAATCGGTATTAGCTCTTGCAGGTCCCAAGACGACATTGCTGGTATGTGCCTGACCTTTTCTGGTGTCATCTCTAGATGTTTTGAACTTCTTAACATGGAATGCTCGCTACCATCGAACTCTAGCTTATAATGAAGCTGTGATATTGACAGTTGGGATATGAGTTTCGGGATAGCGGAGTGAAGGAAAAGCTCCAGGAGCTATTTTCGCAACACTTTGCCATAAAAAAGATTACTCATTCAAAGGTCAGTTGCTATGAACTCAATTTGGTACTTACAACAGGATAGCTTTATGTTGTAATAATGTAGAAGCTTCTGTGATAGAGCATGAAATGCTTATGCAATAACCCCTTGCCTTTTACGCAGATTTTCCTGCGTGAATGATTTTCATAATATTTTGTCAACATCAGATTATTTCTCGCAGTCGGGTTTCATATTAAGGTGTATAGACTTACTCTAAATAGCAGAGAAGTGACTTTGGTTTGAGTTCCATCACATTCTTTGGAGTAAGAAGTATACTCTTGTATGGTTACAATAGTTTTGTTCTTGACCGAATTTGAATTAAACCAACTGCAGATGGACGCGAAATTCCAACACAGCAATATCGACCTTTATATTATGCGGTGCAGTTTCTTCTTTTGAATCTTATTGCGCGATATCTAGAGTTTACTTCCAGAGATCGTATCAGATCGTAATGTGAAGATTGATAGAATGTGTGATATTACAGCAAGTATTATGAGACAGTTGATGATGGTGTGTAGTTTTTTGTGGTCAATGCATGTCAATTGGCACACAAAGAGGAACCGCACTAATTTCGTGCAGTTGACGGTTGGTTTTGGTTCCAAATTCCCGTAAAGTGTGTCTCATTGCCCTTCCATGCTTTTCTCCAGGTTGATTCGACCAGATGCCTCAGCACAAGAAGACAAGTCATCAGCTGAGCAAGAATGCCCAAGTTCACAAGAACCGTCTGCAAGCAGTCCTCAATCCGACGAAGCACATTGCAATGCTGTGCAGGACTCTGGAGTCAGCTCCATTTCCTCATCGAACGATCTGATCTCAAAAGAGAGCACAGAGATTGCGCATGAGAAGGCATCAGAAGCAACCCCGGCTGATGCTGACGAGACTCAATCTTCCATCAGTGAACGTTGGGAGGCAGGAAGGGTGGGATCCATGGCAGCAAGACTTCTTCGTGATGTGCAAATACCACCCACTTGAGCATACAATATCATTCTGGTTTTTTATCTTACGAGAACAGAAAAGCATCTGGAAACGTACTCTCAAGCATTAAAGAACTAAAAGATGCAACGCCAGTTCGTGGGATCAATGTGATCCATGAAGAGAATCATTAGAAGTTTTGCAGACTTGATGTGAATCTAAACTTCACATCACAGGTAGTGACGCTTTGGAGAGGGTAAAAGAATTTTGGATACACATGGTTTTGAAGATATATTAAAAGTGCTCTCACATCCAATCACTCGTCTTCCACTAATGAGGTTTTTGATGGCAAGATGATGTAAAGAAAGCATTTAACATGTTTGATACTTTCTTTGTATGCTTATTTCTTTTGTTCATTTCAAAGGTGTTTCATTATGGTAGTAAGATAGTGAAGCAAATTACTATGTTATCAATTTTTTGACCTTGTTACATATCATGTTGGAAGGTTAGTAGATTTTTGTATCAAAAACTTCTAAATTTTTTATAAATTTTATAAACTTCTATAAATTTTACTATAAATTTTGTTAAAATAAAAATTCATTTGATAGGATTTATGTCTAATATTCTAAAAAAATCTTTGTAAATTGTTAGAGTAGAAAGAGAGATCGTGTGTGGACTTTATAGCGATTATATGACAAATTGTATAAATTAGATATAAATAATACTAAGTTAGACCTTTGCCATTCTTAATTAAAAAAATAGAATAATTATATTTTCAAAAATCCTCAAATATTAAAAAATAAATTAAATAAATAATTATATTTTTATTAAATTTAGTCAAAACTAAGATCATTTTGAAATTCTAGAAAATTTAGATTGGATTTTTGTTTCTAAAATTTTGATTTTGATTTTGAGTCTTTCAACAAAATTAAATGGGAGTAACAAGTATCTGAATTCAAAAACCTTACATGTTATTTGAATACTTTTATTCCAATAGCCCACTCATTAATGCAAAGAGCTCAACATATTGAATAGTTAAATTTTATAAACATTTAATAGATTGCTAGGTTATTTCTAACCCATCTATAGATGATACTATGGTATGATTGATTTTCTTTCAATATTAATTAATTTTATAAATTTTCTCTAAGAAAATCAAAATAAACGTAATGATTTTGAGTTGAAAACAATATGATACCACCGTACTAATAATCTATTTCTATAAAAAAAACCATTTAGATGAATTTCTCTTGAATTTTGAAATGAATTTGGGCCAATGAGAGAGCTCGAAGCCCCCTTTTCAGAGCCAAAAAGCCGAAATATTTTCAAATGTGTTGGAAGTAACGAAATCAACAAAATGTATTGAAATTAACGTATTTAGATGGTAAAGAGATAAGTTTATTACAGACATAGGAGTAAAGGATAAAGAAATCTATTAGTTAAATCTAAGTTTGGAACAGAAAGCAAAAAAACTTGAGGTAAATACTTTTTTTTTGGTTTGTTTAGAGGACAGGCGTCTTATATACTACTATAGATATAATACCGTAACTAGGCAACACCAGTGATTGCTTAATTTAGAGGATATCAAAATAGTCATAATAGATACTATTTAAGGTATGAATTAGTAAGTTTATTAATAGTCCACTTAATGTTCTACAATGTTTGTTTTTAAAGGTCTAAACTAATCATCAACCATTAAATTCTTTTTTTATAAACCACTTTGATGTGCTTTGCTTTGCTCTGTTCTCAATTTTATTTCTTGATGTTCAAAGTTGGGAATGGTTTAGATTATGCCAAAGTTGAGAGAACAACCCTCACTTCTCTGGGACAAACTATGTTAAGAGGCCAAGCCCAATGAAAAAAAGTTCGGCCTCTCAATGGAAATTTGGGCCAAGCATTTTCCTTCACCCAAACTTTGCTCGAATTTAATCTCATAATTTCCTAATTATGGTTTAGATTATCACCTTGGCACCATAATTTCTTGAAAGTGCTCCCGCCTACACTTTTTTGGAGGTGATGTCCTTTCGATGTCGTTCCCTAGTGCGAAGGCTGATAGGCCAAACTTTGGTCATTTTAGCATTTTCATTGGTCCAAACCAATGGCCTCTCAAACTTTGGTCACACTCTAAACCAATCCTTTAAAAAGTACAATATGATTCTTCCAGACAAATAAAATTAGAATCAAAATCTGAACAAATATTGAAAAACCTATGAATAAAGATATTAAAAGATCTAAACCAACTATCAATCACTAAAACTTCGATTTTTAAGACCTCAAAAACTCCAATAATTACAAATGTTCTTGAGTCCATAACCCCAACCTTGTGAAATTGTTCTTCCACACCAATGAAATGTGCCATGGAAATGAAGCAGGAGAGAAGCTCCGAAAGTGGTGACCGAGGAGAGCATCGTCATTGTGTGTGTGTGTGTGTGTGTGTATGTGTGTGTGTATGTGTGTGTGTGAGAGAGTGAGAGACAGAGAGAGCAGACAGGAAGCAAAGCAAAGCGGAGGAGAGGAGAAGAGAAGAGAGCATGCGCACAATCCAACCCTTCCCTTCAAACAGACACACACAAACTTAACTCAAGTCCAAACAAAACCAAAACCAAATCGAAGCCAAGCCAAGCTTTAATATTGTAGGTGTTGGTGGAGGATGCGTGATCTTGCTTTGCTTCGCTTCGAGAGCCTTCCATAGCTCGGAGCGGGCTCACAGTCTGGGAAAGCCTACTCCAGGAGAGGAGAGGAGAGGGGGGCAAGTTTCGGGGATTGATTCATTGCTTGGTTGGTGGATCGGAGGATGTGCTCCATCGCGGCGCTTATGCACTAGAGGGTTTCAGCGCCAGCAATGAAGTCGCGCCCGGGTCGGCAGCCGGACTATGGCGCCATTCCGCTGCAATGCCCCATCGTCATCGACAACGGCGCCTACCACTGTCGCGTCGGGTATGTTCGATTTGCTCTTTCATTTTTTTGTAATTTTTTTTTTTGGTTCCTAAACCCTAAACCCTGAGTGAATTAATCACGCGTTCTTTGATGCGGTTGAAATGTGTGTGTTGGAGAGTTTGGTCGTTTTGTGAGCGCCATGGTGTGATTGGAATGCAGCTGGGGTGGCGAAGCGGAGCCTCGGTTGTCGTTTCGGAACGTCCTCAACAGACCTCGGCATCGGACCACTGGTATGATTTTTGTGTGGAATTTGATTCTGTTTTTTCTATGACAGGATTTAAGAGGATGATGTCAGTATGGCTTGGGTTGGATTCTCTTAAAATAATTAGAGGTTAGTAATCTGTGGTGATGTTCAGGATTGTGCTACGGGCTTGTGGAAGTGTACTATTTTACCTGACATGGAATTGATCGGTGGTAGGTGAATTGGTGAGCCTTGTTGGAGATTTTGACCCTATTTATCTCAAGCTGTTCGACTTCACGCGATCCTCTATCCGGAGCGCGTTTGATCAAAATGTTGTGTATCAGTTCGAGACCATGGAGTGTGTAAGTTTCATGGATATTCTATTTTCCATGTTTCAGTTGGTGATTGAACAACATTGTCTAAGTGTATTTGTGAGTAAGGTTCATTTTTTTTGAGCCTCGGTTCATCATCTTTTGTCAGGTTTTATGACATTCAATTTCACGCAATGCGGAATGATTATTTGCTGGAATTATTGTTTAAGGATGTTGTGTGAGCCTAAACCCTACGCGTAATCATACCTTCAATGCAGATTCTCGATTATGCTTTCGACCGGATGGGCTGTGATGCAGCTGGGGTAATTACGCCACCCTTTTCTGTCTTTTTATTTATTTATGTTGTCACATCTGTTTCGTCTTTCTGCATTACGAAACTGTGTCTGTCTGCCGAAGACTTGATGCTACATTGGGGCATGGACATTGTCTGTTAGGGCAGATTGAGCATCCAATTTTGCTAACAGAGGGCGCTTGCAACCCTCTCTCTTCTCGAAACCGCATGGCGGAGCTTCTTTTTGAAACGTATGGTGTTCCCTCACTTGGTAAGTTCTTTCTGTTAGACTTGATGATGCAGGTCGTGTTTTTCCCATTTCTTCATACTTCTCAGGTTTTGTTTCTCATGCTAATGCATCAGTTGGAGTTTTAGGTCAATATGGACACTCGAAGTTCTGTTCTCGCCTTGTTGCCGCTCCTCCTATTTTGCAGGCACTTTTGTCTTAATTTCATTTTCTGTTTCAGAAGTTTAAACATATGCTGATTTCAATTGCCGTGCTTATTACTATTGGCAGCTTTTGGCATAGACGCAGTGTTTGGGTATGCCCATAACCTGAAGCTGGGTGTATGCGAACGTGACGGGTTACTCGTCAACATAGGACATCAAACAACTCATGTTATCCCGGTAGCTTTCTATCTTTGTTATGGCGAGAACCGTATTTTCTTAGTCTGGGCTATTGTTTCCCTTTTCCTTTTTTATTCACTCCAGCCAACAGGCGAACTACGTGCAATTTTTTAGGGATCCAATATGTGCTTTATTTGTTCAACTTTAATAATCTGCTGGAATGGATTAGATGGTAGCAGGGGAGCCAGTATTGGAGGCTGCTTGCAGAACCGCAGTTGGGGGCTTTCAGGTGACAAGCTACTTGAAGCGTCTGCTGTCCTTACAGTACCCTTATCATGTGTAAGCAAAGATGGATGCTGTTTTATATTGTTTTGTTTTTCCTTTTTCAACAATTTAATAATGAAAATACAAAACAAAATTTTCTGATTAGATCGAATTGGGTCGATTGTTTCTGTAGAATGAGAGGCACCTTACTTCAATTTAATGCTTTGCTATTTTTAAGTAGGCACTTGTTTCACCTGCTAGGTTTGCATAGTTTTTACCAGCGGTCAAAGCGCACGTGGACTTTGTTGTTAGGTTCTTTTATGCTCTGGAATAGCCACCATGAATGCTAGTATGTCTTCCTCTGCAATCAAGAGTCACGGCATTTGTTGGCTCTTGTTTGTTGTGACATGCAGGAACAGCATTTCTTGGGAGAAGTCGGAAGAGCTGAAGCAAGAGCACTGCTACATTGCTGAAGACTATCATGAGGAGCTGAGCATTTTTCAGGTGTCAATTCCATCATGATACTTGATTGATAGCTGTTAGTAGTAGATACTTGTATATTGTTTTGTTTCTGCTCATGTGCATCAATTGCCTCAGGATGTCATTGTTTATATATATATATAGTTTATTACGTGGTTTTCTGAGGCCATTCACAATGCATGAGGCAGAAGGGCGGTCCAGATGCTGAGGCTAAGACAAGATATTGGCAATTACCATTTATACCGCCAGTACAAAAACCAGAACAGTCCGAGGAGGAGCTAGCTAGAAAAGCAGCTATTAAGGAGAAGCAGGGCCAGCGATTGCGCGATATGGCTAACGCCAAACGTGAATCAAAAATTGCTGATTTGGAGGCAAATGTTCAAGGACTGGAGTACTTGCTACAGGTTTGTGACAGTAGAAAACATTTCAAATCATTCAGGTACAACGACAATGAATGAAAGATTTATGATCTCTCCTCCAGATCCTTCTTGCTGGTGTCAACCTGGTCACAATTATGAAAAGGCGTCCCCAGACTTTGACGACTGGAACTTCTGGGCGGTTCAAGAGCCTAGAATTGATATTTTGTCTCACTACATTGTTCGTTTTTTCAGGAGCTAGACGATGCAGAAGATGAAAAGCAAGAAGCTTCTATTCTTTTACCATCTGGCTACAATTCCAGAACTGAGGCGCAGGCTGCGCTCACAAAAGTCCTAGCGTCACTCCGGAAGGCCAAGGGGCAACCTGCAGAGCCTAAACCAGCAGAGGAAGACATGAACCCCTTGTCAGAAAGATACCCCTTGCTTGAGATCCCAGACAATCAGCTTACAGCAGAGCAGGTAAAATCGTAAGATTGATCCTTGGAGAGTAAGTAGGGCCTTTTTTGCAGATCGTTCTTGGTTTTGTAACTAGATAAGAGGCGACGGTGGTTAAGAACTTATCATGTACTTATTAATGGCAGCAAGAGGGTTGTCTCTTTAGTTATCATTGAGCGAGTTAGTTGTTGTAAGAATAAACTCGATGGCCTTTTATGTCTTTCAAATGGTGACTGTCTGGATGTGAGCAGCTAAAGGAGAAGAAGAAACAAAGGTTCTTGAAGATAACTACAGAGGGCCGCATTCGTGCTAAACAGAAAAGGGATGAACTGAATCTACAGCGTGAACGTGAACTACAGTTGGAAGAGGAACGTCGTCTGTAAGCATCTTTAACTCTTTAATGGCATTCGTTTTGTGCTTAAGACGTCAGAACTTCAAATTTCTATTTAACTTTCTGATGAGAGGTGATTTGAGGGACAGCACTTTTGGGAAGTTTCAAATTGAAGGCAGTGAAGCCCCTCTCTTGACAATAATCAACGCTTCAATTTTGTTGGGCTTATCCTCGCGGCTCTGGATAATTGTCTATATTTTTTAACTGATTTCTTATCCTTGTGTGATTCCCTCCTCAACAGAGCAAATCCGGAGCTATATTTAGAGGAGTTGCGTACGAGACAAGCTGAGCAGGCACTAAGGGTGGAACAGCGCAAGCGGCAAAAGACAGGTAGATAATTTCGTTCTCTAGTTCTCCTCGAGGAATCATGGGTTCACATTGAACCGTACTGAATGAAACTAGCTAATGATCAAATCTTCTAGTTTTCATGAGTTCATGGGTTGTTTATTAAACCTACTGCGATTTACTGCAGGTGCTGGACCAGGAGGTACAAATGCGCCAGCTTTAACTTCAGGAGCCGGTGGCCGTGGAGAGAGATTGAATCAATCCCAGAAAGAACGTATGAAACTCCTGACGACAGCTGCATTTGATAGAGGAAAAGAAGAGGATACTTTTGGTATGAATGATGAGGACTGGCAACTGTATAAACGCATGAGCAAAGATGCAGATGATCTTGACGAAGATGATGATCAAGATGCGGAGCTTACCTGGCTCACTAATCGATTGAAGGTATCTTGCTTAACCTGTTTTCGACGTGAACTCTGCTTGGATAACAGAATCGTAACAGAATCGTAAGTGAGGCCAGTACTCGGTTCAGAAATAAAATCTGCATGAGAAAAATACTGAAAGTTGTTGGCCTTCATTTCTCACAATCTTTCTCAATGGGTGTAATGGTGTTCACTAAAATAGAGCACTACTAGACAAGACACATTGTTTGAGGCCTAATAAAAAGTATTTATAGTTCGTGCCATTATACTTGCTTGTTTCGAGTCTGGGTTATTTTGTCCCTACTCTTCAAATGGAAATTACAGGAAAAGAGAACTTACAGTGAACATGTTCCATGAGAAGAGATGGGGCCTTTTGAACCACTGTGTTTCCTCTAATGCCTGCTCTGATGTTTACGCAGGAGCTGGACCCTACGTTCGTACCATCAACAGGCTCCAATGTAGGCAATGGACAGGGTTCATCTGTAGATCTGCAGCAACAGCGACCTCTTACTGCTGAAGATTTCCGGATTTCGTTAGGTGTTGAAAGATTTCGATGTCCAGAAATCATAATGCAACCAGCCATGAATGGAGTTGATCGGGCAGGTCTGGGCGAAGCTGTTGCTTCGGCTCTCAGGCGCTTGCCAGCACAGTATCGGGACCAAGTTATGAATGGAACCATTCTACTCTCTGGAGGCAGCTCACTTTTTGAAGGACTTGACCGGCGTATGATTGCTGAAGTCCGGAAAACCAGACCACTTGGTGCCGACATTAAAGTAGTTAAAGCATTTAATCCTTTATTGGACGCTTGGCATGGTGCATCTACTTTTGCCTCGAAGTCGTTTGAGAAATACTCGTTTACTAAAGCTGATTACGAGGAGAGAGGTCCTGAGTGGTTGCGGTACTACAACCTGAAGTACTCAGGAGGAGGCTTCAGCAGATAGGAAGGTTACCCATGCTTTAGAATCTAGTCATCTTGTGTCTTGAACTCTTGTTCTCAACCTCTGATTCCAAACGTTACGGTGTTGCAATTCCGTGGAGTACCCGTTTCTTTTACTTGAATCAATTTACTAGTCTGAACTTGTGTCACTAATTCATGATCCTTGATCTGACAAGCAGTGCTGTGATCTGACAAATGAACGGCTCCTAGCTGATAGGGAATAGAAATTTCTCTTTCCTATACTGGACAAGCTGTACATCTCACTTTTGCATGATCCTGCAACTAGGAACTTGTGAATTCCTTTCGAGACGACCGCCCATTGCAGTCCATAACAATTCATATTTGGATACCAAATGGATTCTATCCTGGTTCAATTAAATAGATTTGCAAATAACTTTGTTTAACGTCGGCTCTTAGACTTTGCAGCTCATACCAGACGCAAAGAGAGCGAAGTCTGATGAAGTACAAAACGTTCCCGAGCTCTTAAAACAGCTTGAGACACCGACTTGATTTTCATCGCCGGGTGCTGGTTTGCACGTGGTTTGCATGTATGGACAACAGTATTATATTGTGCAAAATTCCTCATATAGCGATGCCAGTGATTTAGTAGAGATGTTCATACTTATTGTGGCAATACCTAGGAACTTAGAACTTTTTGTATCCTCTCTACAGTTGCCTTTATCCCTTTTTTGCCTCTAATCTCTAGTTTCCATTAATTTGGTTTTTGAGCTTGCAGCCCTTAAAATGCTTGACGTCATATATGCCTTCATTGAAGCACTGGATTGTGATAGGGGCTAGGCAACTTTGTGGATTCAACTCTTCAGAAGTGATTAGAATTTTGCAACTTTTCAAATTAAGTATCTTAGTTTAAGTTGCTCTGCAATTCTTCCAAGCATAAATCTTAATTTTGCAATTTGAATTTATGACAATTTGATTTTGTATACATAGCATTTTTCCTTTGTTTAGTATCTTCATATGACTAACCAAAGAGAGGGCTAATTGCTGTACCTTTCACAAGGCATTCTCCACCTTTGCCACTCCAAGAAAAAAATTCAAAATAAAACCCAAATAGCACCATCCATATCATAGCTTTAACCTCATAGCTTTAACCTTAAATGAGTTTACAATATGTAAAAAATCAAAAAAATACAAAAATATGTAAAAATAAAAAAAATAGCACCAACAGAGTTGCATTCAGAAACTACTGCCGGCCACCCCACTCGCCAGCCACGCGAGGCCTTTCACAGCCATGTAGATGATGGCAGGAAAAGTTGGAAATCATTTCGAGAAATTCGACTGTCGTGCTGCAAGTCATCATCAATGGATAGATCTGTGACGCGCCCACACGAGACCATGATCAGCTCGGACGAGAGTCTCGTGAATCACACTGTCATCCAGATGTTGCAGTAGTAGTACGCGTCATCTGCAATGTGCTACACTGGATTCAGCTGATCAATCAGCTTCCAATACAAATCTGTCTCGTTTCCGGCAAGCAAGTACAGTACTCCAGTCGTCAGCTGCCCACTCCATGGTCGTGTGGCACGCTTGCAATTTAGCTTCCCAGTCGTAATCGAAGAAGAGCGACTTGACATTGCTGGCCCGTTCTGGTTCTATAATCTCGGATTTTCGTTTCAATCAAGGTTCAGATTGGAGACTCGTCAGACTTTGATATTTTGCAAGCTCTAAGTACTAGAAATCGATTTATAATCTTATTGTAAAAGCTAGATTAGTAACTTGCGTAGTATGTTTGTCAGGACAAAGTTTGCCATTTCCAGTGCGGTGATTCTCATGGGTTGTAAGAATCTATTTAACTGGAGCTACGTTTATTGATTAGCAGAGCTCTAGGTTGTGATGGCGCCAGCTGAAAACGGCGCCAGAAGCGAGGCAGCAGTCGAGCAGGCGCAGAAGTCGAAGTCCAACAATGCGGAGCTTCTGCAACTGCACCGGGGTGGTATCCCTTTCGTCATGCCTTCCAAGCGAGGCATTGACACTTCCGCTCCCGACTTCGAAGTGGAGACGGTTCTGGACCTTTTGGGCGAGGATGTGATGTACATCCAGCACGTAGTGCTTCGTGAAGTTCTGGAGCTTCAGGCGGACGCGGAGTACTTGCGACGGCTTGGCCTTAACGGACGCAATGACGTCGAGAGCTTCCGGAAGTGTGTGCCTGTTGTGAGCTATAGCGACATGGAAGCTGATATCTTGAAGGTGGTGAACGGAGAGAGCGCGACTTCAATCTTCACCGTCGACCCCATCACCCACTTTAATATGAGGTCCTCCTCCCTCTCGCCAGTAATCAATTCCAATTAATATATGGATGAGATCATACCCTTCTTTTCAACCATGAAATTTGGGAAATTTGGGACAATTTTTCCACATTTTGACCCATATTGCTGATTCATTGATGCAGCTCAGGAACCACAGGTGGGAAACCAAAGTACGTACCGGCGACAAAAAAAGCACAAGAGGCGCAGTTTGGTTTTCCACCCCTTGCATCTGCGCTGTTCCGCAGGTAAATTGAAATTTCAGTCACAACAGAAGTCGATTAGCGTCACGTGTAATTATTTCGATCACCTAGAGCTCACATGTGCTAATTCGTGTTACAGACTATTACCTTGGCCAGGCAAGGCACTGAATTTCGCGCTTGCGGGGGAGATCAAGTCCACACCCTCAGGGCTCAAAGCTGGAGCAATGTCCTCATTCGTTTATAGAAATCCACGTTTTTTGAACCGAGAGGTAGGGGGTCCAAATGATGAGTTCTGCGTCCCGAACGAGGTGATTCTTTGTGGTGACCCCAACCAAGGCATGTATTGTCATCTCGTTTGCGCTCTAGCCCGAGCACCTGAGATCGCCAGAGTGTCTGCTCTGTTCGCAGGTGAAGGATGCCATCTGCATACTCACCTCATGTTTTCTAGTCTCCTCTACTTCATAGAAAGTTATGTCTGTTTGCTAAACTCCGAAAGATTAAAGTTCACCCAAATACTAAACACACTCGAAAGTCATAAAGTTCATAGTCCTGCTTACAATGAATGGCAATGACCAATTGCAGCTACTGTTGCGGCCGGCACTCGTGTACTGCGAAAGCAATGGCGAGAGATTGTTGAGGATATCAGAACAGGTACCTTGAACTCATGCATCACCCATCCGGAAATGAGAGCAGCGGTGGAGAGGACGCTGAAACCGAACCCGGACCTCGCAAGCATGATTGAGAGAGAATGTTTCCAGGAGGATTGGGCGGGCATCTTCCCCCGTCTCTTCCCAAACGCGCACTATGTGGGCTGCGTTTTGTCCGGCAGCATGTTGCAGTATGCTCCAACTTTGCAGCATTTTGCAGGCCATCTCCCACTCGTCTCCGCTGCGTATGTAGCATCCGAGGCTGGGCTCATTGGTCTCAACCCCAACATGAAGTGCGCTCCCCAGGATATCACGTACATGCTGTGGCCTGAGAACGCTTACTACGAGTTTATCCCCATTGATGATAATAGTGGCGAGGGCATGCAGGTCCTGGAGGCTTGTGATCTTGAAGTGGGGAAAGAGTATGAGATCCTGGTTACCAATTACTCAGGTAATCAAATCTTTCTTCTCTTGCGCAATGCACTCTTTTCGAGCTTGCACCAATGTATCAAAGTGAGATAGAGGATTTCATATCCAACAGACTCTCATAAAAGTCATCAAGAAACCTACATTCCGAAGAATTGGACATGAATGGCATGCAAAGATGGTTGTGTAGATTGGAGAATATTGGTACCATCTCAAAGTTTTGAAGGCGTGGATTGAAGTCGTCGGTGTTTTGGCTGAGGATGCATTGTTGGTATTTGGACAGGGTTGTACAGATACCGATTAGGAGATTCCATAAGGGTAACCAGTTTTCACAAAACTTTGCCACTGTTTGCGTTTGTTCGACGGCTTTCTGTGGTTCTCAGCGTGCATGTGGAAAAGACTGACGAAGAGGAGCTTCAAGCTGCAGTTGATAACGTTGCAGCAATTCTGAAAGAATCAAATGTAGCCTCGGAGATCTGTGATTACACTTGCACTACGGACGTCTCATCGAATCCAGGCCGATATGTCATCTTCTGCGAGATGTTAGACAGCAGGTAATATTTCTCGCACCGATGGCTGGATTAATGTTTATGAACGAAATATCCTTCGAATTATATGTTGAAGCTGCTTGAAAAAATTATGAAACATAGTCCTAGTTCTCTGGGACAATTATTGACCAATTTAGCTTTAAAACCAGCTATAATGACATGCTTAGCTAGAGGTGTATGATTTACTTACTTTGACCTGCCTACAAACTGGAGTCTCAGACTGATAATGGGCTCTAAACAACTCTTGTTGAATTTCTACCAACTTGAAATTGATACCAGGTAAACTTGTAAATTGTATTTAGTACCATGCTGCAGATTATTATCACCTTATTTTAACATTCTTCGGTTGTTTGTGGTGCTAGTAACTTGAGTGAAGAGATCCTACAAAAGTGTGCAAACACATTTGATGCCAGCTTCAGTTATGTATATCAAAGATGGCGTGGAAATGGTTTCATTGCACCATTGAGGCTTTGCATTGTAAGGGAGGGAGCCTTCACAAAATTGATGAATTCAGCAATGGCAAGAGGTGCAACAGCATCTCAATACAAACCTCCGCGATGTCTATATCATCCACAAGGTTTAGAAGTTCTTCAAAAAGAGACTTTGAGAACTTTTTATAGTACACTAGCACCAGCATCAAGAACTTAACTCCAAAGGTTGGGGTGATAATGAGTGTAATTTAAATTGAACAATTTTTTTACCTTCATCTAGTGTCTCATCTAAATAAAAATGAAGGGTAAAAACTCTTGAATTTCAATGGACCACATTGTCTACTTTGTGGTAAAATTGCAATTTAATTGAAGATATTGTGAAAGTATTCCAAGCATGCTGCATTTTAATTCAAAGCATTCTAGTCTTGCTCTTTTTATCAATTGATGTGAAAAAAATTCAGATTTTCAATTGGTGCGGACATTTGTCCAATGTGAAAAATTGGTGTGTGGGAGAAGTACAATAAAGTGGACCAAAAAGCGCTTACTTTATTTGCTAGTTCTAGTCCTTTTGTAAAAATTGCACAAAAATGATGGAAAGATGTAATTGAAGTCAATATTTTTTGCTAATATGGATTCTCAACTTGTTTTTCTACAACTTGGAAAAGTTTAGTGCAAAGTAGACACTTTAAAGTTATTGTATGAAGGCTTTAAATCCAAGCAAAGTGAATGCAGTCATTTGAAAAAGTGACTATAAAATAATTAAAAACTATTAAAAATCACTTTTAATTAAGTGGTGCCCACTGTATGTTTAAGAAGACCAGGTATTCTAAAATAGTCAATTGACATACTCATTAATTGGTTTAGGGTTCCAAAAGTACCACAAGGATGTTCTTTAAGAGGGTCACTTCTGCCATACTTTTTGTGAGTTTTTTTCACCGAACATTGTTTTTTAAATTGAAAAAAACATCCTCTTAAGACAATAGAGGGCACCAAATGAAGAAATTAAGACTTTGGAAAAGTTCATTTTCATGATTTAGAACTAGTGGTCAAATTTAGTTTCAATTGAGGATGTTCTTTTTAAAAAGATGCGTGTAAGATACCTTATGACACCCTAGAAAGTGATTAAAATGCTCAAAAACTATACCAAAATGCTCAAAATCAACTTTGAGCTTTAAAAAACTGCACACTTCATATTCACTTGTTAGTGATCCCATTTTGCACTTTGTGGTCCACTTTATTGTGCTCTCCCACTATGGACATTTTTTAATTCATCAACGTTTTAAAATCATTTTTTCATTCCAATGTATTTTTGTTAAAAGAATGTGAATAAATATTAGAATTGAAAAATAAATTTCTTCAAATTTAGTCATATTGTATACAAATTTGAAGAAATTTAGTAAATATTATATGATTAGAATTTAGAGTGTCAATAATAATGTTTTAGAAATGAGGCTTGGTGTAAAAACATTTGAATTGTAAATTAGTTTATAAGTTTATATTATTATGAATTTGATCTACACCATTTGCAATGTCAACTAAAATATTGTACATCTAGAGATGTTTATTGACCAAAACATTCCTAGTTAATAAGTATCAATATCAAATATGATATTTGGATTCTCTTAATTAAATTATTGGATTGTATTATGTAAACTTAGTAATTAATGTAGTGAGGTTATATATTATCATCATGTATTTGTAAGACAAGTATACAACCTAAGCCCATTAATCATTGGCTTATAATCTAGCGAGTGCTTTTACAAACTTTTCTTGCAATAAAAGAGAAGGAAGATTAAAGAGGTTTAAATAGTGTCCAAAGCCCTTTGGGCAACAACACCTAAGGTAGTGGGACCAATTCCCGACCGAATTTCAGGTTTGCATACTTAGACTTATAAAAAAAAGAGTTTATTATTTTTGGAAGCTCCGCAAAGTTAGTGCAAAAGCATCCCCAAAAAAAACATTTTTCAAGCATTTCTACAATTTTTTATGAATTTTTAAGTCCGTAAGCATATTGTGACCATTAACCGACCATAGGGTCTTGGTTTTCATGAGAAGTTGGATTATGAGGATAAAGAACTTTTTCACCAATCATAAGCACTCAATTTTCCATGGCATGGACGGAATTAGAGCACTCCTGGCACATTTTCTAGAACCAGACTGGGTGATATATGGAACCAAGATCGAGAATAGTAGGGGTCAGGAATGCAACTCGGTCGGAAATATGAGCCTTTACCTTAGTATATTCATCTCTTTTGCACAAGAAATCTTTTTCACCAAATTCCTAAGTTTGCCTTTTTTGTATTTCTAAAATTAACATTGTATTTGTTATATTGAGATTTTTTACTAATTTTGAGACAAATTGTTAACTTAACTATTAGAAAATATATTTCAAAATATAATAATTGAAACAAAAAACAAAATATATTCGAATAGTGATTCTATTATGAAAGTCTAAATTTAGATTTTGTTACTTATTTATAAAAAAATTTAATAATAAAGATATAAAATGGTTTATCCTTGGATCGAGGATAATTATGAGATTGCAAAAAGTCTCAATATAACAAATATAGTCATAATTGTAAGTTAAGTGGTTAAGCCTATGCAAAATATATGTGTTGTAAAATCTGTACATGTTTCAATATGATTGACAATGTTGTAAATAAAAAAAATGAAAGATTGTATTGTAACATTTAGGCTTGATTGTACGAGTTATCTATCAAGTGGCTTGACCGTGTTATAATTGTAACTTCGGATTTTGGTCCAGGATTGGGCAATCATATTTATTAATCCATTTAGTGAATTTCTACCATTATTTTATGGATCATTGTGCTAATAATCTTCAATCTTTAATCAATCCATCAAAAAATTCAATGTGTACAGTGCATATTAAATAATAACTCAATGTAATTACAACAACATTGTAAATTAATTCTGAATCTATATTATACAGAAATGCTATAGATGGCTTTTAAATAATTAAGCTTACTTTCCTAAAACGATATGTTAAATGACGAGCTCCAAGCTATGGTAGGGTATGTAGCCACAAACTAAAATTTCATTGTAGTAATTTTAACACTTTGATAGTTTTGTTGTTTTTATATTAATTCTTTTAAAATTTTGATCAATGGGCAGCGGACGGATGGTAGTAGGCAGTGGATGGTAGGTAACAATGACCAATGGATAGTTGAGAGCTGGAAATTTTTGGTGGGTAGTAGGTAGTGGGCAATTCACTATTATCTTTACCAGGGTTGTCTATTCAGACGGACATGGGCAAAATTTCCGGACATAGACGGACGGACGGACGGACGGACCGGTCGGTCCCCGGACATACTCGGACATTGAGGGGAGGAGGAAAATTACTAAGTTAGTTTTTTTTTTTTACAACTTACCTATAGGGGAAACATATTGATGACATGGACAACGAACGATGACGGGGAATTCCACATATGCAAAAGGGGTGCCAGCATGTGTAGGGGGCGAGAGCGGGTTCAGGGGGGCGCGAGCGGGTTCAGGGGGGGGCGCGAGCGGGTTCAGGGGGGGCGCGAGCGGGTTCAGGGGGGGGGGCGCGAGCGGGTTCAGGGGGGGGGGCGCGAGCGGGTTCAGGGGGGGCGCGAGCGGGTTCAGGGGGGGCGCGAGCGGGTTCAGGGGGGGGGGCGCGAGCGGGTTCAGGGGGGTTCAGGTAGATAGTAAATTTTTGACAATGCAAAAAAACCTAACATTTTCATCAGAATAATATATTGGGGCTAAGCGCAATGACAAAAGTGTAAATTCAGCATAGAAAAAATGAGATACTCGTGAGCCAAAATACATGGACTTTGCAAAGTTGTATACATTTATGAAAGTAAAAGCATTTCATTACCAATTCAAACCAAAACATTACAAAAACTGTAGTATATGAAAACTAGTCACTTAGTACTAAGTTGTAACTATTCCTATTCATCTGCATCTACTCCCGCTGTGCCACTTGGTCCCGCTCCATCGTCCAGCGTCAAGCTGCGCCTGGCTCTCGTCCGTGTTCGCCGGAATGGGCCATCACTTTCACTGAGAGAACGCAAAATTTGCGAGTTCCTCAATTCTCTCAATGTACGCAATGTCTGTGGAGAGTGTTCCTCCAGAAGAAAGTCAACAGCCTCATGTTTGAAAATTAACTTCCACTCCGAAAGAGACATTTGGACTGCATCACGGGCGGTCAAAGACATGAATTGACCTTCGAGGTCTGTAACCAATTCCCCGTCCTTGTTCCATATGAGGCCTTTTGGGTGATTACCAAGTTGGAACTTCCTATGCTTCGGATCCCAGTATCCATTCAAAGTCTGATAGAAGAAATTTCGTTTTCCTTGGTCCTCCTTCTTTGATCCAATTATCTTCTTTGCCACCCTCACAATCTGATTGGGGTCATCCTCCCATCCCAACTCGTCACTTACATTGCTCTTGAAGACCGAGTGAGTCTGGGCCCGCCAACTCCAAATCAAATCTTCCCCCCACATGTTGCGGTACTGTTCACCTGGTGTGTTTTCGGGATTTTTCTCATGGCTTGGTGGCATGTATGGAGTGAGTCCAAAAACCTCGTACAAGCGTTCATGGAACGGGGATTTGCACACCGGGCAAAATCTCCTTACCAAAAAAATGTTAATTAAACACATAGGATGGAACATGTGGGTACATGATCCAACTGCCCATCCACCCTCAGGACCAAATGGATTTATACACACAGGGCATTCTTTTGAACCATCCATCACCCACGGTTGAGGATTTGGCCAAAGCTTTCTGCTATTAACTCCTTCCTTCATTTGAAGATCATGGCACGAAGTTGCGTTTACATCGAAATTCAACTTGGCCCAATCTATGAGTTCAGGATTCGATTCTTGCTTTGCCATGGTATCTGGATACATATCATCTGCGCTAGTCCATGAAGTGAGGCCAAAATTCCTTCGTTTGTTGTGTTGCAAGTACGATTCGTCGATCTTCTTGAACTCTAATGCAATTTGGCGACCGCGATCAACGCTGAGAATGGTTGCCACTTTCCACTCGTAGTATGCTTTAGCAAACTTAGAAACAAGGAGCCGCAAATCATTATTGGCTCTCTTCAATGTCTCCACTTCTCCCGTTAGAGCATCGGGTGGAAATGACAAGGAATCTTGACTTAATGGTCCATCGATGTCCACATAGGGTCGCGGGTATGGGGCTGGTGGAGGCAATATCACTCCAACTCGTCGTCGTTTTGCTGGAGTGGAAATATTCTCCAACACACCGGCCGTTGCAACATCAACCGTGTTGTTGATGTAAGATTCATCCACCAACATTGGATCTTGAACTACAGGTATATCATTGGCTTGAGAAGACTGAGGTCTTTCTCGTTCTTGCAATTGATTGCGCAAATCTGATATTACTGCATCTTTTGCTGCTGATTCCAATCGTAGTTTTCGGATGGTCTCTTGTAACTCTGCAATGAAGCCATCCTTTTCTATTAGCTGTAATTGTAACTCCCCGACCTCCTCGGTTTGGTTAGACTGGTCATTTCTAACTAGAACCGGCATGCCAAGAACCATCGTAGGTTCAGTTCCGACCACGTCCAAATTAGCTGCCGTATTTGGATCGTTTTCCACGAAGATGTTGTTCGCATCGTCGTGAGGTTCTATGACGTCCGCTGGATGGTTCATTGGAGGCTCTACAGCCATATTTGCTGGTGCTGCAATTCTACGTGGTGGACGTTCTCCACGACGACCATCGGAATCAGAATCTGGTTCAGACTCTGCTGTATCAGGCTCCCGCACTTGTGTTTTTTCCTTCATTTTTTTCCCCAGGCCACCATCTGCGTATTTCCTTTGTTTGGGAATGTCACGCTCTGTCGGCGCCCTAACACTCGGCGTGGATTTGATGGTGGACCAATCCACCACTTTGTGAAGCACCACCTCAGCATACACCATTCTGCAAATGAACAATGGTACTTCATTGCGTTCAACACATCGTTGCTTGTATAGATGCTGGTAAACTTGTATAGAACGTTCAACAAACTCCGCATTCAAGCAATAATAGAGGTTAGCCTTGTCTGAGATCCTGTGTTTTCTGTGCCGATCATGTGGAAATATTTTTGTGATGTGGCACCACTCAATGAATTCCTCGCATGTGGAATATTTCCACGGTTCCGGCTCATCTTGCCAACCTCTAAATGCCAACTTTGTGGGGTTGTTCAGCACATGGAGCCGCTTCTTCATCTTCTTGCCACCACGCTTCCGTTCACGATCTCTGATTTTCTTCTTTTCGGCCTTGGTGAGTGGCCTTTCCTCCGCCGGATCTGGGTTTCCCTCCATCGTGGTGTACTGGTAAAGTTTTATGTGTTAAAAAACACACCAACTCCGCAAAACTTCCCCCAATTGATTTTAAAATTTTCCTCCGTGGTTGATTATGGTATTGTAACTATACTTTGTGGCCCACCCAAGTATTCAGCAATAAGCCACCATGAGGTAGTTTAGGGCCCGAATTCCCGGATGAGCGTACAAAATAAGGCTGAAAGCTGGTACGTGGCGTTGTCAAAATACTGAAGACCCCACCCAAGTACTCAGCAATAAGCCACCGTGAGGTAGTTCAAGGCCTGAGTGCCAAGGTGGAGCTAAAAAAAGTGGGGGGGGGAGGGCGCCCCCTTCACTTATATAGTCGGGGGGGGGGGGGGGGGGGCGCGAGCGGGGTCGGGGGGGGCGCGACCGGGGTCGGGGGGGCGCGACCGGGGTCGGGGGGGCGCGAGCGGCTGAGGGGGGGGCGCGAGCGGGATTAAGGGGGGGGCGCGCGCGGGTTTAGGGGGGGGCGCGAGCGGGTCTCGGGGGGGGGGGCGCGAGCGAGGCAGGGGGCGCGAGCGGGTATGGGGGGGCGCGAGCGGGTTCAGGGGAGGTGCGCAAGCGGGTATGGGGGGGCGCGAGCGGGATCAAGGGGGGGCGCGAGAGGGTCCCCCCATAAAACAAACTCTCATTTCCTTAGGAGTATCATTGAAGAAGGTTGGAAGACAATAATAAAAACAAATGCAATGGATTTTTTCACCATTTCTCTCTAAAATAAAATTAAAAATTAAAAATTAAAATGGGATATGAAAATAAGGAATACTGATTTGAATAATTTGGGGATGAGAAATCAAATTATAGAAAAACAATCATGACTATAATAAGGGACTCGGGATAAAAAGGGATGAATAACATGGGATGAAAGAAGTTATCAAGATGAATAAATGTCATGGTGGTTAGAAACTGAAATATCCCATAACGGAATACTGATCTAATGCACCATGAATAATATAAAGTTGACTACAAGAAAATTAGTGTATTAATATTAGAATAAAACAAAAAGAATAGCATGGTGTGGAAGAGAGTTCGATTAGAGTTTAAAAAAATAAAAAATATAATGCATTGAACATATGGATCCTACAATGCTCTAACATATAATAAAAAAAAAAGAATCATAAAGAAGGGCTCGATGCAATTGGTTTGGCATATAAACGGAATAAAATTAAATCAATAGCATGGAGTGGAAGAGATAAAAGGAATAAAATAAAAAGAATAGCATGGTGTGGAAGAGAGTTCGATTAGAGTTTAAAAAAATAAAAAATATAATGCATTGAACATATGGATCCTACAATGCTCTAACATATAATTAAAAATATAAAGAATCATAAAGAAGGGCTCGATGCAATTGGTTTGGCATATAAACGGAATAAAATTAAATCAATAGCATGGAGTGGAAGAGATAAAGGGATTAAAATAAAAAGAATAGCCTGGTGTGGAAGAGAGTTCGATTAGAGTTTAAAAAAATAAAAAATATGAAGCATTGAACATATGGATCCTACAATGCTCTAACATATAATTAAAAATATAAAGAATCATAAAGAAGGGCTCGATGCAATTGGTTTGGCATATAAACGGAAAAAATAAAATTAAATCAATAGCATGGAGTGGAAGAGATAAAGGGATTAAAATAAAAAGAATAGCATGGTGTGGAAGAGAGTTCGATTAGAGTTTAAAAAAATAAAGAATATGAAGCATTGAACATATGGATCCTACAGTGCTCTAACATATAATTAAAAATATAAAGAATCATAAAGAAGGGCTCGATGCAATTGGTTTGGCATATAAACGGAAAAAATAAAATTAAATCAATAGCATGGAGTGGAAGAGATAAAGGGATTAAAATAAAAAGAATAGCATGGTGTGGAAGAGAGTTCGATTAGAGTTTAAAAAAATAAAGAATATGAAGCATTGAACATATGGATCCTACAATACTCTAACATATAATTAAAAATATAAAGAATCATAAATAAGGGATCGACGCAATTGGTTTGGGAGATAGACGTTTTACAATTAAATCAATAGCATGGAGTGGAAGAGAGGCTAGAGCTGCATGAGAGGTTGTGCAAGAATAAAATCCCAATACTTTGTATTTTTTAATTTGTTTTATTTTATTTTTTTCTCTTAGAAAGTAGTGTAGAGATTTCACTATTTCCAGAAGAGAAATAGAAAATAAAAAATGAGATCTAAAACAAATGGAAGGGGGGGGCGCGAGCGTGTCTGAGGGGGCGCGAACGGGTTGGGGGGGGGGCGCGGACGGGTATGGGCGCGAGCGGGTACAGGGGCGCGAGCGGGTGGGGGGGCGCGAGCGGGTACGGGGGGGGGGCGCGAACGGGTATAGGGGGGGCGCGAGCGGGTACAGGGGGGCGCGAGCGGGTTCAGGGGGGGGGCGCGAGCGGGTCCGTGGGGACTATATAAGGTGGGGAGAAGCTCTCGCCCCCCTCACTCCTTCCCACTGCGGCTCCTTGTCCTGACGTGTGAAAACACGCCTTGCTTGGAACTGCTTATGTGGGAAGTCTTCATTGGGGCGGGGGGGGGAAGTTGTTGAATTTTTTTTTCAGGGATTTACTTTGCGATGTCTTCTAGACAAGGCTCCGGCAAGCGGCCTATGTATGTGGACTTGGATGCTCCAGATGCGGTGGACCCTATGAGTTGCGTAACACCTCATGGTTCTAGTGGTTCTACTCCTTCATCTAGCTCGAAGGGTAAAAAGAAGAAGAGTATACCAGCGCACGAGAAGGATGACGGTTATCCACCATTGGAGTATACACATTTCATCAGGAAGGTGGCCGTCGAGTACTACAAGGCCCGTACCATACGAATGTTGAAGGCAATGTACCTTGATCATGGAGAGAATGGTATCTACAACCTCCAACGTGATTTGGAAAGGGAATTTTGGAGCGCATTGGAAGGATCAGAGATGTACATGGATTGCAAGACGAAGTATTTTCACAGCCCGAAGTGGTTGACACAACAAGTGAGTAGTGCTACGACAAATGTCATTCATGTGTTTGAATCACATGTCAAGAAACCACAAGGCGAAGAATGGAGCAACCAAGACAAAGTGTTTATTCAAAAACTGACAACGGTTCAGGAGGCATGTCAGAGATGTTCTAAGGGGAAAACAAAGATTATGCCTTGGAATGAGCAAGCATTGAACTCAGCATTGGAAGCACACATGTATGGTGCATTGATATGGATTCCGGTTACGGCCAAGGTTGTGCCATTATCTGGCTTCAATGCCGAGGGGGGGTATGGCAAAGTGCGAAAAGTGCGAATAGCCAATATGAAGAAAATTCCAATTCACATAGAATTTGCGGGAAAACTTTCCAAGGCTAAAACCGAAGTGAAGAAGCGAGAGGAACGGGCGATTGAGGCCACGGTTAACCCCGTAGAGCATCCGGGTGTGATAAAATTTTGGGCCATTCACGCTAAGACCATGGAAGCTTATACCCTGTGGTGGAATGGAGATTGTCTCCGCAACTTCCTCAAGATAAATGAGAAGGCATCCGAGGCAATAGATTACAAAGAAATTTTGAAGTCGAGGGATATGCCCATGGAAGAGTGCCAAAGAATTGTTGCCTACCGAAAGAACCGGGGAATGTTGGCGTGGAGTCTCATCTACGTTATGGACATAGTCCATAAGGCTGAAATCCTCCACAACGACTTAACGCCATCCAACATTCTACTCCACTTTCCACCTCATGACAAGAATAAAGTATATATTGGTGTGTGCGATTGGGGTGTGGCAAGCAGAGTCATTGAAAACAAGGCCTCCCCTTATGGTGTGATGGACCCCGATGAACTTGTACAAGTAAAGAAGAGGAGGGTAGGAGTTGCACCGGAGTTGTTCTTTTTATATGGCAAAAAAGATGATGAGGAACGGAATTTGGAGCGCATGAAGAGGATGCATCCATGTACGACGCTATCTGATGCATTTTCGGTAGGCCATTTGGCAAAGACAATATGGAGAGAAGAAGATTGCCCGGAACTCTTCAAGGATTCAATCTCAAAGATTGTATTCTCATCAAAGTTGGATGGCTTGCTTAACGAAGATCCTACAAAGAGGCTTTCACTTGCAAAAGTTGTGAATGATTTGATGAGCCCCCCTTACAACTTCCAAGCTCCCAATGGTTGTTTTAGATACACATTGTAGTTCCATAGTGAATTACGTTTGAAACATTTTGATTGCCTATATGGCCTTGTTTGCACATTTCGAATATTTTAATAAATCGTTTTTTCGGCGTATACATGCCTTGGTGGAACATGAAATGGTATTGTTGGTTTTGTAATGGAATGAAAAATTGTTTTTTAAAAAAAAATGAAAAAACTGTATGGCCCATTCACCGGGACTGCCCCTCGTGCAAGGGTGCCTCCCCCCTGAACCCGCTCGCGCCCCCCCCTCTGGAAGCTCGCGCCCCCCCCCTTCCAGAAGCTTGCGCCCCCCCTCTGAGAAGCTCGCGCCCCCTTTGCAGTAGGTTGCGCCCCCCCCCTTGAAAAAGCTCGCGCCCCCCCTTGGAGAAGCTCGCGCCCCCCCCCTTGGAGAAGCTCGCGCCCCCCCCCCCCCCCCCCCTTGGAGAAGCTCGCGCCCCCCCCCCTCGGAGAAGCTCGCGCCCCCCCTGTTGGAGAAGCTCGCGCCCCCCTGGAGAAGCTCGCGCCCCCCCTGGAAAAGCTCGCGCCCCCCCCCTGGAAAAGCTCGCGCCCCCCCCCCTGGAAAGAGAAGCTCGCGCCCCCCCACCTGGAGAAACTCGCGCCCCCTGCACACGCTCGCGCCCCCCCGCCTGGAGAAACTCGCGCCCCCCCTCACAAGTATAAATGCCACCAACTTAGCCCAAGCCCAATATCATTTGAAATCATGGCCTCTAGTCCCGGAACTCCTTGTGGGCTCCTTGCTTGAGACTATGTGCATCACATTGGCCTGTGGTTGATGTCTACACATACCATTTTTTTCTCACATGTGTCATACTAACACTTGCAGACAGTAGATCATTGTACTTTTTCAGAGACACGGAGAATGGCAGGTCAACAGCGTCAGTCGACGGCTGAGTGGGCTCCGTGGTGGACGTTCATTGATAAGGACCATGTGAAATGTGTGTGGTGCAATTTCACCTTTCGTTATAAACGACAAAGAGCTTTCAAGCACTATGGATGGGGTGAAGGTTCAAGCAAGAGTCATTGTACCAAGGCCCCCGCCGCCGTATTTAGGCGCTTTGCCAATTGTGGTAATGTAATACCAAAAAGAATGACACATGCGGAGATATACGGCACTGATGGTGGTGATGGCGAGGCACACTTGGCACACTTGGCACCATGTTCTAGCCAGTCTATGCCTGCTGAGCAATCTACGGAAGTGCCTCAGAGAACGGAGGAGGTCCAAGAGGAGAGGATTCCCCAAGTTCAACCGTCTCAGTCAACTCCGCCTATAAGCAGAGGCGATTCATGTACACCAAGATCTATGCGGCAACAAAGTTTTACCGAGGCCTATCAGATTGGGATGCGCAATGAATTGGATGAGAAATGGGCGTCCTATTTTTATGAAGCGAATGTGCCTTTCAATGTGGTTAGGCATCCATCTTTTATCGCTGCTGTGGAGGCAACATCGAAAGCGGGTTTTGTGTACCGTCCACCAGCATACAACGCAATGCGAACCAAGCACATCCAGCCAACAAAGCAGCTTCTCAAGTTGAGAATAGAGGAGAAAACGAAGCAGTGTATTAGCTTGTACGGGGCAATTATTTGCTCGGATGGATGGGACAACGTTGTTCATCGGCCGTTGATGAATGTCATGCTTGTGTGTCCAGCAGGAGATATATTCCTGGGTTCCATTGATACAACGGGGTACAAGAAATCAAAGGCATACATAGCTGGGAAATTGAAAGAGTACATCAAAGAAGTTGGACCGCAGAATGTGGTACAGATTTGCTCCGACAATGCTAGTGCGATGTTGGGAGCCATGGAGCAGGTGGTTGAAGCTTATCCTCACATTTACAAGCAAGGTTGTGCAGCTCACATCATGGACCTCTTACTAGAAGATTGGGGGAAGGAAGCAACCTTCAAAGAGCTGATTGCCTTGGCAAAACGCATACCAAATTTTATACGTCGCCGTCATGTCACCATGGCTTTGTTTCGCCAATTCAGCCCGAAGTTGTCTCTGTTGTTACCAGCGGAGACAAGATTTGGATGCTCGTACTTGATGATTGTTCGATTGCTTGAACTGAGGGAGGCACTAATCCAGGTGGTAGCCAGTCCGAAATGGGACGAATATGTGGGTACTTTATTCAATCGGTCAAACGGGTATCGAGCTCACACCTTAGCATGTCAAGTACGGAGTACCATTCTCGATGAGACATTTTGGTTACGTTGTGAGAATCTTGTGCATGTTATGAAGCCGGCTGTTGTGACCTTGAAGACATTTGATGGACAAACACCGGCAATGGGGAGGGCATGGTTGGCCATGAATAATTTGAAGAAGCATGTGTTCCGTCTACGGGGTGATCCTTTTTTCCTAGACCCCGCTATAGCAGATCGCTTTGAGAAACATTTTACGAAGAGATGGAAGATGATGTTGACAGATCTCCATTACGCAGGCGCCATTTTGAATCCCTACATTTTCCCGGAGAGCCACGAGCTATTGACTAACAGTGCTGCGAAGCGTGCACTCCTGCAAGTGCTAATTCATTTGAGTGAGTGCCTTAAACTGGACCACGATACTGTGTTGTTTGAGCTAACACAGTTTGAGGAACGCACCGGTCCATTCAGCCCTTTGGAGGCCCCAAACATTCGACAGACTAAGATGCTACCTCATCAATGGTGGCAGCGGGTTGGGGGCGATGCGTTACCGTTGATAGCAAAGCGCATCCTTTCGTTAACATGCTCGGCATCATCATGTGAGCGAAATTGGAGCATGTATTCCTTTGTTCACAGTAAGGTTCGCAACCGATTGGCCGTGAAGAAGGCAGAGGACTTGGTGTACATTTACACGAACAGTAAGCTCCTTCGAGAACGACGTGGAGCGGATCCTGTTCTTTGGTACGAGAACCAACCGTTCTCCGAAGACTCGGATGAAGAAGTGCCAGCCATGTACGATGAAGACGTATGTGATGATGATGGAGATGAAGGATTCCACGACGGACTTGAAGTTAATGAAGGCGATGGTGATGACGGTGGAGTTCATTACACTCCTGCTACTATGGATGATGAGTATCCAGAGTTACCCGTGGACAATGGTGATGGTGACATGCCACGCACTGAACCCGTTAACCAGCCGAATGGAGTTTTTGACTGGGCAGGATTTGATGAAGAGGCAGCTACTTCGCCTCACCACGTTGTCAATGAAATACAAGCTAGAGGCAAGGTCGCATACGATCGAGCAGACGATGATATTGACGATGAATTTGAAGTCGAAATGACTCAGCATCAAAGCGACGATGGTGGCAATAATGATGACATTTACCCCGTTCGTAGCGTTTCGAACAATGACAATGAAGAAGGGGGTAACAACATAGGAGAGCAAATTCCAATTCCAGAAGACGTTGAGGGAGGAGAAGAAGTTGAACAACTCCAGGCCACTCTGCCAGTAAATGTTGAGGAAACAATCAGGTCTGGAGGTTTGGATGAAAGCCCTCCAATAAATGAACAATCAGAGACAGTCAGAAATGGACAAGAAGATGAAATTCCTATTGGCCGATTGTTTCAAACACCCCTGCCCCAGAGTACACCTTCAATCGGAGCAGTACTTGCAGGGTTGGGTCGACCCCCCCCCCACCTCGTTCAAACACTTCTACTGGGCATGGTTCATTAACTCCAACACCGAATACAAGCATTCCACTCACTTCTTCTGGACGAAGTCTACCAGCTGGACCTTCTACGACGCGTCATGGAGTGATACGGTCACGGAAAGGTCCAACAAACGTTCGCCCTTTTTTTTCAGGATATACTGTTGGAACTACCCCGTCTGTACCTGTGGCTTTGGGTAAACGTAGATTACCCGTAATGAATGTGGACGGAATCACCGATAAGACCAAAAGACGGAAGATCAAAAGAATTGTGACCACGGTGGTGGATGGTACAGTTGACCACGAAATTCGCAACATTCATTCCACGGTGGAGGAGTATGTGCCTAATCAGGGGGGAGATGGAGATGACGAGGGGTCGAAATCCTCAGAAGGATATTACTCATCAGAAGATAGCCGTGAAGAAGCACCTGATGATGAAGACATTGTTGTAAGAGTACCATTGGGTAAGCCCGGTACTCGAAGGAATCCAGAGCGGCGCACCGCCAAAAAAAACAAAAAAAAGTGATACATCTATTAGCATATTACATATAGAAGTTATATAGAGAAAGTATAATATATATGTCTCCAAAATAAATTTAAAAAAACACAAAAAAATATAATATATATATATATATATATATATATATATATATATATATATCTAAATTTTATACGTAGATACTTATATGTTAACCTTAGTCAATGTCCATAAAACATTAGCTAAGGCTATTGAATGTAATTTTGTTTCGACATGAATTGAAACTTCTCTCATTTATGTCACTGTGAAAAATTCAGTAGTGTCTTAATTTCCTTCAGTGGTTGATTCTTGTTCCCAGCTCGCGCCCCCCCTTCGCAGGCGCTCGCGCCCCCCTTTCGCAGGCGCTCGCGCCCCCCCTTCGCAGGCGCTCGCGCCCCCCCTTTGCAGGCGCTCGCGCCCCCCCCTTCGCAGGCGCTCGCGCCCCCACCCCAAACCCCTTGCTCGCGCCCCCCTGCAATCGCAGGCGCTCGCGCCCCCCCCCCCTCGCAGGCGCCCGCGCCCCTCCCAGTCGCTCGCGCCCCCTCGCTCGCGCCCCCCTTCCCAAGACGCTCGCGCCCCCCCTCTCACGTGCTCGCGCCACCCTCACTCAAGGCGTTGGCGCCCTTCCTCTTAGCCACGTCATCCCCCAAGTCAACAATATTTGGTGACATGTCAGACGCGTGGCATCCTAGGTGGCCAAGGTAACTCCCATTTCACCATTTGGGTGGTCAACCGTAAGTCCTGGTCAAACGGACCTCCCCTGACCCCTAACGGACGGACGAGCGGACCGGACGGACGGACAGGTCCTTTTGTCCCATGAACAACCCTGATCTTTACAGATATTCACAAAGATTGGTGTTAATTGCTTTTACATACATGGACCCACATTCATTTATTGAACACTGTACAAGAGATATTGGCAGATATTCACAAAGATTGGTAACAATCGCTTTCACATGCATGGACCCACATTCATTTATTGAGCACTGGACAAGAGATATTGGCAGATATTCACAAAGATTGGTAATAATTGCTTTCACATGCATGGACCCACATTCATTTATTGAACACCTTACAATTATAGGTATAGGCTTCAGGCAGTGTGTAATGGGTAGTTGACAGCTCTTCATCCACTACATTGGATTCTTGATGAAGAAAGAGTACCAAACTTAGTACATGTACCTTAGAACTGCTCAAATGATAATTCCTACAACCACCTTACAAAGAGACATGTTGATTGATGACTCCCACAATGGACCAGAATTTATTTAAATGTTGACAAGTTAAATTAGAGCCCCACAATCTACTTTACCTAAATGACAGCTCCCACAAGATAAAACGACCATTTACATTTCAACACTATAGTTCTATATAAATATTGTGATCATAATTTTAAATTGACAAACAAATCCATTATTCATGATGAATTGCACATCATTTGAAATAACAAGCTAATTTATAATTAAAGCTAATACAAAGCTAATAATATTATATTATAATCTCAAACATACATGTATCATCTCTCTACTCTATAAGTGGTGTTCAGGATATTTTTTAAAAACATTGAACTTTGGAGAAACTTCTAAGATAAGCAAATGCATTGAAACGCATTAGGGGAAATCTGGGGTCTCCAAAAGGCCTTTGGATTTCCCACATGCCTGAAAAATTGGGCCACTCTGTGCACTTTATGTGCTGGCACCAATGGTGCCACGAGGTCGCCCAAATCGGAATTTCGTGGGTCCAGCCAATCGCTACCAGCGACGGCGTATGCCACTAATATCTGCGCAGTGAACAGTGCCAGCAATTATTGACGTTGTCAACACTACAGCTTTTGACGCTGTCAGCGGGCAGGATATCCACCAATGAGAGTACTTAGAGAGGCATGCGTAGGCAGCAAGTTCACCTACCTTGGGCTGTCTTACAAGGCCTTTTGGATTCTCTTAATGCTAATGTTAACTTTCTATGACAAAAAACATGTATAAATTTCAACGACTTCTTGCAATATTTATTAATTTCTCTTATACTACAAAAAAAATACTGATTTTTATAGCGATGGTGGTAATAATGATGACGAGATCACCGAATCAACACTCTTATAAACTCACTTCACTTTGCTTTCAAATCTTTGTTGTCCGACATTCCAAATAAAATTATTTCATTTTAGAGGTAAAATCACAAAAGGGACCAAAATACATGAAGGCTTCATAGCGGGTGAAGCCAGTGCATTAGATTTTGTTCCCGATTATCACCGTAGAGAAAAACTAAGTACATTGGACTGGAAAAATCACGCAAAATGGTTATAATTAATCATAAATGAGCAGTACTAACAGGAGCTACCAGGCTCTCAGAACTGGCACCAGAACTCGTACCAGAATTCCTACCAGAACTTGGGGTGGATACGGATGCAATTAACAACAAGTTTGGGACGTCGCTCGCAATATAAACGCGCCTTCAGGGCAATAGACTCCAGACGCGGAGGGCTTCTCCGCACAAGTTGTTGCGGAGCCGAGAGAGGCAACGCCGTCGCTCAATCGCTGCTGCTGCCGGCGTGCTTAGGCCTTCGCTTGCACACCTGCAAACGTCGACGACGACGGAGGAGGTACTATTTTGCTCGATTGCACTGCGCCATATGATTGTAGTAATTGCAGTTGCATTTTCGGCTGGACTTTCTTATTTCAACCAGACTTTCTATCTTCTTTCGGGCCGGGGTTTGCAAAGGATGCAGTTGCGACCAAGGGGAACTCTGTGCTTGACTTCGACTTGTTGGGCTGGTTGTCTTGTGTTGCGTTGTGTTGTGTTGTGTTGTTAGACGCTGATGGTGCTTGCATAGGAAGCGTGACAGCGAGGGTTCAGCTGATTCATATTGTTCATTGTGATTATCTTGGTTTAGAACACATAGTGCAGCTTGTTTTACGCGATTGTAGACTGAGGGTACGAGTTTAGGGAGAGACTTCTATCTTCTTTCGGGCCGGGGTTTGCAAAGGATGCAGAACTGCGACCAAGGGGGACTGATCTGTGCTTCACTTCGACTTGTTGGGCTTGTTGTGTTGTGTTGTGTGTTGTGTTGTGTTGTGTTGTGTTGTGTGTTGTGTTGTTAGACGCTGATGATGGTGCTTGCATCGGAAGCGTGACAACGAGGGTTCAGCTAATCCAAGTTCATCGTGATTATCTTGGTCTAGAACACATAGTGCAGCTTGTTTTACGCAGTTGTGGACTGAGGGTACGAGTTTAGGGAGAGACTTCTATCCTCTTTTCGGGCCGGGGTTTGCAAAGGATGCAGTTGCGACCAAGGGGAACTCTGTGCTTGACTTCGACTTGTTGGGCTGGTTGTGTTGTGCGTGGCCGATGTTTTGGCCGGCGTAGTACGTTTTTGTTGGTACCTAACCCTTTTCTAGGTGCCGAGGCCGGTAAGGGAGGCAGCTTGCTTCGCTTTTAATTCCTTTGTTTGCCTAGTTGGTTCATATTGTTGAAGAAAAACAGAAAACTTGGAAGATTTCTAATCGACTTGGTCAATCGGCCTGTGCATGGAACTATCCAGAGCGGGCGCTGAAGTCTACTGAGAGGGTGTGCAAGCAATATCATCCACGTGCAGAAGGTAGGACCGCACTGATAGGACTCAATATAAAACGATGATGTTGTGTTTGTTCCGCGGAATAGCATAGGTGGCATTTATCGTAAATTGCTTGGCTCCAGTTCTGGAAGAATCGAGAGTTCACATACATGGACTGCTGTTTGTTTCTGGCCTTTGTGAGTCAGAGTCAATAGCTTCACGACAGTTCGATCTTGCATTGATATTGGTTTCACGTCGGTAGTTCGTCTGTGACAACTACTGCTGGCCTCGGAGTCTCTTGTAAGACTTGAACTAAGTTGTAGCAAGCGTCCAGGTTTCACGAGGTTGGAATGTACAGGACTCCATATAACCATCAATGCAAACGATTATGCAAGTTTCTGAGCTTGATCTCATTTATATTATGTTCTATGTATCATTGAATGCAGAAAGGGCGCTATCGGCACTTTCTATGGCGAACCAACCTGATCTTATGGGAATCACTGGACTTCCTGAAGAACCTGTGCTGAAACAATTATGGCACGCTATCTTGGAACCTGTGAGCCAGGAAATGCTGTGGGAGGCAATGGAGTCACCAGAAAAGTTGCCGGTGGAGAGGTTAGTGAATCTCATGGCCCTTCGCGCCTCATCCAAGAAGTTTTGTCAACTGGTGGATAGTACAGTGGAGGGAGCTTCACTCAGATTGGCAATCCACTTTGCCAAATCTGAAGGTCTCAGTCTTGAGATTGGGAAAAAAGCCCTCCTTATCAAGGTGTACACACACTACATTGAGAACTTGATGCTCCTACTTGACGAGATGGAAGTCAATACTTGCCCTCATGGTTCAGCATGGTTGACAACCCCACTTCAGGATTTATCAATTGAGCAACTGGTGGAGTTGAGGAATCATCTCACAGAGGCTAGAGCTGGACAATTTACTCATCCATGTAATACACTGAAGAGATTTCCCATTCAGAAGTATGTTCCTCCTCCTCCAGGAGACACTCGGGAGGAATGGGGATTCCTGTACTTCACAGGAGGTTTTCCAGCAACGTAGTCTTTCCAATGAAAATTAGGCACTTATTAGGAACTCAGGTGGAATAGACAAAAGGCAATCTAAATAGATATTTGCACTTATAAGGTCTAGATCTAATAGTTGCCTAGTGGATCATTGGTGGCAGAGCAGTTGCATCCTTTGTCGACACGTCATATCTGATACATCTACTTAGTATGCAAAGTTCAATATGATTTTAGAACAATACGGAGAAGCTGGAATTTTGGAATTTTCACTCTTTATGAGTAACAGTTCGTTCTCATAACAGAAAGCTACATTCATAAGATCATATTTTCCATTTCCAGCACTTGATTGAAGAGGTAGAATCAATCATAGGCTTTCCAAGTTTGCATGCAGCAAGCGCTCGGCACACAAAAAAAAATGAAGTTTAAGCGCAAATCTTGTTCGCGCCCATTAGGCAATTTAATTTAAGGTTGCGAAAGTTACACCAGAGTAATAACTGGAGTAGCAAAATTGCTGATTGTCGGGATTCCTATACACTCAGTAGGAAATGGGTGATTTCTTGGGGCGATCGAGGAGGCCAAAGAAGTCTAATATGGTAGCTGCCGCAGCCATGCTTGGTTTCTGGCTATGTTCATCTGCCGCCAAGAGGGATGCATCGGCGGAATACATCAAGCTGCTGCTTGGAGGAGCTAACATACATAGCACCTGCTCTGCCGCAGTCCGTTGTTGCTCCTGCATCTTCTGGTCTTCAAGTACTTGCCTGAATGGACACAAGCCTCTTGTTCCACATCAACTACTTCCCAAAACCAGACGGTTATGAACCCAATCATGGAGCACCAGCACGACTAATACTGCTATAAAATAGCCTTTTGTCAACGCACAAAGCTGAGAGTTGGAATGGAATTAACTTACTTCAGTAAAAAAGCCAGACGATCAGGTGTGCATTCGCCGAAAAGAGCTTCAGGAACTACAGGTGAATTCAAGAGGATATTGGGGAGAGAGATGTATTCCAGTTTTGTGCGTGATTTGATCAGCCACTCGGTGATTGGGTTGGCACGGTATGCTACCACACTTGGAACTCTTGCTAGCAATAGTTGCATAACGGCTGTCCCCGATGTGCACAGCCCTGCATTGCTTGCCTGAAGTAAGTCCAATTGTTTTTGTTAATTATTTGTTCAATATATTAAGACTTCAAACAGAACTAAAATTCTTAACGATATACATAGGACCTGTAGGAGCAAGACCTTGGAAGTCCAGCACAGCCTAATCGACCTCTTCAAACGGGTTCTGCACAACTTCTGTTAATTATCCTTAACAGCATTCACAATATACATTCACGAATGCTACGAGCAGCCACTGTCTTGTTAAAATCTGGAACGTGAGATTTTACAAGATGATGACATTCCAAGTAGACGAATTCAAAATTCCATGACATCCATTTATTATTACTAGATATAACTTAAATAGTTAAAGCAAACGAGGATGGAAGGGCCTGACACTTACAGCAAAAGCATCATACTTTTCGAGATCCGAAGCAGCAGGAAGAATTACAGAAGGGACTTCCCATCTTGATACAGATTCTTGTACCATGTTCGTGACAATAGAACTCTGTGGGGTTGGTATAACGGCCGTAATATCTGGGTAATCTTCCGCCAGGCGATGCATAGCGTCTCTAAAAAGTGGCAGCATGCGCTTCACTTCTTGTGCTCGACTCCCTGGCAACACACTGATTACTTTTGCGTCTGCAGATTCACGACGGACAGGTGAGTGATATGCTACCTACGAAGCACATCACGTTAATCCATAAGTCCTTTACTATAGAACCTCCTTGAAACCATCACAAAATTTACGTTTTTATCATCAAAGACATACAAATACTTTTCCAGAAATACGCATCTACTTTAAGATTCAAAAATACTAATTAGCAGTACTTTAATCACAGAGTAATAGGGAAGAACCAGTAAAACTTTAAGGTTTCATATGACAACATTGTTAGCAAACGCATACCGGACTGCAAACTATGTTGATCTCGGAACTTGTTTCCAAATCCTTGCATCTCCCAGTTCCTATTTGCATTGCTATCTCCACTCTGCGCAAAGCATTACTACCCTCAGATCCGCCTCCAGAGTCGAAACAAAACACAGGACACTGCTGCAAACGTACGATCCTGCTCGAACTAATTTTGAAGAAATCAAAAATCATATCTTCATGTTTTCCACATCAATTCCAAGTCCTCGAAAACGAACTTTTTCGTGTGCTTTGGGCTAATGGCCAGGAGAAAAAGACTGCATACATACGGATAAAAAATCATGAGTTCTTTTGAGAATATTCAGGCAAATTCATGCAAGAGGGCTTAGGTACCAGGAGGCCCGTACAGAGACATTCATGTAAGCGTCTTCCAACACAGGATGTCCAACAAAAGTTGCTCCAACACCATGAGCTTTGCACATCGGGGCTTCAAAGGGCAAGATACACAATAGGTGGTCCACAAATTCTTTCAAAGTATCCAGCCTCGCATCACCTCCTTTCCATGCCCAATATGAAGGAGCCACATAGTGGACTAAGAAGGGTGGTTGCTCCTTCTTCTTCTCATATGCAGCTACAGCACATGACAAACATGCTGACCATTATTGACAACACAAAACACATCTCTTCCAGAAACGTGATGCGATCTAGGAAACTTCAAGGTCCAAAGGATTGGTTGCACGTCCTCAGAGACTTCCACACACACACTCTTCTCGCGATAGAGAAAATACTAGGTACTTCACCAAAACACCACAATAATAGCCAAAATATGAAAAGCTCCTGAAATAAGGCAAGTCATCAAGAGTTACACTTGCAAGAAAAGATTATAAGTGCCCAAACAGTAGATTATTGATTTATGCGATGATATTTACCTGTCAGACTGCGTAGCACACGGAAATTGAAACCTTTGGCATCTATAGTGACCACTACATGCGGCTCGAAATCTATAGCTGCAGCAACAGTTTGTCGGAGCCGCCGCTAATCCACATCAGGACATACATACATGGATAAAGAGTCGTTAAGCAAATAAATAAATAAAATCTGTAACCGTACTACACATTGTCACAATAATCACATCTATCCAGAGCCTGCGGTTTATCTATGACTGGTCCACGATCAAATTATAATAGAAAGAGAAACGGTTGATTAAAGAACTATGCAGGACCTCTACCTGGCTCTCTAAGATACCCAGGGAACATTTCAATGAGATTAACTGTACGAATAAAAAAAATTCACAAACGACCAGTTCATTTCCTAACGAGCAGGATCCAATTCGGATAATCCAAAGCAAAGCCTAAGAAACTAGGTGAATACCTCGAAATTTCGCTCTCTTTGTCAAAATTAGTGCAAATTGAAGAGTCCAGGAAACGTACCCATATTCGAAACATATGAGGAACAAGCTCAGCTGCACCCATGACAGTGATGTCCTCCATCTTGAATGCAGAATTCAACCCCTCTTTCTCCATGTTGGCTCTACATGCATAACAAACTCTGGTTAAGATTCACAAGAACCGTGAGAATAGCAATTCCCTACCCTCAAATTGGAAAATGTAGCTCCAAGAAAGGTAAACATGAAAAAATGCGCACAAACGCGCAGAAAAAATGCACATGAAAGACATCGATTCGCTACCCGCCCACTCCCGAAAACCGCAACGGCTTCGGAGACAATCGCCGAAGAGAACCCATGAGTCGACTGCCAATGACATCTCCGGAAGGCTCCCCTGCCACTATAAAAACCCGAAACTCCTCGTCATCACCTTCCACATCCGACGCCACATTCGACAATGGAGCTGCAAGCGGATACGTCTGACCAAATGCAGCTGAGCACCTCCATTCCGTAGCAACTCCAAGTGACCTCTTCAGGGACAGTAATCCATGCCGCCACATTAGGAACCCTCTTCCCTCCCCTGTCAACCCAATCCCATCCCATCCCAAAATCAAACCTCGATCTCCCCACCCAATTCACCAACTAACTACTCTGGAATGCATGAATGCGTCCTCGATCATGATCAAACCGAAAACGTTGGCAAATCGATCACAATATGCCATCGAGCGAGCATAGCCATGTTGCTCTTAAACCCTAAACCCTTCACCCCTGGAAAACAGAATATTGAGCAACTTGGCACTCTCAATGGACATTGATCATCATCTGATCCCGATTGAATGAGTGAGTGAGTATGAGTGCCCAATGATTTGAACACGAGCACACAGCATTTGCAAAGCATCCATGATCCATCCCGTGGCAAATCAATCATTCCTCCATCACGAGTGGCGTAACTGAGAGTCCAGCCTCCCTCCCTCCCTCACTCACTCACTCACTCAGTCGCAGCTCATAAAAGTATGACTCAACTCACAAGCAACACACATGTGACATCATGGATATATTGCAACTCGGCATTCACAGACGACGAAGTTGAAGACCCAAATCAAGAATTTCCAATGGTGACAAAGAGGAGCAACAGAAGTTAATGAACCCACTCACCAGTAAGTTTATCAATCTCTCTCTCTGTCTCTGTCTATCTCTCTGCTGCTTCGGAATCCCCAACAATGCAGTGAGCCTGCTGCCTGCTGCTTGGGCTCCAACTCTTGCTCGGAATTGTGTTAACAAAACTGGTGACTCATTCCATGTAAGTGAAGTCTGCCTCGTTCAATCAAAATGAGAGAAATGAGCAACTGCCTGCCATTGTCGCCGCGCACCGCCGGAAAGCATTGCCACGTCTGCAAGCACACTACTCTGTTTTGTCCACTTCACATCTTTTCTACAACAAGATTCAATACAAGCAAAATATACACACTTTAGAATGATGTTATGCTTGTCTGTGATGTGTGGTGAGATTAAGAATCATCCTCAATTTTATTTTTATTTTTTTGGGCACACAGAGTACTTTTTTGGCCTGTGGCATTGCATCAGGTGGTGACGCGCATGCAACATCAAGTATTTGCATTCTCAATTTCATGGTGGAGGATTGAGTGTGAGGTTGATGTTTGTATGAAGAAGAAAAGGCGACCTTGATTCTCATTTGTTTAAATTATATACTATCATGCATATTGTCAAATTGAAACTACAAATGTGATGCCAAAAATTTGCAATGAATACGAGGGATGCATTCAATAACTTGAACAACATGTATTTCATACATGTACCTATAGCTATAAGGTCTTGTCATAGACTACATCAATGATAAGTGCAATTGTATTTAAAAAATTGATTGTGGCAATTGGAACATTATAGCATTTGAAGTAAAAGTTTTTCGACCCGTATTGTACAACTTTGACAGAGTTAAATTCCTTGTAAATATGTATTTGCACTATAAAAGTTGCAATTCTTCACCATCACAATCCATATGATGGTTGTTTACGTGTAGACAAGATTTCAGATGTAAGAAATGTGTAGCACTCTAAAACAAATCTCACAACAAAGAAGGTTCAAAACTATGCCATATACATTTTTATTTTTATTTTTATCTAAATTCTTATGAAATTGTAATCCAAACGTCAGGACAAATACCATCATTCTTTGAAGTAGAAAAAGGGGATTTTTTTCATTTTAAAAAAAAACATATAATTTTGCATGACTATAAATGTATTAGAGGAAAATCTTTTTTGAATCTTCTAAACCATAGATGTTTGCACTGTGGAGGTTTTTCAACTTGATCTCAAAAAAATCACATAATTAATACTATATCAAATCTTAGAAATAGTAAAAACGCATTGCATAGCTACTCAAGTTGTTTAATGTTGGAAAGAATTACTTTGGACATATAATTTTTCCTTTACATAAATGATGCCAAAAAATAATATTTCCACAAAACTTTAAGAATTCTCAATTTCAATAAAATAATAATAAATAATAATAAATAAATAATATAAACATCAAACTCAAATTTGATATAGTAGAAACCAATTCAAATCCTTAAATACCTTTGTATTGATAGGAAACACCACTAAGAAAAAATCATGAACAAATATGATCATTGATGAAAAAAAATTTGATGATGCTATAAGGCAAAAAATGTCTTTAAATGTCTTAAGATACCTTAGTGTTTCAAAAACTATTTCAAATTTCTTCTTACTTCATATGTTGTAAAGAATGTTTTTAAATTACTTTAAATAATATCAAAATATAAGTCTTAATATACTAAGATGGGCATAAACAAATTTGAATTGATATCAATTAAACCTTGAGCACTCTAGCGCAGTACCAAGATTCTAAGGATATCATATAGTAGTGATATTACTCTACACCCTAATTTAACTCATTATGCGATCACTTGGTATTGATGTAAGATTACAACATTAGCAAGCTGCAAGATTTAAAATGCTAACCTCATTAGTGTAAACAATTACCATAGTCATTTATCCATTTTACCATATGGATATGAACAACCAACCATGAAAAAATCACTTGTATTATATATAACTTGGAATAAAAAAATATATTAAATATTTTCCAAAATCACAATTAAATATACACTATTTACTAAAGGACTAATGTCTAATGACAAACCATTAATATTTTGGGCAAGTTCCAACAAAGTCAATTATAAACGTACTTTTCTATAAATAAATAAAAATTACAAAAATGATACAAAGGAAACTACAAGAGCTTTGTGCTAATGCAATTATTTTTTTCATTTTTTTTCAAAAAGAGTGTTCCAAAATTTTTACTACAAACATGGTCATTTATGACATTGTCAAAAAAGAGAAGGTCTATAGCGGAAAATTTTTAATCTTGGAGAAGTCAAATTTTTCTCACCATCTTTGATTACGATGCCAAAAATCCTTTTCTTTATCACATAAAAATAGAGATTTTGTAGATTTTTATTTTGTTTCAAAAATAGACACAAACCTTTGTTTTTTTAGTATGGATTCAAATTTTATTAAAAAAATTGTTATCAAAAAAGCAAAATGAATTTGCAATTTCATGAATCCATGTTCCTTCCACATTTTTTCCCTTAGCCTGCACAGCACATAGCATACTGTAACACAGTAACAAATAGGAAAATATACGCCATATGGAAAGGCGAACGGTACTCCGGGACTTGTCCGATATGTGTGTCTCCAAACACTTTTGCTGCAAAATCTTTCCTTCAGAGAGTCGCATTAGAAGTCATGCAGACGAGCTGCGAGTAGCAAAACGGGTTGATACAAGCACGAGAGCGCCGTAGTCACTGGCTTTCGGTAGTAGGTACCGAACAACAGCCACTTATACCATTAATAAGCAACCCTCGAGTACAATGTTAATCCAAGCTTCAATACCCTTCAACTTTTATTCAAGGAAATCAAGCAGGGCGGCCCTAACCTCGGACGCTTCACCCATGATTACAACCGGGTGTGTGTTCTTCAACTTTCCCTGCACAATTAAGCGAGGACCCGATTATCACTCGAAACCCTAATCATCAATCCAACTCGCAGTCTTGCATCGCCAGGAGCGCGTTGTATTTTGACCACCGTACTTCACATGAACTACGTTAAAGTTTCAGTCACCTTTTGTCAATCTCAACCATAACTCTGCAAATGTCCGAAGTTCAGTACACGCCTTTGCTATTCACGATTGCGCGTGCTAACTCAGACTGCCCGCTGGTCGCCTTTGAGTCACATAACTGAACGCACTTCACAGGTGCATCCATATTCGAACTCAGCCTTCACCAAATGCACCCAATGCGCTGATCACTCATGCGACAATAATCAAAGCCTCCATCCGCAACTGGGTTCTCTCCTCTGCAATCAACTCTAGATAATATTCTGATCCTCACAAAACGTGAAAACCATCATCGTTCATAATTGGATCCAAAACCTTAGTTTTCTGTTTGTCACGTTCCATGGATTACCATCGAACACAAATATACCAAAATCCGAATCTTAAGCTTGGTGTCAATTGCAGGAAAACTGAAGTCTGAACTTCGAGCACCAGTCTCCTGGCAACGGAGTAATCCAATTATATGGTATTTATATATGGTATAGTATTAGAAGTCAAGAGTTAAACTGTTGGCGACATAATGACTATGACTATGAATTTGGATTTACTTTCAATCATGTCATACTGTACAGTACAGTACATGATGAATAGAAAAGACTCATACTTTTAAAATAACAAGATATTTGACGAAGGGACTGCACCGCACGAGTCGTCGGTATGCCCTCCACCGAATAGTGGAGCCCACGATCGAACCTCACAAGTAGGAGTTTAGGAGGTGATAACTTGGCCGTGGTAGAGAGCAAGTGGGAGGAAGTCCACAAAGGTATGCCTGCAGACTCGGCACAGAACCCAGGAGTCAAAGATCCCCCGAAATCAAGGAGATGGCGTCTTATTACGCTCCCAGAACTCACCTACAAACTTCAATGCTAAATTAAACAACCGATTGCAGTCTGCAGACTCAATCAAACCCACTGCTCCCCTCAACTTGAGGTATCCTAATCAATAATTTGGGAGCCTGGGCCCTGGCCCCGACTACATGCCCATTTCCCATGGCCCAGCAAACTCATTCTCAAAATTAGGCCCTCCTTCCATGTGGGAATCGGTAGGGTGAAAGGCACTAGAAGACAAGAATTGAGGTCTCAAGAACCACTTATGCTCCACCCATTTAGGTACAAATGAAATTTATACTCTTGAATCCTCTTGTTTCTACCCATTTCGGTAAAACTTCCTCTTTTTGAGTATCGGCCGGCCACAACAATCACCACATAGAAGTCTACCCTTGGACAGGTTCCAATAGAAGTTCCTTGACTATGTTTCACCAAAAAGCGCTCTAAAACTGCCATTTCCAATGTAAAAAGCATGAATGACAAGAAAAATCATTATTTTCTAATTTTAACCGTACGAGCTTCAAATAGATTATTGTAGTAGATACTTAGTAAATTTCATTATAATTGACCGTAGAGATTTGAAGATTATAGCGATTGAAATTTAACAAACTTTTTTGACACAATTTTTGACTACTTTGGAAAAAAATTTAGAGTGTGTCAAAGTAGTCAAAAAAACATTTTGGGACTACTTTATTATGGAATTTGGGATTTTTGGTGCATGACAAAGAAGACTTAGTTAGATAATTGTTTAAAAATAAATTACAAACAAAAAACAAGTGTAGCATGTTGAAAAATAATATTTTTATTGAGTTGAATGCAAAAGAATGCTAATTCATATTCCTTTCCTAGAAATACCATTATTTCATTAGGGCAAATTTTCTAACTTTTATGGAGGGAAAAATAAGTTTTTTTAGTACATTGCCCGAAATGGTGAGAAAACTTTATATGAATTGTACTGAAAGAAGTTTTTTTTCAATTAGTTATATGAATTGTTAATCATAGTTAATTTGCCTCTTTGTTAATTTACCGCTTATAAATGTTAACCTTTAAAACACATCCAACAATATGTGATGACAACCATCATATTGAATTAAAATCTTTTAAAGTAGCAAGAACCACAAATTTGACCTTTGTAATAAAATTACCAATTTAGACTCTATTGCCAGCTAGCATATCATTGAAAATTGAGAATCATATGAAGATTGTAAATAGTTTAGATATATTCCAAAGGAAAATTGATTCTTATTTTATTTCATAGAAAATGAATAAACAGGTTGATTTGGTTAAAAAAAAATTGCATATGTTAATTTTGCATATGTCACTTTCCATAAATGTCAGACTTTTTTTCCGTTAAACATTGAAAAAGCTCCTTCTATGACTATTACGATATTAACTCACTGTAAATGTATAGAAAATTTTACTTCTATGGGGAACATTTACAGAGGGGTGGAGGGTACAAGAACGTGTTTTGAAACTTAAGAAACGAGTGGAGCTGTAACTTTCTCACCATGGGGACCATACCGATTTCTGAACGTGCCCACTGGCTCAAAGCCTCAGAAGTAAGAAGAGAGACGCCATATTTCAAACCTGCCACTGTACCCCCAAGGCAGTGCTGAAAGTCTACAACAATCATAGATAATGAAGACTTTCATAGATATTGCAGCGTCCAGAGTTGCGTGTAAACCACCACAAGAGATAACCAGTCCCGCCTTACGCGCCGTTCCCGACTGTTGCCAACGGAAACGAGCGATCTCACCCGTCGGATACGCCCCCACCCACCATCGCACGGGCCACAACAACCCACAACCCCCACAACAACCAGCCTCCGCCTGAGGAGGTCTTCCCGACTTCAAACTCTTAAATATTTTCAAAAAATGCAGACTGACCCCGTCCACACCGGCGCCGTTCTCACATCCCGAAATGCCGACAGCCAGCCCATCCAACGGCCCCCAAAGAGAACACTCATGAATCGATGGACCAGAAGTTCCAAAAAGGAGGTCCCAAGGTGGGATTGGGACGTGGGTCGGGGACGCGCCTGGAGGCGGGGACCGAGTCGGGGACACACACGAGGAGCGCAGCTTCGACGAGCGTGGTTCGTCAGGTGACCCGACTCGGAGCCGCGGCATTCGATCTGCACATCGCAACTCCGGTTTAACTTAACATCATCATCTGGGACCACAGTTCCATCATCTTATTTTTGCTAGTGTGTGTCTCGGCCCTCTTGGAAGTAAACTTGGTTACCGCTCTCTCAACTGGTTGCAAGGAGGTGTGGTGGCTGGAAGCTTTTGTTGCAAGGTTTCAAGGTACGTGTTTGGGGAGCTTGCGGGGAGGATTTTGTGTTCTTATCCTAGTCTTGTAGTGTCCCTCTCTCCCCTAGAATTCGCTGTGGTTTGTGAGTCGGTTGTTGCTTTGTGTTTCAGTTGTCTAGATTCTTGGGGCGACGGAGGGAGTGGGGGAGGGATTGGAAGGAGCGTTTGGAGGTGAATTTGTGGGGAAGTGGGTGTTGGTAGTGGTAGTTGGGGGAATGCGTGTGGTTCAGCCTTGGTGGTGGTGAATTTGGGTAGGGTGGATGAGTGTTTGAGGTGCTATGTTGACTGACGCGTGGGTTGTTTGGTGTAGTTTTTTGAGTTGGAGGAGAGGGTCTTTTTGGGAGGTTCAGTGGAGCGGGAGTCATGGGGTGCAGTAATATGCTGACCGGGTTTCTGAATCTCGCGACGTTCATATTGTCCATCCCGATCATCGCTGTGGGAGTATGGCTCTCCAAGACGCACGACACCGTGTGCGTGCGGTTCTTGCAGTACCCTGTCATCGCGTTGGGAGTGTTTATCTTGCTGGTGTCGCTGGCCGGCATGATTGGCGCATGGTGTGATAAGAAGTTCCTGCTCCTGCTCTACCTCTTCGTCATGTTCCTCTTGATTGTGCTCCTCTTCTGTTTCACCATCTTCGCCTTCGTGGTGACCAATTCTGGTGCGGGGAATGCGGTTTCGGGGAAAGGATACAAGGATTACAGACTCGGGGATTATTCCACTTGGCTGCAGAAGCGGGTTAACGATCCCACGTACTGGGCTAAGATCAAGAGCTGTATCGCTGATTCCAAGGTGTGCAACGATTTGGGTACAAAGTACACCACCGTCGCTGCTTTCAACAAAGCAAATCTTACCCCTCTTGAGGTACGTACTGCTTTCTTTCCTAGCATTCAACTACCTTCAATTGTTACGCATTTCAGTTTACGATTCCTGACTTCAGATGTCAGTAAACCTGTCTTGTTGAGCATGGAAATGATGTTGAAGTCCTGTGCTTTTCTTTGATCTTCAAATAACAAATGTTTCTTGCATTTTTCACCGTTGGAATATGCGGTCATTATAAGTCATCTTTTGTAAACCGAAAGCCTGAGTCTTGTGTAGAAGCTTCGTCATCCCAGGTCAACTTTGTAAAAGCAGTCCGTGATGTCACCTGGATTGCTGACAAGTTTCGTGAATTGCTCTTTTCTCTCTGACAGTCTGGATGCTGTAAGCCCCCGACGGATTGCAACTTCACATTCGTGAATGCAACTTACTGGAGTGGAGCACCCGCACCTGGCGCAACAGACACGGACTGCGGGAAGTGGACAAATGATCAATCAATATTGTGCACGGATTGCGACTCATGTCGTGGTGGAGTGCTGCAGAACGTGAAGTCTAACTGGCGGAAAGTTGCCATTGCCAACATCATTGTGCTGGTTTTCCTTATCATTGTCTATTCCTGTGGATGTTGCGCGTACAGGAACAGCAAGAGGGATTCGGGTTACAAGGGTTACGCTTAAGCTCACGAAGAGCTACTCCTATTAAATTAAGCCTCCGGCATGTCACCCTGAAGGTATGGTCATGGTTGCTATGTGAGAATCACCTCACTTGGTTGGATATCTTTTTGTGAATAGGGGAGAGTGCTGGAGGGGTATGTAAAGTTCTGGGCGAATCAAGTGAACTCAAACAACACGTTTGTGAGACCGCCTGGGTGTAGTTTATCTCTAGCTCTTATCTTGCTTTCAAAAATCCAGAGCATTCATCAGCTTGAATCTCTTGGTAGACGATAGTTCTTTTTTGCATTCACAATTGCCGATCATAAATTTCGAAGACTTGATTTGCAAGATCCGTTTTGTGGATTTCTATCCAAGTGGGCGTGAATGCCCACTAAGGTGCGAATTGTTTTTCAGAAATTCAATACAAATTCCTGGTGTAAGGATTATCCCTAATGTAATGAATTATCTTATATTATTTCTTAGATGAACCTGCCCTTCTCCAGATCTGTATAATTGTAAAAATTCATAATGAAATTTAGTAGATTGAAAAATTATAAGTTGATTGAAATGAAGTATTTGAAATGTAGTAGATTGAAAAAACAATCAAGTTGCACAATAACATCAATCGTTGCAATGTTAGGCGTTGTTGCTGGGCTTCCACTGATGTCATGGCTGCAGCCGCTTCCTCACCAAGGACACCCACAGCTGACAAAAGCTCTCCCATCTTTTGTTCAGCCTCCTGAAACAGCACAATAACAACTACAATTGCTCTGCACATATAGCAGGATTGCACAATATTCAGTAACTGACATAATATAAAAACAAACCATCAGTACCAGACCTTCCTCGTGATGTTGCAGCTCTTCGCTGAGGTGCAGAAAGCCCCCAAAAGAATGCGGCAATGATGCAATTCTAAAGATGACGCAGACCTTTTAATGTAACCGGCAGCAGGCCCTTTCGAGCTAACGTGTCGGGACTTGAGTGGCTGAGAGCAGCCCTGCTACACGCGGTAACCTGCTGCTGTGGGCCCCGAGCAGAATCCTGTAATGATGACGTAAAAGATGTAATGATTATCTTTTTTTTCAACCGTTGGATCCTTTTGCTTGTGGGCCCCGAGCGGAATCCGAGGGTCGGCCTGCTACCGGTTACGTACGGTAACCGGCGGGAGGAGCCTGGTTACTGGGGAAGGACTCGTCGCTCCGCGACTCGTCCTCCCCCAGTAACCAGGCTCCTCCCGCCGGTTACCTAATACGTAACTTGGGCATCAACCTGAGCTTCAGCCTCTTGACGTAAGCGCTCATAACGTTGGGTCAGGTGACGTGCGTCTTCTAAAGTAGCGCCCATCACCATTCCTCTCAAAGGTTCTGCTACCTCTTGAATGAGTGTATTAATCGAAGTGTTTGATTCCTGATGCCCACAAGTCTTCAACAATTTCATATCAGCTGATTGGACTTTGGCATGGAATTTAGGAAGAACAAGTTCAGGTTGTTTATCATATTTTTTGTAATATCATATTCTTCTTTTCTAAATTTTCTTCCTTTCACAAAATATTGGAATCCTGAGCAACTTTCTAGTCTTTCCTGTAGTGACAAAAGATTTGTTTCCACACTAAGCCTAAAAATTTATAAGTTGATATTGTTTTATAAATTGTGTGTTTTCAAGGTACCACAAATGCCTCATGTTTAAATTGAAGTATATGCAAAATTTCATGATTGATAAATCATCTTAGTCACTCTCAGAAATGCTTTTTGTGATGTCTAATAAATAGGGTTAACTTACTTTCTACATGCCAATGAGCACATAGTTTGTTTACTTCTCCAAAAAAACAAAATCATTATATAGTTGCTCTTTGCATTCAGTGGAGAATTAATTAATTGATGAATTATTATCATAATTTGACTAATCCTTATGTATCACTCCAATGCAATGTGACCAAGGCTAGCTTAAATTTTTTGGGATTTTTGATAAAGAACACTATGTAGTATTTGTGATCTCTCTTGAAAATTACATCAGTGAAGTAGCCAAAACTTGTCCATAATATTCTAATATTTAAGATCAAATATTTATTAAAGAGTTATATTACCTAGAGATGAAGATCATTGTTTTATTTATAAGAATTTTACTCCATGTCATTATTACATGTTTCTTTTCCCTTCTAGACATCTATTCAGGTTTTCAATAAAGGATTCATATGTTATATGATTCTTTTATAAAAATATACAATCTATTTTTTATATTTTAAATCCAAATTCAAAAATAAAATAAAATAGCCCCAATAAGTAAAAGAAATATCCTTGATTCAAATACTCCTAATTTGACTCTGATGCTTTGATGGATATCTCAGGCGTATCAATATCTATCTGTATATACAAATGACAAGCTTTCAATTTCCACCAATGTAAGCAACAAACTTTCAACATTTAATTTACAAAACTCTCATTCAATTTCCTTGAGAGGAAAATATAACTAACAAATGCTTAAAATTTTCGTATTGCAATTTCAAATACTTCATTTTTAATTTGCAAGAACAGTATGAGAGAATTTTTCACCGCATGGCTTATTGCAAAAGGCTATAGCTGAATAAATTGGTTACAAACTCGAAGTGTTTTTCTTTGTCTATCCATGACTCCACCATTGTCAACCAATTTGCAAGGTAGATGAAAAATATTCTTTCACCAAGTCTAGCCATGAGATGCAACAAGAATATGCAAATCTCATTTCATGAAAGTGAGAAAGACATGTTGTAAAAGTTATCTATAACATCCATGTATTTGGAATGTGGTTTCTCATAACCTTCTGTGTTGTATGACCACACTCACAACCAAGTCCTTAGTCGTAAAAAGAATGGTAGGTATAAAGAGAAGAATCAAATGCATCATCCTTGCTACGGAGCAACTTTTTCTAGGCACTTGTTTAGTGTCAAGAAGTCTCTACTCATGGACTTTGCTTGATATATCTTAGAATTTCGACTTTTTTCCATGCTATATCTCAAAACATCCTTGTCTTATTTTTTCTTGTAGTTTAGAATGACGTGGCATATGATGAATGCAAAGATTGAAAAAGAAAAGAAAAAGGACAAGGTTCCAAAGAATTTGAATTGTGATTCATGTGACTTCGTCTCCTTGCCGGAGACAAAATTGTCAAAAGCGGTAGTCAATTTCACTCGGGAGCTTCCGTTGCCGGGACTCGAACCCGGGTCGCTCGGGTGAGAGCCGAGTATCCTAACCATCTAGACTGTTAAATGCCTGTCCGGCTTAAGAGAAAATAACGAACCACAACGGGGCCATGCCCCCGCCACACCCCCGAAGGGGACCACGCCAGCCAAAGGCCAGCACCAGACCACAGGAAGAGGTCCTAACCCGCTACAAACCAGCGAGCAGAAAGTCAGCAACTAAGTGCTAAACTGAAAATCAAGCTAACCCGAAAGGGGCTAACAAACTAAGACAGGAGAACTCCAGTCCTAACGAGGATGCACCCTCTAGAGCCCATACCGAAAACCTTTGTAGGTTTCAGGCCAGGCCCGATCCCAAACGGATCAACCAACTACGCAAACTAAATCCAAGTGAGGACTAATCCTACCTGTCGAGGCAGAAACCTCTACAGCCCAAGCAGGACACCCTGAAGCGGGTCCTACCCAGGCACGATCTGAAACTGATCAGCCTACAAAGCTAACTAAATCCAAGTGAGGACTAATCCTAACCTGCCGAGGAACCCTCTAAAGCCCAAGCAGATCACCCTCAAGCGGGTCCTGCCCAGGCCTAATCTCAATCATAAACCTGTCTCTAACTAATAGTCATCCAGAGAGGACTAATCCTGCTCTAAAGCCCACACAGCTTTCCACAACCGGAATCTGTCCAGGCCTAATCACGAACTAATTACCCTGATTGAACTCCTTCACTCCAATAGCCACCCTTCATGGTCCAAGTCCAAGACTCCCGAGAGGACTAATCCTACTCTACTGCCCAAGCAGTACTTCACCTCATGGGTTCTGCCCAGGCTACCACGCGTACATATCAGCTGCCTTTACAAGTCCCGGCGAGAGACTCTAAGTTCTCTCGTCCATCCTTATACTCAGTCCAACACCTGTGTGGAGCACTAGTAAAACGGGGAATCAGGCAGAACAATCTCCCGTCCTTCCGGTACCCATGCCGAATCATTCGGCTCCGTTTCTTCCACCATCTGCATGACAATGGCCTGGGCTAGACGCTCAGCCTCATCCGGCTCCCTAGCCTGTAATGGAGTTAAATTCATTGCCCATGCACCCGGCGAAGGTGGCCGAAAATCGGCACTTGGAGGATCCGAAGCAGACTGTGATTGTTGACCCGGGGGTAGGTCTGGATCTCTCCCTCTCTGCACCCTCGTAGATGCGTACCTCCTAGCGAATTCCTTCGGAAGGAACTCATGACTCGGAGTAGGCTTCCAACGTGGAGAGCCTTCAGAATCCGAGCAGAACAAGTTACCTTGACACCAGATCAGGAGAAAGAGCTGCTCCATTGCAGCATGTTTCTCTTGGTTCCTTTTTCTTCGATGCTTCTGCAGCTCCTTCCACGCTCCCATACCGACTTGCACAGTTACTTGCCAAGCCCGGAATAGTGCTATTCCTATATGGAAGTATCCATCTCTCAGATCGTGTTCACAGTGTTGACACCACACGTACCACAATATAGAATGTCTCAGTATCATCCAGGGCGTAGCCAAACTGATAGAGCAGGGCTGTCCAGCATCCCACAATGTGTCCTCGTCCTGTGTTGCTCTGCCTGGAGGCTTCGGTGGGCCTAGATCCCCGTAAATCACCTCCTCCCAAGACCAAACCCCTGGGTCTAATCCTGCTAATGAGCGGATTCTCCTATATCTCTGCCAAGCAATAAACACCGCTGGGCAGTTGAAGAGACCATGCTCATTAGTCTGTAAAGTTCCACCGTCACACAGGGGACAAATCCCTGAATGACCTATCTTCCTCCTCCATGCTCCTAGCGGCAGACCCTCTGCGATGGTAAGCCAAACCATACAGGAGATTTTCCTCGGAGTCCAGTGATGCCAAAGCTTCTTAAAGAAGCCCCTTCTCTGCTGGATAGAATATCCCATTCTCTCTAGCCGCTGATCAAACTGTAGTTGACGGTGTTGTGATTGAATAATTGTCCTGTACCCCCGTTTCGTGGAGTATGCAAAGAATGGCTCCTTCTTCATTGCTCCCATCTTCCTCCAAGTCCATTCCAGTGGATCAAATCCCAAATCACGAACTCTTCCTACTCCAAACGGCATAAGAATATCCTTACCGCCAATGTTTCGAGGGTTATATCCCAACACTTTCCCATCAGGTGCTTTGTGTACCACTCTTGCTTCCGACATCGCTCTCCCCAAGAGGATCTGAGGGTTGACCTGATTCGGTATCAACTTCTTCGAGGTGTCCTCTAACGAGAACACTGTGGCCCTCCATCCAGTACCATTATGGTTAATAAGATGATAAAATTCAAGTGGCTCTGAATCCGACACAAACCAGGCTCCAGAGGTTGGTGCAGTCCTGACCGAAAGGTCCCACACATCCGTTATGGCTCTAACCATCTCGGGGTGCGATACATTGATCTTCGGTGACTTGGTGATGTGGTAAAGGTGCCGAGAGGAGACAAAAGAATTCGACTCCTCACGCCAAAGGTGACGCACTGACTGCACACCCTTTCTTGACCAAATCCGAAAATTAGAACGCCTCTCTGATCCCAGTGGTCTACCTGTGATGGAAGTAATCGAGGGATTCAAGAAGAGAGGCTGCCTCAGAATCTGATCGTAAGTCAAAGGACGGGCTCTTTGTAAACCCTGAGTCACCGCCATCCAGGACAACCAAATGGCCCTCCATAAAGGTGATCCTAGCGGGGTTACATTGGGAGCCGTGCACAGCCAGCTTTCAGAAAACCCCCAGTCGCCATCCCTTCGCAGCTTCAGCTTCGAAATTCTGTATCTAACCAGAATTTTCCAAGGCTCTGGCCCCGGAGCCATCGCCCTTGGGACCATCTTGGCCAACAGTGCCCGGGTCTGAGCATAAGGATCAAAGATCTTTAAGCCGCCCTTCACTGTTGGGATGATGGCGGTATCCCACGCCACCCGGGCTCTCACCTTCTTATCCGGCTGGTCACCCCATATGAAATTACGTACCAATGCACGTACCCTAAGCAGGATTCCTTTAGAGACATCACTGCACGATGCAAAATACCATATGCTTGCCAGAATTACCTGGTTCGCCACCAGCACCCTGGCCGCAAGAGACAATTTCTTGCCGCTCCAGAAGTTTAGTTTGGATCTAATCTGGAACATAATCTTCGCATCTTTGTCCTTCTGTTGTAAGTTGTGGCCGAAGGGGAAACCCAAGTACTTGGTGGCGGTGCCTTCCTCGAGCCAGACCAGTCCTAAATTCTCGCCCCATGTCCAAGTGCGTATATTCTTGGACACCCAGATGGCTCGAGACTTATCCCAATTGAGAAGAGCCCCTGATGCCGAACAGAACAGTTCTATGACATCGAAGGCTCGCTGCATGTTCGCAGGATCCCCCTTAAGGTAGAGCCCGGAATCATCCGCAAAGCATTGTATTCTCACAATGGTGCCATCTGGTAGTCGAAGTCCCTGGACTCCGTAAATCTCATCATTTATCATATAAGTCAGAACGTCGGAAATGATGAGGTAAAGATAAGGTGCAAGCGGACAGCCCTGGCGGACTGAACGCTGCACCTTAAACTTTGGTAGCTTCCTGCCATTCACAAGCAACGCCGATTCGGCGTCTCTGTAAAGTGACGATGTCCAAGACACCCAGGTACTGGAAAAACCCATCTTGAGCATAGCTGACTCAAGGAATGTCCAGTTCACACGATCATAAGCTTTCTCAAAATCTAATAATAAAATTACAAGATCTTGATTACTCTCCTTGGCCCAGTCCATCGCCTCTGAGGCCAGTATGACGTTATCCAGGATATACCTGTCTTTTACAAACGCCGTCTGTGTGGGTAGAATGATGTCTGGAAGGAGCGGTTGGATCCTGTTTGCCAACACCTTCGCTGTGACCTTGTAGGTAGAGGTCAGGAGTGTTATCGGCCTAAGGTTCCTCAGTAAAGACTGCGACCCCTCCTTAGGTATTAAATTGGTGATACCCAATTTAACTGTAGGTTCCTGATAACCTTTCTGGAATGACTCCTTCACCATTTCGGTGAAATCTTCACCAATAGTGTCCCACATTTCCTTCAGAAGCTCCGGGGGAATAGAATCATGGCCCGGTGCTTTACCACTCGGAACATCCTTGAGGGCCGTGTGTACCTCTTCAACCGAGAAATCTCGTAGCAGGGTGTCATTCATGTCCTCTGTAACTACTACAGGTACGCTTCGGAGGCAGCGATCCCTAGCAGCTGAATTATTTTCCACCACTGGGTCATTGGTGTAAAGCTGCTTGTAATATCTCAGGATATATTCCTCAATATCCGACTGTGACGTTAGAATCCTCCCATCCTCCAAGAGTTCAGTGATGCTCGACTTCCTCTTAGGCTCACGGTGAAATTCGAAAAACTCTTTTGAGCAACGATCACCTACACGACACCATCGGGCTGCATTCATATTCTTCGTGTTCTCCAGTTTTGCTTGCCTGAGTTCCTCAAGTTGAGCCTGCGCCGCATTAAGAAGCTCCCATGCTTCAAGATCGGTCCAGTCTACCTGGAGCCTATCCTCTGCCCCGCGAACCGCTTCGAACTGAGCAGCATACGTCTCCTTCGCCTTCCTCTTGCGATCTTTAGTCACGGTGCCGCTAACCCTCCTTATTTGCTCCAGGGCCGTCGCTACTCGTGTGCTTTTAGAAACTTCTCCTGAGTGCTGCATTGCCGATGCCCAGGAGTTTTCAAACAGCAAGGAAGCTTCCCCATCCAGGATGAGAGTCTTATTGAACCTAGAGTGCTTCTGTCCTGATCTCATGGCTAATGGTATTTGTAAAAACACCGGAGAGTGATCAGACAGATGGCTGAGATGAGGCCAGATACCATGACGGCCTGCTTTGAGCCTAAGCTCCGGCGAAGTATAGAAGCGATCTATTCTTGACCATGTGGGGGGTCTTTCCCTTCTCCATGTATGGTTCTTCACTCCAATCCTCGTATATTCATCGGAGTGGAAGACATCCTGTAATCCAAACTTGTGTAACAGTCTGGCCCATGCCACCTCCTCCCGATTGCTCATATTCCGAGATTGATAATCTTGGCTTCTATCTTCGGGTACCTCCGTCATATTAAAGTCACCAGCCACAATCCACGGTACTTCTGGCAGTTGAAAATCAACAAGAGCCGCCCAAAACGTTGCTCTTTTTCCTGTGTCATTCGGAGCATATACATTAAGGATGCCCACGCTCAGGCCATTCAAGTCGAGCACAATAAACTGTGCCCTCCCTTCGACTATAACTCCACTCGCTTGTAACCTCCCTGCTAACGCCTGGGACATGGAAATTCCTGTCCCGGCAAAGAACTTGCTTCCTTCCGCCGTGAAGAGAGCATTGTTCCATACGCTCGTTCCACCTCTGAACTGTATCTGCTGTGTCAGCTGAAAACAGTCCTCTAAAGGAAAACAGTGTTCCTGAATCAAGAATAAATCAGGTTGAGGATCCGCCTTACGGAGGAAGTTGCGGATGTCGCACCGCTTGCGAACTCCTTGTATGCCCTGGCCTAAGCTCCGAACGTTCCAAGAAGCTACTGTAATGGTTGTCAGAATCATTCAGCACTGATTCGTTCAGTGTCGTGAGCTTCCATCGAATCCACTTCGATGTTATCCTGATCGCCAGCTATCTGGCTCTCCTGTCGATCTTCATTGGCCGAGGTCTTTTTCTTCTTTAAGCTGGGCCTTGGTGGGGAAGGTTCTAACTCATACAGATTGTTCCCAAGAAGGCGATCCAACACCCCTACCATGGATTCTTCGATAACAACCGCATCACCCATTTCAGCTGAGCCAAGAATGAAATTACGAATTTCATCTCGCACCTGCTCCCACCTGTAGCGTTCAGGCTTTTGCAACGATAGTTCTTTAGGAACCACCGGTATGAATACCATCACTATACAGTGATTTGCACCCAAACTGTCTTCAACCCAATGGAAGAACCACACTGCATCCTCCCATTTCTTCATTGGATTTTTCAGATTGTGCGAATTCAGAATGACCTTACGCAAGCTGAGTGAGACCTCATTCACTAGGTGTGAGCGGGCTTCCTCCGGAGTCCAGAAAGTCTGGGATTCCAGGACTGTCAATTGACGGAAGGCTATGGGGACACGCTCCTTCCCCGAAGCAAGGTTGGAGAGCACTCTGAAGTTGAGGTTACTGTCTTGAATGTTCGACCCCATTAAAAGCATCGGGAAGACTCTTCCACGTCTGATAGCCGATTCCCCAGATAGAGAAAACCCTGCAGCCTCCCAGAAGGCCGGTGGAATATTAGTCGTCCTATGTCCTCTCTTCGGTTGGTAAGGAAGAATGGGAGCCTTAGTCGTGGAAACCTTGCCCGATTGAGGCGCACTCCATACGAAGCTATTGCCTCCCTCCTGAGTGGGGTCTTCTGGTGGTAGAGAAGATGAGTTCTCCGATCCCGAGGGAACGGTCTTCGTCTTCGGTTGAGCCTGAGATGGTCTCGGCTCCTTCATCTTCACTGGAGTCGTCGGTGGACACTTCTGCATCACCTTAGCAGTTACTCCACCAGTCTCTCCCTCCTTTGTGAGTCCTGGAGGTGACATGCGTGTCTTACCTCCCTCGTTTCCTTTGGGGGATGAACCCTTCCCTACTGCAGTCTGTTGCAGTGGAGGAAACTCCAGGGGGCTGGAGAGCTCCAACTGCTTCTCCCCTTGTCTCCCGGTCGGTGTCTTTTCCCCCATGACTACATCGACTGCTCCGCTTGGTGCCGAAGGCAACTGCTCAACATCTTGGGAATCTTGAATCAACTCCGGTCCCACAGGGTCCCGAATCTTGTGGCCATGGTGCGGTTGGGATTGAGAATCCACCACTGTTCCCTGGTACGTGATTGGGATCCGCTTCTCCCACACTATAGGTGTACCTTTGGGGAAAGGCTCCTTGGAGCGAATCTCCCTGTTAGATCCTCCAGGTGAGCAGTTATGAAGGTCAGAGCCTCGATCTTTGTCTGGTACAGGCAGATTTGGCCGACCAACAGAATCGTTGGGCTGACTTTCTGACTCTATAACTCCCTTCTTGAAAAGGGTTTGTGCTAAAGATCCTGATCCTCTAGGCAAAGCCGAGGATGACTCTTGAACCACAGGTTCTTGGCCTTTCCTCGAAGGCTTGCCCGGTGTATGAGAAGACAAGTTATCCCTCACGGAATTGTCTGTCTGCGGTGTGTGCCTTCCAACTGGAGAGACATTCCTTTGCTTCGGTGACTGGGGCGGTACTTCCGGTGCTGGCTGTACCGTGGGGGCCCCCTTCCTGTACTGCTCTCTCCTGCCTGCACGCTGAACCCTCCAATCTTGGTCCGATGCGTGATCCATACGGGGAAGCTGACGGCGATTTCTATTACCCTTCCACTGATCTCTGTTGTCACGAAGACCTTGGGGAGGATCTTGATTGGTGTTTGGACGGAAGGGAGCTCCATGCATAGGTGCCTGTTTTTTAAGAGAAGGGCAGTTCCTCGATGGATGACCCATGGTATGGCATACGGCACACTGGTTGGGGAGACCAGTTATCAAAATCTTGTGCTCCTGGAAAGCACCCTCCGACGAGCCTCTGAGTCTAATCCGATCAGGAATCTTGGAAACATCTTTAACCAAGACCTTCACCCGGGGGCCCGCGGTTCTTCCCAAGAAGGATGCCGAACCCTCATAATGGAGGACCTGGCCATACTTCCCCCCCAAGATCCGAAGGCAGGCTTCGTTACGGAGGGGGAGACCTAATCCTAGGAACTGCAGCCATAAGGGTTGTTCCAGTAAAGATGCGGAAGAAGGATTTTCCGAAGAGAAATCCGGGTTCCAGGGCGTGAAGGGTACCTCCTTCCCTTCAAAGAAGAACACGTGAGCCAAAGTGTGTTTAGCTCCCTCTTCTGTAGCGAAAGAAACTTCAAAGAAACCGTTACCCACTAATGCGCAAGCGGTGATTGCCTTATGCAACGTCATGAAGGCCCACTCCTTAAGTTTCTGATATCCCGGACTTGCTCCAGGGATCTGTCCAAGAACGGTTAGACGGCACGCAGATTCTCGAAACGATTGGAATACTGCCAACTCTTCCGGTAAAAGAGTTAGTTCAGGGACTTCCCCCCCACAAGGTGACTGAGCAGCATCGTCAGCTGGTAATGGTGTACCAGACTGAACAAAATGTGCAGGCGTCCGGCCAAGATTGGCGTGAACTTGATGCGTAACCCTCTCACGAAGACTAGAAGAACCCGCCGACCCACCTTTCAAACCCTCGCTAAGACCCCCCCCTAGTGCATTAGAGTTGCTGACCATAGCTGCAGATCCTGGTGTGTCCTTCCCGTTGCGAGTAACTCTAGCCATCCTAAAAGAATTCTAGTAGAGATCAAGCTCACCCTCGGCAAAAAGCACTCCGACTAAATGCCTATCTCGACTGTGTGGGGGAAGCTAACAGAGAAGGGACTCTAACAGCTCAGAACTCAATCCGCACAGCAAAAACTAAACGCCAAGCAGCGCCCGCCATCGCCGGCTTCTTGGAGCTCCAAGAACGCTCCCTCCCCCTCCTCTCCTAACCATCTAGACTGTTAAATGCCTGTCCGGCTTAAGAGAAAATAACGAACCACAACGGGGCCATGCCCCCGCCACACCCCCGAAGGGGACCACGCCAGCCAAAGGCCAGCACCAGACCACAGGAAGAGGTCCTAACCATCTAGACTACAACGGATGGCGCGCCACGTGGCACCCCACGTCAGCAGCCTTAGAGGTTCTGACGTGGAGGGAACAAGCGACTGCCAGATGACGTGTATCGTCATTGAAACGCATCTTATATTCAGTTCTCTACATTCCAAGCGGGTGATGGAACGGTCGCCCTCACCGCCGTGGGAGCAGAGCCATGTGCAGTGACATGATTTCATACTGTTGGTCTGAGTGACCATATATACTGTTGGTTTGTGTGGCAGTAAGCAAAAGCGTATGGCTCAGCGGGTGCTTAGTGCATCTGGGCTCAGAAGCAGGAACAGAATATAACTTAGAACAAATGAAAGATCGCCTCCTATGGACACATTGCAATAAATTGTCTCAAATTGAAGGCAAGCTGAGTGAAATTGGTTATGTAAACCAGCTGGCTACTGTACAAATAAAATAAAATAAAATAAAATAAAAAGGCCTCCCCAAGGAAATCACCCTAATTACGACTGCTTCTGAGTGAATTTAAATGCTACTATGGACAAATTTTCATTTAAAGCAGTGAAGCCTTCGAGTACTTTTTCAAGCTTGTGATTGACACGCTCGAGAAGGTAAAGCTGGGGTTGCCGGCCTTCATCCAGATTACTTACTCTTCTCTCCACGTGCTCCATATGTTGCGTCAAAAGGTCCATCATCAGCTCAGCACGGAACTTCATAGCCTCCTCTCTCTTCTCAGAAGCCTGTGCAGAGTCCCACCAAACTCGTGTAAGGCTTCCATATCCAAGGAATTCATTACTGTATCATATTGAGCCTCGCATTTTCTACAGAATCGGAAAATAGATGGAATACAAGAAACGTAAGACTAGAAAACTATCTTTAAGGAGCTGTACACTTAAACTGGAACAATTCATTAGACAATGTACAAATTTATCAATAACAGTACATCCATTCCTTAAAACAAGCAAAACACTGTCCCTTAACATCACCTTACATCAGTTCTTATTTCAAGGTAAATAAAGGGAAAAAGGAAATCAATTCTAAGAGCATGTCTAACCTGAAGTTGCACTTGCATAAGCCGCTGCATTTCCTTCAACGCAGTACCACAATCTTCAACCTTGTGCTTTGTCGATTGCCCATCTTTCCCTACAACTTTCCACGAAGCGTTCTGTCCTACCGTCTTAAGATCCCCTCCATCTTTGACATCAGCAGTCTTTGCTATGTTAGGATTCGTCACAATAGCTTCTTTTTTCCCTGAGACCTCAAACCAGACATCATAAAACTTTGGCTTAAGAAGTTCTCGCCCTGCTATACTAGGATTCCAAGATGGGTCAGACCGTGCAGCTTTAGCAGACATGTTCCTGACATACCAACACAGTCAACAAAAGCACCCCTTAGTAATCTTGCTAGATTAAGCACTACAATCAAGACCAAGGTAAGACGATTTACCTATATTCAAGGACGTCCAAGAATGGGAAGCCTACCATCAGAACAGACAATCTCCACATCGGATCTAAGAAACACACAACGCCTTGTAATCGATGAATTATTACGCTGCTCTATTTCATTACCTGTAATCGGCACATTCACGTCTTACGCTCCAGTACTTGCTCTGGCATTGCTTTTTAGAGAAATGCTTGCCGAACTTATCCTGCATAGCCTTCAGTATAGGTGTCCATTTCTTTTGATACTTGACATGGCCATTACTTTCCTCCCACAGCCGCTGGTGTATAGCATCATAAGTCTCAAAAAGGAACTTGACAGATTCATCGGTCCATGTAACATTTCCATCAGCATCTTGCCCAGCGCGTTTTCTTTTCTTGTTCCAACCTTCTTTCTTATCTCTGTCTGAGTAGTCGCTGCTAGATCCAGAGTCGGAAGACGACGCCAAAAACTCTTCATTCACCGAATCCTCCAGCAATCCTTCAGAAGCCACACCACGAGGCTTGGTATGTTTGTGCTTACTCTTTCTTGCCTAAAACACGGACAATGCAAATAGCTTAAGCTTCAGATAAATTTGACAGGCAATAACTGTAGGAATTTTAATTTTAAGTGAACTAGTTCATTTTGACTCCATGCATAGGGACCCCTCTCTAAACCGTGATATGCAGCTAGCTCTGCTGGATTCGATTTGCAATACTAAACGACTGAGGCAGAAGATACAGAAAAGTCAGTTTAAGAAATTCAGGCTGTGTAGAAGTATAGTTTTCACAAACAAAAACTTGTCAACAGTAGAACTTAAGATTCAAGAACCAAACTCAATTTTATGTTTTTTGGAAAATGTCTGAAAATATTCTGAGCTTCAAAACAACCACAGTAGAAACTTATTCTTGTGAGTAGGCAAGCCCAGTCGCAACTTCTCACTCCTTCATACTGGTCTTTGCATCTATTCTAATCATTTAACTTACTTCGTAAGTATAACTGATCACTACACTGTTACAAATTCAGTGTTATAGTAACATGATTTAGACTCAAAGTGTTTCCATTTTGCATATTCCGTAGGTGGCCGTAACTCGTCTCAACGATTACTGTGTCCTATACCTTACAACTTAAGAACTGATGTGCGATAGATAAGTATATTTTCTAAAAAGTATTTCTCACCTTAGGACCCGTTCTTGGTGTTCGCGATGGTTCTCCGCTTTCCCTAAAGGCCTCGCTTTTTTCTCCTCCCTTCTCGCTACCTGCATATGAAGTTAACAAAGTTGTGACTCAGATCGAGACGAAGTGCTATCAGCAAGGCTGCACTTCAGACTCACCATCTAGGGCCAAAATTAAGCTCAAACAGCAAAAATGGTGCACCGCTTCTGACTACGGCACTGCGATTTTCAACAGGACTAGTTAGAAGAGAAACGAGCCGCATTCCTGAACCCATAACGATCCGGGAAAGGTAGTTTCGCCCTTGGCTGTCATTTAGCCTTAGCTGCATTTCCGATTGGAAAAATAGGGGACTGATTCTTGCTCCCCAGCGAAAAATCATCCATGGAAAACAGATTCTAATCTTTATACCTCTTAATTTCCTCCACAACTTGTCTCCAGGGCTCCCGCCCTTGGCTAGTTTCTCTTTCCTTCGGCGCAAGCGTCCTGCTTCTCCCTTACTCGAATTCTCACTGTCACTCGAATCGCCACCTAAAGACATTTCACTCGCCGGAATAGCATCTCCATCACGCCCTATCCAATTCTCCTCAGCGGGAATCAAATGACCTAATGAATTCGACGGCGCGATACCTTGCTCTGAGCCGAAACCGAGCCCATGCATGAGCGCCTGCGACTGCGACTGCCCTAAGCTCTGCTGGCCACCGACCAAGCCCGTCATATTCTGCCAACCAAGACTGGACGAAAAATTCTGCATCTGCTGCCGCTGCTGCTGCTGTTGCACAGACGCCATTTGCTGTTGCTGCTGCTGCTGCTGCTGCTGCATCACAACAGGCGACTGCGAACCAAACAACTGCATCCCGGAGAACAACGACGAGCTATTCCCGCCAAAACTACTTCCCCCGGAGAATGACGCCATAAACTGCCCCGCCGCGGCTCGAGGCGCATCGTCTACCGCAACATCAAAGCTCTCCTGCTCCTTACCCCCGCCACTCGCTCCACTCCCCCACAGACCACCCCCAGCTCCCCGCTCACCCTCGCCCTGCAAGCCCTGGAAGCTCGCGTCGAATGCGAGATCGCTCACAAAGCTCCCCGGCGCCACGGCCTCCGCCTGGCTGACTCCCAACGACCCCGCCGCTCTACGCCTGCGCGAGCGCGCGATGGAGTCATCCATCGCTAGCCAAACCCTGGCAAGTGCGGCCCCGACCTGCAGCTCCACGCACGTCGCAGTCGCGAGGGAATTTGCACTCTCTCCTGGCGCCGGGCGCACGAGGCCACTGATGGACGCAGCCTGGTGAGAGCCGCTACTGTAGCTGCTCCTCCTGCTGCTGCTGCAGTACTGCTATGGCGACGCTGGAACGGCTGCGCAAGAGCCTTGCGACTGGCATCGCCATCGCCATCGCCATCACTCCCACCTCCTCCGCCCCGGCCTCGCCTCCCCGGTTCCGCCTCCCCCTCGCTTCCGACTCCCGGTCGGAGCCTAGCATCCTCGTTTTCCTCGTTTCCCCTCGCGGTCGCCGCTGCGTCCGGCGAGGAACATACCCTCCCTTGTGCTTCTGACCGGCGGTCGTGTAGTCCTCTGGCTGTGTCGGTTGCAGCCTCCCTCGCACCCCTCGTCCGCTTCTGACTGGCGGTCGGCGTCTAAGCTATCTGTTTCACGTTCGAAAGTTGGAAAGCTCGAAAGTGGAATCTGGGAACCTGAGAGAGGCTCCAACTGTCGGTCGGGGGCTGAATTGGGTAGTCTTTGTGCAGGGTTCTGGGCCTTGTACCGGTGGTCGGCGACCGGGTGGGTGCAGTGCAGGCAGGTTCATTGTTGGGCCATAAGCCGTGGCATGTGGGTGTTGTTGTGGTAGCACCGTGTGGGCATGATTCCTTCGATTCCTTTACGCTTCCTTTAGTTTTCTAAGTTATGGTGAGTGTTCTATCTTGTCCAAAACCTTCAAATCCCCACCGGAGTTAAAAACAAAACCTAACAACAATGACTAGGGGCGGTAAAAACCCCTAGTTTCACGGGCCATTAGGCCTTATACTTGGGAGTCAGTAGGATGAATAATCATAGAATTGCCTATCTTGTCCAATACCACCGGCGTCATGAATTCTATGATACTATCCTCAAAAATCGTGGCTTTTGGAATCCCTTGCCTTGGTTTGGCTTGGAAGTTGGTCGAGTTGTCATGCAAAAATTATTTGCAAATGGACATGGGGTCGCATATATAGCTCAATTAGTTGAGTTGAATTTAGCTAGTTGAGATTTTTAACTCTTAGTTGGACATTTTGACTAAGTTGTAGGTTATATAAGAAATTCAGCTTAACAAATCTGATTTTTTTATTTTTTTTAAATCAGACTAAATTTGAATAGATTTCAAATATAGGCTACATAAAAAAACTAGTTGAAAACGGTTCGATGGATGAGTAATTATAATTTATAAATGCACCTTTACACCTTTTAATCATCTAAATTATTCAATTGTATTTGTTAATTGGTTCATAATTTTGTAACATTCAAATTTTTTAATTTTTGTTTGATTCAATAACATTCACAAATCATGTTCAAATTAATAAGGATTTATTAAAAAAAAACACATACCAAAAAATATTTTAGAGTGAATTAATTTGTTTTTTAAAATAATAGAATAATTCAATATATGTAATAGTATTTTAACAAATTAGAGTATTTTACATATATTGGATTATTTTGACTGAAATTGGATTGAGAAACTATTTTAAATAATCGTTAGAAGTACCTGACAACGCAAACTAAATTATTTTATGTAGCTTCAATTGATGCCCTGATGGAGAATATTGTAAAATATTAAAATGTGATAATTAAAAATCAAAGATTTCAAAGTATTAGTTTTTTTCCAGTGATAATCTACTTTTTCTATGATTTTTTTTTAATTTTAAAAGAATATTATATTAAACACTGGCAATTTTTTTAACCAAATCTTTTAATGAATTTTACCAATAATAGAAGACTCAAACACCGTATATGACCAAATTGGATGATCAATTCATTATATAGTCATGACGTGTAATAGAAATTACAATCTTAGTGATTGAGATATAAATCTTCACAATCAAAGTTGTCTTTTGGTGGTTTGGATGCTATGATTTCATTATCCATACTCACTGAAAAACAAAGTTGGGTAAAATTTATCATATTACGCATTTGTTTGTATCTAATATTGGGATCAAATTTAGAAGGCCTTAATATTATTGCTTTCGAATAACATATCCTTGAGCATCAATAGAGGTGAAAGTGGCAAGTAAAGTTGCATTATGTTATTTAGTGTAAAGATTTTAGAAAATAGTGTCTTTTATTTCAAAACGATAACATGAACTAAAGTTGGTGTTACTATGGGCTTCCATATACGAGTGAACTAAAAGCCATTTTGTTTAAATATTGAAGAAAGGAGAAAATAAAACAAATTATTTGCAAGCCTATAGTATGATAAAAATTTGGATTTAATCCAGATAATATTGAATTTTACACTAGTTAACGGAATAATCTAAGTTATAAAAGATTTTATTGAAGGCAACTATTTTAACTTTAAAAAGACACCTTTTAAAACTCTTCAACAACAACTGTTGTAAATTATATTTAAAAAAATATTCATTGGTATACATTAGATCTTAATTTAGTGTATGAATCTATAAAAAGATTGAAATGTAAAAAATCACAAGAGCTTTAGAAGAAGATAATCCTTTACATAGAATAACATTAAAGACACTTACAACATCCTAAGCAAAGGTAGCTTACACCCTATGTTACATCCTTTTCTACTTCTAAGGTTTGATAGTACATAAGTGATTTATTTTAAAGACTGTAATAATCTTTGAGATTTTCATAAACATTCATAATATTTGAAAATTTCAAACTAAAAATTGTTCTGTAATGCAATATTTTACATGGAAAAGAGCCAACATTTTCTTGCCATATTACATAACAAAGCAGATTTTTTATTTCTCATAAGAATTTCTCATAAATATCTTTCTTTCTTTCTTTCTTTGATGATATATATATATATATATATATATATATATATATATATATATATATATATATATAATTTTATTTTGAATGTTTAGACTAAAGCTTTATAAGAAATTTAGAGGTTAACCATTATTTTTTATTCATGTAGTTAGGCATGTCTATCATCATTGATTGCATAGAATATATTCTTTAATTTACTTAAATGCTATTTTTGTAATAATAATATATTTCAATTAATTGAAATCACCAAAATGTTCATTGGTGTAATGAAAAAAATCCATGATGATTTAGACAAATTTTGAGATAAAATCTTATTTAGATTTTGTAACTTCAGATTATTAGATATTAAGTTTTTTTTGGAATTCTCTTAAGGCTTGCAATGGGTACAAAGGTTGCTCTAAAAATTGTTTAGAAAGTCTTGTTGAAATTGGCTCGAAAGAGGATTTGCAAAAGAGTTATTATTAGAATGTAATTTTTAGAAAGGCTTCATTTTTATAACTTAAATTATCTTTAGACCAACCATTTATAGGGTGATAGTTTTCCACATTAAAAGTTGGTTGTCATTAAGAGAGCAATTTTTGCACAATCAATAAACTTCTTCATGTCCAAACATATGTGGTGTTAATTTTATTTAAGAAAACACATGAAATGGATCATTGATATTTTCTTAGGAATTCTCAATGCTTAAATGTCAATGGTAGGATTGCATTCTTGTAAATAGTATGATTTTGGAGAATCGAAAAAGTTATACTTGAAGTGATGGCCAATTGTTAAAGAACTCATTAATCAAATTTTTGGACTTGGATGGTTTAATAGGGTATTTACAAATACAAAAAGTATATAAAATGATTAGAACATTACTGAATTTATTATCTCATAGGAAGATATGACACCTTCAATAATAGCAACCAAAACTGTGTAGCATCAATAACCGCCTTATTTTACAGATACACAAAGATACATCAGGCGCTTCATAAAAGCTAAAAAAATTGTTTTTTAAAGTTTTTTCTTTTTTTCACTTAAAGAATGGATATCAATCTTTACTTTGACCGTTTGGATTGGAACTTTATAACATAATGGAATTTCTAGGAAAGAAATATGAATCAACATTCTTTTCTATTCAACATAATAAAAATATTGTTTTCAACATGCTACACTTGTCTTTTGTGTGTAAATCTTTTTAAACAATTAGCTAACTTAGTTGTCTTAGTTATGCACAAAAACCTCCAAAATCCATATTGCAAAAAACCTAAAGAAAAAAAAGTTAGAGTATGTCAACCTAATAAAAAATAGTGTAAAAAAAGTTTGTTTTTAAATTTTAATGGCTATAATATTCTAATCTCTACGATCAATTATGATGAAATTTATTGACCTATCTACCACAATAATCCCATTGAAGATCTTACGGTTTGAATTAGACAATAATGATGTTTTAGTCATTCATGCTTTTTAAATTGGAAATGACTGTTTTGAAGCATTTTTTGGTGAAGCATAGTTAAGGAACTTTAGGAATTAAAGTCGTTAAATATATGACTAAAAATTGATTCAATGAATCTCAAGTTGGAAGGAATTTATATCTTCCATTTTAAAATCTAACAATGTCAACAGTCTTGTTGTTCAAAGCCAGTATTTTATTTTATCTTTTCTTCTAAACATTGTTTGTAGGTTATAGAATATTTGGTACTTATATTTAATTTCATATTTTTTCATCATTTCAAGTTCCAATTTACAACCATTTGAATGTAAATGTGAATATATTGTGTATATGTGAATTTTTGAAATCTACAATGATGTTAATTTTTCCTTTGTCTTCTTTTTGAGTATTATAATAATATTTGAAATATTTACATGTTTTGCTTATGATATGTTCTTCTAAGCAACTTCAAGAGCCATATCAAAATCAAAATATCACAAAAATATTCGAATATTATTTAACATCCATTTAAAAAAATTCTCAATCGTATATAATTATTAAATAAATATTCTATCTATAGGTTTTCTTATAAAAAAATTTGAATTTTCTGTATTTTTGATTTTTTGAATTTGTTTGGTTTTTTTGTACATAAAATTGATGTAATTAAAAAGGAAAAAAAACATCAAATAAATTTATAAGAATCTAAAATCATACTTCACAGTAGAAAAATACCTTACTTTTTGCTTTTAAGACTTTTACTTTCACATTGTGTTTTCTTCTTCTTTTATTGGCTTTGATTCTAAGGAAGAGGCATTGCAGATAAATGGTATTGTTGGAAAAGGGTTTCATCTTTCTATTTATTAAAATTTCATCCATGTATTAATAAGTTTTGTCTTTTTGGTTTTGTTTTGAATTTTAGGCTTAAGTTAAAGCCTCTCGAAGCATAGCTATTTGTTTTTAACTTGGCACTTTCATACACTTTTCATTCCGCGTGGCATTTTTTTGGATTAAGAGTTTTACTTTCTTAATTTTTTGTACATTTGTAAACTTTATGGGGCATAGATTTTAAGAGAGGATATTTTACCAAGTTTTGAATTTTGTAATCTGCCTTTGGCATTTTTTGATTTAAGGTGTTTACCAAATTTTGATTTTAGATGGCAGATCTTGATTACATGTCACCCACTATTTTCAATTTTATCAGTAAATGCAAATGTAACCCACATATATAAAAAATTCAACATTATAATCTACATTGTATGTCACCTTGTAATAAAAGATTTTATGTAAGAAGATAGACCAAATTCAAGGAAGCCTTATTACCAAAAAAAATCGTGTCTTTTTACAAGAGGACTTGCATAAAAGATGCACAAGTTTCTCTACTTTTTGATATAGATATTTTTGACAAAACATATTTTTGATTGTAACAAAGAATGATGTATGCACATCATAAACAAATCACCATGCCAGGATAATAGGACTGCTTATGTGCTGTTTGTCTAAAATGAGTTTATAAATCTACAAATATATATACTATGTATTATATGTTGATCTGGGATTTAAAAACCCAAGCCTTAAATCACTGGGAAGTGTAGGATCTTGGACTAGCATATATGAGGTCTCCGGTTCGAGTATGCTAGCCTGAGATCATTCTCTTCTCAGTGATTTGGCGTTTGGTGGCGTTCGGCGTCGTCATCTGCAACTTTCTGTATCCTTCCCAGACATGATCATCAGACTTCAAGTTGTCAAATTTTTGTAAAGTAGTACTCCCTCTATCAGACTTCAACTTGTCAAATTTTTGTAGTCCATCAATTTTAGAGATAGCAAAGTAGTACTCCCTCTGTCCCATAATGACTTTCTCATAGGTTCTCTAAAATCTACCTCCACAGGTAGATTTGAGAGAATCTATGAGAAAGTCATTATGGGACAGAGGGAGTATAACATAACTATTGAATATGTTTTCTATTTATAATGTTTTTATTTAAAATAGAATTAGAATTTTATATAATTTTGATTTTTTCGTATTTACAATCCATGTAATGAAAAGAGAAAAAAATAAAATAAATTTATGAATATCCAAAGTACTATGCCCAATATTTAGAATGATAAATCTATATAGTATTAAACACATAAGGGGTGATTATTAAAATTACAACAATCCAAAATCATACTTCACTATAGAAAAGTGAAAATGTTTTGGTCAAATGAAAACATGATCATCATTAGTAAATTATGATATCTAATTTTAAGTTTTTGCACAGAAAAACATGTTTATGTAACTCATAAATAATAATATTGTTAGATATGTTTATGGCAACTATGTTTATCAAGCATTTTGATGCAGGTTTATAATTTGGTCGTTTGGGACAAAAAGCGCCTTATGAGGGATGCTCGTAAGAGCTAGAAAAACCATTATAAAAACACTAATTTTGGCATGAATTGATGCTTGCTTTAGTGCTCAACTTATTTTACGACAATACACATTTTTATTAACCTCATATTTGCGGTTCTCAAAACCACCTAACATTGTGTACTAAATTTCTAGTTTTTAAACCTTCAAAAATCATAAAATTTTCAATACAATTATTCTAATTTTTTAAATTTTTTTAGGTCCATATTTCCGATGATTGCCGACCTTTGTATATATTTTTGGTCAGAAGTACTCGCCTCGGCATGCAAACTTATACCGAATTCTAGTACGTCGCAGTACCAGCACCATCACATTCAACCTCACAATTACTTCACAAGTCACTCTCATGTGTGTGTGACGGCTGGTCATGACTCATTAGTACTAAATTATCAATCCGTCGGCCGCTGGAGGCAGCTTCGACGCACAAAGTATGTACATGACTTAAATATATACCAATATCATAATCTCGATTCCTGAGCAAATGTCCAAATGACAACTGAAGGCTAATTAATTTGAGTATAATTTCACAATTTTGCTCAGGCCTGTGTGTTCATGTGTAGTGTTCTAATTGCAGCTCGATCTCTGCAGCTAAACTTAGTCTGCAGAATTGGTGGTAATTTGTAACATGTACTGATCAGTGCTGCACGACACATAAGTTATATGGTAGACTCTCTGGATGCACGTACAAGTACTGCACTTGTCACTGTGGGTGCTGTAAGAAACTGTCAATTGCTGCAGCTAGATTAATGAGTCAGTGAGTGTTGCACTGGATGCGTGCAAGCATTTGGATTCGGGCGACGATGGAGATCAACCAGTGATGTCAGCAAGCTGTGCTGTGGAGTTTCGAGTAAGCTAGATCTGCGACTGATGTAGGTTGTCTGTAAATCAAAGCAGTAATTAATGAATATGTTAACTAGGGCATGCAAGTGCCGACCACATTGATTATAATTTTCAAACAAATTTCGATGTTTGGTCAGGTCGGAGAAGAGTTCAGCTGCAAGTCCCTCTGTTTTCATGCTCAATACTATCAACTTCAGCTTTGTTCTGTTGCGGCCGGGGACGTGGTTGATTGACTCGGACATGGCTGATGAGTGAGTGAACGTGCAAGCTGACGTAGTTTTCTTTCAGCCGAAGCAAGACAGTGGATTTCTTTGAATTGCCGATGAGGAGCTCCACGTACTTACTGACGCGTCTAGAAAACCTCTTCATTGGACAGCATCATGTAGGCTAGCATTTTCAGCATTGAATGCACAGGGATGTCTTACGCATTTTTGTGAGCCCGATGTAAATTTGCGGAAATTTTGAGTCACAATTTCTGACACCTCCACCTGATTGATGTGCAGATTATAATGTGGATTGTCGGTGCCTGAGTTGTAGTGCATTCAAGCAAGGGTGGTTCTTGTGGACAATTCGAGGTGAAGGGTAACATCTTGTGCAAATGGAAGCGCGCGCTCCGATTGTACAGTTCTAGTGGAGTGGAGTTACTGGTCGTCTTCGCCATCTAAAGGAGCTTTCTGAGCTGGAGATAGCATAAGGAGATCGACTCTCCGGCACCGAGCAATTATTGACGTACCCAACTCAGCGAGAACACTCGAGGATTAGGAGGATGGCTTCTTCTAACTCTGCTGAAAGCTTCAAGAGGAAGAAAAATTTTAAGAAGCGAAAGGACGAGGGTTCTGGAAGCTCAAGGTCGGAGGCATCTGCGTCACCTCGCAGCACGCGACCTATGGAGAATCAAGAAAAGAAGTTCGACAACGTTTTGTATTATGGAACGGTGTTGTTTGTTAACTACGAGAAGAAATTTGGTAAGCTTACTCCAAATAGGCCTTCCAAGTCTGTGAATCTAAACCCCGATGATGGTACAAGAAAGAACGACGCGGTGTTTTTTAGAGTTGTTGCTCCTGGAGCAGAAGATCAGTCCTCGAGCACAATGACTGGAGGCATGCCTCTGATGAAAGGAGACACCCTCGAATACGTTCTCCATGATATGGACAATCATGAGAGGGGCCCAGCGGCCCGAAGAGCAACTTTGTGGAAGTGTAAAGATCGGAAGATGGACGAAGTGGTGGAGTATGTGAAGAGCTTGTTAACCACTGCTCAGAAACATCCCGACATCGTTCTCAGAAGTGTCACGAGGTGTCCTGCACCTCTTGAGTATGTCTTGAACTACAACAACCCCTCCAGCGAGCTTGTCCAACATACTCTCGTCCTATGCCAGACTCTGCAAAGGAGCAAACTAATAACCGGGGTCTACCGCTCAAAGCTAAAGCAGATGTATACTCTGTTCTGCGGCTCGCGGTTTCTACTTTCTGAGACTGGAGTTACAAAATATTGCTGCCGGCTCCGCGGAGGTGACGAAAGCTCACGAACCCTCCTGAAGGACTTCCTGGTGCATCTGCTTACGAGCATGCCGTCGCAATTGCCGCAGATTTTGCCTCTTCTATGCCGCCTTGGAGCATGTGAGAAGTCCGGTACTCCGGGTAGTGATGTTACCATCTTCGAGGCTAGAAAGCAGATCCTTTCCTGCGAGGGCGGAAATTTCCTAATGAAGATTCTAAACATTGTTGCCGGTGGAAGAAGCGAGAGCCCTGGATCGCAACCTTGTGCACAATTGCCATTGCTACCCACCATGGAAGAGCTTGTAAAGCTTCCGAGTCGTGGTCGTAATTCCACCCTACCGGTGGTGAGAGAGAAAGGGCCCTACATTAGCCCCGAGGATTACATCGACACATATTTTCGACTCCTGCGAGAAGATTGCTTCGCGGGACTATTGCAGGGCATACAAGCCTATCGTGAAGGAAAACTAGACGACCGCGACATGAAAATGTGGATTGGGGTTAGCACTGTGGGAGTCCACTTCAATCACACTTCTTCGCCGGGGCTCACCTTTGCCGTCCGGCTGCCGCAGAAAAAGAAGGGCGGTAAAGCTCCCAAGAATCCCGATTACGGAAGCTTGGTGTGTTTTTCTGACGATGGTGGCAGCTTTGATTCTCCCATTTGGTGTGTCGTGAGACGATGCGAGGAGGATGCTGATAAAAAATCATGTATCTGCTTTGTGGACATTGTTGTTCAAAATGGAGACCAAATTGAACTGACCAGTGCTAATTCGATGTGCATGCAATGCGCACGCCTCATGAAAGGGGAGGGAATGGCGATGGCGGAGAGCCCCACGGCCTACTATGCATACCAGCCAGTGTTGGAGGCACTCCAGCTCACAGATCCGCAAACCATTCCGTTCAAAGAGGAGCTTGTGTCTGTGACATGCCCGCGCAAAGCACCTGACTATTTGAAGAGCGCTTCAACAACGCTGGACTGGAGTTGCATCTTTGAACCTCCAACTCAGGGCTTCTTCTCCAGATGCCTGTCTTTGTTTAATGATACTGGGGATTCAGCATCCGGGGAGATTCGGGAAGGAGTAGGAGGAGTGAAATCCCTCGCGAAGCAGGGATACACCACTAGTTTTGATGAATGCCAGCTTAAAGCTATAGGACTTGCAGTGACGAACCGGCTGACGATCATCCAAGGCCCACCTGGGACAGGTTAGAATGCTGAGCTCTCAAGAAACTAACATTGATTACTCCTGAATACATTGCTCATGCTTGTCTGAACGATTTCTCCAACCAGTTTCGTCATGTGCAATGGACACAAAATGGATCATATCGGGTTAGGGTTTGGGGTTTCTGAAACGGAGTGTCAGGTTGTTAACTGTTAACTCTCTGTGCCTTGTGAGAATTCTTCCACAGGGAAGACCTACATCGCGTGCAAGCTTTTACAGCTGTTGCTTTCGGCAAGTACATTTCCGGAAGGGAGCCCCATACTTGTGATTACATTCAAGAACCACGCACTCGATCAGTTTCTGGAAAAATGCCTGGCGTTCTGCAAAGGAGACGACAGCATAGTGCGTGTAGGCTCGCGCAGTAAGAATGAAGCTCTCGAAAAATACAATTTGAAAAATAAGGAGACGAGAAATGATGAGTTCCGATTCGAGTTCCTGGAGAACATTCGGAAAACGAAGGAGATTCAGCAGAGCATGGAATCCGCCCTAAAAGATTTCAACGAATGCTTGCAGAGCTTCGACCCTCTCATGGTCATAGCACCTGGGCTGCAATTGCACTTCTTCATCAAACGCTTAGCTCATCCTGATAGAGTGCAGGCAATATGTGCTAGAACTTTGCTTGAAGGCTCATCTCTAGCGGAGGTTTTAATTCTAGATAAACATCCAGAAGACGCAGATCCGGGGTGGGTAACAGATATTTTGTGGCTCAAGCAGTCTCTGGTTGCAGAGATAAGGAGTTGGATACCGAAGCCGGAGGTGTTGAAAACCGCTAAAGAATGTTTTTCAGCGAAAAAGCCTTTAGAGTCTAGACCTCCTCAGCGGGTTGTTTCTGCTGAAACAAATGCGACAGTCGACAGCTCAAAGGCTACGACTGTGGGCGACAGTGACGAGGAGCAGGACGACAAAGAAGAACAAGAACGAAGGAGTGCGTACGAAAGTTTACGGCAGGTCCATAGTTCAGCATATTGTGCCCTGAGATTTAGTGCTTTCTTCGTAAAATCTGCTTGGTGGATCACCACGGTTAGTCTTTTGTGACCCTGTTGACCCTTTTTCAGGATACAAAATTGGAGGACTTGGACACCAAATCTGCACATGGTTTCGATTGGAGAAACAAGAACCAGCAATGGTCACAGAGCGAAACCTTCATGGAGTTCTCAAAGACAAGGGATGTCCAGCAAACTTCGGCGGCATATGCACTCTTGGATGTAAACTGGCCTCGCAAACTTTTCTTCTGCTAAATTATATTTGAACTCTTTCTTGAGTGAATCCTCATGGTTTAGACTCGGTGAAAGTTTTGGCACTAACTGTTGTTGTCGATAAATCTACAGCTAGATGAAAGTTGGATTAACGAGCTTGCACACGGAGATCCGTATCACTTGTCGCCAGGGCTACGTGCAATCTTGGTCTACAAGTATTGGCAAATGGGTGTAGATGTTGCGTGGCAGCGACTTGCTAGCATCAAGGCACAGTATGATACCATCTTGCAAGACACGGAGGAAATCTCTAAGCGCCGGAAGCTTGCAATTTTTCAAAAGGCCAAGATCATTGGAATCACCACCACAGTAAGTCGTAACTAAGAACAATCAACTAGCATCTCGTCGACATGGCAAAATTTACAATTACCTTGAACGTCATTTTGTTTGCCGTGTTCAGCTTTAGGAACAGTCTAAACTTTTGTAACATCTTTGCTTGGTTTTTCCAGGGAGCAGCAATGCATCAAAGTGTGTTGAAATGTCTTTCTCCGGCTGTAATCCTAGTGGAGGAGGCAGCTGAGATTCTGGAACCGAATGTGCTTGCTGTCCTCAACCCAAACCTGCAACATCTGATTCTTATTGGCGATCACGAACAACTTCGGCCAACCGTTGCCTCTTACCCCCTTGATCGCTGGTGAGCCCTGACTGAACATCTTGTTAATTTCACTGAGTGCACTATTTATGAATTCTGATTAAGTGCATGATTGATGGTCGAGCTGGCGAGTTGCTAATTATTTTGGTTCCTTGAATATGGTGCTCTGAAGGCATCGGTTCTCAGTGTCAATGTTTGAGAGACTTGTGAAACACAACAAGCTCCCTTTCCAGCATTTAAGCCAGCAGTGTCGAATGCGTGAGGAGTTCGTCCCCATGTTGCGACCGATCTACCCGTTTCTGAAGACACACACAAAACTGGTGTCGGGAAGCAGAAACAAAGCCCCCACATGTATGGTGAAGACCATGTACTTCTGGGCTCACTCGTACCAAGAGAAGAGTGTGCGCAGCTATGAGAACCTTGGAGAAGCTGAAATGGTGGTTGCTCTCGCTCGCTGGATTGTCTCGGAGCTTCAGAACCCCCAAGGTCTCACTATTCTTGCAGCATATGGCGGTCAGGTGACGACCATCCAGAAGATGCTAGAGAAATATGCGGACCTCAAAGAAGTCGAGGTCCATACCATTGACCGATTTCAGGTGTGAGAAATCTTCTTTGCCATCAGTGACATACTAACTTAACCTCGCCACATACTGAGTTATCTTTAATTTGAACAATGTGGTCTGTTTCGCTGTGCACAGGGGTCAGAAAATGAGATTGTGATAGTTTCACTTGTGCGGTCGAATCCAATTGGGAAGATAGGATACCTGAGTGACCGAAGTCGTTTATGTGTTGCGGCATCCAGAGCGCGCGCTGGTGTCTACTTTGTAGGGAACAACAGCACTCTTGCAAAAAAATCTGCTGATTGGAGGAAGCTCATACAGGACTTGGACACTAAACGAGCCATGGGCGACTCTATACCTTTGTGCTGCCCAAGACATCCTAGTCGACCACCATATGCACTTGAAAACAGCACAGCTTCGATATTTGAGCCCCGGGACGTCTGTAACCTTCGTTGCGAGGAGGAGCTGCCTTGTGGTCATGCCTGTACAAGTACTTGTCACACGGGAAATCATAGCCTGCCATGCCAAGAACGAGTGCCATTCACATTCCGATTCTGCGGGCACACTCACACCAAACTGTGTCATCAAGATCATGAACTAGAGTTGTCCTGCAAAACTGTAGTTACGCATAAATTTGAGACCTGCAAGCACTCAGCACAAGTGAAATGCCGGGAAATAAAAGGAAATCGAAAGCTTTCCCTGGCTTGTAAGGTGGACTGCGGGAAGACACTGCAGTGTGGCCACCCTTGCGCATTACGCTGCTCTGATAATTGTGAAGGTACCCCGTGCCATTTCTGCGCGAAGATTGAGAAGGAAAAGGAGAGGTTGCAGAGAGAGCTCATTGCCAGAGCTATTGAAGTCAAGCAGAAAGAGCTTGAATTGGAGATCCAAAAGTTGCAAGAGAAAGCAAATTGGGGGATCCTCGTACACGAAATTCACCCCCATGGTGACAAGGCAGAAGCGTTTTTTCTGGTATATTCTGATTGCAGTGTTCTCCCTGACAGTACAGTAAGGGTAAATTCCAGAGCTTTGAAATGAATTCTGGGTTATGCGTTCGTGTGCAGGCAAAAGAAAGGGTTGAGAAGCTGTCCATACAACCAGATAGCAAGACTGCAATTGAGGTCACTAAAGTAGAAAAAATTGAGAACTTACAACTCCAGCAAAAGTTCCTGGAAGCGCAGAGAGAACTCATCAATCCATTGGAGACTCCGAAGTGGCTATTCTATGGTGGTCCTGACGATCTGTTAGACCAGATTGTGAACAAAGGGTTCAATGCTCGACGGAAGCAGGTATAACATTCATAATCACCTCCATTGCACGATTGTATATGGTCATAGAAACTATTCTTACATTCTGTAAACTCTAATTATAACCCACCCTTGGGGAACGAACAGGTCGGATGCGAAATCTTTGATGTCTATTCCTCAACAGCTGCTGAAGAGCTTTATGGCAAACTTCTGCTTTGCGAAGTGCACCTTGGGAAGACCTGGAGGTATGGTTGCTACAGATGGCCAATCAATGTTTCTCCAGAAGGATCGCAAATATTTTCTCTTATGTATCTATGATAATCTCCATGCATGTATAGCTGCTGTTCTTGCCAACATAAACGATACTCTCTGTGATGTGCGCGCTTACTATTAAAACTAGAGACTTTTGCAAGTAACAAAGTACCGAATTGTCAGGTTTCCGAGTGACAAAGGCTCGATCAACCTCAGTAAACTGCGTGACAATGGATATGACTCACTCACGCTGGCTGCGGATGAGGACATGGAATCATTCGAATGGGAATCAAAGCAGGCTTTCAAGCACGTGATCGTCAACCCATGGCAAGCCATCCCCCGTTTTGTTGTGTCTTACAAGATTGTAGAATGTCAAGCCCTAGCCACAGCTGATGGATACGAGAATTTCGGCGAACAGCAGGCATTGCATACCAATGGAGTGTGTCGCCTGCCGTTAATGCCATCCTCAAACTTTCAAGAAGCCACTCCGGAAGAATTCCACTTCCAAAGGGCTGAGTCTTATTTTTATCGTATGTTTGATTATGCCTCCTTCCGGCGCATGCTCAAGGTAATCTGCTTATGCAAACTCCCCTGATAACCTCTCTACAGAGATAGCAGTTGTTGAGGGTGCATGATAAGGATTGAGCTCTTGAGATTCTTTATGTTGGCCCAAACTGGATGAGTCTTTCAAGAATATTGGACATTGTAATTATATATCCTTGTTGGGGATTATCACTTATTCATTCCTGTGCTGATGTAGGTCACCAAAGTCGAGGTTATTATTAATCTGGCTGTCAAGGAGAAGTACCTTCAGAAGAAGGAAGATTTGAAGAGATATTGCCCAAAAGTTAGAGAGAGGTGGGTGTTCCATGGAACGGACGCCAGAGCTATCGACAAAATCGCTACTCAAGGCTTCAAAATTGGAGGAACAGAGGGAGTCCCCATAAAAGTTGGAGCTAAGTTCGGGCACGGCGTTTATATTGCCATGAACCCTGACATTTCGGTGCCATACAGCGGAGCGTCTAAGATGATGCTCCTAGCGACTGTAGTTCCTGGTTTACCAAAATTGCATCACAACACTGGAGGAAACGAAAACGTGCTTGTAATCAAGGATGTGTCTCAGTTGCTGCCCAGATATGTGATTCATTACACATGAACAATGTGGTCCGCATAGTTCTTGTCCACAGAAAAGTCTTGGTTTCTTGGCACTAGAAGCTTGAGGTGCAATCCTCTGTACTTTCATGTGGGTTACGGTGCTGCCTGCCCTCACACCCATTCTTCAAGGATTCCAGACTGAACCCCTTGGGTAGTGAGTTTTGTAATATAACCAACTGAATTTATACCGACACATCTTAGAACTATGTTATTAGTTCATCTAAGTAGACATCTTAGACGCATCTTAGCACTGCAAATTAATTATTCTGTTGGACTGTACTTCTTAATATGGCAAATGCAGTAGCTGCTTAACATCTTGTTTAAGTTTGCCGCAGATGTTTATGAAAAGGCATATGTTTACGAAAAGGCATGCTCACTAACATAAATCGCAGTAAACTCTTAAATGCATAAATTGATCAAGTTGATGAGACGACATGCACAAGGTGGGACCATAGATTAATGGAACCAAGCAAAAGCAGACCAAACACCGATATAACTTCAGCTGGAAGGACATAATATTTACTTATATACACCGATAAAAGATTAGGAGTACATCTAGAGCTGATAAGCTCTGAGCTCCTCCAAAAGAAGTATTCGTGTCGTCAACAGTTCTCACGCCAAAACACTTTCATGTGCTGCTAATTGGTGGACAAACCCAGCGTTGTTCTAACAGAGGCTCACAGATAATGCCAGTGTGCACCTTTCAGGCCTAGTTTCTCCTGAGTCGAGTTCGTATTCTGCAGCCTGTTGTTTGCGCCTGGAAGTCAAGTTTCTTCAATGCCAGCTCTCATGGTTTCCCTTACATAGTGAGGATAACCTTTGTATATTGCTGTGAGGACGGGTGCCTTCGTTTCATATCCCATGTATTCAGTTGCATCCGTTGGGCATTTCTCGACATTTTTTCACAGCTCTAAGTGCGAAGGTGCAGTCCAATCGGATTACATGTCATCGTTGAATGGCAAAGGAACCGCTTTCTCAGCTCTGTACTTGCCAACGTTGTTCAGATGTTCATTTTCAATCCTGGAAAAATCAAACAATCACCGCTCTCTCGTCAGTCAGCAAGAACGGCATAGGTTTTGTCAAATGACCAACAATTTGCATGCCTTGTGTGGTGTAACGAGGCAAAGAGCGCATGAGAGAACATGTGCACACACAGAAAAGCCTTCTGAAAGCCCTGAAGAGTATCACGGTGCACAACCGCAAATGGCTAACTCAAAATGATTCAAGAATCATTGATTATAGAAGTGATGCACAGAATAAAAAACACTCGAGAAAAAACGTGGACGCTCTAATTGGCAGATTCTTACCGAAAGAAATTCCAGATTCCCCTCCGGAGAATCTCTAGACTAGCCATGATAACATCAAAGGCATTCTGGTTGAACCCGTATGAAGCCTGAACTTGGAGAAGTGTAGCCAACCACGCTAACCTCAGGAAAGAATTTCCTGCCTGGAAGGAAAAAAATGATAGCAAACCTTCGTGTGTAAGTAAGTCAGCTACTGAAAACTCTTGTAAACCATGTTTATTGCAACAGACAAAAATTTAGCTGCAGTTGGTTCACTTACAATGGCTGCGAAGTAGATTTTCTTGTTCCTCAAGATGAGCTTGTCTCGCAGCCATCTGTTCTTCGACTGGGAATTAAGCAAACCCCAGTCGACACACAAATCCCAGTAGTTTGTGTAGATGGTGGCAATAATAGAGGCGATGATAAACAACACCCGCAAGGGCACTTCGTGTGATGGCAAGTGGCGGTAGTTCGTGTATGCTTGTCTCAACCCCACAGCTATGATTGCAGACATATATTTGCCAGCATTCTCCAGTTGATGCGTATCGCCCTCGTCTTTGTATCTCCTCAGACACTATTTCAATTAAACAAAATAAGTACATAGCACATGAACCTCTATCTCTATGTAGATGAGAACAGTGCATGCAAGTGGCCATCATACGGAAAAACGGATAAGCCATCCAAAAAGTTTCATGATCGTACCTGAAGAAAACGCCACCAATACGGGAGCAAGGCCACCACATAGCCAAACCCCTGGTAGACTAGATTCTTTTTGCATGCTTCGTCTTCTTTACTAAGAAAGAATCCACCGGAGTAGTAGCAAGCTATGAACTCAAGGTTTCTGAACACCAACACCTGGCTAGTAAACTGGTCGCCGAGGAAGAAATCGGCCAGTACGACCTGTAACACACAGCAATAAATTCCTCGTTAGGATTGCAAAGATCTAATGTGCATCTTGATTTTAATTCAGCTAGTCCAGTCAGGTCAATTTAAAACAGAGGTGATCCAAGCCAACAACTTTGAGATTTATAGGAGATTACCTTGAACAAGGGTGCTAAAGCGAGACGTCGAAAGCAGTCCAGAAAAAATGCGCGGGAGGATCTATACATTGTATTAAATGGGAAGAATAAAATCCCCAAACTTATCTGCACAGCACCGTATAACAAAACAGACAATCAAATCAGTTATAAAAGATATATATAGACTGGAAGCTGGTCGATTCCTCTCAATCAGAACCGTTCACAACAAAGACAAGGTCAGGTGATTATCAGGTAGGATCATTGTTACAACATATCTGGAAGCATATAATACGAGGAGGCAGAGGAATTTGACATCAAGTTAGGATGTTAGCTAGTCTTACCAAGACAAGGAGCAAGGGAATGATATCAGCAAACTTAGAGCCCTGATGCTGTGATGGGGATGGGGAGAAGCTTGGGTCGGGGCCTTTGTGCGTCAGCAAGGTTACAGATATGTGAATATTCATGCCTCCCAGCAAGAAGGTCGTGAATCCTGTACTCAGAAGCAGAACCTCGCGGTATCGAAGTTCAGTGCCAGGGGAGAAGCCGAAGATGAATGGATAATTTATGCGAGTTCTTTGCCATGCGTACACGTTGAAGCCGTAAAAATACATGTGGATTGTTATCAACATAAGTGTACTGCAGTAATGGCCAGCCACACAACACACTGTCAGGTCCTTGAGCATGACCAAATAAATAAGAGAAAAAAACATATCAATGTTCATTGAATCATTTGGTTTAATCCAACAAGAAGTTCAAAGTGCACCAATCTAATTTCACACTAGAAATCATCTGATCTTTTTATCTCTTAAATTTTACAATATAATGAACATCCATTCAAGTGTCAGTAGGTAAAGAAGTAGAGTTGTCCGAACTATAAAGCTGAATTTAGTGAGAAACAAGTTGGCTCTGGCAACTAACCTGAATACAGGGAACACCGTATCTAAATATTCGTTCCCACCACCATGGTCGAATGAGAGCGGATTTTCCACCAAGAAGAAGAAGGAAACCAAAAGAGCAAGTGAACAACCTGTAAAGAGACCTGGTTCAATGCCATTAAAGCCCAGGTTAGCACAGTGCAAGCCTGGCCTAAAGTAGTACAAGCCATCGCCTGAAAGACATTAGGATCGCTATAGCTGCCTCAATAGCTGAATCACTCAAAGAGATGTAATCAGCAGTAAAAGGAGAGACACAGCGCCAAGTGACCCTAATTGCTGCAACCAAAACCTTTTCCTCAGATACCATAGCTCATAATGCGACCAAAAAGGAAAGGTTAGTGTAGGAAGAATCAAGAATGCAGCCAGGCATCCAAATACCAATTCTTGTCACCTTTCATCCAGCTCTAGAAATATTTATACCTAAAAAGAATGTTGTCCGATGCGTCCCTTGTCTTCGAGTTGGCCGCAATTGAGCTACAGCCTTCTTTCGCTGCCCCTCAGCAAAATGCTTCGTGAATATATCCTCCACCTTGCTCATCAACTTGTGAATCTGCGTGACAACCCATGACGATAACTTGATCATTCAAAAGGTTTCTAAACACATGCATTAATTTATTCATTTTAATACACCCAGTCATGCAGCACAAAGCAGACATACTGCTGCGTTGAAGTTGCACAACAACGTTTGAACTCAAGACTTGAATCTGGTCAAGAGAGCACGCTGGAGCGTTACTGATGCGGGCCAGTTGTTGCTTGATATTGCAAATAGCACTATGAGAACACCAGCAAGCATACCTTCTTAGAAACAACAAAGTGAGAACTTTCGACTTCCTTCATGTAAATTGGCAAAAAGTTCCACCCAGTTATCTTATCATATTTCTTCAAAATCTTGGCAAATGCTGTAATGTTCAAGGACCTGCAAAAGCAATGAGAATACAATTACATGAATAGAAAACAAGCGACATTACCTGCTTTACTACGCTAGAATCACTGGGTAAATGCTAAACACGGCGTTCGAATTCTACAATCACTAATAAGGTGCTTGCTGAGTCTAAAAAGCTGGTCCTCTAACTGCTAGTCCCCGAAACACATGTTGAAAAGAAATGCTGTGTCTGAAGGATGGGGTAAACCAGGTTCCTCCAGCTGGTTGTGCTGCAGTCAGCTTTCTGACTATATCGTTAGATTAATAGCCTTAAAAAAAATACTGATGATAAAAGAGTCCCTGAAATTTACTCAAAGATTGGTAGCACAGCTACCATTTGTTGAAGAGCTGACTCGTGAGATGGACAATGTGTGAGTATCATGTACTACTGGTGACACAGGGACCTATGTGTAGTTCACCCTCTACATACAACAATATCGAACGAGAGCTAGACTGACTACAAATGATAAACAAATATACTCATTGGTTCTCTGAAGGCGTCCGGTCCCTTAAATCCTTCGTTTCCTCCCAGGTCTGAATGCTTTAACCTCTGGTATAACGTACACGCCATTGTGATAATCTTGATCGCCTACATATCACCGCCAATGTGATAATCCTAATGACAACCGAATCAAGAGCTCGTTGCATCTTTGCCCTAACTTCACCATATCTGCTCTCATCTGCCAGGGCTGGGTGTTGTAAAAACATGAAACGCAACCTATCACTGAGCCCGGACCCTCAGCGAGGACGAAGTGATGTAATAGCATTTTCCTCCCCCCAGAACTGATTATAACGTATCTTTGTTTCCGGGCAACAATTACTCTCTCGGACGATCTGTCACTCCATGAATCATTCTACCGACGTTTACTTCTTCCGTCACTCCAGATCCAGAGGTTTTTTGACAAACTAAGCTCCCGTTCTGTCGTGAAACTGAGCACGGAATTCTGTACTCAGAGATTTTTTCATTAAACATATCCATTCAATTAAGTGACGCTAGTATCAAATACCTGTAATTAGAGAGCATGCTAAGCCCTCTGTAAAACTCCACAAACGCTTGACGCAACACCTTCCTTGCGTGATCCAACTCTTTTTGAGAATACACCTTCTGGTTTTCAATGTCATCCAATCTCACAACATCTTCGACCACTACCTTCTCGTCCTCAACAGGCTCAGGTATCGTCGAGACTTTCTTCATTGCCGACTTCAGCGTGACTGAGTTCACAGTGGGACTGTCCGGCTCGAAACGTACTTCTCCATGTCCCGGTGATCTCAAGTTTTTTGCCGCAACTTGGTCAATGTAATCCTGGATGGCGTTGTCAGACTCATCGTCGTGAATCTGGGCACGGTCCCTTCGAGAAGGCGTCAAAGGAAACGTCTGCATTTGGTAGTCGTGGTCCGATTTCACCGTGTCTTCATCTATGAGCGGAAGTTCATCTGACACTCCCTTCGAATTAACTGCAAAAGACGAACGAATCATCGTTCAGTTGGGCTAATTCTTATCACTTGCTGAATTCCTCACAATTTCACAGGTGCCCTTACCATCGAAATTGATCTGAAATAGTTGTGCTTACTGTGAAGCTCGTCAGCGTCATTTGCATCGCTATTGTCGACAGTTGGGAAATCCGTCGGCGCGTAATCAAGACCCTGGCGTGCTAGAGTCTCCTGCAAATGGATCAGCGAAAGCATCTGCTTCTCCAGAGCACCTGCTCGGGCGATGTTCTCCGCCTCCTTCTTCTTATAGAATTTATTCACTTTCGTCAGCTGTGCATCAAGCCGCGCAAAGAAAGTCCTATCCTGCGGAGATTGTGAAAGTGGCTCACGCAGCTCGCTGACGTAAATTTCCGTTCCATCCAAAGCCCGTTTCTTGTCTATCTGTGCACTCGTCACTGTCAGCTCGCACCAAAACCCTCGTCTAGGATTTATAAAAGCATCGTCAACAAGTACAAGTTGGCGGGCACAAGTGAAGCAGAAGCGGTTTCAAAAGTAAAGCTCAAGCTCACGTCTTCTTCTCCTTCATCATGTGTGCTCTGAGAGGGAGAAATTATGGTCTACTTGCAATAACGTGTTATCCCTGAGCTCTACAGGCCTGACAGTAGAATGCCTCGAGTCCTAATGTACTGTGCCATTTACATCGGAGTCAAGGCTCTCTCTCTCCAAATTTCACAAATGCCAAGCGAAACGGCGACGAAACATACCAAGAGCGTATCCTTCGACTGCTGTCCTGGCTTGGAAGAGAGCGAGGACATGTACTCCGGGCGCCCTCGGCGTGTCAGGGTCCGCGTCAAGGTCTTGCTAAGATTGGGCTTCATGGACGCCAGAGACCGCAAGAGCCCTAAGGAGCCCGTACGAGTGTAGGTCGGGCCGAGAAGCCGGTGATGCTGGATGCGTCTCAGGTCCTCCTTAAGCTCGTCGTAGTTGCAGTACGCCTCCTGCCATTCCGGCACGAGCTGGCTCTGCAGCTCCTTCGCAAACCTCACCATCTCTGCCTAGTAGACTACATGCACCGTTCAATCGCAAGCCCGAAGGCGAGCTTACCTGGTGCGCCACAACCTGCAGGCCTGCAATGTACAATGTCTTCCAATGTCGTCGTCAGCTCTCACCAACTCTCGAATGTAAACTCAGCAAGTTCTGATTCTAAAAACGTCAAGCACCCAGCAAGCTCGCTGTGAAGACAGGTGAACTGCACACAGCCTGACGCTGCGGGCTGTAAAGTGTGAGGAGCTGGTACCTGTGCAGGCAGTTTGCGGCAAGGTGACACAGGCTGCATATGGTGCCGGTAGCCGATCGATCATCGTCGGCCGCGACGTCGTCCACCCAAGCACGTGTGGAACAGTGTCACACATCCACTGCCGCTGTCTTTCACAACCCAGTCAAGACTCGTGATCCGTGAACCTCCATTTACGCAATAAGTTATCGCCTCCCGACTCCATCCGCCATTGAATCTTGTGTCTGGAGATGGTGCATCTGCAAGAATGTAGGCAGCTATGGCGCAAACAGTGCGGCCTTGATTCCATAACTGTGCCCCACAACGGCATACCTGTTAGCGCAGATTCCGCTTCACCTCCACTGGAGAAATCCGGACATGTCATAAACTTCCATTAACTGCTTCAACAGTAGCCATTAATGGCGACGGAACGTGCAATACAGTATTTAAACTTGCAGAGCTCGCAATCAAGGCAGTCCCACCCTGGAAAGCTCGCATACGAGGAGGGGTGAGCGACTTGAAAAAATAGAGCACTTTGTGAAACACCCGGTTCACGAGGCTCTTTCAAAGTTCCGACGCGAAAGCGCGCACACCCGGCGCTCTGCGAAGATTGTTTCTGTTGCGCATCGATTGTGGAAGCTCAACTATTTACCATTTGAAATTGCAGTATAGGTACATAGCTCTGGTTTTGACACTGCTTGACCATGTTGAAGTGAATCCTGTAGAAAAGTTGGTAATTCATTTCTGTTGGTGAAGTATGCAGGCTGGAGCTGGACATGGAGGTGGGTCACCGATCCGACATTCGTGCTTTTTAATTACGTTAATGAAGAGTGGTTTAGGAATTCTACTATCTGGCTCGTGGAGAAGAGGAGGGACTCGCTGAGTCGCTGATGGTGGTCTCCTCATGGAGGAAGTGAAGGGGCACATTCGCCATCATTCGTGGCGGTCACGGCTGAATATGAATACAACTGTGCCAATAAGACAGGACAGCAGATTCCACTCCAGTTGCTCGAGCTATTGTTTCCTGCAGGTTATTCCGGTTTTGATTCCTCACCCCAACGTGGAAAAATCAGTGAAGCACTCCAATGTTGAGCTCTGTGGACCCCCCGGGGGCTCTCATGGTAATGGTAGATTCAGCTCACGGTAATGGTGGAGGGGCTCTTCATAGCCTATCTAGAACAGGTTCTAGAATATTTCTGTAGACGGAAAGCCATGCGCACTGCTGCTCCAGAATACCTTTCTAGGAAGAAACCTCCAAATCTTCAGGTGGTTTCTGTTGCGAGAGAAGAGGGCATCGAATGCCACTCAGGAAAAGCTGCGACTGTGGACCCGTGCTGGAAGAGATTACGACAAGAGTCACAAGAACGAAAGTACAGTACGATGAGAGTTTTCGTCAGGAACAGTATCATTCCCACAGATTCGGATTCAGATGCCCTGCGTCATTCTGGATGTGTAGAATGATGCCCTGCGCCCTTTTCGAAGGAGAGCGACGCCCCACCTTCAAGCTTCTGTAGCATACGGATTGCGCACTTAGATTTCCGGTATGTGATTCCATATGATTTTTTCTGAAACACGGTCTGAAAGAATGTGACTTTAGCAACCATTCCAAGAACTTATTTTTTAACAGCAAATCACTTATTGGGTCACAAACCAAAATGTTGCATTAGGGTACACATCGAAGACCTTTTTCTAGTACCATCGGAAATACCACTACGGTTCTCTACAAACCAATGCCTTCAAATGCAACGATTGCAAGTGGAGAGGATGTGAGGGCTATGTGAAATCACTAAAACTGAGTTCCCTTCAGTTTCGAAGATGGAAATGAACGCATAGATGGCTGACTGGTGAACTTGAATACTAGAGTCGATGCTGAGGGTGGAACGTTTCGATATTTGCTTTCAAAAGAAAAAGAAACGCTTTCCGCTTGAGGTAGGTTTCCCTGCAGATGGTCGTGCTGAGTCTGCCTTCTTGGGAGTGTACGAGGGTGTCAAGCTCGGATTCAATACTTCGTTGTCCGGTCCAGAGAATTCAGAGCGAGGCGAGAAACCAGGGGATTGTGGGCAGTAACCCAGGAGCCCTGCACTTGGGGATTCTGCCCAACTGGAAACAGAGGCAACTCTAAGAGTCTAAGCGAGAGATCAGCCGAGGGTCATCTTCTAAGATACCGATTTCGAAGGCAACAGAATAGAAGTGAGACGATGATGGCGCTTCCAGGTAAGTCTATCAATGCCGTCGACGCCATCGCTGTGCTCCGCTTTGATTAGGTCACCACGGTGCACTCTTCACTAATAGGATTGCAAATGTGGAATGCACAAATTTGTACTTTCATTACTCATCTTCAGAGTCGAGGATTAGATTGATAACTTGGCATTGTATTAGTTTCTGTGAGGATTACTCAAAGTGAAGGTGTTAAATCAATACTGTAGAATTTTCATCACTAGTGCTACTCATGGGGAATTGCGGCAGGAACCCAACAAGGACTACAATATGATGATGCACACAAGTGCCACAACATGAGCTCAAGATCTTGCAACTTGAACCCTTCAAAGGAAAGCTTGTGATTCCATTGCAGTTGCTAAACAAATGGCTATGCGGTTGTCTGGAATGATTCAATCAGAGATGCAAGGAGCAGCAAACGAGGGTGAGGTGACAGGCCTTCAAAATACGGAATATAGATATCGGTGCAGAACTTCTTCGGCGTTCACTTTGCAGGTCCGAACGAAGATTTAATCCCACACTGAGTTAGTATACTAGGATCTGCTTAGCTGCTTCATTTTGCGATTTGTGTTTCTATCTCATGTGCGCTGTTCCAAGGGGTGTGCAAACAAGAATGATATCTCGGAGCCATGTATGGATTGCGGGCTTTGGTGTCGATAAGGAGGCAGGTGAGATGCGTCAGAATTTTGCCAGCAATTTCCGTTATACTCCCTCCGTCTCAGAATAATTTGCTCATTTGCTTGAAAGATTTGTCTCAGAAAAATACTCCCATTTGCTAAAAAAGGTTGTCTCCCAATAAATGATAGGAGTAATTTAAGTAGACGTGTTGGCAGGGGTAATCTTAGAGGTTGAGGACTAGTTCTCCAAGTTTTAGCTCAACTCTAATCGTTTTCTAGTCCCTGGTTTATGCAATTTCCCTAATGGTCCATATTCCTAGTCTCATTTGTGTAGTATGCAGTATTCCACCGATACCTTAGGTATGTGTTGCATTGACTTGCTTACATATTCAAGGTATTGGTGAATTAAATCTTCCCCTCTCTAATATTGAAGATGTTTGTCAAAGTTCAAAAAACGTCATTTGTCAACGATTCAGCCATTGTTATTGATGCAGAAATGTGTTGCGCCTGGCAATTGGACTCATCCAGGTTCTCAACTAAAACTGAGCAGTGCAGTGTGGTGCAGTGTGACTTTGTGCTAAAGTGGGACAGTAGCACCTACATCGGGTGAACGTACTCCATCATGTGCCCCTAGAGACAAAGGATCTGGTGAAGGTAATTCTGGAGCGGATTCTGAGCACACGATGGGTGAGATTGAAGATGAACATCTTGAAGCCTCCTGCTGGGTTGGATGGAATGAGAAGCCGTGCGAATTTGGCATGATTATTCTGTCCGACGATAGTGTTGGTATAAAGGACGAAGATAGGAGATTTTGTTTCGATACTCGAGATCATGATGAAGCCAAGTATGAAGACTCTCGGTTGCATTACTGGTTTGACTTGTAAGTCAATTGCTTGTAGTTTGTTTTAGGGACTATCACCCTGTTGGTCACTCGGGCCAAGGACCCCAGAGACTGACACAACCCTAAACCTGCGAAGAAGAAAAAGAAGAGTTGCTATCTTCCTGCTCTGGATGTATCCAGCTGTGGTTCTCCTTCACAATGATGCCACGCAGGTGAAATTCCCTGAACCTCCGAAGTAGTGATTGGAAAATTCTGTTAAAAGTTTTTACAAAATTGTAGGGAGTAGGGGGTCATCACCTATTTTCACCCCGACTCCCGTTGAAAGCTCAGTGGAGATAGGGAATGGTAGACTGGAGTTGTAAACCGGACAACCGATTCTGAGTTCTAGTTCGAGTCTTAATTCGTCTGACAAGGTCCGACATGCTAAACCTCAGTACTCTTGTTCTAGATCTAGTATTCCTCCTCATCACCTTCGCCATCACCTTCTGTAGAATCTGCACCTACCTCTTCGTAGTCTTTCTCGAGGGCAGCCAAATCCTCTCGCGCCTCCGAGAATTCCCCTTCCTCCATCCCCTCACCCACATACCAGTGCACAAATGCGCGCTTGGCGTACATGAGATCAAATTTGTGATCCAGGCGTGCAAACACCTCGGCAACACTGGTGCTGTTCGCCACCATGCAGCAGGCGCGTTGTACTTTGGCCAGATCACCACCAGGAACCACTGTTGGCGCAAGCCAATTAGAGACGATGGTCAGAATCATTCAAGTAGGACTCATAATTTGGTTAACATGTGAAGGCATGGATTAGTAACCCAGAAGAAGCACCTGTAGGAGGCTGGTAGTTGATTCCACACTTGAAGCCCGTCGGACACCAGTCCACGAACTGGATTGTGCGCTTGGTTTTGATGCTACCCACTGCGGAGTTAACATCCTTCGGGACGACGTCGCCTCGGTACATCAGTGCGCAGGCGATGTACTTGCCATGCCGGGGGTCGCATTTTGCCATCATGCTCGAAGGCTCGAACACGGTATTGCTGAGCTCGGAGACGGTCAGCTGCTCGTGGTAGGCTTTCTCAGCCGAGATGATGGGCGCGTAGGACGCGAGCATGAAGTGGATCCTGGGATAAGGCACTAGATTGGTCTGGAAATTCGTGAGGTCCATGTTCAAGGCGCCGTCGAAGCGTAGGGAGGCTGTCAGGGAAGACACCACCTGCATGAATTTGGCAGCAATCAGGTCACGTTTCACCAAGTATTCAAACTCGCCACGTGCAATTGATATCAGAGCTGTGGTTAGCTTGTGCAGATGACATGATCTGATGAGGACCTGGGTGATGAGTCGATTCAGATTAGTATAAGTGGGACGCTCAATGTCCAGGTTGCGTCGGCAAATATCATAAATGGCCTCGTTGTCGAACATGACGGACACCTCCGTGTGCTCTAAGAGCCCGTGACAAGAGAGAATGCTGTTGTACGGCTCCACCACCGCGCCGGACACTTGTGGGCTTGGGAAGATGCACTTGGAGAGCTTGGTCTTCTTCCCGTAGTCGACAGACATCCTCTCGAGAAGCAATGAGCCTAGGCCTGAGCCAGTTCCACCTCCAACAGCATGGAAGACCATGAATCCCTGGAGTCCTGTGCATTGGTCTGCCAGCTTTCGGATTCTGTCGAGGGCTAAGTCCACAATCTCTTTTCCAACTGAAGCAAGGATAATGACGGTAGTGTGAGATGAACAAGTTTGCGAAACCAAATTAAGTCACTGTTGTAGTGTTAGACATTTAAGTGATTGTTGGAATTATTGACAGTGATGAAGTGCACAATGTTTAATTTTTGGCATAATTTGGTGAAACTGAATGTGCAGACTCGTTGGAGATAATTGGCCATACTTGTGTAGTGCCCACGAGCGAAGTTGTTGGCTGCATCCTCTTTGCCACTTATGAGCTGCTCGGGGTGGAAAAGCTGGCGGTATGTGCCAGTGCGCACTTCATCTACCACCGTTGGCTCCAGGTCGACGTACAAACAGCGAGGGACATGCTTTCCAGCTCCTGTCTCGGTGAAGAAGGTGTTGAAGGCATCATCTCCTCCTCCTACTGTCTTGTCAACTGGCATCTGACCATCCGGCTGGACAGTTTACAGCGCCAGAGGTTAGTCGACCAGTCATGAATGGAAATTTACTTCCAACATGAGTTAGCTAAATCTGACATTACAAATTGAATCATATTTGTCAAGATCGCAAATCCTGAGAATTGGCAGCTGCTCACCTGAATACCATGCTCCAGACAAAAAAGCTCCCAGCATGCATTGCCAACTTGAACGCCGGCTTGACCAATGTGGATACAAATGCACTCTCTCATGCTGTAAGAAGATGATAGTTTTCTTCAAACGCAATTACTCGACTACTTCAAGTTCACGTGTCGGATTTTTGATGGCAGGAGCTGGAGCTTGTTTCAGCTAGCAGTCCGAAGTAGTAGTTGTAGTGACTGCTTCAGAGCAACACTGAGCTGTAAGTTTTCACCAACGAAAATGTGATATTGTTGCTAAGTGTCTATGTGAAGGGGTAATATATGTGACGCTTTGGGTGTTAGAGATTCGACCAACGGGATCCGACTAGCTGGCAACTGACCGAATCTGGCGGCTTTCAGAGTCTAGATGTGGGCAGTTAGGGCGGTTCAAATCACTGTGCCGAACCATCACTCACTGTGTCAGATGGGGATTCAACAAACAGAGGTACATGGGCAAGTCATACTCCCCAAACGATACTAACCTATCATGTCGAACAAGATCAATAGTTGCAACTGAGATTTCGTCGAGCGTGAGTGTGAAGCATCACGTAGCGCTTGCAACCTGTGACTGTGAAATTGTCACTTCAGTGAATACATTCACTGCCATTTGCAGGTAACTTAGTAAGTTTCCAAGTCAGTCACGGGAAAGTGATTCTTGTCACATTGGTTTCGGAGTTGGGACAAGTTTGAGCGTCGATTTGAAGACTCGACGTGTGCTAACTAGTAACTTCGTTGTCTCTAAACCTCTCCTGAAGTTGTGACCATGAAAAATCAAAAATCATTTTTTAAATGTCTTGGTCACTTCTCATAGTGTAAAGTGGATTTGGACCAAGATTTCTTTGGGCTCAATTTTTCAATATATATCTTAAAAAAGTAACGTCAAAAACAATACCGTAGCTTACTAGCAGCTTCGCGCCTGCACCAGTGAATATTTAATTATTTTGGAAAAATGATGTTCGTCTCTCGGAAACGGAATTTCTCAATTTTCGGTTTTTAGCCAAAAATCATTAAAAATGACCTTAAATGGCTTAGAACCAACAAAATACTTCAAAAACTAATTTATTCTAATTTCATTTTTTGACTTTATAATTTTCTAATTTTTTTGTTTTCTATTATTAGAATTATTTTTGGACGTAACTGCTAGTAAGCTACGATATGCGAAAAAAACATTTTAAAAAAAAATAAAAAAAAATAATCAAACTTAGCCCAATCAATGATTTTTTGGCCAACGGTCCAACTTGATTATTGTCAAGTCAACCTCTTTGCCTTGACTCGACAAAAAACCTGTTGGACTATGAAACATTATCCACTTGGCAAAAAATAGTATATTTAGGTAACCTCAAACTTTGCGGTCAATCTCCTTTTTCCAAGGTAATGTAAAGCAAAGTCTTTTCACTTAGTGAAAACCTTTGAAAATTACAATTTTTTGAAGTGTAACCATAGAAGTGTAATTATAAAGTGTGAACCCAAGAGGACACTTCTTGTTTTTTAATAACCTACGCGCAGCGGAATATAGGGTACATTTAAGTAATCTTATATAAAATTTATAAGCAATTTAGATATAAATTAACCCCTAAAGTTCTGAGGGTATTTTTCATCAAAACTGCCTCAAAACAGCCCCTCTTCAAAGCAAGGTGGATTTTGCAAACTTGGGGTGGTTTTTAGTACATCTAAGCGTAAGATCTTGTAGCTAACTTCTATGTCTACATGTCCATCAAATCTCACATACTCATTCTTCACCAATTGCAAGATCTTAACGTTCAAAGTAGAAAAACAAGTTTCTTTTCCCTGCAAAGAAAGGAGACAGCAGAGTTTTGAAGGCCCAGAAAACCATTTTTTTGCATTATGGATTTTGGTGGTTTTGATGCACGTCAAAGAAGACTGAGTTAGCTAATTGTACTAAGAATATTATATTCAAAAACGTTGTGGAAAGTTGCCAAAAAAATCAGGTGGTATACTGAAATTCACAAGCAAAGGCCGTTTTTGGACAAAAAAATAGCATATGAAAAAATTTTGGATTAAAAATCCGAACGGTGGGAACATGCTCTACTGCCTTCTCTATACATAGAAATTTTTATTTTTGGAAAATATCAAAATCTCAATTTTTGGTGGAATTTCAAAGTTTCGTCTTTGGGCAGATTTTGGCAATTTTGGGCAGTTTTGGGCAGAATTTGCTGCATTCACAATGGCTTAGAAAAATTCAGCAGCTGCCCAACGAGCAGCGTTTGACACTTAAACCTTCATAACTTTTGATCCCGATGTCGGAATTGAAAAATAAAAATACCCACACGAAGATCTCTAAACGGCCCACCTTCAATAAAAATTTCAGAAAATCCTGATATAAATTGCATTCATAGGTACATGCCCAAATTCAAAAAAAGCCCAAATATGGCAAATTGTCCTTTAGGGGTTAAGGGACATTGAAAGCGGCATGACCTTTATAAATAACATAGGACATTGGAAAATAAAGCTATTAAATTTTAGATAGATATAAATTACGGGCAAAAGAATTGGATCCGAGGAAAAAAAATTAGTACGTTTAACCCCTAAAGCATTAATTCAGCAAAAATGATATGATTTAGGGTCCGGTTAAGCTCTCCATAATCAACTTTCATAAGATGAAGTTGTAATTTTGATAGAGTGTAGACAATTATTATATCTTTCTAACAAGACTATTCATGCTTCAAAATTCTTCATACTTCAGGAGATATCCGTAATCACATATTTGTCACTCACTTGTATTCTCATTATTTTCTTAGTTAGTTTTTTTCCCTTCCAAACAAAATAGCCTCTACTATATTCCGTTTGCCTACATATTATAAGTAATGATAGATATGATAATATGGGTAATTTTTTTTGTTTTATGTAATAATAGAGGTCTTTTAAATGCTTTCTAGAAGGTAAATAGCCCCCCGAAAAGTACCCCTTTGCCGCAAGTGGGTCCCCAAATATACAAGAAGTGTCTCCCTCGAGAGAGACGAGAGAATCAAGCCAATTTCCTTGGTCGTAGCTCTTGGTTTGTAATGTAAATCCCTCCCCTTAGTAATATTTAACTTGTCCATTAAACCTTGGTAAGATAGTGTCGTTGCATTGGAAGATTATAGTATATCTTTGAACAGTATAATATTCACTAAAAAACGAGATTTTGAAGGGTCATTGACTTCAAAGTTAAAACAAGACTTTGGATTATACTCAAAAAAATAAAAGTGACAAGGTTTGCCATTGACCTGTAGCAACACCTCTCCATTCCAACTTTTCATGACCAGAACAAACTCACACATAATTATTGTGAATTTTAAAAAGCCAAAGTGACTTTTATTTATAAATATATATATAAACCACTCCTCACTCAAAGTCTTCATGTATAATTAATTCTACGCCAAATTTTTCAACTTTGGTACATATTTTTTGAAAGCTAGAAAAGAGGGAAGAAATGTCTTAACATTTAGGCGGAAATTATTGCTTTAAAACGTCTTTGACTCTTAGCAAACTCAAATTAGCTCAATTTAGCTTCTACAAGGATGCCATACTCATTAACATCTATTCAAACCTTTTTAGCTATGGATTATACATTACAATTTGAAAGCACCTCAAGTCAAGCAAGCATCTTTATAGATTGCAACTAGATTGGTGATGGAATGGTAGTAGATTGATATTGGAGTTTTATCAACTTTTGAAGCCTTTCAATTATAATTTGAATTATTACCTTAATTTTCTTTCACTACCAAATCTCTTTTTATGATTTTTAGTATATAAATATTTAATTTTTCATTATTTGCGCCTTCCAAAATATGTAGTTTGTTTTAGCTTTGGTGAGGACTTGACTATGTGATGAAGGTCTAAGTGAGGAATGGATCTTTTTGTATAAAAAACTATTTATAGTATTTTTTCATTTTGTTCAAAGGTATTTTGGTAGTTGTAGAGCTCCAAATTGAAATTTTATTTTTTAAGAAAAATGGGCTATAATCTTTTAATAGTAAACTTGAAAAATCAAAATAAAATTCTTAATGGATTTTATGTATGTTGCATTTTTGACATTCATGCAACCTCTATGTGGTATTTTGAGCGTTGAAAGGTTACCATAAGCAAAGTTTGTTTTGCTTGAAGAATTTTTTTAACAACAATTGTTGGAAATGACCAACTAAGCCACGATGTACCAATAATTGGGAGTAACATAAATCAACAAATGGTAGCATGGAAGAAACTCAATTGAACATGAAACTTTGATTTTTGGTCCTCTTGCATGTGATTTAAGGTTGATGTACCCATTACCACCACATAACACTTGGCCAAACTGTGTACTTTCCTTTCACCACCATTTGTTAGAACCCATCACCACCATTCCACTGTAGCACCCATGAAACAAGCAAAGCAATGGCAAGCCAGGGTTTGGAATAAATTTGTAGAATTTGGAATAAATTGTGTGGTGGTTTAACATATTGACTGAAGTGGTTTCTAGTGAAACCAACAGGTGGGTTATAGGAAAACACTACTTTTCACTTTGAAAATTTGTATCTATTAATCTATGAGGACTTAAATTATGGAAAAATATGCGTTCTGTAAAAAAACTATCTTCCGATCCAAGAAAATTACTCCCTAAAAATAGAACTGCCACAAATAAGCAAAAACCCTTATTTTGGTGGTTATGGGTGCTTCAACCTTAGTAGCCTCCTAGTTTGTTTACCAGTCCCTATCAATATGAACCTTTAAAAATTCATATCATATCAACCATAATGAGTAGAAATAATGTGGTTATTTCCCCCCTCAACATCTTCTTTGTTAACCGTATTTTTGGGTATGTTTTCCAAGATTTCTTGCCCAAATTTCTAGCCAAATCCCTAGGCAAGAGGCTCTGCTAATGACACAATCTGGTGCTTCCATCTTACACAAGTGTAAAAAGACTTTCAGCGGACCTGGGTCCTGGACTCCTGGGGTGCACAAGATGAATGAATTTTTCAAGAACTATTGACTCAGGTCAGACAGGAAGCATTCATTCATCATTCATTCACGAAATCCAGTGATCAGCAGCTTGCCAGAGTATGAAGGTTGATTGGGGCAACCATGGCTTGGAACTCATTCGCATCAGATTTCATGCTACAACCCGCTGTTATTTGGTGTAAACCAGCTCCAAGGCACAAGAATGTATTGCAATTTAGATGACGTTGCTGTACCATTTACAAAAGTAAGCTTGTGTTGTCCAAATTACTATTAAGAATAGTTTCTCTGTTGAGCTCGTTAGATTCTTGTGATCAAGGACTGGGTCAGCTCATGGTCACAGACCCACTCGGGACTGTTACTGTGGTCTTCTGTAGATAAGCGCACTTGTCAAGTTTGCAGAATTCAATGAGATATAGTCCGGTTGGCATGGAGGAATTTTTTGACATCTTTGGCAGCTTGCAAAGATGGTAGTATCCTAAAATGGTAACAGGAATACTGTAAAAGCATGAAAAAATATGCTATTCTGATGAACATGTTTTATTCATAATACACGTCGCACACAGGGGAGCATTGAGGGCCAAGTTTGAGGGTCAGTTGCCCTCACGGCCAATGAGGATGCAAAAATGGTTGACTTCTTACAGATCACAAGATACATGCCACATACTGCTAAAGCATAATAAACATTTTGACATCAAAACATAGTGCCACACAGGAATCAATGAAGTACGCCTTTCTCATAAAAACTAAAGAGTAAGGAAAGAGAAACCCTAGTTACATACATTAGTAGGCAGGTACTGGGTGGAACAGTCTAATGGCCAGTTCAGACTGTGCCCAAGTTGAGAGAACAACCATCACTTTTCTAGACCAATAGACCAAACTATGTCGAGAGGACCCAATGAAAAAAAAGTTTGACATTTTGCTCTACCCAAATTATTGCTCAAGAGGCCGTCATGAGATAAGGGACCATAACTTCCTAAAAGTGTTGCCAACTTGCCATCTAGGCTCTTTTGGAGGCGACATTCTTTGAACTTCGGCCCCTAGTGTGAAGGCTGAGATGCCGGACTTTGGGCATTTCAGCATTTTCACTTGTCCAAACCGACAGTCTTTCAAATTTGGGGCATAGTCTCAACCGGCCCTAAATCCCCTTTGTCGAGCATGGCTTTAGGCCATGACTCATGATGGGTGGGGAAAATCCATACCCCTATTATTATGTTTGAGTTGGACCCTTATTGATTTCAAGAGGCCTTCATAGGAAAACTTGGGCCGCAAGTGCCAAATTTAACCCCTAAAGTTTTTTGAGACCACATTGTGGTTGCAAGCACTTCTAGGCAGGCTATTTTAAGCTCCTAGTTTTTTGGAATTTTTTAATATTTTTACTACATGTAGCTTCCACCAGTACTTTTCCAATGGCATAATTTTCAAAGCATATGGAGTTACAATATAGATTTTATACATATAGATTTTAGAAGAATATGCACTAACTTGGAACCAATCACAATCTCCCATTTTTTTGCCCAAAGTTGCCTGTCATTCACAAGGGTAGAAAGAGACAAAACAAATTTTCAAAGAATTGGCACTTACAACATAATAGGTCCAATTTTTTCATCCATACACATTGTTGACAATTTTCATTCAACGGAAAATTTTCATCTAAATGACAATTTCCATCTATAGACGTGTCATCATCCTTGCAAAATTTCATCCAAATGATAGTTACCATGTGTGGGTATGTTTTTATACAACTCATATCTTTCATCGACAAAAATGTACATCCATCCTTCAATTTTCATTTAATGCTAACATATATCATCATGTTTTTGTGATATAGCAAGGGGTCCATCCACAAAACCCACTATTCTAGAGCTCTTCCTTCAAATTACAGAAATTTATATGTTTTTACTTCAAAAATTAGCAAAAAATTGAGTTTTACTCTAATTACATCAAAAAAATTTGAGGTATTTTTCCTTATTGACTAGACACATCTTCAGTTCGGATATTTAATTAGACATGTTAAGATTACTCTTTTGGTTGTTTTAAATTCAGTAAAAATGTGAGGAATCTTCAGCACACCTTAAGGACCATAACAAAGATGTTTTTCCCTTCCTTAGCATGCAATGGGGCTCAAATTTGGTGAGCGTAAATCTGACTTCTATGCTTACAATAATTGATGATTTTTCTTTGGTCGAATGTGTTTGCAAAGTATACTTTTTGACCACCAAACATAGGTACAATGCTTGAGCAATGTCTAAAAAAACTTTTACAGTGATTTTGAACATTATGATTTTCCAATTTGTACGGTGGATTGTGCTATAATTTGATATATCACGATATTGATGTTAGTAAAGGTCTATTTTTGACAATTTTAGCTTTGAAAACATCAAGAAACTTTAAGGATTAACAAAAAAAATACCAAAATGAATTTCCATGAGCCCAAAACAAGTAAGGCGAGAAAAATGGACCAAACCAAGTTTGGGCTTCAAGAATGCTATCTTGTGAGCAGCGAGCAGGAGCAGTGAGCAGGGAGCACTGAATTTTTTTTTCGATTTTTTTGATTTTTTTGATATTTTTTTCCGATATTTTTTTCTTCGCAAAATAATACAGTGTGTATTATCGCAGAATCTTTAGAGAATCTTGAGAGAATATTTAGGATAAAATCTATGAAGATTCTAGGAATATTCTTTCGACAGAAAGACCTCAAACCAAATGTAACCAAATTCAAAGAAAAAACAAATCCGAATTCAAAAAATTGTAGCAACGGCTACTGAATTTAATTACACCAGTAATTTACAAAAATGGGTCACAATAGATGATGTGAATAAATGACCATCTACTCTATTCATATATAGATACGGTCTAAGATTAATACTATATAAAATGCAGTCCAACATACATGTTCATATAGTATGCGCTACGATATCAAGGTATATCTAAGTAAAAAATCTAAAGAACACACGAAATCTGAAATACAGGCCTAGAAATGATCTCAGTGCATATGAAAACCCTCACTATCAAAGATATCACTATCTCTTATATAAATAAGGATATCCTCACTATCACCCTAACCGTTGGTGGAGTCCGAGGCTCCTTCATCGATTGAGGAGGCTTCATCGTATGCTGAGGGGGTGTGGGCCGATAATGGAGGAGGGTAGTTTGTGTAGTCGATCTGGCCGCCAAAAAACTCATCCAAACCATCGGAGTCGTAGTCATCACCTGGAGAGTAGTCATCACCTAGGTCCTTTGGACATCCAACCCCCAGGGATCCTTGGGCTTTGCGTTTCCATGGTCTGAGTGGAGAACTTCAACATAATAGTTGGTGTTCCCCACTTCAATCACTTCAATGGTGAGAACATCTTCACAGCCTCCAAGGTCTACTCCTGCATCGCAGAGATAGTCGAAAGGCTAAGAGACTGGAGCCACCTCTGAGGCATGTACTTCCTTCTCTGGTGTAGATGAAGGAGTCTTTGGGGGAGTATTCTTTGTTGCAACTCCAGCAAGAAGGTCCAAGTCTGGAGAAACTCCAACCTCAGAAAGCTTCCGTCGCTGAGCCTGCGTAAGTACCATGGTGGTGTGTGGAAAAGAAAACTCTTGGAATCTACAAGTGAAAACAATTAATCAGATTAGAGCAAAGACATGTAGATTTTCAAGTAAGAATTATTGACAGAGTGTCAGTACTGAAACCCGCGCAAGGAATGAAGGCATTATAAAAAAAATGTGTGTCAAGAATTTAGAAAACATACTACTTGCAAGGGTCGCGGAAAATAATAGGCACTGCACAAAGACAACATCCACATCAAAATAATGCTTGAGAAATAAAATCAAACAATAAAATAGTAACAAGGGAACAAAATCCGAGACCACAAAATCTCTTCGGCTCCAGATCAAAACATGAAACCAAAACATGAGATTAAAACCCGAAACCAAAACCCGAGACCAACACAACACAACCCGAAACTAACACAACACAACCTGAAACTAACACAAATAATGAAGTCCACGCAGCCTGATGACGTTTGCCCCTTGTATGCACGAGACTTACGTCCTTGGTGTTCTTGGACAAACTTCAGAATCTTCGAATACAGTGGCGGCTTCGTGTCGTCATCATGCATCTTGATATCATTGAACTCGTCCAAGATACTCGTGGTGCTCTCATTCGGTATAAGAACATCCGCACACTCATGTTCCGGATCTTGAGTCTTTATAGTGTAGACAGATTGGGAAGGCAAGCTAAATGTCCTGTGAATACTATGAGAAGGCATGCTACTATCAGAGGGTGAGATACCTTCAACCTCGGCGGCTTTCTTCAAGCCCATTTTCTCCACCTTCTTGGCTTGGCTGATGCGAATTTGCTTCTCTTCCTTCCGTCTCTTTGATTCCTCCTTCTCCCTTTCCGCCTTTTCATCACGCGCTTTTGCTAGTTGCTTCTCACGTTCAAGCTTCTTTGTTATCTTTTTGCGTTGTTGTTCAGACATATGCACCGACACAGTCGCATTCTCAAGGTTCAGGCCTTTGGACTTCATGTCTTCAGTCTCCCTCTTGCAGACGACGAATATCTCCAGTTCATGAACTGGGCAAGGATCTGCAGGTGAGAGCTCAATGTACCAAGGGCACCGACAAAAGTGCAGCCTTGTGAAATCGCGTCGCTGGTTTGGAGTTAGAATACACTCCTCGCTTGCCGTGTCCAACCATTATCTGAAACGAGCTGGAAATTGGTCTTCTATAATTGCCCCTTTCTTCAACAATTCCTGGTAAAAGTATCTCACCACAACCCTGCACACAGCTTCTATGGTCTTCTCCTACTCTAGAAACTCCTGCTTGTTGAATTTTCCTCCCTTCCCAAGTATTTCCGGATAGCCTTACTTGCAGATTATCTGGCTTCCGACAAGAACAAATTTCTGAATGTCAATTATGACGCCCTGGAAGCCCGGTTGAGGAATCTGAAGACCGTCTTCTTCAATGATATTGGAGTACAGCTTTCCTGCTTCTTCTTCTAGTTGCAACAAAACCAACAAGATTTGCAGAAATCAGTCCCCTCAATTTGCACTCTCGGATGCGAAAGTCCCCTCGACACACCATGAATTTTTCTTTAGAGGCCTCAAATTATTAGCGAGGACGAGAAAACTCAAAATACTTGAGGAAAAATCAATCCCCCCTTTATGCACTCTCGGATCCGAACGTACCCTGAACACAACATGAATTATTCTTTAGAGACCACTAATCATGACCGGAAATGACGAATCTCAAAATGCTTGAGGAAAAATCAGCCTCCCCCATATGGACTTTCGGATCCGAAAGTACCCTACACACACCATGAATTATTCTCTAGAGACCACTAATCATGACCGAAAATGACGAATCTCAAAATGCTTAAAGAAAAATCAGCCTCCCCCATATGGACTCTCGGATCCGAAAGTACCCTACACACACCATGAATTATTCTCTAGAGACCACTATTCATGACCGGAAATGACAAATCTCAAAATGCTTGAGGAAAATCAGCCTCCCCCATATGGACTTTCGGATCCGAAAGTACCCTACACACACCATGAATTATTCTCTAGATACCACTAATCATGACAAAAAATGACGAATCTCAAAATGCTTAAAGAAAAATCAGCCTCCCCCATATGGACTCTCGGATCCGAAAGTACCCGTGGAGATGGATTTATTTTGATAAGAAATGGAATAATGCAAGTGAAACTCACGCCTGCGTAGAAGGAAGCAATTTCCACCCATAGTGAAAGGGCGGTAGTTGAGCAAGTGGTCTTTGGGAAGTTGTTGGCCTATCGTCGATCCTTGCTCATATTCCACCATTTTAACCACCGTTGCTTGTATTGGGCTGGAACTTTAGCCGTCGCTATGCACTGAATTTTTTCAGGAAGCATCTCCGGATTTGACATGTTGCAGTTGTAATCGGCAATAATTTGTCCCAAAACAATAAAAAATCAATATTAGAAGCATTTTTCTCCTAAAATATTAGTTTAATTAGAAACTTCCTTAAATATACGTAAATATCTTGTAGAAACCAGGATTTAGTGCAGCTTTTTAAGAACTAAAGAAAAAAATGCCATCCTACAAAAGTACTCTCGTATCCGAAAGTACATTGGGCTGTCTATACATTCTTCTAAAGTAGAGAGCTTTGCCACACTGAATAGATGAATTTCTAGTACTACAGAAGTACTCTCGGATCCGAGAGTACATCGTACGGTATAGATAGTTTGCTACACATAGAAGAGTTGATGTACCTCATTGATGAATCCCTCGCCATTTGCGGGGTCAGCGATGGCAAGCAATCGATCCATATTGGTGTGCAGGCATTACTTGCAAATTGCAATAACTTTGTAATGATGTATAATTTGTCCAAAAACAAAAAGAATTCAGGATTTGTAGCCATTTCATGCGCCGGAAAAGCATGTTTAATCATAGCAACAAGTTAAACTTCCCAAGATATTCTTTAAATATTTTCATTTTATGCTGCAAATTGAAAGATAGAGGAAAAAAGCAGGTACTACAGAAGTACTTTCGGATCCGAAAGTACACTGTACGATATAAACAATTTTCTAAATAATTAGCAAAGTCATATCTCATTGATGAATCCCTCGCCATTTGTAGTGTTGGCGATGGCAAGCATTCGTACATTTGTCATTGTCACCGTCCTACACAATGTAATATCCAACTTTCCAATAGGAGCCTCCATTGATTGGTTTAGAATGATGTGTGAGTTGCCAACACGATTCTTCCGCTGTTTCTATACCATCACGTGAACTCTAGGGTCTTTTGTAGGTTCTTCATCTTCTAGAGCTCTCTTGATATCCATGGGATGTATTAAGATTCATGATGTATCAACAAACCTAACATAAAAATGTCATTTTACCATTTCTATTCAATTCAAAATTTAGTACATATAACCTGCCTAAAACCTTTGGTGGATTGCCAGGTCATTTTATTCATTCATATAATTTTTTTGGTTAAAAATGTGCATCTTTTTGTTAAAAATGTGCATCCTCAAAAGGGCTCTCGGATCCGAAAGTCCCTTGAGGTGGGACTCAATTTTGCTCATAGTTTACAATCTCGATGAAAAAAATGACCTAATATTTTTTTCCTTCAAGATATGGCTTGTTATATGTTTTTGGAAAGCTCTAATTTAAGGCTTTCCAATGGTATATTACAATATATATTTGGGAAAAATCTCCATGTGTAGTGCCTATTTTTAAAATACAGGTGTTGGCATATGCCTCTACCTCCCCTCCTTTATTTTAAAAATAGGCACTACACATGGAGATTTTTCCCAAATATATATTGTAATATACCATTGGAAAGCCTTAAATTAGAGCTTTCCAAAAACATATAACAAGCCATATCTTGAAGGAAAAAAATATTAGGTCATTTTTTTCATCGAGATTGTAAACTATGAGCAAAATTGAGTCCCACCTCAAGGGACTTTCGGATCCGAGAGCCCTTTTGAGGATGCACATTTTTAACAAAAAGATGCACATTTTTATCCAAAAAAATTATATGAATGAATAAAATGACCTGGCGATCCACCAAAGGTTTTAGGCAGGTTATATGTACTGAATTTTGAATTGAATGGAAATGTTCTTGGAATCTAAGAAGGGGTCAAGTCTTGTAAATATTTTTGAAAAATAGTGGAGATGAAGGTGGCCTTTGGATTTCAATGGAATAATGCCATAAATGATTTTAGATCTTTAGAAGTGTGAAGGTATCTTAAGTGTGATGATATTTAAAGTATGTTGTTATATGTTCTTGATGTTGGTAATAGACACAAAGATTTTCTACATGATATTATATCACACGCATTCTCTTGATTGCCTATACAAAACCTATTGCTAGACAAGAGAGTGGACATGCCGTCATGCAACCTAAGAGAGACTATACATAACAAGTGGCTTCAACAGTCCCGAAACACGGGCGAATGTCTATACGCTGCAATTGTGGACAACATAATGCGAGCGTTTATGGAGATCACTCAATATAGAAGGTATCTAAAGGGAGGAAGGGCAGGCAAAGGACTAGACAAGGCAGAGCTCCGCCTCCGTCAAGTACAGCGGAGCTTAGACCCGGAAATGATAGCTGAGGCAATGAAGGCGTATCTCGGAGCTGGAGACGTGTTAACGAAGGAGAAGGGACTTGAAGGAGTAGAGATTTTCGGCTCTATGAAGAGGAAGCTTGATCTTCCTTTTGCTGCTCTCATAAGGTCAATTATTCCATCCCTACGATGGGGACTCGATCAACAAGGGCACGGGCGGCGGATCCAGGAGGCTCTTTCGGATCCAACGTGTTGTATACAGCACACCACGTCTGTTCAGGAGTCAGAGTGCGATCCATTCGAGTGGCACATTGCTCGCCTTTCAAATTGATCCGAACGAAAACGTCAAGCGCTTCAGGCGCGGACTTGTACGAAGTGTAACGCTAAGATCTCGAAGGAAGCTCAGGATATAGCGACACCTACATATTCCGGACACAAGAAGGATTATCACACCAGACGCTTGACTGTAGCAGAGTTTTGGTTCTGCTCTGATGATATCAACCAATGCGTGAAGGAGGGTCCGAAGTCATTTGTTGTGGATTGGCCGGAAATTCCTATGGTATGGCCAGTCAAAATAGGAACCAATCTCACTCGACAGGAGGTACTCTCCCTGGAAGAAGCGGGTTTCCAATGGCAACAGTGTGGCGCTGTATCACCATGCCGCCAATTCCAAGCAAATTCGAACTGGCCTCTTCTGAGATACCATTTCAAGGCACCAGCAGATCCTAATGCACACCTACGCTCCGAGGTGGGTATTCCATTCGCAGGAACTCTGATGCCCCAACTGTGGAGCATTGTAACAAGTGGGAAAGCACCGCTGTCATGGACCATTGCGGTATTACATGGATAACAACTATTCTGTATCCTGGATATGGTTGTGTTGTTACCCTTAACACGGGAAGGGGCAAGCTATACCGCATCACCATCGGGTGCTTTCCGGAATACACTTGCCTAGATTTCATCAAGATGCTTTCGGAGACTCTAGGGAAAAACAAGCAATGGAAATACTCTAAATATATTTATTATGTTATTCGGTACATGTGCAAGATGGATTCTAAAGAAGACTCCTTCATGCACGCTCCGAGTTAGAGTTTCAACGAGGTTATGGAAATCCTCAAACGAATGGGTGCCTTTTGAAGAATTATTCAGTTTATAACGTACAAGTAGCCTCCTAATGGACAATAGGTTACTATATCAGCAGTGTTTTGTTCTGGATTGGATTTGTCTTGATTTGAATTGCGAAAAATAAAGATGATATTTTTATATGCCATTATATACAATCAAATTAGGTGAGTTTTTTCCACAATAAAATAGAAATCTCTCTCTGTCCTTCTTCCCTATGACAAATAACTCCAATTTTCCGGTGAGAAAACTCAACAACATATCATTGAGTTCACTTGAATGTCTGTCCTCTGGAGGTGTATTTCGGATCCGAGGGTCTCCTTCAGGCAGAGCCAAATGGACTCTCGGATCCGAGATACACCTCCAACATTGCAAATCCAACTATGTCCTTAGGAAAAAATTCGATGCGCTAGAGGTGTATCTCGGATCCGAGGGTCCCCTTAAGGCACAGCTAAGGGGACTCTCGGATCCGAGATACACCTCCAACGCATCAATTTTTTTCTATTTAAAAAAATTAATATTAAAAATTTCAGTAAATTTCGTTAAAATAGGGTAAAAAATCATTTTAAACCAATCTTCATTTCAATAAAATCGGTGTATATATGATCAGTTTTTTTTAACTTCTATATTTAGAATTTTTGACAAAAATATCCTGAAAACCACGGAAATCTACAGTGATAGGTCCTTTACTAATTTTAGTAATTTCTCTCTTATTTCGTAAAAAATTCCCAAAATTTTCGAAAACTTGTCAAAAAACGAAGCGTTTTTCAAAAAAAAAAAAAAAAAAAAATCGTCAAAAACGCCTCCAGTGCTCTCTGCTCCTGCTCGCTACTCACAAGATAGCTTTGCTGGTTTGGGCTTCAAGCCACATTTGTTGGAGGAGAACAAAGATACTTGTATCAAGGATCTTATCAAAGCAGTTTAACATAAAAGTTTGCATAATACAACAACATAATATCTAAGTTGCAAAACATGTTAAAGTCTAACACTTATAACAAAAATTATAATTAGATTGTCTCAGTGATCTAAACCTTCATTCCTAAATAGTAGGCAGAATACATTTTATTTGGAATGGGTCCACAACTACAATGAATTTGAGTTCAAAATAATAGTTGGAATTCCAAATTTATGGTCTAATGAGCCATAAATTTCATTAGACAATCTCAATTAGAAATTAATTTTGGCAGCAAATACTAAATATATTACATTGTATGTAATATTTCCATACAGATGTTAGGGGTTAATTAACGCATTTACAATGGGCTGAGTTAATTTACTTAGAGCATCTCCTCTTCTACATATATTTATAGTTTATAAACCAGATTTTTTACGGCAATTTGTGAACATGGATGCTTGTCACTCCAGTCATTTCCTACTCATTCTTGGTCTCATTTTCAAGCTACTTAATCCCTAAAATTTCTTGGTGTTTTTGAAGCAAAATTTTCAAAGTTGGCTATTTTTTACTTCTGATTTGATACATCTAAATTTGAACATTTTTTAGTAGACTTAATCATTAAATCTTAAAAATTACCTTAACATATTATTCATACACTAAAATGAAACTGTTGATTTTCCTTCATTTTTGAGATTGCAAAGGTCAAATTATGCTAAATTTGTTTTTTAGCAATTACAGATTTTATTTTTTTTGGCAAACTCGGAACCTTGCCCCTTTAAAACTCATATACTCCAACTTGGATAACTTGGTAATTTGAGTAGGAATTTGATTTAGAACACATTACAATAAAAAGATTCAAAAAATATCTTTAAAATAAGAAGAATTTCCTCCTCAGATAAATAGAGAAAATAGGTTTGTCAATGAGAAATTCCTAAAAAATCTTAAATCCACCAAAAAATTCACACAATTAATTTGCAATAAAATCTTTTTCCTCGAAAACTTAGCCTCCATCCTGGCACATGGAGATGACATTGTCTTTTCGATGGTATTGGATATCCATTGCGATGCAAGTTTAGATGTTATCGCATACACTACAATTCTGTTGTTACAAATTTGATAACGAATTATGAGATTTCTCAAATGATAACAATGTGTAACAATTAAAAATAATTTTGATAACAACTGCATATTTGTCCTCATGCTAAAAATACCATTACTTTATCATTTGGGTATCATTTGACAACAAATACTGTCAAGTGGTAGCCAAACTGTTTCCCAATCAAAATACGTTATCAAAACATGTTACCGTACTAACCTTATGCCATGCAGCATCCTTCTACGGATGGTTTATCTAAAAGAAAAATATCAACACATATAACTTTGAGTGAGAAGCTCAAATTCGGTAATTTCTAGATTCAAATAAGGACTAAGTATGATTTGCTTGTGTGCTGTTGATCCCATGAATCTCCACAGAATGGCCAATTCTGTTTCAGTTTAATTTTTAATTTTTGAGGAGTAGAAAAGAATGCTCGAAAGGAAAGTTCATAAGTGCAAAGAGATCCCAATGCAGGCCCTGCTTTCGTCGGAGACTCGAAGTGCACATCCAATATGCTCAAGCCAGCCAGCCAGCCTCAGGAAGCAAGGAAGGAATTATGTGGCCAAAAGTAGTGACGTGCCGTGTAATTTGTAAAGGAATATGGTGGTGAAATCTAGGCCGGGGTTCGGCCAATTCAAGAACAGGTTGAGTACTGTACTAGTTAGTCGAGTCTGATTTGACCACGCCAACTCCAATGTTGTTGTAGGTGCGAATCCAATAATGCATATTGCACTGATCCATCCCTTGGTACTTGGAACCGGGCACCCGGTCGAATTAGGATCGAATATTGCGTTCTAGCGCGACTCTCGAGTCTCGACGCCGAATATCAGAGAAAATGTCTTCCCGTAAAAGTATTCATTTTATGCTCAACAGCGCGGCTGGTAGCTTCTACATATATCCGGCACAGTGCACTGGCTGGTGAGTGGTGAGGCGTGACTGCATGCACTGGAGTCTGCGACGCGGTTCAGGAATCCAATTCAAGTTTGGTCCTGGTCGTCGTCGTCACTGTTGTCGAGTGATCCGTCCATCCATCTTCTGTTCTGTCTAATCTATCCAGCTCCATCAAGTTCGCTGGGTTCTCCTTTTCAGTTTCGGGGTCTCAAATTTCTGCCCACTGGAGGGTCTACTCGTGGCCCCCCCGCGCCGGCTGTCCTGGGATTTGAGCAATATGTATTTCTAATCTTTTCACGTAGACTCATGAAGGAGTTCGTCCGATTGAATATCGAACGGTGGCTGTTGACACGCTTAAATTCGACCTCAGACGCTACCGGACCGCCGGTGTAGGCTGCGTCGCCGTTTTCTACGACAGCCGGCCAGACTCCAGTGTCAATCAGCAGACGCAAAAGTCGCCGGACTAGTCGCGCCCCTCCGGCGCTACAGTGCTCTTGACTTAACTGAGCGCAATCGATTCAAGGGGCTTGAAACGTTCGTGCTAAGTCCAAAATGAATTACTGTGTTGTTGCCTTGCTCTTGCATGTACCGGACGTGTGGTGTGATGGCCATACTGGTAAAGTAGTAAGTCGGCAAGGGTGAAATTCAGGTTGTGGACGGAGCCCCGCAATTCATCACAGCCTGGGTAAATCAGTGTGGCATGGTCTCGGCCGGGTTGAGGGACGAGACGTGAGTCTTCCGCTTTATGAAGCCGCTCCAGATCTCTCACGCCGTACGAGTTGACGAGCGTTGAAAGCGAGGCCAGTGGGTGTGGTTTGGAGCTCTGGGTACCCAAGTTTCAGAGGCCTTGCGATGTAACCAAATTCTCAGGTGATCTCTTTTGGAAGCGGTGCTCCTTCTGCAAGGACGTCGCCCGTATTCTTTAATTCCACACTTCTACAGATGCTTCCCGTTTGAACGCGTGGAACGTCGTCCAGCAGCTTGAGGCAAACTCCAAGCTTCCATGCTCAGAATACTTCCTAGACGGACTTCTTCTTCTTCTTCGCCTGCGCAGTGATAGTGCCTGAATCTTGAGTATGAAGCTGCTTCTGTGTCTTTGATTTTGATGATTTTCTGGAAGGAAGCTAGGGGTGTATGTAAACGAAGTCCTGTGACAATGTAAGAACTAGTCAAAGGGCCGGGTTTTTATCGCGAAAGAACGCGAGTACGAGCTGGTGTAGAGTTCTGCTGTTGATTTTTTGGAGCATCGGAGAACTGAAGTAGATCTTAGTATAACAGATGGGGTGGAGCAGTGAGGCTGGGCATGCTTCAATCAAGCGCTGCACCAGGTAAAGTTAAGGCATCTAGACTTTGCAACAACTAGTACTGGACACCGTACCGACAATTCGAGATATGGTTGTAGAACAGCTCTTAATTGCACCTTCCGAGTTGGATACAGGCAGCACGAACGAGATCAAACTGATCAAATTCAAGTGCGTTCGAACTCTGGCAGTGCTTGAACAATTTGAACTTTTTAGCGGTTTTGTAGCGTGCACGCCACTAGGACTAGGAGTTGTCGGTAGGTTGGGGTTGAGATTGTAAGAACTACGCGCAATATTATGGCGCCGGGACGTTCCAAGATTAGGACTCAAAGACGCAGCAACCTGGCTTCATTCCTTTTGGGGAGCTGCTTGCTGCTGCTGCTGGCAGCCTTGTCTATCCACGTCGGAGTTGCCGCTACAGCTTGCAGTGATCATGTCGAAACGGCAGCTGGAGCTGCCATCTCGTTCAATGAATTCGGATTTGCGGAATCGACCGGGCGCAGACTACTGGTACGTTAATTCTTGTGGCTGATCTATTGCGTCTTGTTGCATTACGTAGTGCACTAGTCATGTAACCATATCCTCTGGGAGGCATCACGATTAGGTGATGTGTACAGCAAAATTACGAATAAATAACGCAACTGACGCCGAAATTACAACAGGCTGTGAATGGCTCAACGCGGACTTTGATGGAAGATGCCGAGGTCCTGCTCGAGATAAAGCGAAGGATCACCGCAGACCCAGACAACACAACCTTCTGGTGGAAACGGCAAGGGAAGAACCAAGCGCTGAATCCGTGCAAGATGAAGAACGCCACGAAGCAGTATTGGGTGGGAATCGACTGCACAGACTTCGGCACGGAAAGGCGAGTCACCTCCATCGACCTTTCCAACAAGAACTTGGCTGGCACCCTGAGCCCGTTACTCGGCAAGCTCTCGAAATTGAAGCAGCTCAACTTGTCCAACAATCTCTTCACCGGGCCGATCCCGACGGAGCTCCCAACTGCGTTGGAAACCCTAGACCTCGCAAACAATCAATTGGAATCCCTGGTGCCGGCTTCATTCGGAGATTTGCAAAACCTTACCTCGCTCAATGTTGCGAACAACCGGCTCACTGGATCCATTCCGGTCTCGTTCGGAAGTTTGAAACTCTTGTCGACGCTCAACATGTCGGGGAACAACCTCACGGAGATCCCTCTGGAATTAAATTCGTGTCCGAGGCTCTCGGTGGTTGATTTGAGCCGCAACGGGATTCAAGGGATCATTCCTTTCCAGTATTTGGAGAATTTGACGACGCTTCATTTGCGAGACAATAGACTCCAGGGAAATTTCAGCGTGCTATTGAATACCTTCCCTCAATTGCAGGACCTGGATTTGTCGAACAACGAACTGAATGAATCCATTCCGGCGACGATGTCGACTTCCCTCATACAACGGATTGATCTTTCAGGGAACAGGTTAACAGGGAGTTTACCCGACGTCGTTGGCTACTTGCCTTTGCTTCATGAGCTCGATGTTAGCGGCAATGGCTTGAGCGGTGTACTCCCGACGACGCTCACTTTGCTCACTTCGTTGACAACTTTCAATGCCTCGCATAACGATTTTGACGGAATTTTGCCTTTGCTAGCTGGAATTCAGAGCCTCAGGGTTTTCGACGCTTCTTTCAACAATCTGACGGGCGCGGTCCTTAAGGATTTCGTCAACTTATCCACGCTTGTGTATCTCAATGTCTCCTACAATAACCTAAGCGGCGAGGTTCCGTCTTTCGTCGAACGCGATGGGGTGAATAGAAACAGCTTTCTTCAGAACATTGCTCTGTGCGGGGAAAGTATAAACAAAGTGTGTGCTGGGAGCTCTAAATCGAACTCGACGAGGACGATTGTTTCGATATCGGTCGGGAGCTCGGTAGCGTTCTTAGCGGTGGTGGTCATCATGTACTTATGCTGCCGCCGGCATTACGGAGGAAAAGCCCGGAGCTCAGCTAGCGTTTCAGCTGAGCTTGACGTGAAGCTCACTCCGGAGGAAGTCCGAGGCGCCACGCAAAACTTCAACAATCGCAACTACGTCGGCGTGGGAAGCATGAGCACCGTGTACCGCGGCGTGCTCCCGGACGCCACCGTGGTAGCGGTGAAGCGGCTCGGCATTCAACCGGGTGAAGTCAATGAACCCGGGGAGAAAGTTTTGGGCGAAGGACTCGCAAACCTAGCGCAAGTTCGCGACTGGACGCTTGTCAAGGTGGTGGGCTATTGTTGCAGTCCGGACGTGAAGGCACTCGTGATAGAGTACATGCCGAACGGAACCCTCAACAACCTCATGTATCCTCCACGGGATGCACAGGTCGTCAGAGAGTTCAACTGGACTCATCGCTTCAACGCGGCCATCGCCGTGGCGCAAGGATTGAAATACCTCCACCACGACTGCCGCACCTCCACCGTTCACGGAGACTTGAAGCCCAGCAACATCCTGTTTAGCGCGTTCATGGAGGCGAGGATCGCCGACTTCGGCGTCAAGAGATTGTTGGCTAGTCACGGACTAGGCGTCGGCGCTTCCCTTACCAGTGGCTACACGGCTCCAGAATTAGCCTCGAGCGCTCAGGAGGCCACGATCAAGGGCGACGTCTACAGCTTCGGCATCATTATCCTAGAACTGATTTCAGGGCGGAGTCCACAGTCGCTCGAGGTGGGGCAAAGGCTGCCGCAATGGATCCGCGCAACCATATCAAACTCCAAATCGCTGCACAACGTTCTCGACCCAATCCTCATGAGCGAGCTGCGCGTGCAGCAGCAGAGAATGGCGATGGTGCTGGGAGTAGCGCTGCTTTGCACTCGCGACGATCCGCAGGAGCGGCCCTACATCCCCGAAGTGCTGAAAATGCTCAACCATATCAAGACGAGACCGCAGGACGGGAGTCGCCGCGGCTCCCGCAGATTACGAAGCAGTCGTAGCACGCAGCAACGTAATCAGGAGATTAGACAAGAAGTGCCGCTGGGGATTGAAATAACTCCATCGCCTCCGGCCACTCCGTCGTCCACTCCGCCGCTCCCCACCAACCCATCTCTCTCACACTGGACGCCTAATTCGGCCGAAAATCGATGAGCTCCCACGCAGGCCATTCCCAACATCCTTCTGGAAAGAGCTCGCAACTCTCTGGAATCGTCATCTCCCCTCATTCCTTGAGAACTGAGGTCAGTAAGCCCGCCTGTTTCTCTCCGTCGTTCCTCATTTCTGATCATATTGGGTTTGCTAATTCCAACTAGAGTAGATGTAACCTCTGAGCGCATGAACTCGGCTCTAATTTTGATCGCTACTGGCTGCTGCAGGTTAAGCTGGATGGTGGCTGAATTTGTAACTAATTCCACGATTGTTCAGGAAGCTTTCATGAATGTAGTTGTAGATAATTGAATAGATGCTAGATTTTAACGGTTACCGATACTTCCATGATGCAGCGAAATGGTCTGGATCATGCTGTAGAATAGAATTGTGAGGTGCTCTGGTGCGAGCCTGGCTAGAGAGGAGCTGCAACAATGTGTGTGAAATGCCGGAATTTGAAACATCGCATATTTGAGCACTGAAGTTCTCTTCAAATTGTCATTTGCATCAATGATTGCATGTTCATCAAACCAGTGTGACAATTATGCCCTTGGCCCTCGCACAGAATTGGATCCAAGCTACAAAGCACCTGGACAAGATAACCAAGAGATCGTAACAAGGACGGAGTTCTTGAATCTGGACTGCTGATCACCTGAGACTTGAAAGCTGCGGTCAGTGTAAAATTCAGATACTTTATTCATAAATTATAAACTAAAGAATTTCTAAACCGTATCACACTGGAACTTGCCACTTCCAACATGAATCAGGGATGTTTGTGCTTATTCCAATAAATGACCAAGCCAAACGCCATCAACGACATGATCACAACCTGCGCACATAACACAATCCCTTCAACCATAAATTACCTTCTTCAACATCACGTGACTTCTTCATAGCCAGTTGGAAATGTAGTTTAAAAATAATTTAATAACAGGAGGAACAAGATAACGTCTACTTAGATCTAAGATAGTTAATTACAGTCTACGAATAAATTCAAGATTAGTTTACCAACTGATTTTCCACAGGAGTTGGGATAGGTGACTCACAGATATGGCGGAGGGCAGACCAACATTTGGATCTGGGAAAAACTTGTTCGCCAATGCGAGACCCAGCAAACTGCTCTGCATACCTGTAAATACAAACACGACCATACTCAAATTGGAGAACCGTGAGTAGCTCCTCTCTGAAGGCTATGTTGGAGCCTCTTGAGCTTTCACAATTGTATGCACTAATCGAAATATGTTCAACGGGAGAGCGTCACCAAAAAGAATCATACAAGGATTATATTCCTGAGAAGGTTTGGTATACACTAATACCTGTTTCGAAGGAGATGGTTCTTGCCAGGCCAGTGAGATCAGGAGCATTTGGAAACGTAGCCTCAGTAACCTTGTAGCCAACAATGAAGGCTGATGTGTGAAATAGTACAACGGGCAGAAGAATCTCTAGTCCAAAAGGTGAGCGGATTGCATGGATGTTTACAGCCAAAGGCGAGCCAATACAGCAACATGTCGTCAATAATGACAGCAAGGGTAAAATAGGGCGTATCAACCTTGTAACCTGGGGCACAAATCTGCAAAAGTTAAAATGGTTATGTTACCATCCATATTTAAATACTTCGTAACAAACATCTGTAAAATCCTTTCAATCCTTTCAATATATATATTTTTTTTGAAGTCAATTGTGAACGCACCTGTTAAGGAAGAGGCCAGCAGCAACAGGAACCACAACGATCTCTGTAATATTGGTGATCATACCCACAAGATCAATAGGCAAGCGCGTGCCCAAGAGCAACAGAATGAGCAAAGGGGTTACCACCACTGCCAAAGCTGTCGAAAGAGCTGTCATGACAATACTCAGTGGGGCCAGTTTGGGCTCTGTGAGAAACGTTGCATAATTTGACAACTGCGCACCGCTAACACATGCACACAATATCAAACCAGAACCTGCAAGACCAGGGCAACATACCATGTTACTCTAACATACCGTACAATACTGAGTAATAAACCAGTTGGTCATAACTGGAAGGCTTATATTGCATTAATACAAAATCTGGCTTGCTACTCCTGATGGAACATGATGATAATCCTGGATTTATATATGTCTGAAGATTTCTGAAACTTCCAACAACAAATTTCATCAACAAGCTCATCACCAACAAATCTCCAACTCAATTGCAGCTAATTTTTTCCCCTCACCAACTGCTTCAGGTAGCGGAAGAAGCCGGACAGATAGGGCGGCGAACACCACGCCAAGCAGCGGCTTCAAAACGTACTGACCAGCCAACCCCAGAGCTATTGGCCCAGGTCGTTCAACAGCGTGCTTAAAGTCCTCAATGCTCAAATTGATACCCACTGCGAACATCAGAAACCCCAAAGCAGGCGCATAGTACCTGCAAATAACGATGTCTAAGAATTCAACACTGCACACAACCAAGTAACCCTGCACATTGTCCTTCTGCGCAAGAGCAAGAAAATTTTAATCCTATGACGGAAGAAAGCACGTGCTTATGACATTGAAAGACCAATCATTCCGGAAGATGGCATCCAGGTTTAAGGTTTAAGGTGGTTTCTCTTACTTGGTGGTGAACCATGTGAAAGACGGAGGGTAAGAGAGCGCCAGAACGGTGCTGAACAGCACAGCGTGGGGGATGTACACGTTAACATGCTTCAAAGCGTCCTCCCACTTCTTCAAACCCGTCAGCCCAGGCATGGCCTGCAATAGCCAGGGTTTAAGAGTTCAGTTCTACCCTGGATCTAACATTGTAAGAATATGACGAAACTAGAGTGATGGCCATATTCCATACCTCCTGAGTTTTCTCATTTTGATCTGCAGCGCCAGCGCTGCACGTAACCTTCCCCGTAGGAAGTGCTCTTCGTATCGTCTTCCTGCCATGGCCTACTCTAATTCCGAATCATCATATGGCTGTCAGTTTGAGGTAGCAGATCAATTAATTTATTCCACAATCGGCCTATGCTAGAAACGCAGCGCATGTGAGGAACAGATCAAGGCGATAAATTAACTACTGTAATATAGTTCGTAAACTATACCAAGGGGATTGAAAGAAGTCACATCAATTTGCCGCCAAGAAGTGCACTGTTTCAGGAACCTTGGTTGCCCTGCCAAAGTATAGAAATCATCTCAGAAGGGTAAATCGTTCTTAACGACAAAGACACTAACAAACGCGCATTGCTAGTTATATCTGCAATTCGACAAGCCAGACTGATTGGTTATGCAGAAAAAATAAACTGCTTCTCATACCTGCACGACTTAGGCGAAGTAGGTGGGCATACCACCTAGTGCACTCGTGGTAGTGCAAGACAGTTTTCCGACAAACCCAAAAACTAAAACAATCTTAGAGTCCAGATCTCATAGCTCACTATGCTATGCACCATCAGAAGGCCTGGAGCATGGAAAACCGTGGTGGCACTATTACGAGCACAAGATCTCAACTACAAGAATCAATTGAAAGTAAGAATTCAGATTTGAATATTGCAGCTACCTTTCAAATGTAATTGTATACTACGAGCGTAGCTCCTGCGCTGTAATGGCCCATTCCTCGCTCCCGAAGCGTCAACACTGACGTTTGCTCCTCGGTGTTGGAGGCATAGCGAGCTCCACTGTGCTGTCATTCTAGTGAAATACTGGGTACTTTTCAAATTCTGCCCTGCACTCCACGTCCCAATTCGTGAAACATCACTCAAAAGCTGCAAGATCCGGGCCGATATCCAATTCTATACATCGCTCTCTCTAAAGGTATTGGGAGTTTCAAATGATCAAGCCAAAGTGACTGCGATAACACCAACATGTTTTTTGGCTCAATCCAATTCATTTCCCTCAATCCAGAATTCCTATCCAAAACTCTGCGTGAATACCTCCTACAGACTCCTGCCAACACCGTGCAGTACAAACAGGACATTGAACAAAACCAATGAAAGAAACATTTAGAAAACAACATCACAGACAAGTTTGATTCTCCAGAGTGCCATGCGAGAATCAAATAAGTTACCTGAAGATCGACTTAATGGCGACTTAATCCTGCACTCGATTCAAAGCTGCTTCGAACAACGAACAGTGGGTCGTAATCGTTAAACAATATCTCAACGACGTTGGGATAAGTCAGACAGCTGCAAGAAACCTAAAGGATCCCATCCTCGATCACCCCGCAAACAGAGAACTTGTGAACCATTGTACTAAATGCGCATATATTAATGTATGTGCAGAATCCACCCCGACGATGCTCTTCATCTCCCAAATCCCTCTCAGCCAGGCGATGCATGAGATCCCTCTTCCTCGATTCCTCGCTGACTCGACAGAAGACCCACCATAATTCAACCGCCGGAATCACCTCCTCCCACTGTTGTATCCTGGTGCAATAATATCCTGGTTTAGTTAGCATTTCAGTCTGCATGCGGTTCTTGGGAAGATGGTACGTAATTCACTATTAAAATATCAATGACGAGTTCTGACACGGACTCATAGTCAGCAATATGGCACGAACTTATTGAACGTGTAAAACGCTCGGCACCCACTTGAGGGTGGATTCAGCACCGAAGGAGCTCATTTACAGTACAAAAAACACACAACTCGTTGAAAGGGTCAAAATTGTGAATGTAGATATGAGGAATGGAAAGCCTCATTCCTAAATGTACAGATGTTAACATTTTGGATGACCAAATCATTCGTGCTGACTACCTTCTGTCAAATTTAATTTCCAGCAGCCCCCAAGCTATGCACAGAGGAGCAAACCTCAAACTACACCTCAAATTACCCTCAACAAACTTGTCACCTCCTACATCAACCTTCGCCGATGTGCTGAAACAACACCAATCTAAAAACTAAGTAATGTACATATCATGAGAGAATAAGATCTTATTATTCATTTCCACGCTTCTACTCAGAATAATTTAACATCTCGCTCAAAACCATGTTTGCCTCGTCCGCAACAGGATCTTCTCCCTTCGAGCTCCTCTAGTTATATCCCGTAAATGCCAGCCTGAAGATGGTACTCCTACGTTTTGTATGCCCAACCATTATGAGAGAGAAAAGTTTGCACGGCTTCTTTGATGGCTAAATTTGGAGCTACTTGGTCTGGATGCAATGTTGCTCTTGTGAGTGGGTCAAACTTCCCAACCTGCATCAAATCAATCACGTTGTTACTTTACAACATCAAAAAATGTAACAAAAGACAAAGCCCATCACAGATGGAAGTAACAAGGCATGGAATAACCAAAATAAATAAATAAATAAATAAAATCCTCTCCAGAGTCATCTGCCCTCTGCGAAGCAACCACCAAGGCCAAATCAAGTTAGCTGCACAAGGCAATACTAATTACAAGTCGTCACAAGTGTATTGTAAAAAGAAGATAACACTAACCTTCTGAAGATGCTCCATTAAAACAGCTCTCTCGTATGTCACACCACTTGGGGTAATAACAGGATCTCTGAAAATATCCATGCTGATTTGACAGCACAAGTAATCAGGTACCTGCAGGACCAGCATAAAGTACATTATGAACCTAGCTTTTGAAAGCACATTCTTCTGACAGATCACTAAAACAGCTGGTAGTGTTCGCCCAATGTAGCAGTCGAATTGTCGGGAGGATTTTTTCAACGTCTAAGAGAATCCAAGACGATCTAGAAGAGGTTAGTAATACCCACCTCGCCAGGCCTGTCCGGAGCACCAGCTTTGTCAAAGACTTCCTCCATTGTTTGGACACGCTTTTGAAACTCTTCAGTGAGTTGGGAAACCTCGGCCTTGCGCCGCTCTTCAGGGGTAGACTGCAATTCCATGGCTGGAAAATAGGCATTTTGAAGAGCGCTCATGACCCCTTCATCATTAGTCAGATCAATAATATCATTCGAATCGTCCCTGTAGCCAGGTTGTACATGCTCTGTTGCTGCTCCTGATTTTTCATAAGCTTGTTTAAGCTTGTTTTCATAATCTTGCTTGAGAAGACCAAATAAATAATCCCTGCATATTTCACGAACCACTAAATTATTAAAAATCGCCGTGAGCCATTAAAGTCAGGAACACAAATAGAAGCAGGAGCACCAATGCCAATCTTTACCTTAATAAACCCTCAAAAATACTAATACCCCTAGCCTGCTAATTTTATGGAAAACGGAACACTTTCATTAAGTTCAATTATGCATCACAGAAACCTACATAGTTACAGCCAACTTCTTGCATACACCAAGAGTATCCTCAGGCAACCGAGAAAACCTGCAGATCTGCTGATCTGCAGGTCGCGTCCTTAGAATCGAACATGAGATTGTTGATTTGTTTTACTAAGAAATGTCCAATATTCAAGATAAAGCAAACAATATGTTCGGTCAGCATAAACCGGTACGCACATAGTCAAAATCAACTCAGGAAAGAAATGCCTACTTCAATTCACGTTGTTGGCGCTGCCTATTGGAAGCTTCAGCCACCCACTCTACGTATCGAGCTTTCGCAAGTTCTTGCCAAATTTCTTCTACCATATAACTACTGCCGGTGGCTCCCCTTCCCAGATCTAAAGCCTGTCAATTCACAAGAATGTAAGGAAGCCAAACATCGTATAATTGTCCTCAACGCTGCTCTAAAAGAGATTTCCTGAAATAGTATCCAGTTGAGGTTCACATACATCCTTGATTCCAGAGATGATCACAGCAATAAGAAGGCGTCTCCTAAGAGTACCTTTTCAAGATGCTTAGTTGCCTCATGATACTGACGCCGTTCCAACAAAGCCAACCCCAACATATAATGTGCCTGCACGATGAAACAAAACTCCAGCTTGATCAACAAAAAGCTGGATCAACAATGAAAATAATCTACACCAGGTGATAAAGCTCAGTACTTGCCCCCTCTAATAAAGAGTCACAAGAGCATCATGATCAAAGGCATGTACCACAATAGCTACAGAGCTTGGGACTACAACACTTGCATAAACTTTGCATATCATGACCACACATACCTTAGTTAAGCTATTGTCAAGGTCCAACGCCTTCAAACAGTCATTTTCAACTTGATGCCATTCACTGCAAAACTCAAATAAATCTATGCACTTAATGAACGAGATGAAAAGAATCATGAATAAAACTGTATCCTACAGACGGCTTGCCATTTTGCTTGTACCGGGTAACTGTTACTGCAAAAAAAACCTAATATAGAGGCACAGAAGGTAATAAACAAAGAACTACAATGACATGCACTGACCAGAGCAATCGGCCTCCTCTAAGATACATGCGATCGAGAGGGTACATGATAGGCATTGGAATAAATTCGTTTCATAGGTAGAGAGAATGAAAAAGGAAAGACAGAAAGAAATAGGGGCCTTACTTTCGTTTCTTGTGACAGAGAGCACGATTAGTCCAATATGCAGGAACCTTTGGACACAATGTAATTGCCTGTCATAGACATAGAAAAAGGATTTACATCGAAACAGTACATTAGAATGATACAGGGTGGAACCTGAAGCTAATTCTGCGGACAACGTTGATTCTTTGTTGAAAATGTATCATCAAAAATTTCAAACAATGTTTCCAGCCTACAAGAGACCACCAACGTCGGTGCACAAAGAAGCCCTCTGCAAGACTATTACCAGAATGCTGTTCGCAATCTCACTACAACAGGGACACTAAAACTTCTGACAATCAGGATAATTAGTCGACAGCAGAACCAAAAATGCTTTTCAGATAAAATATGAACATACCGCCAAACATACAAGGATTTTTATTTTGGAAGTAAAATTACCTGTGTGTAGGCTTCGATAGCGGCTCCAAGCTTGTCCTTCTTGAAGTATGAATTTCCCTGATCTTTTAAAAGCTCAGCCTGTTCTTTCGGAGAACTTCCGAACATTCTCGCCATCACCGGAAATAACTGTAACCTCTCTGATATTTCTTAAATCTCCAAAGCGTCGAACTTGCTGTTTCTGATATGGTTTTCAACGACACTGCCGATCTACGAAATATATGTATCGATGAGATCTAGGTCACTCAATGATCTCGGTTTCCTCGACGCTTGCAAACTTTTGTTGATCACTGCTACATACAATCTCCGTCATCACTGCACAAGGCAAAGAAATCAGGGCTCGATCAGTTCCTACATTGTAAACTGCAACCCACAACCTGCATTCAGTAGACACTGAAATAGTATTGTCGACGACAAGTGAGCAGAAGGCATTAAGAATAAAGGTAAAAATGTTTCTACTATTCCAATACAAGAAGTGCTCATTGAGCTTCGAAGTTTTCCAGTACACGGTGTTGACGCGTAAACCCGGGTCCTATTAAAAGACAGACTAGACCCTTGAGTGTGCCCGACTAAGGAGTTAGATAAAGATGTAAAAAAGGAAGCGAAGAAGTCCAAGTAGTCGTCTGAATCCTCTCATGAAAAAAAGCACGATAAGCTAATTCAAAATAGTGAAAATTACCACTATGACTGCCTTGTGATAAGCTACTACACTGAGAGCACTGAAAGGAAGCATACGTAGGATAAATAACCTAATCCTTCAAATTATAGAGGCTCTCTTCCCAAGCGATTCAAAACATAAATGCTGGTATCCTCGCCTGCAGTGGAGGATTACATGTACTGAGAAGCTGAAGCTCCGCCTAAGGCATTGAACAAAATTGTAGGACACCATGTGGCTTCTCTACACCTTACAGGTGGTTCCAGCGAGCCCTAATTTCAATTAAATTATCAGGAGGATCTGCACTTGCTGAGCAACTTTGCAGAAGGAGTTCTAAAATGTTCAATTTCACAAGCACAACTGTAGACCTAGGTTTAGAGATCGCAGGACGCTCCTACGCACAGAGGAGCACAAAATCTGAATGCAAACTAGTTGAGTTGCTGGAATCTTTGATCGCGAATCACCAGCAGTTTACAAAGCAAACTAGCTCTGTAATTCGTAGTATAGAAGCACGAAATGAATACTTTACTGTACATCTCGATTCTGAGTATGGTCGACCTGCCCACTACCGCACTGTGCACGGGCCTTTTCCTAAGAGAATTCAAGTGAAAAAAGAAGATCCAACACGACGAATCTTCAGGCTTCACGTCGTCGTGGACAGCAGGGGTATATCCAGCAGACTGAAACACTCTGAAGCTGAATTCGCAACACAAGAGAATAGAAAGCAAATGCTATGGCTGAATCGGTCGACGAGAGGCAACAGAGAGAGATGGAGAAGTCGAAAGTGATAGCAATGAGTAGCATGTGAGATGATGTACCTGTCATTGAGCTGAACAGTGTCGACAGTGGCGAAAGAGAACGACAAGGATGGAACGCGAGAGAAAAGAGGTGGGGGAGAGAAACGAAACCCTAAAACAGAGTGGCCAGAGAAGTGAGGGTAGGTAAAACGTTAAGGGCGGGGGAGGAGAAACGAAAGGCAGCGAGGGAGGGAGGGAGGGAGGGGAGGGTGGAGTGGCAACAAGGAGCCTTGAGGTAACTTAGGTGGTAGAATGGGAGGTTGAGCAAAAACCCTTGGACCCGGACGGAAGGAAGGGTAGATACTAGAGAGCAAGGAGAAGCTGAGCCTGAGCCTGAGCATGAGAGAGAAGGGACGAGGCTGAGGGTGGAATCCGGAGGGAGGGAAGGAGCGAGTGCGGAGAGGAGGACGGTGAGGAGGGGCCCGAGGGGGATGCTGAATCCTGATGCGGTGGGGGAGGGGAGGACCCACGCGCATTGAGGTGGTGGAAGAATGCCAAGGAACCAAGCAACCAAGCAACCAAGCCAAGGGACGAAGGGACGTGCGGAGGGAGGCAGACACAGTGGACAGCCCACTCACTCCCTCCCTCACTCACTCACTCGGACACGGCCTCAGCCCACGTGGCACGCCCATACCATATATCATCATTCCTTCCTCATACAATTTCAAACTCTATTCTCATACAATCTATTTTCTTCACTTCATCTTTTTGGGCCTACAACTAATTCCAAAGTGTTTTCAGCTGCGCACTTACAGTGACAAAATCACTTTGGATTGTGGACATTTGCATGAAGCTTGAAAACATAATATTCTCCTTTTTTTTATCAAAGAAAGAAAGAGCAAAGGAGATTGATGTGAACATTAAATGTATGTTTGTTTCACTTCAAGGCCCGTATCCACAAAACAAAGGAATAAAAATAAAAATAAACTACTTCCCATTTTGAGAATAGTCTACATTATATTCACAAGCTATTAGTAATAAAAAAACTAAAAACTAATTCAATAAGGACTAATGTATATGATTGATCTGAGTTCCAACTCTGATAAACTCGTTTGAGGAGATGTTACAAATGTAGTGGTTTGGCACTACTACTGCATCAGCAATCGCAGGCATAAAGTTATTCCAACAAGCGTGACCTCAACAATGCTACCTTAGCATATGTAACAAAGTAGCTTTAATTACTGAAAAATTAGTTCTCATTAACCCCTAAAGTTCTAAGAGAGCCGAAATGGCTTTTTCCGATTTTGGTAAGGCCACTATGGGTGCATTCTATTTTTAGATTTTTGGAGACTTTTTAGGGTAGTTAGATGTGGACAGTAGCTTTCCAAAAAGTTGCTACACGCAACATTTGGACTCACGGTTCATGAGTTAGAGCGTTTTAAAGATTTCAGCCAAACTATGGGCAAGCTCTCAGCCATTTTGAATGCAGCAAATTCTACCCAAAACTGCCCAAAATTGCAAAAATCTGCAAAAATCTGCAAAAATCTGCAAAAGACGAAACTTTGAAATTTCACCAAAAATTGAGATTTTGATATTTTTTTTAAATAAAAATTTCTATGTATAGAAAAAGCAATAGAGCATGTTTCCACTGTTCGGATTTTTCATATGCTATTTTTATTGCCAAAAAACGGCCTTTGTTTCTGAATTTCAGCATACCCACTAGCGGAAAATGATTTTTTGGCAACCTTCCACAACATTTTTTGAATATGATATTTTTTGGACATGTACCTAACTCACTTAGGAACAATAATATGGAGAGACTCATTCCATATCTACTTTAAAAAATGGTTTTTGGGACCTTCAAAACTCTGCTGTCACCTTTTTGCGCAGGGAAAAAAAACTTGTTTTTCAACTTTGAAAGTCATGATCTTGCAATCGGTGAGGAATGAGTGTGTGATATTTGGTGGACATGTAGACATAAAATTTAACTACAAGACGGTTAGATGTACTAATTAAACCCTAAATTCCATGCCCGTTTTTGCCAATTTCACTTCTAAATGCTGAAAATTTCAAAAAACCCCTATTTTTTATTTATTTTTTTAGATGCTAAAATTCTAATCCCATATATATTATGATTTATCATGTTCACTAGAAATTTTTTGTCAAAAAATATTAAAAATCCTAATTGTCGTAGCTTGCCGAAGTTCCTACAACCTACTTTGGGTTTTGTGGAATTTTAGGGGTTAAGACCCCAAGTTTGCAAAATCCACCTTGCTTTGAAGAGGGGTTGTTTTGAGGCAGTTTTGATGAAAAATACCCTTAGAACTTTAGAGGTTAAAGGAAATCTTCCAATTGAAGTATAAGTTGGTGATTTTTAAGTCTTCTTTTGTAAAGGAAGATAGACATAGCAGATTGTATGGCAATGGTATTAATGTTTTTAAAGGTATTTCTAATGATTAGTATATGTTTCTAATGATGGTATTAATGTTTTTAAAGGTATTTCTAATGATCAAGTGTTTTGTGAGCAAAAGAAACCAAATTCAAAAGCAAAGTAGATGTGAGGCTCTTTTGAAGCATGAAAATTTCCTATGTGGTGCTAAAGTTAGAGCTACATCCGGTAATATTTGACTAATATAGAGCCTTAAATCATACCAAAATTGTTGAGTTGATGCTTCACGGGTTAATTTAAAAGATATATATATATTGTTGCCTACATGTGAGTAGTACATATAGCCATGTATCAATTGCATGAATTGCATATATGACAAATAATAGAAGAATATCTTTGCCATTATAAGTAATAAAAATTTGTTACCATCATAAACAATAACACCAAAATCTACAAACTTCTTGGATATAAAATCTAAATTGATCCCTGAATGCCTTTAAAGGTTTCAGATCCAAAATTGCCTTTCAACATTCTTTGTGACGCAAGCTAATTTTTTTAATTTCAGTATGAAAAACAACACTATTTGCAAGGTTGCACTATGTTGAAAACAAATTCCTTCCAATCATTTATAAAGCTGAAATCTCATCTTCAATGAATTTGCAAAAAATATGCTTTACAATTTTAGAATAGACAACTTTATGTTCTATAAGAAAAATGATTTGTGAGTCTAGACACAGAAAAATCAAAAAATGAAACCTTAATTTTCATCTTCAAAAGATATGTAAATTAGAATAAGGTAACAAATAAAGTGAAAAAATAAATTGCTAATTATGTTCACATCAAAGTAGACAATATCAATTCCAACAATGAAAATGTTGCAACAAGTATCTTTAGATTTCCCAATTTTTTATTTTTAAAAATTTGTTAAAATTGAATTCAAAATGAGTTGTTACAATCATGTATTAATGAAGAATTGACCAAATTGCCCACACAGCATGACTTCTCATGTCTCTTACCTCGGTCTATTTCCGAAAGGGGTGAGTAGTTTGGTATTAGTGGCCCTTTGTCTGGCGGGCATTGGTTCATTAACCATACGAACAGACACTGTATTCACGCCGGCCCTATTTTGGGTCCGGAGTTTTTATCTATCTATCTATCTATCTCTTACCTCACATTTTGGAAGAAAGTGGGAATGAAGTGGCTCAAAGCTTTCCCATGTACAAAAGAAATCTCTGTAAAAGGATGATTTTTGAATCTGATTTTATAGATTTAAAATTTGGAACAAAATTTTGCATTACTTGTGGAATCCATGTGAGGAAAGAAACTTTTACATGACACATGGGAATGTGATGAAACATTAAACTTTTGCATTACAGATGGGGATGGGAGGATACAAAGCTGCGCAGACTCACTCAACTAAGTTAAGCTACATTATTAGGTCAATGCTCATGAGTCATGCCCCCAAAAGGGCCCTTCCACTGCACACAAAACAGCGACCAGGCGAACGGCGCGGGAACGAGCGAAGGGAACGAAAAGGGAACGAAGCAAGCAGGGCCGTTGGATAAGGGATCCCACGGCAGGGCGCGACGAGAGGGTGAAGGAGGAGGGAAGGCAGGGGCAGTGAAGAGTAAGTTAGAGTACAGGCTTACACTTAGAGAGAGGGTTGTTGCTCAGGGTTTAGGGTTTTAGGGTACCGAGAGGGGGTTCTAGGATTCACCTGCATACCTCCACCTGCATCCGCCTTCTGCCCCCTTGCAATTTCATCTCCGCCTACTCTACTTTGCATTGCCCGAGCCGGTACTCAGGACTCTCTCGCACTCTCGCCACCGCTGGTCGCCATGGGGAAGGAGGTGGCGGGCAAGGTCAAAAATCGGAAGCGCAGGCACGAGGCGTCGCAGGATGTGCCAGCCGGGGAGGAGCTCACGAATGGCTCTGCGGAGCCCCCGGTTGAGGCTGCGCACCCGGGCGATGGCGATGGTGATGGTGCTGAGGGCGGGGTTGGGGACGGGGAGCCTCTAGTGGAGGGTGAGGATGAGGAGGAGAAGGCGGAGGACCATAGGGATGGGACTGGTGGCAAAAAGAGTAAGAAGATGAAGTTTGATATGGAGACGCTAGGAGGTGGAATTGCGCAGGTTGAGGGGATTATGAGTACCTCTGCTTTTGAGTCGTTGCCGGTTTCGGAGCCTACAAAGAATGCGATTAAGGACACCGGCTTTACTCACATGACTGAGGTACGCTCTTAGGTGATTGTTTACGTCGCTGAATTTGGTGGTGGATGCCTCTTTTATTGAGTTGTCGTTTTCAATTATGGGGATTCAGGTTTAGGGTTTAGGTTTTTGCTGAGCCATGTAATCGTGAGCGAGCGGAGGGTTTTCTTACGTGAATTTGCGTGTTTTCCATCTGTTGAATGAGACTTTGAATGAATGCTGCAGATCCAAGCTCGCTCAATTCCTCAGCTCTTGACTGGTCGTGATGTTCTGGGAGCTGCAAGAACTGGTTCTGGGAAAACACTGTCGTTTGTGGTGCCCGCTGTTGAATTGCTGTTTCATGCGCATTTTATGCCGCGAAACGGGACTGGTGTTATTATAATCTCTCCTACAAGAGAGCTGGCTATGCAGGTTAGACATTCTTCCATTGTAGTTCAATAGATTTTCTCACTTAGTTGCTGTCTAGGCTTTCGGCGGCACTCTACTCTTCACAATCAACACTCTTGTTACTCATGGTGTACTCTGATTTCCCGGCCTTTTTTTCGTGTTTTCCTTAGTCAAATTTTCCCTCGTGCAGATTTATGGAGTTGCGCGAGACATCCTAAAATATCATAAGCAAACACACGGTATAGTCATGGGAGGGGCGAACAGGAGAACCGAGGCTGAAAAGTTGGCGAAGGGAGTGAATTTCCTGGTCGCAACTCCAGGGCGCCTTCTCGATCATCTTCAAAACACTAAAGGCTTCTTGTTCAAGAACCTGAAGGTTTGGAATGTCTATTTTTCTTCCTTCTGCACAAACGCACAGACGGATAGGATTAGGTGTCAAGAATCACGTGTGCTCATCGAGAAAAGCGTAGTAGATCTCTATGAATACCTAGAGAATTCAAGTTATTGAGAGCTAGTTGAGAATACTTACGAAACTCAGGAGAGAACCTTATTTCTCTATTCCTTGTGGCTTGTTTAGTGCCTGGTAATCGATGAAGCAGATCGAATATTGGAAATTGGGTTTGAGGAGGAAATGAAGCAAATTATCAAGTTATTGCCGAAGGATCGACAAACAGTGCTATTCTCAGCTACTCAGACTACTAAGGTTTGTAAATGGTATTTTTACATGCCTCAAACAGGCGGTTTTTGCTGAGGGTTTTGGTTTCATGATTTCACCACCGGCAAATCGTAAGGCTCAGTACGTTGGCAAGCATACTACTTAAAATACATATTAAGTTTGTTGTTATCCTACCGCAGGTTGAGGATTTGGCGCGAGTGTCATTTAAGAGGGCTCCTCTGTATATTGGTGTAGATGATGGTCGGTCGAAGGCCACAGTGGAAGGACTGGAGCAGGGCTACTGTGTGGTATCAAGTGCAGAACGGTTTTTACTGCTATTCACCTTTTTGAAAAAGAACTTGAAAAAGAAGGTATGTTTTAGAAGACAAGCTTTTAGTCGTGTCGATAGTTTTCTGAAGACATTCTTACAAGGCGTATCGGCTTGAATATTCAGATAACTCATGTGGTGTGATGCCCTGCAGAGGTTCTAGGGTTCTAATTGAACTATCTATGATGAAAGCAAATTGAAAAATCTCATTCAGAATCATAGAATTTATTTTTTGAATTTCTTAGATTCGAAAAGTTCTCATTTTATGTGTTTCTGAAATGCAGATTATGGTTTTCTTTTCGTCTTGCAACTCTGTAAAGTTCCACAGTGAACTTTTAAACTACATCGACATTCCCTGCCTAGACATTCATGGCAAACAGAAGCAACAGAAGAGGACATCGACATACTTCGAGTTCTGTAATGCCGAGAAGGGCATCCTCCTCTGTACAGATGTTGCCGCTCGTGGGCTGGACATCCCAGCAGTGGTACGTTTCTGATCCAGTTTCTTCATCAGCCGATTGTTTCTAGCGGTATAGGTTCTTGTTACAATTATGTACACTTTTTGTGACGATTGTCCAGCTCTAATTTTTGGCACATGATGTTTTGCAGGATTGGATTATTCAATACGACCCTCCGGATGATCCAAGGGTATGATACCGCTCCAATATTGAAAATATGCTAGCGAACTATTTGGTTGGTTTAATTTTGCGTCGAGATTTTGTGTGCTGATATTTGATGATTGCGTCTTTCAGGAATATATTCACAGAGTGGGTCGAACTGCAAGAGGAGAAGGATCCCAAGGGCGGGCTCTGTTGTTTCTTATTCCCGAAGAGCTGGGCTTCCTTCGCTACCTAAAGGTTCTTAAGAGTTATTTTCATTTTATGCTAAGATCTTGAATGTATTTTCTGCAGTTCTTGTTGCACTGAAATCCTTACATCCTTTCCTGTGGAACGTTGGTTGGCTCATATTGGGTTTAGCGCATTTTATGATTAAAATCTAAGCGATGAAAAACAAGCCAAATGGAATCTCACTAGACTGTTTGTGCAGGGTGCTAAAGTTCCACTGAATGAGTACGAGTTTCCTTCGACCAAAATAGCCAACGTGCAGTCACAACTGGTATGGACCCTAGTTACGAATAGTAGTCAAGGATAAATGAGTAGTATATCTGCGCGTTATAGGTTTGTTCGTTGTGATGGTGTAAGAATAATGACAAAAATGTGAATTTTCCTTTTTACGCACTATTTATTGCCTTCAGTACACATCCTGTGTTTTTATGCTTATTTCAAATGTCTAACTGAAGACCGGTGAGATGGCTATCTGATGTTTCATTGTGTGGGGTACAGGAAAAGCTTGTTGAGAAGAATTACTATCTTCATCAGTCCGCTCGTGATGCATATCGGTCGTATTTATTGGCTTACAATTCTCATGCTATGAAAGACATCTTCAACGTTCATCGGTTGGATTTGCAAGTAAGCCCCTGCTCAGTAGTTTTAGTTCAGAGTCAGTAGTTCCGATCATAACTCTTTCTGTATACAAATTTCATTCGATGGCGTCCTCGACGAGAATAGCTGCAATATAGGTCTCATCTGTTAGTTTCTCAGACATTTTACACAGGAGATAGCAAATAATCATTTACATTTAAATTGGTTCATTCACTGGTGCGGAAAATTAACCTTTTCGGTTTTTTGTTGTTGTAGGCTGTGGCTTCTTCTTTCGGATTTAGCTGTCCTCCAAAGGTCAACCTAAATCTTGACAGTAATGCGGCCAAATTCAGGAAAAAAGGCCCTAAGACAATTGAGGGTTCCAAAAGTAAACATGGTTTTAATTCAAGTAATCCTTATGGCAAGAAAGCGGGTGGAGATAAAACCAAGTTCACCCGCTTCTAAATTTGTACTGCAGAAAGGTTGGCCTTCAGTCATCGAGTTCTGACTTCAAGGCTCAATTCTATTTTCATCATGGAGATGACCTCCAGATGCTTGGCTATAGTTATTTATATCAGCATAAGCTTTTAGGTCTTAGATAAGCGACTGTAGATATGACGAGCACCTTTTAGTGTCAGAATGCCCGTCGGGGATCTTCCATATATATTCTGCCGCGACATGTTTTTTATTTGCCGTTGGCATGTTAGCTGTGGACATTCCAAGGTTTTGCAGAAGAGTTCTAACAGAGTGCTGATTTCGGACAACCTCCCGTGGCTAGAGCACGGTAGGTAACTAGAATGAGAGATGTGTCGCTCTTTTCAAGTTTTACTTGTTCCTACTAGGATATTCGAGAAAATCTCGTCAATGAAATCCAATTCGAAGATTCTTAATTAACTCTTAAGATCTTCATCTTTTTGATGTGATATTGACGTATGGGCTGAGTCCGACTATCGGGAGTGTCTGCTATGTTCCTAGTGTTTATTCACAGGACTTGCAGTGTTTTTGTCTAAAAAATGGTTTGTAACCTAGCATTCCTTTGAGACCAAGCAAAGTGGTGTATTTGGACAAGATTTGACAAGTCTTTGAATTGTTTCGGAACAAAATGTTTTGCCTGTTGCGGCCTCTCGAAATTTACATGTACATGTACAGGAGGGGGTGACGTTGTCCAGGAACCTAATCTCATCATTCTGCTAACTGACTTCGAAATGTAAGCTACAATTCACTGTCAATAGATTCTGTCATTACAACGCTGGAAGCGTGCACTTCCACGGTAGACACGGCATGTCTAGACGGGGCAGAGCCATACACCGGAAACTGGACCGAGCCTTGGCACGGATTGCGAATGGAGGCGGGACATTCAATTATGGTGGAAGCATCTTTCGCAACGCAGATGTAGACTTGGTGGAGTTGCCTGTTTCCTTCGGGGTCTTTGTTGCACTCTATCTGTGGAGCAAAGCCCAGAAGCTCCGTGAGTGCGCTCGTGATGTTGGCAATGGAGTAGAAACGGTCATCCGGAACAATCCCTGCATTCCGAAGCGCACCAGTGATGTCGAAGTTGTTGTAGAGGTCGAGAGAAGCCTGGAAGTATTGGTGCTGCGTGAGGCCGGAGCAAGTGCCGTGCTTGGACCATTCGTGCTTCCAAAAGTCCATTCAAGCAACATTTGGATGGCTTACTGGTTTTTCATATCAAAACAAATTCATCCGCAATCAAGCAATCAGTGCAGCAAGGCTTAGAACTCTGATCCAAGCTCCAGCAGATTAGTGACAGTAATGAAAACCGTAAGCAAGGCCAGGGAATGATGAAGACATTTTCCTAAAACAAAACTACTATCTAGGGATAAATAGACATACCTCAAATCCGAATTTCTTTGAATACCCTCGTTGCACATCCAACAACCCACCGATATCCACGGGGTGTACAAAAGGCCACTTGTGTGGTCACCAAACCTCGAATCTTCAAAGATGTCACATTGTCCCTCCCTTGTGGTAGGCAAGAGGGGCCAATCACAATATCGTAGGTATGGGCAATTTGAAGCGAAGGCACCAACAGGTTTTGAGTACAAAAATGTGCCCAATCTCCATCTTCATCCGGAAACCAGAGCACAGAAAAAGGCTCACTCTCTCCAGGAGGAGGAACATGACCATGCAAGATGTCCAAGGGCAAAGTGAAAACGAAAACACAAACGGTATCACCTGCATACTGGTGAGGATGCTGATGAAGAGGATGCTCAAACGCCTGCTCGATGGTGTTAGTAACATAGAATGTAGGTCCAGTATGAAACTCATTCGGGTGATGCGGAGGACAAATACCCCTCTCCTGAAAACTGGGCCACATGGAACTTCTAAACCCATAATAAAATGTAGCAACCCCGTCCTCTGAAGATGATGGCTCGTAAAACACATGTGGATAGTCCAAAACTGACTCTCTGAACATGAAGGATCGCTCACTAATCAAAACGCGGCGACGTGGATGTCCCTTCTGTGGTGTCAAAAACGAACTCAAACGAACCTCCACCACAGGAAGTGACTCAAAGAATCGATCAGGAGCCTCAAAATGGTACCCTGCTCCTCTCCCTCTCCGTCCCCTACGCCCACGGCCACCCCCTCTTCCTCTCCCACCACCTTGTCCTCTCTCTCCACCTCCTCCTCTCTCATCACTAGAACGTGAACTACTCCGAAACTGATGTCTCCTCGAAATTGGAGTCCACTCCCCTCCCCCATCCTCTCCCCCGTCCTCTCCACAAGATGGAGGAACAAGCACCTCATTCACATCTGATAGAATCCGCAAAGCAAACAACCCCAGACTACCCCTCAAGAAGTAATCCCCACCAAGTATAGAATGCTCCAGAAGATCATAGTTGGCCATAACACCTCTAACCAACTCTCCAGAGAAATATCTCAACAAGAAGGTTTGAATGCTTTCCACAGACCTTGTGAAAATAGGAAAATCTTGATCCGCACATATCTCCCTCCACATATCCTGATAGGTGCAAGAATCTCCTCCTACTCCCACATACTGTGCAGCCAGAGCTTGTTCATACGGAAGAATGTAGGAAATTGGGGCCCCCATGGCAACATCTGCACAAAAATACAATAGAAAACAAAAGTGTTATGCAAGGTTTTATATCACAAAATCTAAAAACTTTTACTTTAAACAAACACTTTTACTTCAAGCTTTACTTTGAACACTTTAAAAAAATTCAAACTTGGAAATAAGTACCTTCATGAAGTAACACCATGTGATTGCAGAGACTCCCACCGACCCCATCCAGGTCTGAGCACGCCACACTAGCATCCGGAAGGCTTGAAAACGACACATCAGGAAGCCCTGGTGACAGTTGTATCTCTGCCATGTTGATACACTGAGGATGAGAAAATGCCTTGAACTGAAGAGCTCTGACCTAGTCGTACACCCGTTCCCCCACGGCGCAGGAGCAATGGTCGAAGCGATGGAAGCACTCGGGGCTGTGTATGCTAATGGTCACTTTCGAGTGAAAACATCGTTCTGTCCATTCGCAGGAGAAACTGTGAGCACTTGACGTCTATTTTCATATCCCTTCGAACCATAAGCTGAAACAAATGGACACAAGCAGCGAACATTTTAACATTACATTTTAACATCACAGGATTCATGAATTAATCCTCAGGATCAACACACCAGGAATGACATTCTGATATGGATCACTCAGAATTAATCCATATTAATGGAAGATGATAAGAAACGTAATCCTGATTTTATCCTGAATCATTCAATTGATTACATTTAACATTTATACTCCAACTTGTGCACATCGATCGTCACTGCATGTCAAGCCAATCTCTCCGCCTTGAAGCGCAGACAAAATGATCTCGGGTCTCTAAAGTGAGTCATCCCTACTTGACTTAGAGATGTAGCTTGCGAATGATCATTTGAACGACCTAAGTTGAAGCTAGCAGGTAGTGGTGCACCCTAAAACGTAATGCTTCTAATCCAGCGACTACATTGCTGGTGGCAACACAGATTCTCAAGAATTCAAGAAGCTGGACCCAACAAGTTTCAGAGAGCAAGGGCTTGAAGATTCAACGACCTTCAAACGAACTTGCAGATCCTTCAATTGATATGATTGCAACAGAAATGGAGCGGATGGATCTGAGAGCATGCAAATGACAATCGCAGGTCCAGGTTTAGGCTGCAAAAACTGTGCAAATTAAAAAACTAAGCAACAACGTGCAGACTGAAACCTTTTCAACAAGACTTCAGCAACTCCTGGGTTCGAACCCCACTGCTGTGTGTGCATGCACACACCGGGAAGTTCAAAGTTGCCCCCTCTGCCTCATCCCGTAGACCTCCACCTCCGCAATCACTGAGATTCTTCGGCGCCCCCTCCGACAGCACCGGTTCGCAACTCCTCACGCACACCTCCCCCTCCGCATCGATGAGATCTAGGTCACTCAATGATCTCGGTTTCCTCGACGCTTGCAAACTTTTGTTGATCACTGCTACATACAATCTCCGTCATCACTGCACAAGGCAAAGAAATCAGGGCTCGATCAGTTCCTACATTGTAAACTGCAACCCACAACCTGCATTCAGTAGACACTGAAATAGTATTGTCGACGACAAGTGAGCAGAAGGCATTAAGAATAAAGTTAAAAATGTTTCTACTATTCCAATACAAGAAGTGCTCATTGAGCTTCGAAGTTTTCCAGTACACGGTGTTGACGCGTAAACCCGGGTCCTAGAAAAAGACAGACTAGACCCTTGAGTGTGCCCGACTAAGGAGTTAGATAAAGATGTAAAAAAGGAAGCGAAGAAGTCCAAGTAGTCGTCTGAATCCTCTCATGAAAAAAAGCACGATAAGCTAATTCAAAATAGTGAAAATTACCACTATGACTGCCTTGTGATAAGCTACTACACTGAGAGCACTGAAAGGAAGCATACGTAGGATAAATAACCTAATCCTTCAAATTATAGAGGCTCTCTTCCCAAGCGATTCAAAACATAAATGCTGGTATCCTCGCCTGCAGTGGAGGACCTCCACCTCCGCAATCACTGAGTTTCTTCGGCGCCCCCTCCGACAGCACCGGTTCGCAACTCCTCACGCACACCTCCCCCTCCGCACACCGCCCCCTCCGCCCCCGCAAGTTCCCTCAACAGCCAAATTCAGGAAAAAAGGCCCTAAGACAATTGAGGGTTCCAAAAGTAAACATGGTTTTAATTCAAGTAATCCTTATGGCAAGAAAGCGGGTGGAGATAAAACCAAGTTCACCCGCTTCTAAATTTGTACTGCAGAAAGGTTGGCCTTCAGTCATCGAGTTCTGACTTCAAGGCTCAATTCTATTTTCATCATGGAGATGACCTCCAGATGCTTGGCTATAGTTATTTATATCAGCATAAGCTTTTAGGTCTTAGATAAGCGACTGTAGATATGACGAGCACCTTTTAGTGTCAGAATGCCCGTCGGGGATCTTCCATATATATTCTGCCGCGACATGTTTTTTATTTGCCGTGGGCATGTTAGCTGTGGACATTCCAAGGTTTTGCAGAAGAGTTCTAACAGAGTGCTGATTTCGGACAACCTCCCGTGGCTAGAGCACGGTAGGTAACTAGAATGAGAGATGTGTCGCTCTTTTCAAGTTTTACTTGTTCCTACTAGGATATTCGAGAAAATCTCGTCAATGAAATCCAATTCGAAGATTCTTAATTAACTCTTAAGATCTTCATCTTTTTGATGTGATATTGACGTATGGGCTGAGTCCGACTATCGGGAGTGTCTGCTATGTTCCTAGTGTTTATTCACAGGACTTGCAGTGTTTTTGTCTAAAAAATGGTTTGTAACCTAGCATTCCTTTGAGACCAAGCAAAGTGGTGTATTTGGACAAGATTTGACAAGTCTTTGAATTGTTTCGGAACAAAATGTTTTGCCTGTTGCGGCCTCTCGAAATTTACATGTACATGTACAGGAGGGGGTGACGTTGTCCAGGAACCTAATCTCATCATTCTGCTAACTGACTTCGAAATGTAAGCTACAATTCACTGTCAATAGATTCTGTCATTACAACGCTGGAAGCGTGCACTTCCACGGTAGACACGGCATGTCTAGACGGGGCAGAGCCATACACCGGAAACTGGACCGAGCCTTGGCACGGATTGCGAATGGAGGCGGGGCATTCAATTATGGTGGAAGCATCTTTCGCAACGCAGATGTAGACTTGGTGGAGTTGCCTGTTTCCTTCGGGGTCTTTGTTGCACTCTATCTGTGGAGCAAAGCCCAGAAGCTCCGTGAGTGCGCTCGTGATGTTGGCAATGGAGTAGAAACGGTCATCCGGAACAATCCCTGCATTCCGAAGCGCACCAGTGATGTCGAAGTTGTTGTAGAGGTCGAGGGAAGCCTGGAAGTATTGGTGCTGCGTGAGGCCGGAGCAAGTGCCGTGCTTGGACCATTCGTGCTCCCAAAAGTCCTCGTTGTATCTCGACTTGCAGGCCAATGTGCCCCACTTCGTATTCAAGTGGTCCACCACTCCCGCCAGCTGCAATGTGCGCATTACCAAACTCGAGCAAATCAGAGCCACAACGAATGCAATTCAAAATCGCTCAGCAAAACCGTAAGCCCTTAACCCAGGCTCACAGTGTCTGCATTCAATGCCAGCAGAATTGATGACTGGGGTGTTGCAGGACGAACCTCGCTTGGATCAAAGGCTTCATTACCGCATGAAGACGGATAAGTGCCGTCGTTGCGGTTGGGCCAGAGGCCGTGAATACCGAAGAAAGGGCCAGGTTCGCCAGTCACCGGGAAGCAGCACCCCTTCTTAGTGTCGCAGTACGATGCTGGCCACTACCACAACCCCTCTGCGCAATTTAGGATCAAGTTCGACGCTATCACGGCTTGCATAATCGTCAAGACATGGAGACCAAGTTAGGGTTTCTTGCTAGTCACCTGCTGTACCATAAGAAAGTAGTCGAAGCTGTTGTCGGATTTGCGTTTGCGTCGAGCGCTGTCTCTTTTACGAAGCAACCTAGAGGACTTGGCTTGCGGGTCGGCATCTCCTTCCGCCGACCAATACGCCGCAACGATTAGGAAACCTAGCACCAGCAGCTTCAAATCCATGTTAATGGGCCTCGATGGTTGTCAAAGAGACGACAGTGGCGCAAATCGGATGCAAATAGGCGGCAACCACAGATCCATCCCACTAGTCCAGATGCAATCTCACCATCCCACCATCTCGAATTCTCATCCACAACAGAAACCTGAACAACTTGAGTGCGACGATGTACGTTGAGGTGAAGAATCAAAATGACCTAAACCCATCATGGACCGGAAATGTGGATATCCTTGTTCACGTCCACATGGCACATGCGCACCGATGATCTCAAATTGTTTCGTGCTCTTACGGTATATTTCGTCCTGGATTTCGGAAACACCAATGGGGTTTCAAGTTTGCGGCAATGTACTGTTACTTACTCTTTCGCACCAAAATCAGGTCTCCGATTTAGATCGTGGTAGCTCCAGATGAGTCAAACAGGACTGAGCTCAAATTCATCGGGGTTTCTGCCATAAAGTCTGAAGGTGCACCTATCATGGTGACTTCAACATTCGTGACAATTCTGTACACTTCAGATAAACTTGGGCTTGGCAGACTTCGACGAAGCTGGTTTTCATGTGAAACAAGACCAATTTTCCTTCCATCAAATCGGATTGCGGTATACTTTTGCGGTGGTCTACTTCGGCTGCTGCAACTTGCAAGAGTGGCCACTATTACAACGCACATGTACCACAGTTTTTGAATAAAGAATGACAACCCTTACGAAACCTTCATGGCCATGCACATTGCACTCGATCCACAATGTACATCTGTTTCAAAAGCACGTGACGTCCAGTGTTATGTTCTCTCCTGTGTGCAAGTTGTCAACTTAGACCCGATCTGAAGTCTACTTGTCTGATGAGGATGTGGCACCGACGACGCTCCTGAAGCCCTTCTCAAATTTTTCTGTCTGTAACTTAGCAATATATTTTTTTTGGGGTTTAGTTTGACTAAATTTCTTTTCTGGGTTTCGTCCAAGAAAAGCAACGAGCACGCGAATATGCCAGCATAATCTCCACGCCGCGCGCTTCGTCATCGTCCTTGCTCATGATTTCTTGGGTGTTCACTGTCTATGCTGCAGCTCTCCCAGGCCGCCACTGCTCTGTAGAATATCTGAGTCCATCATCAAAGTCACAGGCAGCCAATCTGAGAACGCTTCACATTCGCACATAACGGACATGTGCGTTGCTGCCGATGTTTTGAAGTAGCTTTCCCTTTTGAATATCATTATTCAGAACGTGGGACATTGCCTTGTGTACGACTTACTCCATCTCCTCTGTCGCATTGAAAGGCGTGCGTCTGTGACACGCTATTCATGCACGACGAGAGTCGAGAGAGAGAGAGAGAGAGAGGAATAGCATCGTCTGGCATATGCTGTGTTGAATATCTCCCCAGTGGGAATGCAGTGGCAATTTACAGTGCGAGGTGTATATGAAACCTTGGTGAGGTCGGTGCAGCTCGTCACAGTTGGAGGTTTGCGTGCTTTCAGGAGAGCTGCGTGAAGTGGGCAGCAATCGAGATACTACTCCGCTCAGGTAGTAATATTTGACTGAGACTGTTGAGTTTTGCCTTGAGTTTGTTGTGAAGCACTAGTTGTGACATTGTAGTAGGTGGTCACACACAGGAAAGATATGGTTTGAATGTGCACTGTGTTCATTCATGCGCAATGACCAGGGTTGCAATTGGCAGCGTGCTTAGCGATTTCTTGCTACCACCGCTTGAGAATTACCATCGTTGTAGTTGTAGGGGTCACTCTTTCAATTACCTGCGTGCTTAAAGAATGTGGCCAACAGTTCAAAGAAAGAAGATTGTCGCGGCTTTGCATTACCCGTTTCTACATGGGAAAGGAGAACTATGGTTTATGTGAGCGATAAGGGAATTTGTATTTTGTTGGGATTTTGAGTTATGCTCTGTTTTCTGACGCGATGCAGTGAGATGTGCACGTCGCGCAGCTGCTTAAGTCTTGCGATGAGCTGAACAGGTGTTTGGTAGTGTAGGGAGGGAGGGGCTTTGGAGGAGTGACAGCCATGGCGTCCAAGACGGTAGCGGCTCTGGTGGTTTGGAGCATGATTTGCGGTGCAGTGGTGAAGGCCCAGGATTTTGATTTCTTCTACTTCGTGCAACAGGTGGGAGGCTACGTGTTGCTATTCCGTTTTCAGATTAGAGCAACGTGTTTTTAACCGTTGTGCTGATGGCGCGTTTTCCTGATGGGAGCAGTGGCCAGGTTCATATTGCGACACACGACAGGGATGCTGTTTTCCACTTAGTAGCAGTCCTAAGCCGGTGTTTGGCATTCATGGCCTTTGGCCCAACTTTAACGACGGCTCTTACCCTGCTTCCTGTGGCAACGAGCCTTACAACCCTCAGGAGGTGTCTCTGCGCTCCAACACAACACTCTTCATTTCTATGTCGTAATTACTTGGTAGAATTCCATCAAACACTTTCAATGCGGATCAAGAACTCGTGTCCGGTCCACGCATTGTTGTGGTCACTTGCACTCTCCTTAAACCTAGGTTTGCATTTGCATGAAAATGTAACAGGCACGTACAAATTCATTTTATTAAGTGGTCAAAAGTAATTAGGTCAACTTTAATCATCAACTTTCGGCTGCAAGCAGACTTGTGTCATGCAATGCTTTGATGCAAGACGGTTTTTGGTCTTCAATCCAAGTTAGCTTGTGGCTTGTCGTGGCTTGTTCAATTGCAGGTGGCAGATGTGCTGCAGAAGATGGATGATGATTGGGGTTCGCTTGCTTGCCCTTCTAGTGACAGCCAGAGTTTCTGGAACCATGAATGGAGCAAACACGGCACTTGCTCGGGCTTGAACCAGCACGATTACTTCCAGTCTGCCATCAACATTTACGGCAACTATGATATCACGGGTGCCCTTGCGGAAGCAGGTACCTAGCTCTACCTATCTCTCTACAGAACCTAGTCTATGAAGTTTACAGGAGTTGGCAATACTGTCCCGGTTCAGCATCTATTATTTGGTTTGGAAGTTGTAGCTGAATCCAGTTGTGTTTTGTGCAGGCATAGTACCGGACGGCTCACAGTATCAAATAGAGGACATCCGCAAAGCGATCGGTAGCGTTCTCAATGGCCATCTTCCAGGAGTTGACTGCAATAAGGACGGGCAGGGCAACAAACAGCTTTACCAAGTGTACATTTGCGTTGCCACGGATGGATCCACTCTCATTGAGTGCCCCATCTTTCCCAACAACGAATGCAAGGGCTCGGTGGAGTTTCCGATCTTCGACCCTTCGTCCAAGTCAGTGCAGTGAATCAGGCTCCGATCGAGCGTAGCCAGAGTGGTCCGCTCAAAGCAACACACTGACCATCTAGTGTTGGCCTGTATGGGCATTTTAATGCAGATATCTTCCTGGAGGCATTGGAATATTGTAGACGTCATGGTACCAGTCTGGACGGCAATTGGCTTGGGTCTCCGGATGCCATGACTGGACTCAGTCCTAGGAATGAAAAATGTTGAAGTTGCACGTATCATCAATCATGTTCCATTACAAGTAACTGCTGGAGCATAACATTGTGCCACATGGAATATGATATGCTAGTCTAGTTAATGGAATGGATTTTCTTTATTTTTCTCATCTAATTTCAAAAAGATGGGGAGAATGTAATGCAATGCAATGGAATGAAATATTGCAGAGAAAAGAGGTGACAAAATGTTGTTGATTGACCCGCCTCGCTGACTGCTACAGTACGGAAGTAATGAGTGCACATTATTATTGTATGTTGCGATGTTCAGTTCCAGGTCGATTACGGGGCTCATTCGCCTCATATATGACTCTCATGTAAGTCACTGAGTGACATAGCTTGCGAGCGAGCACCCTGCTAACATCTGTACACATCATAACACCGGGAGACCGATCGATATAATATATTATGGCATCTTTCTGCTAGAAATCAATTGCAATTTGCTGGTGGTATACCATCGTATTTGCACACTGCACATTGCTCATAATTGTCTGCATCTGTATTGATTAATTCAAATGACTAGCAGTTGTCCTACTTGAGCCGACGTGGAAGCCTGACTTTCTTCCTGTGTATTGATGTTCAATAGATCGAACCAAAGACAAACAACAGTTTGGACAATGAACTTACCCACCATTGAGGCTGCTAGCTTCAAGAAGTAAATAATCTAAACTAGAGAGAGAGCTTCTGGCAATGGCGGATAGACGAGTCCAAGGGTAGATAAATGCATGCATGCAGCTGCTTTGCTTGAATGAAAGAATGACTTCGATCTCCAGCACCATCAAGCGGTTCTGAAGTTGGCTCGGATTTGGTCGACAGTGGCTTGGTCGACGCGGAAGCCACTACGCAGCACGGAGTCGTCGATGGGCGGGGTGGAATTGAACAGCGTGGGGGCGATCTGCAGTAGGCCGGGGCTCTGGCTGTTGAAGCCGGCGAAGGCCAAGGCAGGGCCATTGCCGACGTTGATCTGGAAGTGGACTAGACCTCTTGGAAACACGAACACGTCGCCCTTGTACAGAGTTGTCACGAACAGGCGCCGGTCCGTAGTGACGAAGCCCATGTATAACGCGCCCTCCCACACCAGAAACACCTCCGTGGCGCGGGGGTGGGTGTGCGGTACGTTGATGCCGCCCACGGCGAAGTCCAGCCGCGCGAAGCCCGCGCCTAGCGTGTTGAGCCCCGGGAGGGCGTTCACAAACACCTGCATACATATTTAACAACAAACAACCATGCTATCTCAAAACTAATAAGATACTCTTTCTAGAGGCCGGTGTTATGATATATTGCAGACCGTGCCGTGTGAGTACTCTATTTGGAGGCATTTCGGTAAAACAATACTCCTGAGGTTTAATGGCTGATTATCCGATCACCTGTGTAGTGCGCTGGCGGTTGCCGTTGTTGGTATCCCCCGGGATGTGCAGGCCGTGGTAAATGAAGTCATCGACGGTGACTGCGTCGAGGGCCTTGCACACATACCCGTTTACCTTGACGCTGCTGGCGAAGTCCGCCACACAAATATCCTGGAGTGGGCTGGGGTCGTTAGCAAATGCAATCAAGGGCGACAACGCAGCTCGGATAAGGATAGCGAGAAGCACGATGCGCTTCGCCATCTCCATAGCCAGCCTTGGAGTTCAGCTTCAAGTTCAGCCACCTCGAAAAGAATAGAGATGCCGTCCTTAATCACAACTATGTAGTCGGACATGGATTGACTTTGAAATTCTCAAATCCCTGGATCATAAGCAAAAGTGGTCTGGAGCTGAATATTTACTTGAAAATTTTTGGGGAGGTGCATTCTAACCAGTGCCGAAGCGGATAACGTCATTGAGTGCCATCGTACAATTGGCATAGCGAATTAATGAGGAGCTTGGGGCTTAGAGAGCTGATCCCACACAGTCTACAGACAATCAAGTGTAGGGATGATGGTTCAGGGATTTCAGAGCTCAGGCATCAAAAGCGAGCTCAAGATTTAAATAGCATGCATGCATGCTCCAAGACGATGGAGTTAGCGAGGTGATGGTACGGGCCGAATCGGAGTGATAACTTACAGTCCTGACTCCTCCGTCGACATCAGTCACCAGTGGGTATGTATATCATCAACAGTCCCACAGGCCTTTAAAGCTGAGGAGAACTGTTCAAGTTCTGATTTCCTCTATCATGAAATATTCGTCATAACTACGTGACTGTGAGAGCGCCTGGGACCAACACTGCCCAATACTGCCCGGCTTGGCGTCGCAGGAAAACACCAGTTGTTGCGTCACGGGTGACGGTACTCTAATTAGGACCGTTTACACCCAAAAACGTTGGACAAATTTTTATTTTTTTCTCGAAGCAAAATTCATTGCAGAGGATTAAAATACAAGCCCTCATCGGGACATTGGACAATTTCCAAGAGAACCTAACATTGCCCAATTAGGTTCTCTTGAAAATTGTGGTTCTACAATTCTTGGAAACTTAAAAATCAATCCTTCAAAGAAGGTAAACTCATGAATGCAGCCTGATAGATTTTGTTTCAAAGAACAATGAGACTCTCCACCCAAATGGATGAGAGCATAACAGCCATTACCTACACTGGTGTCGTGTAAGAATTGCAGCCTCCTTAGTTAATCTTCACACTGTTTGCTTAATTACGTAAGGTACGTTGTGCGTACCAGTACATATCCGATAAGTTAGTTGGTAGAGTTCAATGCTCACCATTGTTGATTTAGGAAATTAAATTAGAAACGACATTTCATTACTTCCAGAGCCCACTTCTGCCCACTTCTGCCACCGACTCAGCATGTTGAAGCACTGTGCCCTACTGTCACACAAATTTTCCAGGAAAATAGGAATTAATAAATCTTACCAGTAACCTGCCCCGAGAATGGAGTTAAGTCGGTTGTTGTGCGGCCACTGCTGTACACTACCGTCTAGAGCAAGCTGACTGCTCATAAAAATTTCCAGTTAATTCCATGGTAACAGTTTGGGTGCAGACTCATCAGTTCAGCTCCAGAAGTTAATTAAGGCGGTGGCACTGGAATGTACGAACGGGCTGCGTGTATGGTCAGTGTCCGGTGATCAATGCGGTGCTCATCTGGGTGGACACCTTGCTTGAGATCGCCGGCACTCGGTACTTGCGAAGGCCTAACCTCTGAAGTGTGACTGTTTAATAATCAGCACTAAGTACAATTAATCTCGCAATGGTCACCAATCGTCTCATTTGGGGTGCTTAAGTAAAGGCGAGTAGTCAGAACCCATTGCAGAAGTGGTGACACTGTGAGCTTAAGCACTGGAGGTGGCGATGAGGATGCGCGCCATGGCGACTCATAGCTGGAGAGAGCTTCCTGGCGGCGCTATTGCCTGTGCCCTCCTGTTCTCAACTACTTTCTTGTTGACAATCGTCTCTGGTAAAGTAGCTCGGTGCTGAGATCAATGATTTCTTTTGTTCGAATTTTGTCAAAAGTTTGTCAACTAGTCTTTGCACAACGTGGCTTGAGTCCGTGATGGTGCTATGCTTTCCGCCTCCAGTTTCATCTAAATGCAATGGAAGAATTGTGAGCCGGGACAAGTACTCCAGTGTGCTTTGTGTCATGGACGTTTGGTTAAAGTCAGCTCATGTCTCGTTACTCATTAGCTGCTTGGCAATCGGTAATCACACTTTCAATCATGTGCGGTACATTGAGGATGTTTCAGATCAACGGTACTTTAGAACCCTAATATTAAACGTCTTTAACAGTGTCAAGGCTGTCCAATTCTTAAACAATCAACAAGACTCATTTGTACCATAGCATTGCGGGATTACGAGCTGGGAGCTTCGTTGTCGACTTGGACTAGATTTCCAAAGGTGGGCAAATTGGAATTTTGTGCAGGCAAGGGAGTCGACGTAAAAGCAGCAGGTCCACCTCCGAATGCCCTATTCGTGTTCGGTGACTCATATTTAGACACAGGAAATGAGAATAAATCGAAAGGATTTGATCGCCCCTGGCTGACACCTTATGGGAAAACTTACCCTGGTACTCCTGACGGCCGGTTCTCGGACGGCCGTGTTTTCACTGACATTTTCGGTATGTGACCATCGATTCAACAATGTATCTGGCTCCTCAATATTTTAGCTATACATAGCTTTTTGCATCCATGGTTGCTAACATTATCTTGACCATGAATCATGATGCAGCAAGCGCATTGCAGATGCCATCTCCTGTTCCGTACGAGCACAGGCTCAGTGAATCGGGGGCGTCCAAGCGTGGCATGAATTTTGCAGTCGGCGGATCGGGTGTGTTCAGTCCCTTCGGAATGTTGAGTTTACGTGGCCAAGTCGACCAATTCGAGGCTCAGAAATACAGCAGAGACTTCCTCCAATCTTCGGTGGTCCTTCTCGGAATACATGGTAACGACTACGGAGCATATATAGCTAAGGGTAATCCGCTCTCTGTAAGTCTTGGCTAACAACACCCTTTGCGGATTTTAATTTTACAACCTTCCCCTCTGAAAAGCTGAAGCAATGCAAGTCACCGAATGGATAACTTCATTGAGCAGGACGACGTCGCTTCCTTCTATTTCTTGCAGGAACTCACCGCGTTTCAAAAAACGTTGGTCAATGAAATGGCTCTTCAGCTCGAGAGGCTGAACAACTTGGGCTTGAAAACTTTCTACGTCGACAATCTCCAGCCTGTTGGATGCATGCCTTCGTCAACTCAACCTAACTTCAACGCTTGCCTTGAGCTCAGCAATACAATTGTATCGGATCCGCACAACGAGCTCCTGGCTGCGTCCGTCTCAGATTTGAAGAAGCGGTTACCTGCGGCTACCTTCATCTTACTTGACCACTTTGCTGCTATCAATACCATTCTCCAAGATCCAGCAAAATTCGGTAACTGGTTTGCATTACCCTTGTTTTCGGGCTTAATAGTACTCTCTTGTACGTTCTGTTCTGACCACATCATAATTCACGAAGAGTTGGATAACTGGATCTAGTTTTTATGTGGGTTTGTGTCTCTACCATAGGTCGTTTCCTTATTGCTGATCTATCTTTCCGAGGTGAAATGAATTCATGATTACTTACTCACAGGAAACTCTATCTTGACAGGCATGTCAACAGGTCTTTTAAAGCCTTGTTGTATGGGTGCGTGTGGAGATGTAGATTCTCAGGGACAGCCAATGTTCACAGTCTGCGAAGATCCAGCCAAGCAGTTGTTTTGGGACGCAATTCATCCTTCTCAGGCAGGCTGGATTGCAGTCACAAAGTTTTTGTTTCCAGATGCTAATCTGGGGCCATTCTCGTGAACTATGTGAAGCTCCGATCATATTGTAACTGCGTTTACGAAGTCAGGTATAATTTATAGATAGACATCTGATCCAATTAATTTTGTATACCGGAAATGGGCATGCTCTTCCGGGCCTTAGCACTGACCGCATAATTCACCATGTCACCGTGATGCCTAGGTGATGTCAATGGCGGGTGCACACTGCATAGTGGTCTTGTTTCACCAGCGTAATTACAAGCTGCATTTCAAAACTGTGTAGAAACAGCAGCTTTAAAACGTTTCAACATGAAATGAAGCTAGAGGAATGAAACAACATGACTTTTCTGCACAAAATGCCCAAAGTCTTATTATGAGAGCATCCCCAGTGAGCTGTAAACCTGTAAGCCTGTAATTATGAGAACGTCGTTCTCCCAAACCTGAGTGCCTTTCCGAAGCAAAACATTCCAAAACCGTTTACAGATTTACAGGTTTGCCCCAAAAAACCTTCCAAAATGAGGTTTCGACCTGTAAATTACAGACTTACAAGCTCGAATACAGGCTTGGCCTGAACCGCAATTCACGTCTTTCTACATCTTTCCGATTACAGGTTTACGGTTCAGGCCTCACTGGGGATGCTCTGAGGTATAAACGTCCAAATCATTGTTAGCATAAATCTGAGGTCACTAAAAAACCTAAAATTCAATGAATCTCTTCTCCATGCGCAAGTTTCCACTTACATGTGCATCAATAAGAAGAAATCCGAATGCCAATCCACTGGAGAGGAAATGACTACTTTCTCTCCATTTCAGACTTGAAGGGTCTACTTACACTTGTGGTTCTCTACTTGCTACGGCACCGAAGAAGAAGTAGATGCTTCTTTTAGTGTACAATTACAACACCTCTCAAGGTCATGCTTTAGAACCTTCAACTGAATTTTACTCGCAATGTGTTGGTTGTAGTATACACAATATACAATATGAAATTAGTACCAACTGAATTGAAGAATTACTTTCAGAGCATTTTAAAGCACTGAAGTGTTTAATTCAGATTATTTTTTTAAAATTCATCCTATTTATCTAAAAAGACATGTAATATAATGTTCCATCAGGTTCTTCTAGTTACATCCAAAAATAGAGAACCAACCCAGAGGAAAATTCTCAATGAAAACAAATTTTATTTTTTTAAAAAATCTAAAAAATTTTGATATAAATGCTCATTGTAGTTGCATAGAAATCTCATGGTCAATATTAGATGCATAAAATACAAGACTAACATTTTAAAACCAAATGCCCGCAAAAGTATTTTCTGAGATTTCACGCAAATTCTTCTAATTTCAATTTTGAGTGTGATTTTTGATTAGTTTTTTGAAGATAAATGAATGTTATAGCTTCATGGAGGGAAAACAAATTAACTTAACAAATACAAAAAAAACCATATACCCAAGTAGTCTTTTCTATTTAGTGAACAGCCCAAGCATTTAAAAAAAAATAATGTGTATAAAGTATTTTTATCAATTCAATGGACAATCCTTAAGATAGTGGTGCATATTTATGACTAAATTTCAAATTTACATGCTTGGTCTTGTCAAAGAAAAAGCTCATGACTTTTGGATGCTCCATAAAGTTGGTGCAAAGGCATCCCAAAGATCAAAACATTTTTATGAGCATTTCTACAATTTCCTGTGAATTTTTAAGCCTAAAAGTGTAGACTAGCTACTAAGCGCTTATAAAGTCCTAGCTTTCTTTAGAGGTTTGGTTTTAAAAAACGTACGCTTTCTATATCAAAACCCAGCAATGAGAAGCACCCAACTCTCTGAGATATAAAAATAATGAAGAACATTCTTTGGAACTTAATAAAATTAGACTAGGTGGCTTGAAATTGTAGAGGTCGCAAAAATTGACATTGCCGGGTTTTTAGGACTTCGCCCCTCAATTGTAGGGTTGGAAATTAACACTCGTCAGAAATCCAATACTACTCCCTTAAACTACCTTTGGAAAACAATCCAATACACAACATCCTTCTTCTACCTTTAATCCTCTAGTGCCCAACACGTTTTGGGAAGGAACTGCGTTTCGGCGACCTCGGCGTGGGAATTATGGAACTGCGTCGTCTGCTTGGGGATTTTTGCAAATCGGATTGCTGGTAATAGGGGCTAACCCAATTAGTTTCACAATCCATGACCTAGAGCGGATTCATAATGTGTAATTTAGTTGTGATTGACGTGTATTTCAGCAGTTTATGTGTTGCGAATTCCTGCATACGGTGACACTGCCCGTGGGTCTTTGAGCGACAATGACTTCGATAAAAATCGATAAATCTAGTGAGCCTTGGACCAGACTCTGAACATGTATAAAGATGTTTCAAAGAAGGATTGAAGTGAAAACTGTTTTTTCTCTAATTGATATCGAATTAATCACGGCTCGGTTCGTCACAGAGATACGGTTCACCCAAAAGGCAAGACCAAAAATTTCACCACTCAGATTGTATTCATCATGAGATCGGAACGGTCAATGCGAAGTGCTCCTTGTGTACATGAAGAGCAACGAAGAAATTCGAACTAAATCTAAACACATTCACCTAAAGATTAGAATACAGTTTAGTCTCTATACAGTACAAACACAGGGTGTATTTCCTTCGAACAGGATCACCTTTGAGCAAAATGGCGACACCTGTCATTTCTTTCCCCCTGAGAATGTGGAGCAGTCACAAGTTGAGCGGCTTTTTGCGCCCCCTGTACGTATGGCCTTCTTCTTTCCCCTTGCGATGACTCTTCTTTCATACGGCTCCATAGTATATTGAGGTATTTGACGGCTCTGTGATGCTTTGATTTGGAAATTTTGTTTTGTAACTTGCAGATCAGGTTCACCCCCCAATCCGTCCCGGTCTACACTTTTGCTATCTCGGAACAACCTGGCCGGGATTTCAGTTTTGGATGCCCAAGCGACCAGGAAATGGTCTCTTGGGCACTAAAGGGTTAAGATTTGGTACACAATAAACTAATGCAATCTCTTTAAGACTGGAAATAAAATAAAATACTTTAAAAAAAAGTTATTGATAGTGAAAAAGTTCTAGTCTAGGAGTCAATTTTCTCACCATTGCTGTGAAGAAAAACATGTTTCTTTTAAGAGTTTCTTTTATGAAGAATAGTGAAAGAGTTACAGAGGATAATTAAACAGATATGTAGTGTATCAGTGAACTCATTAAATAACCCACAAGAATGATCAGAGTGAGATGTACATGATATCTGATATTGAATGGAGAAATGATTGAGGAAATCTACTTGCTCTACTTCTTCACGCTCCTATAGACCAAAAGTCTGAGTATCAATGCAATGAATTGTTATCTGACTAACTCACTCGGTGGAAAAGTATGACACATTTTAATACATCTTGTCATAGATGACTTCTACCAAAATTAGTCCCCAGTCTGAGAGGACTGGAACGATCCAAGGTCACACTGGATTTAAGAACTAGATCAGCTCTATCTAAAGCCAGCTGAAACCAACATAGTGAAGCCAGAATCGTATAATCCGCACAATTTGTGGTGCTTACTTCACCAGGTGCCAGCCTTCTCGCAGGGCACTTGAACGCTTATAGAGGCCTTTGCAACATCAAAATGTGAAGCATAAGAAAGGTTTCAGAATCAACGCATGGTATACATTTTCAACCTCATAAAAGGATAAAGCAACGCGTTTTTAACCTAAAAGAGAACGTGTGTCTTACATTGGAAGAAGCTACATCATTAATGCAACACAATATACACATATATGGCAAACATTGCGAATGTTTTACAAGTTTTAGAGGACAAGTTTTTCTTAAAAATAACTCACCTTCTTATCACCACTCACCGCTTGCCGTCTGGACAAGAGGTAACACCTGCTCTTGAGAGTCTACGTCTTTGTCCACATATTCGCACGGCTCACTTCCTTGAAGACTCTGCTTCAAGGCAAGCATTTACTAAGTCCAGGGAGGAAACTTGACTTCATGGGAACTCCCCAAACTACAGTTATGAGAAAGGAATGCGAAGTTGTCTGGCATAACCAAGAATGTCGTCTAAATTCATAACCTCGACTAAGAAAGAAAATATTGTAAGTGACAAAAAAATGATAGGTTACTCAAAAACCATACCTTCAATCTCTTAGCGGCGGGTTCCAGATCCGTATCATCACCTGTACAGGCTTCATCAGCAGCTGCCACAACATCCCACATATTAGTGACCTCGAGTGGAACAGAAATCTCCTTCTCTTCATCAAAGAAGCATGTGAACTTCTCTTCATCAAAAAATCATCTGCCAACTTTGGTCTTCTTTGCACTGTGAACACAAGCGTTATTTTCAAAGATTGTGCAGTTCTAAACTCAATCAATCTTGATTAAAAGAGGTCGCCCTTCGATAACTTCCAAGTTGACACAACCTAGTTTACAACCCAAAAGAGAGAGATATACCAGGCCGTCTGCTCCCTATCTCGCTCTAAGATTGCAGAAAACAAGGTCCACCGCTAATCACTGCGTGCGGAAGTGGTGAAACTAGAGACGATCGGTAAGAGACAAGAGACACAGCAAGAGACACGATGATATAAAGGGTGACTTACTGGAATGAAGACCATCTATGACCAAATAGAAAATGCCAAAATCAAGCCAGCACATTCCCATCGCAGATTGTTTTCAACGAAACACCCTGTACGACACCAACAAAGCATTCTAAACCATTGATTTGCACTATATTTGACCCTATAATACATATGAACAGCCCACTTCGTAGATCCCTTCAAAAGTGGAGGCACAAGATCAACGTGTTCGGGCTCTTTTAGAAAGGCCATCGCGATATCGACTAGCATTGAAGGTCATTGAAGGTATCATTGTCCAAGCTGTCCTCAATCCTCAGTAGTGAAGACAAGAAACCTCAATATCATTATATTGTACTTGCTTTGGCACAAGCATGCATCTTTGGACATGCTAACTAGAATGTCAAGTTCACATGCACCCTGAACTTGAACCCTTGAGGTCACCACAAGCATGGACTAGAATATAAAACTTGTGATAAATTTGTAAAAAAAAAAAACGAAATCATTTGAAATATACAAATAGCAAGTTACAGTAGCCAGGTTAACTCCAGACAGAAAAGAAATTCAAATAGAAATTTCATTGAGGCTTGGAACCCTTCTTGCATATAAACCACACTAACAAATTACATCCGTTGGCATCATATTAAAAACCCACGAAAAACTATTATGTATATCTCGCATGGCATATAATCTGAACATATTCAAATTTCATTGTCAAATATTGATATCAACAAACCTGGCTGACCTTGAATTGTCGACAAAGGTTCTTGGCGAGGAATTTTACGCTTTAACCGTTTCACTACCCCGTCATAAAGCTCCATGACTGCCTCTGGACATTTCTTTGAGAAAGTGTCGTATCCTTCAAGAGCTGACACATCATCTATTTCCTTTGCCGCATAGTCAATCACTCCCTCTTTCACAACATCAGAGTTGTGCCTCCATCCAACAACATAGGTGACTAGCACTTTGGTAGGACTAAGAGACTGCAGGATTTCTTGTTCACAAAGTGACTTCAACGATCCAACCCCATATTTGTCTGCTGCTTGCAGAAGCTCAACCAAGTGGCTCCTGAGAACGCATTGATTGACAGTGGCTCTATAGAAGAAGAGGATAAAAGCATCCAATGCTGTGTAACTCATTTCCATTTGTATTGGAGATCCATCTACCATGGGGATGCTGAACATGGCCTTGAAGACCTCCGATTGACTGGCCTGATGACATTGAAAGCATTGGTATCATGTAAGAACAACAGTAGAATTTTCACGACATTTACAACCGAACATATCTCGGTGATCAGGATAGAGGCAGCACAACAATCAACTATGCATCAATCTTGCTCCCTGGAATAATCATTATATTCATTTAATAACTGGTGTGAGAATTAAACTCACCAAGACAGCTTTGTGTCCGTAGACCTTGCGACCTTCTCCTGTCTCGAAGACAACATCTGAATAAGGTGGAGGAAGGTGATCTGGATTTCCTGCACCATCAAACTCCTTGCCCTGCAACCTCCGCTCAAGATGAACTAGTCTTTCCTTTGTCTTTTCTAATTCTACAACCAACGCACGGTGCTGTTCATAAGAGTCCTTAGAGTGGGTATCTTGTTTACATGTATCACATCCAATAGATTCTTTGTACATAGTAGGCTCGGAACCTTCTGACCCAACATCTTGACAACAAAGATTCGTGCAGAGATCCCGACTGTAGGACTGAATTGCCACTGTTTGAATACTGGTGCCTGCAGACTGAAAAAACACAAAAACACAGTGTAATTCAAACATAAGAATTAGCTCGCGTCTCCGAAATATAAATTTAGTTGTTAAATAGGAGATAAACAATCAACTTTCTAAGATAATCAAGGTAGTGTTTTAGAAAGAGTAAACCAGGATCGCTGTGCACATGAAAGTTATTCTTCCTAAATGTATCAATTTAAGAACAGATTCTGATTTACGAAGTCATACATCATTTAGTTGTTTAACGGTAAAATTCTTCTAAGATGCCAACATATTACCGTACCTGAGGCTTCTTGGACAACTCCATTTCTAGGGCCAGAGCTTTCGACCAATCAATAAGTCTTCCAGTTGATTTATCAAGCTCCCCTGAGACAATCCGCTGCATTGCTCTTTCTCGAATGCCCTCAAATTCAGGGTCGTCCCTACAAAAAAGATGTGATAAACAACACCTTAAAAAACCGGAGTAAGGTAATAAGGATGCAGTGCGCAAACATCTGTAGCCCTAAAAGGGTGATAATAATCAGAAATGAGATCAAGTGGACACATAAAAGTATTAATTTCTACCTGGCATATGTTCCAGCAACTCTAGGACCTGTTGAAAGCATGTCTTGGTCAATAGGTACTCCTGCATATTGCAACCTGCAGCACCAAAATTGTTCATCAGCTCAACTCAAACATTCACAAACATTCAGGCTAACGCTATGGACTCATATCATGCATCGATTTCCATCAACTGACAACAAGAAGCACGTACAGTATGCCAAAAACTTCAATAGCATTGGAAAGTACACTGCACCAGGATATAATATATTTAAACGTGAATACCTTCCAAGACCAGTGGTCCGCCCTGTCTTATTAGTGTAGTATTCTCCTCCAAGCCCAGTTTCTTTGGTCATCATCCTCAACCAGCTTGCCAGAGTCCTAACTCCCACAGGTGACCGTGTGTACCACTGCAAAAGCATTCCAAGGTAATTTTTGATCAACATCTAAACAACAGCCACTACTCTGGAGTGATTAGGAATTGAACAAGCTAGAAAGCTACTAAGTGATCAAGCACTAACAGTATTTGACAAGCAAGTACATATATCTGCATTGTCCCTATATGTCATCGCGCATTGACCCAATAGGTCGATCGCGTGAAAGAATCAAAGTGGATGATTATGTCAGTTATTATGTCGGGTTATTGTGGGAGTTTATTTCTTTCCTAAGTGTAGCACAGATAAATATACAAGGAAAAAGCTATTCAATTGTCACAAAAAGGTCTGGACGATGATGAAGAAACCACGAAATCTCAGCTTACCACAGTTCTTGAGGTTGGATTTTTAATATCTGTTAGAAAAAATGGCCGGGGAGGGGGTTCGTCTTCAGCCCATTTTGGTTTATGTTCTACCATAATTTTGTACGTCGAAACCACATCTTCGATGTAGCATGTCACAGGACGAGAGAATTTCTCAGGTTGGCTTTGCGGACTATCTGAACTCCAACTTTTAGGCCGCTTCTCATATCTGCTCACAAATATAGACGTCACAGAACATATTGAGCACCAAAGAACGACTAGAAACAGGTCAGCGTTGAGTGCATACGTTACTAATCAAACTGTATCAATAATATCAGAGACAACGTGCTATGCCATACGGCCAAATTAACTTTAACAATGACCAAGAATACCTGCTACATAGAAAGAAAGTAGAAGGAATAACATTTTGGAGAAGCCACTCTTATATGGGTGATTAACAACAGCTGAATTAGGTCGCTTGCCAAGTCTTTCGTTGATCTACGTTTGCAATACTTAGCAAAGCATGAATCCATGATTCTCAATAAGGCGTCTGTTATTGATAATAAAATCTTGTGTTGTCTTACATTACAATAAGCAAAAGATTTCAGAGTGTGCAGATAAGATGATAAAAGAGTCGTACCGCAAGAATTCGCCATGTTGGTCTTTTCCTAGAGTCAAGTCCATGTCGGTGAGTTCATGAAGCTCTGCTGGGCCACGGATGAAGAAATTCCGGGTGCAGAAATACGCGAATCGCATGGAGCAGCCTTTTGCAGTGGTAGACTTATAGGTAGAAAGAGCAAGCATAGCCGCTTCATCGTGCAGAGTTAAGACATCGATGCGCTTGCGTCGCTTCCCCAAACCAAGCCTGCCAGCCGAAGCGACATTGTCGCTCACAGCTTGTCGAGCTTTCTTAAATCTAACATCTGACATAATATTGAATGGTACTTCAGGCACTTGAGTCTCAGCAATACGAGCCTCTTGATGAGCACGAATGACTCGGCCCAAGGCCCTGAGAAGACTTCCAATGCTGTTACAGAACAATGATAGACGTGAGAATATTTCAACTACATCACGTTTGGCACCTTCTGAACAAAAACAATTCGTAGAGACGTCCATGGTTCATCAGTCGAGCAGAATGAAGTATCTCACCACAACAAAGGAACAGACAGACTACTCACGTCTCAGGAGGATACTCCTTGCCATTTTGTTTACGCACTTGAGTTAGGAACAACCCCACAAGCTCTCCCAACTCCTTCATATCACGATCGCACAAATCTTCAATCGTTTCCGTAGTAGGTTTCTTATTCAAAGCTCTCCACGCGTCGAACCTAGCACGTGCCCAAGACTCCGCTCGTTTGCTCCTCCTTTCGTCCCGGAGACCATTCTGTGAATCTTCCCCATTGATGGCGTTTGAATTTTGCTCAAAAGATTCGGCTTTGCTATCACCGATCATGTCATTACCATCAGATTCTTCGCCATCGGAGGGCACATCATCCTCATCCATATTCCCGGGATCCTGACTATTCACGTCAGCCACAGACTCCATGGCCGCGGCATTCTGCTCAGATTCTTCATCATTTGACACAAGCTCATGCCCCAACGTCAAAGAATGTGGATGCTCCAGTGGATCGTATGGAGGAGGATGAGAATGCAAAGGCTGCGGTTCCGGATGCGGATGTGGATGCGGATGCGCGACTATGGGAAGTGGATCAGAATTTGTAAGTGAAAAAGATGTACCGCCATTAATTGTCAGCTCCCCCATAGAGCCTGCCATCTAATATATCCTTTAAACCTACGATACGTTCACCTGCGCAGGTGTAACAAACATAAACTCAATCACCACAAAGTTCTTCGCATGGCTAACCCCTAAACAGAACAAAAAAAATTAACAGCAATACACAATTTTGAGCAACCCTGAAGAAACGCAAGGAGCTAATTATGCAGATAGAAAAAACCAAAAACCATGAAACTCATGTTTCAAGATGGTCGGATGCTATCAAAATAACATGACATTCATTCTTCACATGATAACCTCTGGCAGAAACCGCTGCGAAAAATTTCGACTCTACGCATGAACTTGCATATCTCCGTTGTAAAAATATACGCATTCACCAAACCGGTCGTACGAGCCTCTCTTGAAGGTAAGAACATCTTTGCAATGTACATTTTTGCATTAGCCTAACATCGTTTCGACAATAATCACTGAGCAACTCTACAATATTCCCTGGTGCCAATTCCCGCAATACGTCCTTCCAAGAAGGACAACCAATTATAACACACACTCCAAAAAAGGGCCCGTCAGTGCAATCAAAGGCAAGAAATGACAGAAAGATGTACAGGAACAAGAGCGACTGAACAGACACGGATGGGAAATAAACTAAAGAAGAAGAAGAAGAAGAAGAAGAAGAAGAAGAAGAAGGAGAAGAAGAATAAGAGCTTTGTCCAGAACGCAGTGAAGTGAGAGGGCTGGCTCCGGAGTTAGGCATGCATGAGCAACACTGTCGGTGGCCAGCAAACTCCATGAAGCACATTACGGGAAATCGACGAGTGCAGCCCAAACCCCGTTCACAGGCAAACTAAATTGTGTTGAAAAAGGAAGGAAGAAAATAAAAAGGAGTGGAACGAGCGAATAAAAACATCAAAGAAAACCTTCGAGAACGAACTATGTGAGTGGTTGGCAGTGGCAGAATAGCCTGCAGCACTCCCTAAGACAGAAGAGAAGGGGGGGACGGGGAAAACAGAAAACAGAAAAGAAAACCTAGCTGAATGGAACGGAATGGAATAGCAAGGAGAGACAGACGGAAGAGGGGAAGGGAAGGGGAGCGATGGGATGAGGGGGGGGCGCATTGGATGGGAGGGAGGGAGGCAGGAGGCATGGAGCACAATTGAGCGATGGCCAAGAGCAAGAGCAAGAGCGAGAGCGAGAGCAAGGGGGAGGGAGGGAGGGAGGGGAGGGAGGGGGAGCAACAGCAGGGGAGGAGCAGCACGAAGGAGGAGGAGCAGCATGAGCATGAGCATGGCCATGGGCACCATGAGCACCATGGGCAGCATGAGCACCATGGGCACGGCACACACCTCGGTGGGGCGGGGCGGGGGGGCGGGGGCGGGGCTGCCCGCCTGCCTGCGATGCTGGTGCTGGTGCTGGTGCTGCAATCGCCCTGCCTTGCCTTGGCTTGGCTTGGCTTGGCTTGATGATGATTCTTGAGCGGAATGAGTGTCTCCTTTGCAGCCCCCTTCGCTTTCGTGGTTTGCCACGCCTATTCCGCCTGTAACCCTCCTCCCCTCCCCTCTCCTCTCTCCCCCTGGCTTGTGTCTCTCCCCTCCCGTCCCCTCCCTTGTCCTTCCAGAATCGTCCCCCTCCCTCGCCCTACCCGCGACGGTTGCGCCCTCGGAACGGTGCTCCCCCCCCCAACCCCCTTTGCTTTCCCATGCCCTGCCCTGCCCTGCCCTGCCCTGCCCTGCCCTGCCCTGCCCTGCCCTGCCCTGCCCTGCCCTGACTTGACTTGACGTCCATCCCATGCACCACACCCGGTTGCAGTGGATGATTGTTACAGTTGAATGAACCTCAGGCTACTGCGAGTCCATCCCTCCCTCCGTCCATCCCTCCCCTCCTTCCCTTCTCCACTCTTTCCTTCAGTCCCCTTGTCATTTCCAACCACTTTACCATTACACTAGTCTTCTCTACTTCTACAATACCACACATATCTTTACAATTCTGGCATCTAAAGTCTTAAAATATCAAATCAATTCTAAGTGACCTAAAAATATAAACATCAACACCACAAATTCATGTCTATTTAAAGTTGGGCATAAATGATCCAAGAAGAAAACTCCTACCCCGAAAGAACCGACGTACGTGAATATAGTGTTTGTTCATTCTATTCACTAATCCGATGGCCATTGAACAAAGGCTACTGAATCTAGAACTACTTCATCTTTTCGAAGGTAAACACTTTTCTATACTAAGGATTTTACAAACAACTGACATGTCGTCTCCTCCAAGGCCTTTTAGGATACTTGTGCAACAAGACCTCGAGACCTCCCACCATAGTTGGATAGACCATGGTGGTAGGCCCCATGCCAACATGGAGATTCGAATTCACAACCACCTCACCGGTGTGCCATGGCTAAAACCACAGTGGTTAAAGTTTGGATATATCTCAAAGGCAAAATACTTTTTAACCAAGCAAGTTATAGCTTAGTAATATGATAATTTTGAAATATTCTGATACATAGCTCTTATATAATCTTGAATTTATGACCGGTAATTTTTTTAAATTCATTAGATTGTAAATGGATGTATTACTTTGGTATTAGCTAAGGAAGAATATGCCTTCTGTATATGTATTTCATGAACAAACCATGTTTTGAACATGTAAAAACAATAAGATGTTAGTTTTTTGATAAAATCATAAATGGTTTGAATACAAAATTTATGAGAAGTTTAATCTTAATATCAAGTAAGATGATAAAAGTAATAACATATCTGAATGTTAAACAAAGAGCTAAAAAAACGCATTCCAAATCCTAAACTTTATATTGCATGTGTCATGTGCAATTTCTATTTTGGTTGCCTCGATCTTGCATTCATCCTTATTCATAATCCATTTTAATAGCTCTTATAATGAATCTACTTAATACTTTATACTTTTGTAGCTAAGACTTTAATAGAAAAATGAACGTCAATTCCTGCAAACAATCCACAATTTGTAAATTTAACATATTTAACAAAAAACTTTCAACTCAAAGTGGAATTGGCAAGTTAGTTGCACATAAAGTTTATCAACTAAAAATTAATTAGTACTAGCTTTTGTATTTTAGATAAAACTAAATCAATAACAACTTCTATAATCTTATATGGTCAAAATTTACATTCATATATTTATATCAACTTTTAAACACATACATTGCTAAATCAATTTTAAGAGAATATGAAACTTTCATGCCATTTGGTGTAGAGAATTGTATACTGTTCAAAATCAAACTACATTTGTTTAGGCAAGTTTTGTCAAACAATATTAGTAAATGTAGAAAAACTTGAATTATATCACAATCATTTGTCATTTTTAAAAAATTAAATAAATCATACAAATCTTTTATAATTCTTTATTTTAACATTTTGAACATCTCTTGTAAGGAGAAATTAATCCTTTATACAAATTTTTGAATCTTTTTGAACATTGTAAAATAATGAAATAATTCACCTCCAAATCCAATTTTGAATAATAGTCTGACATAAAGTACTGACTTTATTGATGAATTACTGCAATTTAGTGGCTGTAACTTCAGAACAGTTGAGTTATAGATTAGGAATTTTTATCATTGAAATAATCTTGATCACAGTGGTAAAGAAACAGAAGCAATAATATCAAAAAAAAAATGAAATATTTTTATTTTTATTTAAATTCCATTTATATTCTTTTTAACATTATTTATACATCTAAATAAAGGTTCAAAAGTATAGTGAATGTATCATATAATAATATATGTATATATTTTGATGTTTTCGAACTAAATATTGATTATAGTATGAGTTTTATAATTTCAATTAATTCAAAATGTACAATTGTTTTAGTAATTAGACGATTAATGTAACTTAACAATCCAATTCAAGGACATTTATGATAACAATACTACATGCTATGTTATATTTGCTAGTAACGATGTAATGGTTGAAAAAAATGATGATATTCAGATCTAAATGTTTGCAAGAATGGTTGTGTTTCAATAAATCATATACCCTTTCGACTGATAAAATAGTGAGGAAGGCAAAGGCCGTTTCGGCATCAATGAAGTCGGCGAATGACTTTCATTTGTTGTTTGACGTCGTCATGCAATGCATCCAGCGCCACTGCAAGCCGCACACTTCGAAGTTTGGTTAGGCACAAAGAAGAAGAAATGTTAACCTCTCTCTCAAGTAGGAATAGAGAATGAGGATGGCATATTCAGCTTCCAGAGATATCATGAAATTCAGAGCAATATATCCCACACTGCTTGGATGTGTCAGCTCAATTGCAGTTGCAGATGACACAACTCCTAATAATCGAGGACAAGGGTGTCATGGAGGCATATTAATAGAGCTTCTAAAACAGTCGCGACCGATACTCGCAAAGAGTCAACCAGACAACAGACAACGGGATTGAGTGCTCGCAGCTCGACATTCCTAACGAATTTCTTCCAGAACGACGGGTTCAGTACCATTAACACCTCACATGCACACCTACGGAGGGCGGGGTTGGGAATGAGAGCCTGGGTTGGAACTAGGGTGAATACATGCTTGCTTGCTTGCTTACCGCCTCGGGAATTGGTGGCAGGCAAACCATGTGGACCTTGGCGATAATTTGGGCGGGACTTGAGAGCCTTGGAATAACGCCTCTGCTGGGGATGCTCATGGAGCTGGTAGAACCGTTTGCCCATGGAAAACATGGGACCTTGTAATGTAGCGGAGCGGAGATTGTAGCGGCCCACACCAGGAGTGGCGAACTTGGCGTCAACCAAGTGTTGGCCGATGCTGTACGCGGGAGGGGTGGAGCCTGGACTGTGAGGACTGTAATGACCAGGCCCCGGAGTCGTGGACAACCGAGGGTTGAACTTCTTCCCCAACGAGAGGCCCACACTGTGGTCTGCCTGCTGTGGCCTATACGTTCCAGGGCCGGGGATGCCTCTGTCCGGGTTGTAATTCGACTTTCCCTGGGCTGTGAATGCCGGTGAGTGCAGATGTGTCTGTTTCAGATTAACATGGTGAGCACCTGGCCCGGGCCCTTGGGTTTTGGTCTCGGGTGGTCCGTTGTAGTGCTTCCCCATGGTGTACTTCGGACTGGCATTGCCGTCGATGCGAACATTGTACGCTCCTGGGCCAGGTCTTGCTTTGTCCACCCACAACTCAGTCCGCAATCCAAATGAAGGTTTAGGTGCTTCAAGCAGGACTTGATTGTAATTTAAATAGTAAGCTCCAGGACCAGGATTGTCTGCGTTATAGTGATATGGGCCACGGGCCATGGCGAAATGTGACTACTCAATGGTCGCACTGCCAACCCTCAAAAAGGGAAACTAGCTTTGATTCATGTTGTAGTCTCATCCACATGTGGCATAAATCGTCAATTAATTCCAAATACACTCGGTCCGCTCCAGTTTCGCCTTTCCACATTTCAAAATAGCCCTGCATACATTAGCAGACCCTCACCGTGAATACCAATCCATACAATAAGCTTGATGGAAATGTGAGGTGAACTGTCGGCTGGGGCGTCGGGGACTCGAGAATCGCTGGGATATGATGAATAGCATCGCTGAATCAAATGCCACGACGCTTCCGGCATCTGTTCGCAGCCCGGCTCTGCTCTAGAGATCTCACGAGTGAACAGTTGGCATAAATAATCAGCTTGATGTCGGGATCAGAAAACGTAAGAACGTCATAACCCTACGTGGCAGTGATGGCAAGAACTCCACCAACAATGAGATGATGTAACATACTCAATGTACCCTCACCCACCAGCTCGCCTTCACATCACTAAAAACACTCCACTCAACCAACTCTCGAAAACCCAACAATTAACTGAGAAATCCTCCATGAGTAGGTAGAATGTACTCGACACAAACAGTTCTCGAGCCCGATGAAAACAAACTCAATGACTATCTAGTAGCTTAATCACAACAAACAAGCCGAACAGGTAACGAACAAAAATTTAAGGAAGACGAAACTGCGCTCAACAATATGGAAGCATGCCTAATACGCTTCCATGGTGCTGAGTTTCAGCATGAGCCAGACACGAGAACACAGCTGAACTGTTAGAACCCAGAAATGAAAATGGTTCGTACATTTACCCTACTAACGAAGTTCAGTGCAACATTATAAACAAGAACGATGAAAACATCATAGACTAGCACAGAAACAGCTCTAAACCCATTCTCAAGCAGTACTTTCTAAATCATGATAGAACGAAACATGAATGTGCATTTTAACAGCTAAACAATAGCTGAATGTTTGACTGACAAAAGCGGTAAATTGATAATATTGCAGTGCCAGGATGAATGGCAAGCCCTCCCTCCCTAAACTGCACATACCTAAGCATGGTTTACATATAAGCCCAAATACACCCTCCTACCCTGTCCCCACTTTACAGTAGTCCGGACACACAAATGAATGTGCCTACCTACATGTGTACCCTTCAAATTTTCGACCCCTGTCAAGGCGGATATCTGACACCTGAGATATTTCAACTAGTTTTGCAAACCAAAATAGACAGTCAGAAAGCAACGTCCCTGCCTGCTGCAGAGACAAGAACCACTCGAGGATCTCCAGGTCAGCCAACCACCAAGACACAAATCGGCCAGGACAGCCGCAGACTCTCGTAGCCTCTAAGGCAGATACACAATGCCCGATCACAGCAGCACTGTAATACCTACTCAACGGCAACAGCCCGGTGACCTATGAGCAGCAACCACCTTTCTGAGGGATGGTCTGTCCGCGCAACTGCACATTGTTCGGTTTGCTGGTACTACTCAAAGCAGGTTGACTTGCCATCCTGCACAAAATCAAACAGCCATCAAACCAAGCCGGCGAGAATCCTGAAATTGTGACTGACTAGCTTCCAACGTAAACACCGATGTGATATGCAATACACAGTCCCCCTATCTCCTCTGAATTGACGATGCACCTGAATCTTGGTTTACTGCACTGTCCAGTAGCATGAAAAACCATCTAGCTAGCCGTCAAATCACTCCAGTAAAACACACAGGCTAAGCCACATGCTGTCACAAAAACATATACACCTACACTAGAGACGCTTTGCCCACCTGTTTTTGATCTCGGCAGCCATTGTCATGAAAGCCTGTTCCACATTGGTCGCATTCTTGGCACTCGTCTCCAAGAAAGGAATGCCGATCTCGTCAGCAAAAGCCTGGTTTCCGGGACAAAAATATAATCGACAAGAAAATGTTTCAAAAATGTATCAGACCGCGGACACTTAAGACTTGTCACAAGAGAACTAGACTGACACCACGACACACTTGAACAACAGGATCCAGGTGAAACGGAGATACACCGTATAATGAGGAAGTCAGAACCAAGATCCAGTTAACTACTCAAAGATCTCCTGAGATATCAATCAAATACCTTCGCAGTAGCGTAATCCACCACCTTCTTGGATGCAAGATCCGACTTATTACCAACAAGCAGCTTGTTCACGTTCTCACTTGCATAGCGGTCAATCTCATTCAACCACTGCTTCACATTGTTGAAGCTCTCCTGGTCTGTCACGTCGTACACAACCTACAGAAAAAACCATAATTATTTGCTCGCCTCAGGCAATACGAGAAATTAAGAATGCGTCCATCTTCCACATCCAATAAAGTAACATGTAGTAGCAGATCCCTACTCTACAACGCCCACCGCCAATCACAAACATGGCCAACCAACCCCCCTCCCAAAACAACGAAACTAACAAAGGTACTCACAATGATTCCATGGGCACCACGGTAATAGCTGCTCGTGATTGTCCTGAATCTTTCTTGACCAGCGGTATCCCACTGCATTCATGCACACACCAAACACAGTCACCTTATCTTATCCCAGCTCTGATAAACGCATTCCTCTCCAACAACCAATTTCAAAGCGATACTCGATCACCAGCACCAACCCACAGAGAAAGCAACCACCAAATTCACGACAACTCATAACACTCAAGCGAACTTAGCAATGTGGAATTTCTGCTGCAACAAAGGATCTACCGAGTACAAACCGACGCCACCACTCAGACAACTAAAACCAACTCACAATTTGTAGCTTGATGGTCTTCCCGTCCAACTCCACCGTTCGGATTTTCTGTGAAAAACCATCCAAGGCATCAGAAACAAACTTGGCCAACAAGCTCCAACCGTCACTTAAAATCCAACTCGAGCCAGGCACGTCTGATGACAACAACGGACTCTTCGCTGATCAAATCCATTGCCGTTAATGATAGCAGAAAACATTGCAACTTCTGGCAGCAATCATTCACAAATCAAAAGACGCGCTTAAGCATGAACCACTTCCTCTCAGTTTCTGCTGTCGATTACATTACAGGAGGCAAATCTACGGCATCATTGAAGGAAACTACGCAAACCAAATACGTTGGTGTCACTTACGAAATCCACTCCAATGGTGCTAATATAGCTCTCCAAGTATGAGTCATCCTGCAAAAAACGTTTAAGTCCTGTCATTATCCTCGGGATAAATCAGAGATGAAGCACTTAAAAGAAGTTCATACATAGCTCGCAAATATAAACATCTCAGGATGATTACACGCTTCAGACCATCCCAAGCAAGTCTCTCATCAACTACGAACACTCCTGGAACCAAAGCAATTAGCGTCGGAAAAATACCGCGAATCGCAATAAGAGGCAACTCTTTCCGACACCTGAATCTCCAATCAGCAGGAGCTTGAAAAGGTAGTCACTGCACAAAAAAAAAACCCCCCAAGAGGCACCAGATTCAGTGACCACCCCTGCCAAACACTCTAACAGAAAACATAGACCTCATGCGAAGCAATCTCGTCCCTTGCACCTGAAAATCAAATGACAAGACAAATGGGCCTCAAATAGGCGAATAAATGTGCCACATTACAATACTTTTCCAACTTTTCATTTGACTGCGTGTGAGAGACATGAAGCGCAGTAAACTGCAGCATCAGATAGAGACGTTCACATCATCCCGAATATCTCTAGAAAGCGGTCAAAACAGGTCATCCCATGCAACCCTAAGATCTACTGCCCTAATCAAAGTCAAAGCTCCTTCAGAATGAGCTCCTCCGCCTTCGAGAACTTGATTGTCAGCTCTAAAAATGCTTCCGAAACTGTCAGCTCCCCAAACAGCAAGCAAAAACTGAGACAGGCCAGTAGCACCGCAACCTTTGTGATCGAGGTCTTTCCAAGAACAAGATCAATTGTACAGCACAACCGTAGCCAGACGAAAAAACACTCCCTTACCAAAACCAACGTTGGAACGAAATGTGAATCTCAGCCACGACTACAGAAATATAGCGGAAAGCTAGAAGCTGAATCCTAAACCAGAATCACAACATCAGACTAGCAAACGGATTCTCTACGAAGTTATACATCCAATCGAAAGGAAGGCATCCACTTTATACACTCCCGAGAGAAAAAACACGACGTCATCGAGACAAAGCTGTAACGTCTAAACTAAACATCATAACAAAACATCGTGATGACAAACCTAAAGGCGTCACAGCTCTCGCGGTGTCCATGTGCCGTGAATTAGAAAACACCCAAACCCTACCCCGTGGAAATAAAACAGACGTACAACGTAGAGACCTGACAGAATCCTGTTCAATAGCGCAGCATCCTTCAACGTTTCCCTCGAAAGTAATATTAGCGCTTTCCATGTGAAACTGCATCTACCTCTGCGTGACCGCTATGAGTAGTTGCATTGAGAAAAGCAGGAGGGCGAGATCGTAACGCCAAGTCAGAGCCACGAGCTAGGCTATCCTCGCCCATGATCAAGAAGAGAACACGGCCGAAGAAATTTTCACGGGCATGAATCGGAAATAAGGCAAGTCAGCGCCATACATCTCCACAGTAAATCACGGGCTCTCCCTATCCCCAGAACATCCCTCCTCCAAGACTATACATCATGATTCTGAAACCGGACAAGACCAGAGAGGAATGGCCCGTTTCTCAAAAAAACTGAAAAACAAAACTGAAAAAATATTTCTACCAGCACTCCCCCCTTGCCAGAAATAGTAGCAACCTCCTGCCTTCAAGGCAGGTGCCGCAAACACTTCACTCAAGACGGTCACAGGCAAGTGCATCAGAGAACCGCGCAACCCTGCTCTGAGCCAAACACACCACCAGCGATCTGCAAACAACAATTAATAACGGCCGAGACCAACAAACCTCTCAACCAACGCCTCGCTATCCCAGGCCCCCTGTAAGAGAGAGGCGGAAACCCTGTGCCACCGACGTGGCAACAACACACATGCACATCGGGGGCACGCGACGAAAACAGGAGCCGGTCAAGGAGAGGGAAGAAAGAGGACTCACTACTCAGGATTCATGGTGGCCGGTACGGCGAAGGAAGCCCAGCAGCACAGCGCCCGATCCGCTGACCCTAGGCCCGGATCTCCCCACAACGCAACGCAAAGCAACGCTAGTGTGCAAGAAACGGGCGAGAACGGTGCTGAGGAGGAAACAAGAGGATCCTGCAAGAAAGAAGACGGCGACGAGACACGAGGGGGGGAGAGAGAGAGGGATAGAGGAGGGGGAGTGGGGGAGGGCGATGGCGCAGACGAGACGAGACGAGACGAGACGAGACGGTAGAGTGTTTGGTTTGGGGTGCGCGAGCGCGATGACCCCGTGCAAGAGCTCGCACGCTGCCTGCTGGGACCCCCGCCAGCATAGCTCACGCCACTCCCCCACCTCCCCTCCTCCCCTGCTCCCCTAATCTTCCCATTTCCTACATGAAGCTCCCCCCACCGCTCTTCGCCCCGCGTACATGTGAGCCCGCCGTCACCCCCGATGGTGGCGCTCCCCCTCCCCCCTTCTCTCATGTATCGCCCGCGCTCATCTGTTCCCGTTGGTAGATTCCACGCTGCCCTGCACCAATCATTGCTGCCAAAGCGCGTCACTCATTACTCCGTCCGTTCGCCCGTCCGTCCGTCCGTCCGTCCGTCCGTCCGTCCGTCCTTCCTGGGGTCCTGCGGGTCCTCCATCTCCGTTGTGCCCCTGATTCCCTCCCATCTATTGTATTATCTACGCTTTCCGCCCTTCCTCTGTGCCCTGCGTCAGCCTCTTTGACGTGGCCCATGCTGCTTGGTCCACGCTTCTCTAGGGCGCCGCTGCATTTGTACTCCTTCGGAGTCCGGACGTGACAATCCTCCTTCCTTTTGCCTTGCCCCACTTCCCTCCCCTCACCACACCATTTCTGCTTCATTTTTTATCCCACCAATCTATTTTAATATCATTTTCAGATGTAAAACCTTCTTTTCTCTAATTTATCATATACTTCGAATTCTAAATTTCATATTAACAAGTACCAATAAAACCTTCTACCTATACTACATTTATATATTAACTTAAATAAAGATACCATAAGTTACAATTTTTTTTGGTATTCGTATTTTACAGGGAATAGTCATAAGTTTTTAGAATACTTAAAATCTCATATCAATTTTTTTCTACTTCATAACCTGGAAAAAATTACTTTGATCTAAAGTAGGGATTCCCAAGCCCTTTTTTTTATCTACAACATAACATTCTTTTACTTCCAAATTCTTATAACAATGTTTGACCATAAAACAACCTCAAAGTGCCATGTCTACAAGAAAAAGGCATAATGAAAAAATAAAATAAAATAAATTCTTAATTGTATAATCTATAATCAGACTATTAAAAAATGTTATGTCATTTTGTAATTTTTGATAAATCAATTAAAATTTATAATATTCAAAGTAAAGAAAATGATTTTTTTGAAACCTTGCTATTTATGCATTTAAACTCTTCAGAGGGCTGCTTTACACATAGAAGCCAGGCCAATTTTATAGGGATGTTTGCATGTAATTTAAAGCCCATTTGATGGTTGAGCTCCGCTTCAACTACCTATTATCATAAGAGTATAATGGAGGCCAATTTTTCCATATTTGTACGCCTTGGGGCGAAGTATTTATATACAAGAAAATTTTAAAACATACTAAAGAAGTAGATTCATGCTTCATTTGGCTTCCAAATGGTGCATGAGGTGAAAATTCCAGGGATGGTGATGGTTTGGATACAAGAATGATGAATTAAGTATACAGTTTAAGTTTGAGCGGAAGATTTGACACCCTCCAATGTACTCTTGAAAGTAGTTAGGAAGAGAATAGACATATTGCAGAGGTGTGTCTGGTAGTATATTGTACATGATGCAAAAAAAAAATTTGAAATCTGACTTTCTTAGCTATTCAAATACTTATGTACAAAACACCAAAATACTGTAAATACCTCAAAATACAGCAAAAAGGACCAAATACGACACATGTATTACGTGGTATTTCTTGTGTTTGCAAGTATGTTATCTTCTATATTTTTTTGGATTGTGTTATCTTGTTCATGTTCTAGTAGTGTATATATTTTGATCTTAATTAATATACCAACTTCTTTCTTATTTTAACGTATAAATTTTGTTGTAAACCGTACATGGATAAATCACTTTCACTTATAAATTCTACAATAATTATGTATGAGTGTGTTCTTGATATGAAAGATTGCAATGAAGAAGTGTTGATATAGGTCATTGCTAAAAAACCAACCCAAATTCTATATAACTTTGAAGTCAGACACCCCCAAAAATCTCAATTTTGAGTGTGCATTATACTTATCAAAGACATATTATAATCTTCCAATCCAATAGTCTAATCTTACCAAGATTTAATTGACACTTGTTTCATTAAGCTATGCTTGCATTCATACAGTTGAATACTATTAATAGTATCACTAATTTCAATATAGAGAGTTTTAAAGATACATCAACCAAAAAATAGAGGCTTCTCCAAAACCACCCTGGGCACTAAAGGGTTAAATCAAAGCACTGGGAAATGTGAATAGAAATGATCATCATGAAAACCAGGAAAGTGAGAATGAGATGGGAACAATGATGGGGCTGTGCGCAATCACAGTGAGTGAGTGAGTGCACTAGATCTGTGCTGGAAGGGATTGTGGATCCGATCGAGGGGAGAACAGCAGCAGTACATGAGAACTAACTGGTTACTGAAAAGAAATTAAGCTGTGAGAAATCCTGATACAACTTGGCAAAAGTCGAGTTAGCGATTACAAGGTGGCTGTTATTGTTGAGTAGTGTGTCACCAGTCACAGGTCATACAGTAAGTTATTGTATTCCTCACATCATTCGACGGTGAAAGCTCACCCGGCGGGTTTCTTGGTGCCGAAGAAACAGTTTTCCTCGGTGGCTGGAAGCGCCGACCTACCTCCGGCTCCCTTCTTCCAAGCTAATTCCCCACCTTCTCGACTCACTTCTGATGCATGCATGCAGCCTCATCACAACTCTGGGCCAAACATTGCGTGCTCTGCTCTGCTCTGCTCTGCTCTGCTCTGCTCTGCTCTGCTCTTGGGTACCAAGTCACGGCATCTTCACCTTCCAGCCTTATTCCACAAACAAGGCGGAATATTTCATCACGCAACAGCCAAGGCTGCAGCACTGGGCTACCAGGCTATAACCAGCTCTACCAACTGCAACGACTCTGCTTTATTGGGCCCACCGGACTTACACACTTGCCTGAAATCAAAAGTTGGTCGGTCGAATTTTCAGCCTAGAACAAGGTATATAAATTAATGAAAAACAGGTCCAATGATTGTGGCAAAACATTCAGCTGCAGTTTCACTTGCTGTGCTTAGTGCTGTGCTCTCCGTCTCGAGTTGTCGACGAATGGAAATTAGGGTTGACTGTCCTAAAACCACCAACTTAAGGATTCAAAGTGTTTTTTTTTGCAGAGTTATTTTTGGGTATATTTTTGCCATATAGCAAAGTTGTTTTCTAACATAATGCAAATTTTTTTAGAATTTTCTCCCCAATAGTGGAATAGATACAAATTTCTATACACAAAAGTATTTTGTGACCCAAAACTATTTTATAGACTTTCCCATTGTCATACCTAGTTGGTACTAATTTTCACTCATATCCTGACCCAAAACCACTAGTTTTTTGATTGCTCTGATTGGTCAGTTTGAATTAACCCCTAAAGAACGATAGTCCTAGAATGGGCTTTTTAGAAACTTGGGCATGTACCTACCGTTGCAATTTGAATCGTGATTTTCTGAAATTTTCAACAGAGGTGTGCCGTTCCGATAGCTCCGTGTGCATATTTTTATTTTTCAATTCCGACATCAGGATCAAAAGTTATGAAGGTTTAACTGTCAAAAGCTGCTCGTTGGGCACCTGCTGAAATTTTCTAAGCCACTGTGAATGCAGCAAATTCTGCCCAAAACTGCCCAAAATCGCCAAATTCTGCCCAAAGACGAAACTTTGAAATTCCACCAAAAATGAGATTTTGATATTTTTCAAAATTAAAAATTTCTATTTATAGAAAAAGCAGTAGAGCATGTTTCCACCGTTCGGATTTTCAATCCAAGAATTTTTCATATGCTATTTTCATTGTCAAAAAACGGCCTTTGTATGTGAATTTCAGCATACCCCTTAGCGGAAAATGATTTTTTTGGAAACCTTCCACAACTTCTTTGAATATGATATTTTTTGGACATGTACCTAACTCAATTAGAAACAATAATATGGAGAGATTCATTCCATATCTACTTTAAAAAATGGTTTTTTGGGCCTTCAAAACTCTGATGTCCCCTTTCTTTGCAGGGAAAAAAAACTTGTTTTTCTATTTTGAATGTTACGATCTTGCAATCAGTGAGGAATAAGTATGTGAGATTTGGTGGACATGTAGACATAGAAGTTAGCTACGAGATCTTACAATTAGATGTACTGAAAAAGACCCCAAGTTTGCAAAATCCACCTTGCTTTGAAGAGGGACTGTTTTGAGGCAGTTTTGATGAAAAATACCCTAGTGGCGTTTTTGGGGAGACCTACAAGTTGGTTATGGGGGTGGTGCTGGTTTTAGGGCATTCGACCTAAAACCAGTAACCTAAGGATTCTGAGCTTTTTTTTGCAGGGTTATTTTTGAGGTGTATTTTTTCCATGTAGGAAAATTGTTTTTTCTAACAAATTGCAAATATTTTTAGAATTTTCTTCCAATACTGAAATAGATACAAATTTGTTATCACAAAAGTACTTCCTGATCCAAAACTAATCTGTAGACTTTCCCATTGTCACACCTAGCTGGTAGTAATTTTCACTCATGATCCGACCCAAAACTATCAAAACCACCAGCTTTTTGAGAGTTATGATTGGTCAATTTGACAATCTAGTTGCGGTTCTGGGGAGACCTACATGTTGGTTCTCGGGTGGGTGGTGGTTTTAGGACAGTTGACCTTAAACTTGTAGTTGTCAATCCAACGGTTGTAGAGGGGGCCTCATGGAAATACTTCATTAGTGATGCTATTTATGATGTTTAGTTCTATGAAAAAGAATTCTTTAATCAAACAAGTGCATGTTAACCTCTAAAGTTCTTTGAGACCGTATTATGGTCGAAGCACAACTGGACACACTATTTTTAAACTCCAATTTTTTTGCAACATATATATTTCACCGGTAGTTTTCTAATAAGACAAATTTTTGAAGAACTTGAAGATATGGATTATAGAAGGATTTGCCCTAAATATGGACAACGTGTAGCTTATTACAATTTATTGTTTTCTACCTATGCTACATGTCATTTACAAGGGTTTTCAGGGGCAAGATTAGTTTTAAAAGGATGGAGATGTGCAACATAATGAATTCAATACTTTCTCATCTATACATATTGATGAACATCGTCAACCGACAAACAATTTTAATTTAAGTGATTGTTTCCATTTAGAGTGGCAATTATCATTCTACATACAATTTTCATCCAATTAATAATTTCCATCCGCATGGAAATTTTTGTCTAATTCACAAATTTTCATCTGACTTATAGTTTTCATTTGGCACTAGTATATCATTTAGCTTCTATAAGATGGGAGCGGGTCCATCTACATGATCCACAATTACAAAGTTGCCACTTCAAAATTTTAGAAAATTACAATGATTGTACTTCAAAAATTTGCATAAATTTGAGTATTACTCTAATTGTCTTGAATTTTTTTATAGTTGTTCTCCTCAAAGACAAAAAGACGGCTAGTCCTTTAGATTTTCAATTAGACCTAAAATGGTTATTTTTTTAATTTTTTTTTCAATTTGTGGAGTATAAAGGAGTCTCAACACATTCGCATTGACCATATGGAAGATTTCTTATCCTTTCCAAGTAGGCATAGGGCTCAAACTTGGTGAGCCTAAACTTAACTTTAATAACTAGAAAAATTGATGATCCTCCATAGATCAAATGTCTTTACAATGTATACTTTTTAAATACCAAAACTTAGGTACATCATTGCTTGGTCAATGTCAAAAAACATTTACAAATTACTTTGAAGCTTATAATCTTCCAATTTGTATAATAGATGGCGCTATGATTTGGTATGCACTATTTATTCAAAGTAGGTTCAAAATACTACATTTTCAATTTTCACAAAGTGTCTAATTATATGAGAAATCAGTAGGTCGCTAGTAGTAAAGGGTCTTTTTTGGCAATTTGTGCCAAGAACACCAAAGAACTTTAGTGATTAAACCTTGATAAGATTAGAACATGAAATTGGAAAATTGTATTATGTCTTTCAACTATATAATGTACATTCCAAGATGAGATTTTGGTGGATGTATAACTTTACATTAGAATAAAATTTATGTCAAATTTTCAAAAATAAAAGTAATGAGGTTCACCAATTAACTTTGTCAACACCTCTCCATTGTAATCTTCTATGTCAAAAACAAATTAATATAAAAGTAGTGGGAGTTCCATAAGTGAAAGTGCCTTATCCATATACTGTTTAGGATACATATTTACGTGTTAAAAAGTAGGAGTTGGTAGTACAATCAGCTGCACCAAAAGCACCAGTCTTTAGACTTTACAACGGCAAACAATTCTCAACAAATACTATTGATGGCTCTCACATAGAACTCTCTAGAACCCACCTCCTCTTCTGAAACTGTGAAATTCAAGCATAAGAGTATAATGCTTCCCCAAGCTTTATCATGCCTGGAGGATAAAGTCATTTATATCTCTAAAACACTCATTTCTGTTGAGAGTATGGTTTGAACTTGAACTTACACCATGGCTTAATCTGTGTCTACATTAATATTATGTGGGTTCAAATCCAACAGACACAAGAGTGTAACTATGATCATTGAAATTAAAGAGACGGCCTAGACAGGATACCCACTAAGCTCCTACTCACTGCCATGATAGTTCAATAGTTCAATAAAATAGCTGGATGAAACTTATCCCAAAGTTTGAATCAAGCACTCAAGCATTGTTGGGATGGTTACTATACATGTTTTGAAATTATCACTACTTATCTACTAATTACAGTATATTGAGTTGATTAATTTAAAATTTACCAGGCACAGCCAAGTATATAGAATTTTGTCTTTCTAACCCTAACATATTATTTTAGAATCTTCATTCCAAGCTATCAAGGTTTATATTAGAACTTCGATGATTTATGGTATTCCTCTTTACTGAAGCTGATACAACTTTAAAAGGAAATCTTCACAATTGGTTTTGATCTCTAATCGAGGTTGAATTTCTAGTAGTTCATAGTTCATGATTTGATAATAAAAAATAACAATCAAAAAGATTCTATGCAATTCATTTGAATCATTGATTTATTTATTTTTTAAAATATATATTATTTCAACTTTTTCTTGCATTCACATTTTAAGTTTGTTAGTAATCAGATTTAATGGTGATAGAAAAGGTAGGGGTATAGATCTTAATTAAAACAATCAAAATGGATTTGAGCTTCAAGCTCAAAGTTTTTCTATGTGGATTTTTTATTTTTGAAGATTCTTAAATTTGAAGTAATGGAGCCTATCTTCATGCTCATAGGAAGTCATTTCATGTAGAAGGTCATAGCTCCTTAATTCTCTAAGAGAGGTCACAAAGAGGCTGAGATGAGTCATGTAGAATTACAAGAGTAGAGAGAGGGGCAGAGATGGGTCATAGAATTAAAATTTCAAATTTCAAATGGACTGTCTCTACTTCATAAATTTATACTCTTAGTGTAATTGGATTTAAGATTTTAAATGAAAATGGACTATCTCCACTTAATAGACTTGTACTTTTAATTTAACCTTGTGATTCTAGACTTAGTAGCCATGGAGGAAGTAGAGTTCTTCTATGTAGTAGGTGAAAGCACCTTGACTCACATCTCATATGAGAGAAAAAAGCGGAGAAGTACAATGATAGGCGAAGAGTATTCACAAAATTAGATTAAATCAAGCATCCGATTATATGAAGTAAAAATATTTTGTCTTCATTTGAAACCCTAATTCTATGAGTGCTCTCCACATCTCTTTACACTCCTTTCACATGATAGTCATTCACCTACAAAATAGAGTAACTCCACCTCCCACCCTTAAACTTCAGGTTTTATCAGGAATACGGTAGTGTTCAGTGACTTAGTGTTTAGCCTTTAACAGGAATAGAGAACACTAACTTAGTGTTGTCTAAAGAAATCCACGCTCACCAATCAGTCACCTCAACGTGCATCAATCTACAGAGTCAACAGTTGGCGAAATGTAATTGATGTTGCGAACTGTGATTTTGATCATGATTTGTGCACACGCCAGAGAAAAAACTCTTTCTATGCAAAACCAATCTCGCATCCATGCCAAAACGATTATAAAGTCCCGTCGGCAATGAACTAGACATCATTTTATTTTTAAAAGACTCAAAAGAAAGTGCCATCACTCGGGACTCCATTACAATGCACCCAATGACGTTCACCTCTGAAAAGATAAGGAATCTGTACACATCATCAAACATCTATCTGTAGTAACAAAGAAACACCTGCTCTTATGAAAACTCGACATATCTTATTGTGTCCTACTGAGCGTACATGAGAGGGGAAACGGGCTCTGAATCTCTCAGCTCTGATGCTCCGATCTCCCCATCTTCTCTACTGCCATCCTCTGTACTTGAAGTGTCGCTGGAATTGTCACTACCACCCACAACATGTCTTCCATGCTCATGAAACTTACCAAAGCCTAGAGCAGCGATGTTCAGCATTCCATTTACAGCACCTTGCTCTTGTAACCTCTGGGGCTCAACAGTAGTTATGTTATGTTTTGGTGTTGTCTGACTCATATCAATATCTACATCCACGTTTACATCCACTTCACTGGGGAATTTCCCTTCATTACAACCTGCATTTCCCTCCGGATGTCTTTCTCCTGCTACATTATTGGTGGCAACTTGACTAGCTGCATATTCTGCTCCATCATCGCTGATCCTTCGGTTCTCTTCCTTCCCATAATAGCGTTCAGCACTCGAAGAATCATTCTCTCCATCAGCTGTGGCCGGTGTGGCCATTGCCCAGCTACCCGCAACCTCTGATGCAAGTAGGTCTGCCGTGCACAGTGAATCTCTACGATACTTCCTGTTCTCTGTGACACTTTCCCTAAAAGTTGCTTCAGCTCGTAAAGCACCAATAGAAACCCCTCGCTCTTCTGTGAACATATTACCACCACTTCAAAAATTAAATCACGTAATCCAAAGCCTCCACAAGTGTTCCCACTGAGGTACAAAGTGCTACACAAATCCAACTGGGACCCAAACTCGCGACAAACTGAATTCTATGCCAGGCTTCATGATAACAAAGGTTTACAGAAGTCAGGGGTATAAACAAGGAAGCAAAATATGAGTCACGTTGGTCTCGAGTGGAGAAAAAGGCTCATCATACGCACCTTCATCCGAATGCCCTGTGCTATCAAGCAAGTTGCCAGCGCGGACTCCGGTACTGTCTGGATGTGCAGTTTCTCCTTTCATTGTTCGGTCTCTATGAACTGCTGGAATTCCATCTAGACCAGTGCCCCGACCTTGATCAGCACTTAACACTTCGCACCTAGCTCGTGGAGAAGCACCTGACAAGCAGAAACCCACCATTTCAAACTTCTGATACTCTTACGGATTGTGCACTAAGGGAAATTATCAGATGGGAGTTGCAAGTTCATTATCGTCTTAGGTCGGGCAAAGTGAGAATTCATGCTAAGACCAGATGCATGAATCCCAATCACCTACACTTGATCTCATGAAAGCTGTGGACAACATAGATTGACAGCCACATGCAAGCTAAGTACTTGAGAAAAACCTGCATATTGTTTAACACCATCACGCACCTTCCAGGTTAACTTCGTGATTTAGTTGCGTACAGCCCATGTCAACAATTGCAAGCTGGGTGAAGCCAACTTCTCCATTCTCTAGCTGTGTCCCTCCGATGTCACCATTTGTAAGTTCTGCTCTCCCATGAACGTGCTGAAGGTACCCGGCTTGCCCATATATCGAGGCAGGAATACCTCCAATCTTAAGACCACCACAAGAATCCGTTTGAGCAACAATTTGCGTGGGAGGGATATTGACATCCGAGGAGCGTGTAGCAGAATGGGAGGCATTTGAACAATCATCTTGTTGTGTATCTCCCTCTGTATCATCATAAATTGCGGTCCCTTTGCTCTTTTCATCATCCTGCACACCAATGTGCTCGGCTCCCATGTCAACTTGCATGGGTCGACTTCCAGACGTACTTCGCGATGCCCCTCGTACTTTCTGGATTCGTCTGCTACTTTGATGCTCAGAGTAGTGCAAGGGATCTGGGTGTGCTTTAGTGGACAGACTAGTACTGCGCACATTGGTATTGTCGTGATCATTATCACTATCACCATCTTCAAGAGTTCGAATCATCATCGATAGCTGGTCCTGCTGCCTCTGCTGCAGTGTAGCTATTTCTGCGGCGGTGGAATGAAACGCTCGAAGTTGAGTTTCTCTGCTAGAAAAAACAAATCGTGCACCTTAGGAACCTAAAACGGACATTGTTGCCTGCCTTCTAAACTTGCGCAAAAAGAATTATAAGAAAACAGAAGATGATCAGGAATTTATAGTTAAAAGTCTTCTAAAGATGAAAAAATAACCATGATCACGGAATAAAAACCTCAAGAGCAAATTACAATTGGCACATACCGAAGCACAATGCGTTCTCGTGCACCTTCCAAACGTTGCTTTTCTAACTCAAGATTTCTAGATAATGCTTCCTTCTCCACTTCCAACGTCGATATCCTTGTTTGGGCCATCTCTCTTGCTTTCTATTTTAAAAGTCAACACAATTGAATAAATGAATGATGGATAATAAAGCATAATAAGACCACGGCCACGAAAAGATTCCAAATTTATGTCGTGGTCATGCTTTCAGAATCCATACACAAAATACCAACAAAACAACATACCTTCTCATCTTCCAACTCTTTGCATGTCTGCCGAAGTTTGACTTCAGATTCATCTGCCCTCTGAAGCATAAAAGAAAAAAATCATAAAAACTTATGACCCATAAAAGTCCTTTAATGTGAGCTGGTTTATCGAGAAGGTATTTCAGAGACAATATGTTGAACCAAGTAAACCTGCTGGTTGAAAGTGGGAATTTCCATGTGACCTTACATTGTGTGCTGATAGATTCAGAACTTTCTCTTCCTGAAGCTGGGCTTCCAAACGACGGGCTTTCTCTTCTGCAGCAACAACGGCCGCCCTTTCCGAATCCTGAAAGCAAGGGAGAGTAATGGCATGAGCTCGTTAACATCCTGACAGCTTAGGAAAGCATTTCCACTGCAAAGTTTCAAGGAAAATGTCTGCACATGTATCAGATTTCGGTAGCTGTATTACACACATGATAAATTTTATATGCTTCATATTGACAAAAAAGGAGTCTGGAGAAATTGACGATGCTTGTCTATGAATAGACTCGTTTTGAACACTGAGCATACGTAGAATCGTGGTGGAAAAAGGACTCTCACCAGTAGCATGAACTCTCACAAAAAATCTTAGGAAGAAGAAACGACTAAGTGAAAATAAATTAATAACTCTTTACTTGTATACCAACAGCATGAGCGAACATGAAAAGTCTCTGCAATTACAGAAGCCTGTGGACACCTAAGGAAGCGTACCAGCTTCTTCCGTGAAATTTCAGCAGCTGCACGATACTCCTTTTCCCCTTCCTGCACAATTCTAGCTCAAATGATGTGAGAAAATAACCAAGTAAATATCTTTGTGACCTGAATGACAGGAAGCCAGCGAGGTCGAAACAGATATCATTACATAAAAGAGACACTCCCCATCTCAAGGATACCCTGATGAATGACATGACGAGCACTCTCAACAGCGAAAATGGTGACAACCTAGACAACCAAGAAAAGGCGTGCTAGACAATTTATGAAACGTGGAACCTGAAGTGCCAGGATAATATCATTCTGCTGCTCTTGCTGACGAACAGCTGCTTCCTCATAGCGCTTTAAATTCTCTGCTGCTTCCATACGAATCCGGTCTAAGGCTGCTCTTAGACTAACTTCCGCTTCTGCCCTTTCCTTGCTAATCTTTAAGCGTTCTTCTTCTAGCAACTTCTCAAGCTCTTCAACTCTCGATTTCAAACTGGCAACTCGTGGACCACATCGGTGGCATTCAGTTTTATAAAGATAAGAATTGATTAAATGCACGTATTTATTAGAAGTAACAGAATTGCATGCAACAGAAACTAAATAGCACGAGTCCAGAAGCATTATGGGGCAAATAGAATCATACTTTGAGTAATGTGAGATACTAAAATTATGTTATAAAGATAGCTACTTCTAGCGAAGGGAGAATAGGTTAATACCCATCAATGACTTCTTCTGCATCAACACGAGATTTAGCTTCAGAAGCAAGCCGTTGTTGAAGAAGTTCAATACTGCTCTCTTGTTGCAGACATAATGCTGCACTTGCTTCCAAATCGAATTCTTTGGTAGCCAGAGATAGTTTCAACTCCTCTTGTTGTGCACTAAATTTCTCTGCCAATACTGCTTGTACCTCTTTCAATTCCTGAGATTACTCAATGAAAAGTATCATGTAAGTAATTATGAATTAATAAATAATATTACTGCATACAACTCCCCAAATCCACATCAGATTATATAATCATGGTGATTTTCTGAAAAACACATCAAAAGAGTATTTCCCGACATCAGATATATGAACAGGAACACAGATGTAAACACTTCTTAGTCATAAACATGAGGTAGGCACTGACAGAAGCATGGCGAGCCTCGGCATTGCGATACTCAGAACGAATCTTCTCAGCATCCATCATATGAGTCTCTACAAGAACCCTTAGCTCCTGCCACCCCAACCCCGAATAGCAACCCAAACAGGTGAGATTCCCTTATGTTCTTTATGTTATATTTCATTAAAAATGAAAATTCTATTTCATAGGTAGAGCAGATCAGGCTGATCATGAAATTAATGTCCAATCCATGAGCTTGTATACGCGTTGTGAAGACTAGAAACACTATAGAAAAGGAGGTACAAAAGGGAAGCTCTGTAAGCGGAGCGCACTTCATTTGAACGCTGCAATTGGCGAACATCGTTAAGCATGATGGGACCAGAAACACCACCATTGCCAAGACCTTTGATACGTTTCGCATCCCCGCCAACTGTGTCTCCCAGATCATCTGCGACATGCATTAACATGGGCATCAAGAAACTAAATAAACAGTTATGGCAGGTGCGTGCTGCTTACGCTTGCGTAAGGTACAGCTTCTAAAAGATTCTTCTAATCACAGATTAAACTGCTCACTTAGTGCAAAGTAACACCAAAATCGCAAACGAAGCATGCGAAAGGAATCCAGGCATTCCAATCTCAAGTTAAGACATGTATTCGTCACACAGGAAACTCTGCTTACCAGGTGGAGAATCCTTTCGCTTGTTGGGATGTCCTGATGCCTCACCAGGTACAGTAGGAACAAGAGGTACTGCCTGTGTTGTATGATGAGAAACCTCTCGATACACAAATGAAAAGGCGGTTTCTGCTGCAGAACATCAAGGATTCGATTCAGACATTAACTAGGCAGCCACTACCTACAAGGGTGAACCGCCTGAGCGCATACAAGGACGCAGGACGAATGGGCAAGGAATGCTAGGGAACCAAACCTGGGAAAGACTAGCATGACGAAAAGACACTCACCATTCTCTGGCGTACCCACCAAGGAGATAACATCCCCATGTCGAAGCTGCACTTCCTCGCCGTTTCTCTGAAGTCGATCGAAATTGATGTAGGTTCCATTGGAACTATGACAGACAAGCACCAGGGAACATGTATTACAAGATGTTCCAATTTGACAACGAAATTATAGGAAATGCATTGTTCAGGAGCAAGAGCTGTGCAGTGAAGGAGCAAAAAAACAAGCGGGTAACACACCTGGAGTCTCGGATGCAGGCGACCAGGCGATCGGTAGCAGCATTGGGAATATGGTTGGGATGCAGAAGTCTCCCGTCGGAACCTAGAAATCTTCGTGAAATGGTGCAATGACGAGCGCTGACATTGGGGGAATCGATGAGGCAGCTGATCTCTCTGACAGTGCGGCCCAGAACATGCTCGGAATGTTGGAGCATGATGTGCGATCCCTGCGGAAAGGAGAGCGGCAAGAGGCATGAGAACTGCCAGGGTGGAGGTGGAGGGAGAGAGAAGGGAGGAGGGAGGGAGGGAGGGAGATGATGGGGGTAAGTTACCTGGTGGCGTTTGCGGGCATTGTTGGAGACGGCGGTGAGCATGCCCCAGAGCCCGGGGATAGGACGTGAGAGCGGACAAGGCTGTTGGGCGAGCGTGGCCGCCACCACCATGACATCATCAGAGCGCTGCGGAGCGCAGGGAGCCGGGGTAGGAGCGGGAGGGGGGGCGGGGGCGGGGGCGGGAGCAGGGGCAGGAGGAGGAGGAGCAGGCGCGGGGGCGGAAGCGGGAGTGGGAGTGGGGAGAGGGGCGAGAGCGGGAGGAGGGCCAGCGGAGGAGGCCATGGCGCAACACCATAGCAGGAAAAAGGAGCAGCAAATATACAGAGGAAGGCAAGGGAGTGAATGGGGAATTGGGAAGGGGGAGTGGCGAGGAGCGGAGTGGGACAGTTGGGGACGAGGGAGGGAGGGAGGGAGGGAGGGAGAGAGGGAGGGAGGGCGATGAGTTGGGTTGTGTTGGGTTGTGTTGGGTTGGGTTGAGTTGGGGTTGGGGCTCAGCAGCAGCAGCAGCAGCACACGGAGTGGGTGGGGAGCGAGGCGAAGGTGATGTTGGTGCTTGAAGCCATAGCCATAGCCATAGCCATTGCAACAGTGAAGGCACTTGGAGAAATTCCCATTTCCATTCCCAGTTCCAGTCCCATTCTTGGGCGGAGCGTGGCGTGGCCTGCCATGGCTCCCGAGTCCATCGCTCCCTCCGTCCTGTGTGTGTGTGTGTGTGTGTGTTCCCTCCCTCCCTCCGTGACTCCTGAGTCCTGACTGTGTGTGTATGTTGGTGTGTATGTTGGTGATGCCTTGGTTTAGAGTGGTGACGGCTTCTCCCACACGACTCCTCACTTGCTCACTTCCTCACTTGTCCTCCTCACCACACTGCACACTGCACACTACACATTGCACACTGCTTCCCCCCCGCCCCACCCCACCCCACCACCTGTGCCACATTGGCCAAACTACTCTTCAACATCTACGTACTTCATTTTTAATAACTTCGTTAACTTTTATTTTTTATAATTTCTTTTTTTTAAATGTATCCAAAATAAATAAACAAATATCAACTCTTTTGCCCCACCAATGGCTACCTACTTGAGGGGCTCATACCTACTTGAGGGGCTCATCGTTACAACGACAAAGTTTATTGTGTGGAACATAAATCCTACGTGATGCCACTCCTAAAAATTTTGACATTTAACTTCTACAGGGTGGTAGATCATCTGTAAATGATATTCATCCTATTCCCTTAACCCCTAAAGTTCTGAGGGTATTTTTCATCAAAACTGCCTCAAAACAGCCCCTCTTCAAAGCAAGGTGGATTTTGCAAATTTGGGATTTTTTTTAGTAAATCTAACAATAAGATCTTGTAGCTAACTTCTATGTCTACATGTCCACCAAATCTCACACACTCATTCTTTACCAATTGCAAGATCGTAACGTTCAAAGTAGAAAATCAAGTTTTTTTTTCCTGCGAAAAAAAGGGGACATCAGAGTTTTGAAGGCCCAAAAAACCATTTTTTTGCATTGTGGATTTTGAGGGTTTTGATGCACGTCAAAAGAAGAATGAGTTAGCTAATTTTTTTAAGAAAATCATATTCAAAAAAGTTATGGAAAGTTGCCAAAAAAATCATTTTCTGCTAGGGGGTATACTGAAATTCACAAACAAAGGCCGTTTTTGGACAATAAAAATAGCATATGGAAAAAATTTGGATTAAAAATCCGAACGGTGGGAACATGCTCTACTTCCTTCTCTATACATAGAAATTTTTATTTTTGAAAAATATAAAAATCTCAATTTTTGGTGGAATTTCAAAGTTTCGTCTTGGGCAGATTTTCGCAGATTTTTGCAATTTTGGGCAGTTTTGGGCAGAATTTGCTGCATTCACAGTGGCTTAGAAAATTTCAGCAGCTGCCCAGCGAGCAGCGTTTGATACTTAAACCTTCATAACTTTTGATCTTGATGTCAGAATTGAAAAATAAAAATACCTACACGAAGATCTCCGAACGGCCTACCTTCAATAAAAATTTCAGAAAATCCTGATATAAATTGCATTCATAGGTACATGCCCAAATTCAAAAAAAGCCCAAATGTGGAAGATTGTCCTTTAGGGGTTAAAATACCATAAAATTTTATTATTATCTAGTTTTTTATTCAAATATTAAATTTATAGAGGAAGATGATATGTAAATTTTCAATATTTTTTCTTTTATTGAAACAATTCACTAAAATAAAATCTAAGATTATAGTTTAGAAGGAGCTTTCATAAAATTAATTTGTTAGAGTAAGTAACCAATATGAAAAACACCACTATTAAAGTGTCACATAGTGGTTCATTACAACAAGGTTTACTTCTAGATTTTCAATATGAATTTTGTTATTAAATCAAAATAATAAATTTCAAATTTGAAAAATCTATAAACGTATATTGATAATTGCCATCATGAGTTTAATCATACAAATATAGTTCATAATTCATGATCTACAACTTTAATTGCATTATCAACTTACAATTTCTCTTTCTACTTGTATTTTGTACTAAATCTTTGCAATTAAAAAAATGGAAAAATCTCACAATCCAATAATTGAGGAACCCTCCTTTTTGTACATATCTTCAAATCAAGTTTATGCTATAGAAAAAAAAAAATTGATTGATACCACAGCCGTGGTGTAGTGGTTTGAGACTTGGCACACCGTCGAGGTGGTTGTGAGTTCGAATTCCTATGCCAATGTGGTTCCTACTACCATAGTCCACCCAACTTTGGTCGGGGTCTTGAGACCTCGTTGTGTGGGTACCCAAAAAAAGACCTTGGAGGGGATGACATGTCAGTTGTCTTGAAGACAACTTATCATAGAGGCATTTAGTGTAGAAAAGTGATTACTTTTGAAAAGGGGGAGTAGCTCTAAATTCATTATCCTTTGTCCAGCGGCCATCGGATTAGTGAATAGAATGAACAAACACTATATTCACGTCGGCCCTTTTGGGGCCAAAGTTCTTCTTCTTAGAAAAAAAGAAAACAAAGAAACGCCTATGGGTAATTGAGCTTGACCATTTTATATACAATACTTCTTTGGAATGTCTCTTTAATTAATAACACATTTCATTTTAATAAAAACATACATAATTCTTCAACATGCATTTTTCCAATTTAACTTATTAAGGATACATAGAATTTAACTTAAGCTTTTAAACTATATATTCTCATGTTGTCATCATTTTTTATATTTGTCTGTATCCTTTTTACACCCTTCATGCATGTTTACATCCGTATTTATGTTATGGAATTAAAATAGCTTGGGTCTAGATACAACCGTTTTAAATCACTAATTGTGGTGCAAATGTAAGTGAGACAATATAAAAACCAATTTATTTTACTCTCTATTCCTATTTTGTTCCTAAAAACTATCCATTTTTAATGCTTAGTTGCAAATGGTATAGTATATTTTTCTTCCGCAATTTGTTGATGTTATAAATTTGGCATTTTCAAACAACCTTATTTCTATTCTTTTTGTTGACCAAGAAATTTTTAGATTCACTATAGATCTAGCAACCATCATTAGTAGGCTTTAAATATTTTTTTGATAGTATTTTTGAATATTTAGAGATGTTGTTTAGGTTGACGAATCACTAACCCAATTTCAAGCCTGTAGGCAAAATAATTTTGGTGATCTTTTTGAAACTTCTAAAGTAGTTTTCTTTATTGATGATCTCATTGTTTTTGAAATTTTTATAAAAACATAAAGAAATGGCATGAGAGGTTCTCAAAAGACTTGAACTGCATAGCCCCTATGCTGAGGAAAACAGATTATAGATGTATACAAACAAAATCAAAGTTATAAATGAATAGCTTATTTCAAGGAAAGTTTAAAAAATTCACATTGTATTAGGCTAAAATGCAAATTTTTATTGACGATTTATCAAAGATTATTCTAAAATAGTGCTTCTGCTTACACCTTATACTTGTACAGATCAAACAATTTGAATGGAATTAGTAATCATACCAGGCCTTTGAAGAAATGAGGTCATGGTCCTTTCAAGCACTAGTACTATATTTGATTCATCCTAACTTTGAAAAACTTTCATAGTATAAACCAATACTTAAAACACTGTAATGAAAAGAATTTTATCACAATAAGGGGAGGATGGGAATCTTTATCGTTGTGTTAGTAGAAGCTTAAAAATGTCATCCCTAGAACAAAGTAATAATAGTTATGATAAAGAATTATAGGCTATGAATTTGGTTTTCCAAGACTAACAAGTTTATTTGGTTGGATCACCACATCTAATCATAGTTATTTCTCATCGAGATACTTTTAGCACTAAACTCTATTATTCAACATCCTGTAGAATCAATTATTATGATTAACTCTGTTGGAAATATGTCAATCAATGTGGAGTAACAACTAGGTCATGGAAAATATCAAGCATACTACCGCCACAGATATGAAGTTGTAGTCATTTTGATTTTTTTGTAAAAAGACACCATCGAGCTCCCTTACACCTTCCACAATGGTTTCAAGCGTAATGTAACGCAACTATGTCCACCGTTATCATGGATGTGATCTATGTCATTGTTCAAAATCTATGCATCATGCTCAATATGGATTATTACAACCGATTCTACGAACCAAGTTTCTTAGGAAACATGCATCAATTTATTTTTCAAAGAGGGTGGGTTTTGAATCTAACAAGATAGTGGTTTACAAAAACACAGCAATGAGATATTTAACTCCAACAATTGAGACGATTGATTTAACAATATCAACATTTGGCCTTGTAAAGAATAATCCGTTTATACATTGTCCTTTAAGCTCTAGCCAAATTGTTGATGAAAGCCTTGTCATTCTAATTTGATCTCATCTAATTTCTTAAAATTTAGGAGCATAAATTTGCACTTTGTGCGTTCTTTATTATAAGGCTTGGATTTTTGTATTGCAACTCTCTCTCTCAATTTCTACAATCGAATATAGCTAAAAACTATTCAAAAAATGTGTTGAATTTTTATAAAAGCTTTGAAGTCTTTTAAATCAATGGTGTATATTAAAATAGGGCAATACCAAATAAAAGAGTGCTTTCAAAGCTGACTTGAATAATGTCATATGGATAATGAAAATGATTTTATTTAAGAAAATCTTGACTTCTTGTATTAAATCACAAAATTTTAATCTTATTCCATCAAAGTGCTCAAACATGCTAATTTTTGGTTCTAAAATCTAGTTGCATTGATTGATTCTTTACACTTGAATCTTTTGATTGAAATAGTTTGTGAATGCATTGATTTTGTACCTTTCAATATGATAACAATCACTTGTGTATCAAGCCTTCAAAAAATTTAATATTGTATTCTTAGTATCTCTTCTCCTAACACTTTCCTGCAGCCATGACACTATTCTTTGCTTTGTACCTCTAAAACTTATATCTACAAGCAATTTTGTCATATTTTTTCCAAGATATAACAAAAAACTTCTACATAAAGAAAATGTGATTAGTAAGACTCAAGAGTTCAAACATCAAATCTACAACTTCTTCACACTTGCTTATAACTAGATAAGATATACAAGAACATTTATTTATTCTCAAGTAGTAATTTTGTTCCTTTAAAATCAAAAGGACTTGAGAATCTATCTTACAATTGAGCATGTTTGTCTCACTTGACGGTTCTGCGGTAGAATCCGTCGAAGAGACATGCAAAGCTTCCGGTGGATGTGCTCAATGCACGGGTCCCACTAGTGTATATACAATAGAATGTATATGTCTCATGAGAAATTATATACAATCAAATTGGCCTTCAAAGCCTCGTTTTTGATCGTCTAGCCACTACAGCAAACTTCTAATACACTTTAATCTACTCCTTTTCACAATACAAAACCATTAAACACATGAGAAATTGAGCCGAAAGAAGGCAACACTACCTTTCAAATCTAAGCATTCATTTGAACCTTCAAGTGGAACCCGATCATGTTTTTCATTCATCTTGTTGAAATTCCATCTTGTCCTAGTAGCCATTTTGTAAGTCAAGCACAAGATTATTGCACTAGTAGAAAAGTGAGATTTAAGGACTACCTAAAGGACTTCTTTTTTGTCATTTAGGACTTGCTTCAAAAAAAAAATGAAATCGCAAGCTCGCGTCAATATGGACGAGTCATTCCTGAGAACAAGTCATTTAGGACCAAATTGATATGGGATAAACATTTTTTTGGCTGAAGTGGCAGTTCTAAGGTGTTCGATTGCTGCTGATCAATGCATGTTGATCCCTATGTTATTCTCAGAGCTAAATCTATGCATGTTATTCTCAGAGCTAATTCTATGCATGTTATTCTCAAAGCTAAAGCTTTGCATGTTATTCTTGGAGCTGAATCTTCGCATGTTATTCTTGGAACTCAATCTACCGCTGCCGATATTCATTTAGGTCACTGCATATCTACAGTGCCGAAACACTCATGAAATGTACAACCGTTGAGGTCATATTCTATACAAAGTTGGTGATTTTTTTAACACTTTGAAATTTGAATAGATGAGATATGTAGCCCTTCCAAAAGCGCAAACTAATTTGATGACTTTATCAACAGAGCCTCTCAAAAACCTAGAAAAGCATGTAGAAACTACAAACAAGTGTTTAGAATTTCACTAGTCCAGTACTCCCCATAATTCAAATGGATAAGCCTAAGTCTACATGTAACAAAGACCTCACGTAGCTAATAGGGTTACAGTCAATGGACAATAGTTTTCTATCAAACCTGCGGCCAAGACGCGTAGCTAAGTGAACAAATCGTTGAGTCGCATGAAGCTCACTCTTCAAATAAACATTGTATGCAATTTTGCTGATTGATCTAGCAATCTCAATATTCTAATCAATGCACATCATCAAAATAAGGAAAATACCTCATGAAACAAAGCTTAAATCACCAACACCAGGAACACCGCTGCTGCCTGTTAGTGATCCACGAACACCCAAAAACTGCAGTGTGAGCGTATTTATTCCTTAATAAATAAGAGGTTACAACGGAGCATCTATGGTTTGGTGACGAATTTCTTTTGGACCTCGAATGAGAGAGCAAGAAATTTAAACCATAAGGAGGAAGACCTCAAAGATTCCCTCCAATCATAACGTAACTAACTTGCAAAATCAAATATTGTACCTTAGGTAAGTTGGCTCGTATAGAAGGAAAATAGATGTGGCGTACCATCCACTTATGAGCAGGCTGAAATGTCGCCCAATGTAATTCATAAGAATATGCAGGGTTATTGAAGACCTACCTTCCAGAGGTTTTAGGGAAACAGGCTAGCTAGATCTTTGCAAACTGCAAGTAGCTTGACAATGGTTCTAATTAGGACTCGATCAGTACCATAATTGGCAGTACGAATTAAGAAGACGTTCAGGCATTAGGGGAAATATGGGGTCACAAAGAGGCCCTCTAAGACAGCCTTGGTTAGGTAAACCGGCTGCCCAAAGGCCCCTTTGCTGGTGGCAGCACATGCCAGAAATGCTCCCTGCGGAGTTAAGAGGAGTGCTCGCTGGTGACATGGCTAGGGTTGAATGTTTAAATGTTTAGACTATGCTAAAGGGTAACTCCGTCCTTTAATGCGATGCCAGAAATCCCTACTGACATGAGCAGCAGGACTCGGGATGTGTACACAGTAGCAACGCTTGCTATCAGCGCCAATACTGTTGCAAATCGGCCCACATGCGCTTCCTTGAGGTGATTGTTTCAAACCCTCGCGCATGCAGCGATGGCACCACGGTGGCACCATTAGTGCCACCGTCAAAAGTGCACGGGCACCCCCCTTCTTTTTTCTCACGTGCTAGTCTCAAAGGCCCCTTTGTGACAACAGTTTTTCTCTAATGGTGCATACATTTGTGAAGAATCCTAGGCAACCAAATGCACATCCATACAATATGACAGCCAAATGCAAGACAAACAAAGGTGTTTTAATTATAGAACACACAGCAGCTGAAAGAGACGGACGAAGAGAGGGAGAGAGTTTATACGATGTTCCACATTTGCCAATATTGGAATGAGTAAGATGCGTCATAGATATCCAAAACAACACAGTGTCAGTGAAAGATGATTTGAATATCAGAAGAAGCAAATTTCTTTTGTAAAATTAAGAACCGATCTGCAATCCAAAACACATGATCTTGACCACATTGATAGAATTCTAATAGAAAATGGCACAAGGTAAATACCCGACATTGCACAAGAAGAGTGGTCGGAAGTACCTTGTGAGCAGGATTTGAGAAATTATTATTAGAATCCTCTGGAACAAAAGACTCTTGGCTCAACGTTGACGTAACCTACATATGACAAATTATGAGACATTACTCTACTGCACCAACTTATGTTCTAGGTGGTAAAGTGTTTCGTATAGTGCCCTAATTAATCACTATGTAGATTGAAGGATTAAGGCCTTCAATCCACCACTAGTTCCAATTTTCTACCCCATGAATCATGTTCATGTTACACATCACGCCAGGGCACTGATTGACTACCAACAGAAGTACAGAGCTCGTTAAAAGAAACGATTCTTTGAACTCCTGAGCCGTTCACATTACAATGCAAGAAGCAAGATTCCGCCCATCCTCTCAAAATCACGGCATCTGTTGCGAAGCTCACTAAATCAACCCAACCTGAAATTCTCTGGAAGTCAATCCAACCAATTTAAAATCAATTCCACAATTACTATTTGCTTGACGACACATAATATCGTTCACTCAATGCGAGCGATGCATAAGAGAAGAGAGTCGCACCTTAACTTCGTTGTAGCGAAGATAGCCCACAACCTTAATGCGGCAAAAAACTCCACAACCCTAAAAAATGCAACTACTCAGGATCACGAGATTACTTACCTCAAACGATGCGCTCTGCGCCTGCAAGTCAAGAACTATCCGCAAGGAAACGTTAGCCTCATAGCATTGTCGATGCGGTCAATGATTTAATTGGACATGAAAATCTCTTCACCTCGAATTTCTCACAAGAAGAGGCGAGAATCCGACGTGAACACCGTCGAACTCCATGCCGAAGTCCATTGAAATTGCAATTTTGTGTGTGAACATGTGTTGACAAGGTTTTGAAGATTACGTTTTGCGACATCTACTGACACGATTGTTCTTAAGTAAACAACATTCACTTCAAAGATTGCTCAGGAAAATTTACGGGAAGTCATTGCAACATTGCCAAATGTCAAATATTAGATTTCAGAACTATGTCATCTTTGCGTAGATTTCGAAGTTCGGGTAAACTTCGTCCGGTAACTGTGCATGTAATTCTCAAAGTGAAACTCGCTTTGAGTTGTCCAGGAATGGACATGCACCTACAGTATCAGCGAGAAAACTCTGAAATCACATGTAGTCATTTTCCATGTCACTTAGGATAAGAAACGGACATCGCATCATTAATGTGTCTGCCTTAAAGGACATAATTCCTACTAGTATTGTAACATCTCAATTTTCTCCAAAATTCATTTGACATTTAAAAACAATTTTATGTCCTAAATTACTCATCTACCAAATATTTGACTAACACTACTCTTAGCACAAGTTCCAAATTTTCTACTTCGCTTCTTCAATCAACCTTGGAGATCTTTTTACAAAATCACAATTACTGAAGTATAAAAGTTTATTTTGAATAGTACTCAATAGTTTTTGAAGATTTGCAATTGTTGTAGTTCTATTTTTTTGATTTCATGTGATGCTGTTAGGACTTGATCAATTTCCATTTTGAATTTATATAGTCAAAATTGAAACTAACAATTCTATTTCAAAAGAAGGTCATATGCATTTTGTAAGATTAAATAATTTCTTAAGACACATAGCCGACTCTCGTAAAGAAAATTAAGCTAAAGCAAATGTTATTAGCTTGGAAGATGATACTTTGCAACCTCTTGAACAATTACTTTACTAGTAATTTAATGCAAATGTATTTGAAGTCATTTTTATGGAATTTCATGATCTTCTATGAATAGATTTGAATATCCAAAAGACATTGTGTTATAAATTGTTGTTACTACCTTCTTGGCATTGAAATTTTATAGAAAAAAAAGAATTGAAGGACCAAGACTTACAAAATGAAAATGTAAGATTTCATCATCAAAAACCAATCACAATAACATTTAGATGATATACATCCATTTAATAAGAATAATAGTAAGAACATGAATAATTTTTTTCATCTAAAATACTCAAATCATCCCTAGTAATATTTTACTTTGAAACGTGGAATTTTTTAAGGCTACCAATGATGATTCTATATTTTTGAATAAGAAATTGTTTTAAGACACCAATTCTTCCAAATCCTAAATAAATATCATCTTTGTAGGACCTAGGTATCTCAAATCTTATTTAAATTGCTCTTTGAGTCTTAGACTTCCAATTAATATTTCGTATGTTCAATTAAACTTCCTTTACACTAAATGCCTAATCTCCTCATGCATTGCATACAAAGAATCCTCATGCGAGGATTCTATTTCCGCTGAAATGTTTCTGAGTAGAAAAATATAAAATCACGTTATTTACCATTATAACTGCTAAGTTACTTAATTTTTAGCAAATTTCAGCACACAATCATCAATCATTTGCCTAATTTGTACCAAATTTTAACCCAAATGCATCACTCAATTACTTCATTTGGATCAAATTTTAATTTATAATCCTCACTTGCCCACCCATTTCCATCACACTTGTCTCCTTGGTGGTTAATAGATGTATATTTGATGATTTTAGTAATCACATGCATACAATACATATAGTATATAAGGTAATAGAGGCTAAAAACTGTTCAAATTTCAGGTGTGATTACTTAAAACAATGCTGGAAGAAATTTAGAATTTTTGCATGATCTGCAAAGTAAGTACAAATCCATTCCAAAAATAAATACAATTTTTGAGTAAGTCTAGAATTTCCTGTGAATTTCTGAATGTGAAGTCATAGAGTGGCCATTAACCGAGCATAGAGTCCTGACATTCATGAGCGGTTGGATTCTGAAAATAGAACCACTAGTGGAAATGGCACTCAACTACACCGTTCAAGAACACCGAAATCAGGGTTTGGTGTAGAATTTAATATAGCAAGTCATTCTGATTGGTTCATGGGCGTTTTCGGTGTAGATCAAAGTTTAGGACTGTTTCTGTGTGCCAAAATTAACGCGCTCGTCCTGGGCTTTGAATATCCACCAATCCGCGAGACTGACACAGTCCGGCTTCGGTGGGGGCTATTTTTTTCTTACATGGTGGGGTCATATTCAAGAGGAAAATATGAATGGAGGTAGAATCGGAAACAAGCCTTCCAAAGGACGACCGAACAATTAAAAATCATCCATTGAATCACCATGAGTCTAAACAGTTACATTTAACTTCCCATGGGTACTTACTTTCTGTCAAAGTTGCATCAAACGAAATGCGGTACCTTGTCCCGACCGGAGTATCAGCGGGTATCAATGTCCTACGACGCACACTGCCACGACTACATTCCGCACGATAGGGATAACAAAACAGCGGGGATCAACGTTTGTAATATGGGATTGAGATGATTTCACTCATTGTTTGAAACAGTCTCACACATCTTCAATCACAGCAGGCTGCAGCTTACATGTGTTCAAAGTGGTAGAGTGCACCACCGTAACTTCAGAAACGGAGATGTCTTTCAAAAAACGGGGTCTGTTTGCTTATCAGCGGTAGAACCATCTCCACATGCTACTTAAACGGAAATCATGTGCTGACCTCTACAACAAGGGCGTACTTCCAAAAAATTACCAAAAACTGCTACTCCTTTTGCGAAACCTCTACGACTCATGGACAACTTAAACTCTACCTGGGACTCCCATCTAAAATCCTCCCACACTTGCGAGGGCCATGTCGAGAGCTTGGAGCTGCGACAGAGATGTGTCGAGGATGCGGCTTTTCTCCCGAAAGAATTCCTCTGCTGCCTCAAGTTCTTCCTTCGTCTTCGCTACTCGCTCCCTCTGTTTTTTCAGCTTCAGCTCCCAGGACTCCAACTGGGCGTAAGCTATCGCCACATTCTCAATCCTCGCGTCCAGGAGCTGCTCACAGATTTTCAAGGAAGTCTTAACAGCAGGCTTCTGGTCGTTGGCCCTGGGAGCAACTCCCTCGGCTTTAGCGGATTTCAGTACCTCTCGAGCACGACGAAATTGAGCTACTACTCTGTTGTGTGAGCGGGACTTCTCCATGACCTTCTGCTCCACTACATCCAGTCGCTCTCGCTGCTCGCTCAGGCAATGGCAAATGTCGATGGCAGGCATTCCGAGTTCGAAGCGAGCAATGTAGAGTCGCGTGCGTTCACTCTCCAGTGCAGCAAGATAGTTGGGACGGAGCACGACCAGTGCAGCTACTGCAGCCACGTTCAAGGTGAGAGTTCCGCGTCCTTCAAACTCCATCCCCACGACGTGGCCTCCAACAGGTGGAGCTGGTGTCTGCATTTCAACTTCGGACTTCACTGCCTGAGGGCCACCTATTGTGTGGCATTCACGGCCTTCTGCTTCGGGAGGAGGGGAACGATCGGATTCATCCGGAATTTGTACTGTAGTATGTAGTACCCCAATCCCGGCAGAAATGCCTCCCAGTTCATTCAGATGTCGCGCAATCGAGGCCGCTAACGGGGACGATCCCTAATGCAAAACAGGGAGAGGTAAATGAGTATAGTCAATACAAAGTAAAGGAAAGAATTAAACGTTGAAATGAGTACATTGCCCATGTAGATTGAAATTCCCGTATCCTCTAGTTAGGACTAATGGACAGTACTCAGAACTTAGGCGACTAAATCCAATAGCAATTTCAGACGAAATCATGCTGAAGCACACGGCCAATGACTTGAGGGGTCGAACAGGACCAAAAGGAGATAAACGTGACATAAACGGAGAGAGAGGAGAAATTTGAACGTACCGAAAGATGTGCTCGTGGCATGACTCTCGCCATAACAGGAAGCGGTGCATCCAGGGCCTTGTACTCCGGAAGAATGCGAGGGATACCTGTTCGGCTTTGATGGGGATGTGTGACGATGTACGCGAAATCAGCCCAGTTCACCTCGTAGCTAAGAGCCTCCACCATCAAGCCGCGTGCAAAGTGAAAGGGCAATACTCCGCCCAGGGGCCACGGCAATTGATACACCCTGGAGAAAAGCTCACGCACGTAAATCTCATACTCCGGGATATCTTGATTTTGGAACACGAAGCCACGGCCGGAGCGCTGTCCCCAATACTCCGCCAGATCCGGCCGGGATGGCATGAACTCGGTAGGGGTCACCGTAGGAGTGACACCCCGATTGTGAAGACGCATGAAGGTGACGAACCAGCACACGGAAGACTCCTCCGCGGTACACATGCCTGCAAACGATGCGATCACTCCAACATGTTACTGATGAGGAGAGTACACAAAACTTGCAGCAACGAGGGAAATGAAAGTGAAATTGTGAGAGGATAACAAGCCGAACAGCAACGACAGAAGCAAGCACCTGAGAGAGCAGTACAAAAACAGCGACAATGTGAGAAACGGTGCACCAAACTTGGAGGGGACGACGAGTGCACCAACAACGAGTGGACAACGTCAGTGGGAGAGGATGACGAGCGTAGCAGATATGGAAGAACCAATATCTGCGGGAGAAGAGGGCGAGCGCAGCAGCGATGACAGAATGTATTCCAGAATACCGAGAGGATGACAAGCGCATCCGCAAGCGAAATCCGATACAACAAATGATCAAGCCAATTTTTGGGAGCAACGACGGGAGTAATCAGAACCACATTGACAAGCTCAGATTACGGAGAACAAAGGACACGAAGAGAAAAGTAGCATGGTACTCTGCGCAACAAGGGAGGAAAAACAATGAGACACACCATGGCCAGCAGCACGCTAAGTAGAAGGGGAGCAAGGAGAAAGGGGCTCGTTGGAAATCTCGCCTTGGAAGTGACGCCTACGTTGAGGCCGAGTGGGTACTCATTCACGATACCATGAGAGTTAATCACGATCATTTCGAAGAGACTGATCCATGACAGCCATGTCGCAAAGTGGATCGCGGAAATCAGCCGATGTCACTTCGTCATCCGGGTTCACACTGTCAACAATCAGATCACACACGAATGGTAAGTTACCAGTAACTTCAAGTGTTTGCATCTGATTAGTAAGAATGGAAGTGACTAAAAGGGAAATTAGTCATTAGTGACACACCATAACACTGATTTCATGTTCACCAGTTCATCGTGGTGCGCATCAAAGGTAATCTCCGCATCAGAGATAATGGGAATCGACATCAGGAAAAAGGGAAATAAATGTGGACATACCTGGTCATCAAAAGTCGACCTCAAATCAGAATGCGGGTTTATGTATGTAAATATTGAGAACAAACTGCCCTCACATGGATAATTCGTTTACTTATACTGTTTCCTATTTTCAGGGGTAACATGTTCGGCTTAGTGGATTATGAAGATGAGGAAGATGACATGCCTATAAATTTTGGTGGCAATGGAAAAGATGGAGGGGGATCAACGTTACGACAAAGCAGAAAGATGTAGAAACTGTTACATCTTAATGTGGTGTGCACGGGAAATGAAGTGGTGTCTTTGAGTGTGGTAGAGCAACAGAAAATTGTTGCAGGATCACTAATATACAGCCAAGTAATTGAAGGACAGGGATGGGGTGTATTCTTATGAGCAGCTGCAATCTCCAATCTTCGGGAAAATTCGGGGAGTTCATTGTACCTTCGGTGAGTTGACAGTACCTTGATAACTGATTTGAAAAAAATTCTGCAGTTTGGCAACACTGAATTTTAGTAACACTCCGAACACAGTAGACATGAATTCTGCAATGGAGCGAGACAATGTGTGGCGAGATTCGCTCATTCAAGCGTCACCCGGGTTTGTTATCAGGATTGCGAAGAAAAACAGGTGATTGCAGAACTTACATGTAAACGGGGTTGACGATAGGAGTTACTCGACGTAGAGCAGTTCCACCTCGTCCTCATATTGCGTGTCATCAAGATGGCGTACGTCGTCGGGACGTTCTTCTTCTAACACATACGCATTAAATTGCTCTAATGGGACCTCCTCAACAAATTCTGGTGCGTTTAGGGCGGGGATCTTGGAGGATTCACCGTTGTAGCTGAACGTGTGCTGAGGGTGGACGCGCGTAGCCAGCGGATCCAAAAATTTGTACAACTCTGTCACCCTCGATGCGTTTGCTCCGAGGGTCGTGACGGAGAACAACTTTCCAACCGGGGTCGCAGGAGTCATCCATGAAAAAAACTTGCGAGACACTCGCAGGGTACACATAAGGATTGTCTTTGGCACGAACTTCTCTGCAGGAATATTGTACCATCCAAAAACCATATGGGTCTTTCTTGATAACTCTCCTTCCTTGATCCCTGCTTTTGATCCAGCTTCCTTCCATAACGACACAGTTCAAGCCTAAGTACGTGACCAATATTATATTTTTCAGAATTCCCACATCGATCTCAGTAGATGTCTCTGAAGGAGGGACAGCGGCTATCCCGCAATCGAAAGCAACCAAAGATGGGCCGGATTCTGAACTGCAAGTGAAGTGGCAGCCATAAGCCCACATTGCGTTGAAAGACCAAGCGTAACTCGATGGAGGACAGTGGAGCGATAGGAGCTCCTTCGAAACGGGGAACCCTTCGCCACGGAGTCTTCTAACATGTGAATTCAGCCACGAGGGGAATTTGGGGAATGGATCGGCAAGTGGCAGAGGGTACTGAATTGGTGCACCAGGTCGTCTTTGGATCGATCTTGCATAAGCAGCCCGGGCCTCCTTGAATTCAAGTCGCTGGCTGCTCCACTCCCTGACATTTGATCATGTTAGAATCAATTTGTAGGAATGACAAGCCATGGCCTACTGTGGACCATAAATTGACAGTCATTAAGCTGCCGATCAAAGGAGAACATTAGGAGGAAAGAGACTAGTTACATTACCCCAATAACTCCTCTGTGTGGACAGAGTGTCTCAGAACATACTCGTGAATCTGGTCCAGTTCAGTGTCGTTCAGTCGTTTTGGCCTTGGTTTTCCAAGTAGGCATTCACTAGAATCCTTAAGCTCCTCCTCGGCATCCCAGACTCTGCTTTTGCTATGCTCATAGAGCTCAAAATACTCTGTACAAAAACCTAGACTCTCGTCTATCATGTAACCGGTTGCTATACCTGCTTCTGGTTTAGATTTATCCCGAACGTACTTCGTTAGAACACCAAGGTAGCGCTCGACGGAGTAGCACCATCGGGCATGAACTGGCCCACATACTTCTATCTCATCTACCAGATGCACAACAAGATGAACCATAATGTCAAAGAATCCGGGAGGAAAGTGAATCTCTAAGAGGCATAGTACCTCTACTGCTGAGGTTCACATGCTTTGAATTTCAGAGTTTTGAATGACTTTGGAGCAAATACGCTGGAAGAGGTTCCCTAATCGGATAATAGTCTCTCTCACGCCGCGGGACAGGCTGTGACGGATTGAGGCAGGTAAAATCTGTTGTAGGCTTGTAGCAGTACGTGATGATCGTGTGACTTGAGGCCTTGGAGTCGTTTCTCACCAATGTGCTTTGTAAGGGTACTACTGTACCCGGATGGTACCTTTGTAGAGGACACCAGCGAAAGGAAAGAAGATTTCTCCGTTTCTGTGAGCACGTAAGGAGCTCTAGGCTTAATATAATTTCCATTGTGACTACGCTCCATGTGGAGATCTGGCATGACGCCTGCCTGTTCCATGTCTCGACGAGTGGCAGGTGTATCTTTGTCACCGAAAATGTGTTTCATGATATTGTCACTCACATTTCTCTCAATGTGCATAACATCCAGGGTGTTACGAATCGGGAGTTCCTGCGTTTTGCAGCAAGAGAATACAATTAGTCACGCCAACGTCCTGTCAACCAATGAATTATAGAAGACTTGACAAAACATCGCACACCTAGTAGTTCCTCCTCGTCGACTTTGATAACCTCGGTAATCAAGAGGTCCAGGGTTGGTAGTGTTTAGACAATACGAAAATAAATTCAACCTGTCCAGCGCTATCACTACGATCAACACGAAAGGTAGAGCCCCATAAGCAGGTTTAATTGACACTGCGCTAAACGAGTGTATTGCAGAATCGACAACATAAATTGCAAAGCTGTGGCATCCATTGCAAATGGCTAATTGAGATGAATGAGGATGCTGCCTTACCAAAGCCCATGTCGCCAGCCTCACACATAAGATTCCGAAATTTATACTGTCATGGCCATTTAATTACTAATCTTCAAATTTTCTGAAGTGGCTACAGTTCGTCTATGAAAATAACACCTTATCCTAAATCAAACCTACATTTGGAACTTGCGACGCCTACAATATTCAGGGGTCAAAGCAAACATCCATTGAATTTTTATACGTGACCAGTAATCAACAATTTCGACCCTATATAAATCTCAGTAAATCGAGTATGCAGCTGCAACATCATTCGGTTCTGAGGCTACAACTGCAGATGGTTCATGACAATGAAGGAGAGAAAAGGCATCAAACGTCATGGAAACCGCATGGGCTCACGCAACATATCTACGACATTACATGATGAGCTGAAGTTCTGAAGCAATCGTGGGTATAGTACCTACTTGGACTTGCAGCGTATTTAATCCAGGGGTATTGCGGGAAGACGAAGGGTTTCAGTAAGTTTACAGACGCTTGGTGTTATTTAATTAGTCGTCAGCTCTAAATGTAATTACGACTGAAGGCAGGACGTCAATCGACTAAGAAAAATAATTGGTGAGACAACACAAGCAGAACTCGAGTGCACTGACAAGCGAGATAGAAGCGAACCTGCCAGTATGGTAGGTCAAAAAGAGCAGACACACGCTTAATCCCGTAGGTACGGGCAGGATCTCATGATGCTGGGCCTCCATCCAGGAACAACCAACTTTCGCGAGCACGTCCATATCTCAAAACTTCCTCTGAAGTTATCTTGGGGGGAGGGGGTCGTCTTTGGCTTACACCATCGAACTCCGGAGAGGCCCTCCGCCACTGATGATCCATAGGCAGAAAACGTCTGTACTACAAATCATACACATTTTTGTGCAACGCAAGGGATCGGCGTGAAATTGTGTTAGGACCACATATTGGACACCCACGATATCCTTTAGTAACGCAACCTGCGACGATACCGTAAGCCGGAAAATCATGAATAGTCCATAAAAGTATGGCCTTCATGTTGAACCGGGGAGTACCTCGAAACATTGTTGCATCGTCCGTTTCCACTCCAACATTCCACAGCGTCTTCAGCTCCTCCAACAGCGGTTGCAGGTACGTATCAAAATTATCACCTGTGACTGACCTTTTACTTGGAATGATAAGACTTAACATAATGAAGTGTTTTTTTGTAGTCATCCAAGGTGGAAGATTATAGTTCATAATCAGGACAGGCCAGGTACTCCAAGTCGACCGCTTCACCGAAAAGGGGTTTACTCCATCCGTTGCTAACCCCAAACGAAGATTTCGGGGCTCAAAGGCGAAGTCGTCGTTCCATTTCCAATCAATATACTTCCACTGGTATGAATCTACAGCTCCACGCATAATCCCGTCTTCACTTCCATGTCTAGAGTGCCATGTCATATAAGACGCCTGCAAAGGAGTGCTAAACATGCGTTGAAGACGAGGAATCAAAGGAAAATGTCGTAACACTTTTGCTCGAACCTTAGATTTCCCCATCTGTTTGTACCGCTCAGAGCCACATACTGGACAGGCGGTTAAATCCTTGAAGTCATCGCCTCTAAACAGTATACATGTCTTCGGGCCTGGACAGCAATGAATCGTTTTGTATGCTAGCCCTAACTGTTTAAGAACTTTCGAAGCATGGTACTCGTTAGTAGGAAGCGAATTAATTTTTGGGAGCATACTTTTGCTTAGAATTGTGAATATTTCGTTTACAAGCATATTAGAAGCACCGTGAGTTCTAAGACAATTAAGTAAGAGTAATGTACCACCAAGTTGGGTTAGTCCTGAGCCTGGAAAAAGAGGTGTTCGAGCGCCTTCTTCGAGCAATTCTTGTGGGGTAGGAGGCATCTGCTCCATTGCAGCAAGATCGTCGTCTACCATGTCGTCGTCGCCATTCCCATGTTCGGGTTCTGCTCCAGCCATGTCGCCTTGAACAGCTTCCTCTATATCTTATTCCTCGGGTCGTGGCTGAATATCTTCGGGACACCCAACATCGTCATCCTCTTCATCTTCGTCTCCACCCTGCACATTCCCGATGCTGCCAACTAATCCGTCGTAGACTCGAAATGTGTGGTGCACCATGCCCGCCATATCCATACCCTGGTCCAGAACTCTGCGATTTGCCTCCCCACCCCTCCGTCCACGTTCTCCAAATTCAGCCGCGATATCAGAATCCCATTCTAAATCTGATTTGTCTCCTTCAAAGCCCTAGCAGATAGTGAACAAGACCAATTAATTGACATGGACTACCTCTGAATCGGAAGGTATTGCGATTGGACACGACTGTTTCGGAAAGCAAATGAGTACCCAGCAACAATGAACACGTGCATACCTCAGTTGATCCTCTCCTCGTAGGATGCCTCCCGTATTTCTTCAAGTGCGATCGAACCACTGCCCTGAAACGCATTGACCTGTTTTCCCTTAAGCAGATATTGCAAGGACAACATCGTTTCTGAGCGCGTATTTGATCAGCTAAGTACTCCTCTCGGAAAAGAAGCTTCGAGTCTCGCATATCCCGACGCCTCGCATCCGTCACGGGCACCCTGTTTGCCTCCTCCATTACAATTACTCTACAACAAACACGCAACTTAACCAAATCGACAACAAAGCAAGACTTAGACACACAACGTTCACATAAGGAGAAAAACGTGTAACCTTTGTCTGTCTACAATATTCCATAACGATGACGAACATTCATTGAATCCCTGGATGAAAAACTATGGCTAAAGTCACAGCACACACGGTGTCGTCTTTTTGGCAAATGTTAAGTTTATTCATCTGAACCAAGAATCACAATATGGACGCAGAGTCCATGTAACATACCACCTGCAGGTGCTCTAACGTGATCTGGATCGTCTAAATTGGCAGACTTCCTTGCAGCCGCTGTGGTTTACCATTAGCCGACGCATAGATATTAACCTTCCACGTAGTAGGCCACGAGGATTCCCAATAGCTCAAAACTCACTACATTTGGGAGATGGAGCTCTCTGGACAGCATATACAGCATGAGCAGATTACGACAAAACTCTTGGAGAACGGTACTACACAGAACGTGACTATCCTACACGTCTGCTGCGAGTTCCCCCAAATTCCCTAGGTGGTTGATACCGTACTCTAGCTCAGGCATATCACTCTCTAACTCGGGCAGATAACTCTGTAGATCGTGTGATGAACCATCTCTATCTGCGAGTGAAGTGAGCGCCGTGAAAATTGCATCGCAGAATGCCCCCTCCTTCAGCGAAAATCGGTCTCCTTCTCCGTCTGTAGAGTGCATAATAATCGACCCCAGCAACGGATCATTGAACATCCCTTCAAGTCGAGGAATCATAGGCAGATGCGTGAAGACCTTCACTGGAATCGTGGATTGTTCCCCTTGTGTTTCCAGACCCTCGAACAGTCTGTGTCCACAGTCGACGATGCCGCAAAATGGATCTGCCGATATGCTACCATCGCATTCTGCTTAGAATTCCAGCGGTCGAGAACTCCGAGCTGCTTCACCTGGTACATGTTCCGCCACTCCCTCAATTGCCTCCGATGTACGACCTTCATTGGAGTCGAGATCGTTGAGCACATCTTCCAAATCTCCAAAATTCCAGATCGACACGATATCGCCATTGTCATCTAGAGTGCACAGCCCAACCCGTAACTTTGTCCTCGGACTTAAGAGATGAGTCATCAGACGTTACCAAGACGATCGAACTACACCTGCAAACACACCGAAATGCGGACCCTAAAGTTTGTGCACAACTTAGGTCGATTCGATAGTGCGGAATTGACGCCAACGTTCTATGCAGTACCTACACCCCAACGGCCCCCCAACTGGACCCTTCATACCTTCATATGTCCAAAATATCACGCAAATCCAGCGCCACTCTCCCACCTGTTTTTACTCATATTCCACTTTATGTCAGTGTCTATTTCCACTGTAGATCCAGCCGCCCCAATGCGGTTGCAGGTGGCTCAGCGCCTCTCTTGGCAATAGCGTTTCTTTAGATCCTACCAACTCTAGGAGGACACACCATGTATCGAGTTTAGCTTGTATTCCTCTTTTCTCTATATCGAACCCCTATACCGCTTTACAAATCTCTATTTTACCACCGTCTAGATGGCCGTCACTGCAACCCTAACAAGAGGATCTGCGCGTGTGGAGCAGGTAGAGTTTCATGGTTTTGAACCATGGTCTGCCGGTCCTTGTTCCTCTCAAGACAGCTCCTCTTCTTGTTCGCAGCCTTGTACTCCTCCTCCGCGCAACGTTCGAGCTAAGAGAGACGCGGGTATGGCGTTTCCAGCAAGAATGATCCAGCGCCCCTTGGTAGATGGCGGCAACGGTGCTCCACAGTCGTCTGAGCAGGTGAGTGATCAACTTCCACAACTTGAGTTAATCCTTGCAAACCCTACACGCTTGATACGGGACATCGCTTCTCATGGTCTCAGCTGGTGAGTGCATTATCTCGACCCCTCCGTCTTCTTAATCCTATGTCAGTTCGTGCCCGGTGTATTCGTAATTGGTTTTCATATTCAGTCTTCATCGTGATGTGTAATGCTAATCTCAATGGTCCTGAAATCGCATATTCTTGATTTACTGTTTGCATCGAACGTGTGTAACCTATGAAATTAACTGTCCTCGCCTTCAGTTTCTCATAACATCAAATTGTATCCACAATGATACATATGTGTCACTATCGCTTGGGCTGTCAACCCGCGAGTTTTCAGAGCTCCATGATATGAGTGACACCTAACTATTTGGCCTACTGTGTTGTATTCCAGGACGATCTGTCACTACCTTTATACCAATCATCTTACCCAATTTCGATAAATCTTGTATCTTATCTCCTTAGAATATTTTATCAATTGTGAATACCACATTCAAGTTTGTATTTAATCTGATATTTAATGTATGTGATGCAGCAAATCCCGACCTCTGCTATGCCGTCCGCCTCGACACCCCAAGGGCTTCGTCCTCCTTCGACCGACCCGTATCCGAACTCGAACTTAGCCCGTCCTACCCGACCACAAAACCCAGGTAACTTTGGTCCTTTGCCTGCTGCTCAGTATCCATCGATTTTCGCACCTCACAACGTGCCACAACCGGATCCTCAGAACTACAGATTTGTACCTGGACATACGAACACTCCGTCTTTGTTGCGTCCGCCACAACATGCAGGATTTGCGGATGAGATATCGGAGGGAGCTGAAGCACTCAACGTTACTGCCGAGGATAGCAGATCCGCAGGGATCAGGAAACGAGCGGCAGAAAGAGATTTCCAGCGCCCCTATTTGAAGGAGATGGCGATTGCCCATGCTCAAAACAGAGAGCCTCAAATACAGATCCCTGTATGTAGTTCAGGTATGGTTTCAGGCTTGAAGAGTCCCTGGCACCGTGCGGCCAGACTTTGCGCACGCCAAACTCTCAATTTTAAAGTTCGCAGCTATAAAGCAAAACGAGAACTTTGGATGTCTCAAGTGGAATGCATCGCTGAGAAATTATCTCAATAATTTACATATTCTAGGCCGTTAGATATTAATTATTTGGGCAAATTTCTGAAAAACACCTTAAAGAACGATAGAAAAACCTGGAAAAAATACTTCATTGAAAACGGTGGTCAAAGACACCGGAAATGCCCCGAGGAGGCTTTCACGGAGTGGCGTAAGTACTGGGTGAGTGCAGCTGCCAAGGACGAGTCCATTCACATGACGGAGATGAGGAAAGGAAAGAAGAGGCACCAAGGCACAGAAGAAACCAGCCTGAGTCACCTAGCCACCGACCCGGCGAATGTCTCTAATACGGTACGTTCCTTAGTATATATCCGCTAGTCATCATGTATATGTGATTTTTTGCGCGCTTATAATGACGCCTCACATTTTGTGGCATGCTTATGCTAACCACTTAATGCTGTGAGATTGAAGGTCTACAACGTGAACGGAAGCCCATTACCGTCGGGTGTACACCATGGAGGATCTTTTTACTACAGCGAGTCCACTACGAGTCAAAGCATTGGTTTTCAACAAAGCACTCCGACTATTGGCACCGGCCAGCATCCACAGACGTGTGCATCTGGGCAAGGCCCCATTCAGGACGACGCAACCCCAAACATTAGAGAAAATTTCGGGTGAAGGAGTGTCCAGTACTTTTGGCTTGGAAATGCAATTAAACTTTTCCGAAAATCAAAGAAATTGGCCAGTTTGAGTACTTGCAGCAAGTTGCCATCAAATCCATCGACCAATCAAAATGTGGATCCATGGGGAAGTTGGCACTGTGTGGGAAAGTAGTGGGCCTTGTTGGCAGCATTTGGGTTGTCCCGCATGTACTCCGTTGGTAACAGTAATGAGAACCTGGGATAAAATATAATATCAAGCCAAATATATTATGTATTTAACCTTGATACATCGTTTTTGGGAAAATGTACATTCGGATTAAATTGGGATTAGTTTATGTTGGCACCGCGTGGCCATGCGGGGCCATGAGTGTACTATATACGGTACACATGGTGCCAACATGTGCATGGGTGTTGCCACCAACATTAATCTAGGATTATTTATGTTGGCACCATGTGGTCATGTGGAGACATGAGTGTATTATATATGGTACACATGGTGCCAACACGTGTGTGTGTGTGTTGCCACCAACAGAATGGCCGAGAGATGTGGACAGGTCGACGTACTGTTGTGGACATGTAAAAATTTCCCGCCATTGGGGACAAGACCAATGAAAATGTTTCCCGGCAAATCCCAGCCATGTCCAGACTTTGTTCTACAAATAGAATTCTTTCCCGCCCTATACAGGGTTCTTTCCAGGTGGCCACTTGATTGTCTCAGTTTTGTTGTTAGAGATGGCGCTTCAGGATGTTGCCAACAGGGGAAGGGGTAGTGGATACTCGGCATCTGTAGCTCTTGATAGCAAGTTCGCACCTATTGTCAAGAAAGGGGTTCGACTTGATCAACAAGTCTCCAGATTAGAATTTCCAGTCTTGAGAGCATCTGGTGCCACCAACATGGATCTGTGGTTGGATGGAAATTTGTACCCAACAGATCCACTCACTAGGAAGCCACCGCAGTTTGGGACGTTGAAGAGTTGTTTGGAATTCCTTTGTCATGGCGAATCTGGCCTGTTAGGATATCAAAACGCCTCGTTAGCACCAACGATGCAATAGTGGGGTTGGAACAAGAGCTAGAAAAGGCAAGGACTGATTGTATCCGTGAAAAGGTTGGCTTGCAAAATTCCGTTGCCAATGTGAAGTCCGAACTTGATGCTGCAAATAGCAGATGGGCAATGCGTTCAGCTGACCTTCTTGCCGGTAGTACAGAGGAGATTAATATGTTGAAGAGCGAATCTGAATCTTTGAGGTCTCGATGTGTAGCACTGGAAGATCAGTTGGAGCGTAACGAGTACAATTATAGGAACAACTTACTACACCTCCGACAGCACGGACAAGAAGCGGCTGATCAACATGCAGAAGAAATATCGTTGGCAATGTTGCAAGCAACCCATGGTTTGCGACAAGTACGTGAAGCGCACCAACAACAACTTGCGGACGGGCAACATGAACTGACAGAAGCGAGGAGGGCTTTGTCGAAGTTGAGGAAGAAAATTGAACGAATGATTAGTACTCCACTAGGAGCACAATTGAGAGCATCCAAGGGTTTATCTGAATTAGCCAAGACTGGTGGAGCTGCAAGAGCTCGTATAGCCAAAATTAGAAGCTTGTTGCAACCCAGGGTAGTTCAATCCATACATGATGGAAACAAGACATCAAAAGGTAGGAAGCGGTTGTGTGGCGACAGGGACATACAAGAGGGGACAGGCCATGCTCTTGCTCAAATAATGTCACAAGGAGAAACAGTGGCATTGGTGTCAAATCCGCGAAATAGTTTTGCTGCGACCAGGATGACCAACTACTACCTTGAGAGAATTGGGAAGGAGCTAGGAACAAAAGCGGTTCTGGCAGCATGTGATATGACTGGAGTCTCTCAAAAAGGATACGGTGAGATCTATGAGACAGTTAAAGGGAGAGTGCAGCTTGTTGACAAACGCTTAAAGGCAACATTTTTGCCAAATCCTCATAAGGTACGTGGTAACACTTGTTGGGAACACTGATTTTGAAGCAGAGTACTAGTTAACCTTGATACTAGTCTTACTGTTGAGAACACTGTTGGGAACTAGAATTTGTGAGAAAAAATCATCTGGTTTGCCATTTTATTGGTTCTAATCAAATAACATGCATGCATGTGATTGTTGTGTAACTTTTAAAATTGAACTCTGGGCAATGCATTCAACAGGTCAGTTTGTTGCGAACAGAATTAAATTCAAAGTTGAAAGATCTTGTTGGTGACTATTACTCCATAGATAATACACTGGAGCTGGTAACACAAGTTCCAACGACCAAAGGAAAGAAGAAGAAATTAGAGATTGAAAGAGTTGTCTTGACATCAAAAAATTCTTTGTTTGTTGACATCGAAGCTGTGCAACGGAGTATGGTGAAGCTGTACGGTTTTACCACCGAAGGTAACTACTTCGTTCAGAAGCAACCATAGACAAGTATGGACAGTTAGCTATGTGTTCCCAACGGGTTTCTTATTGATTAGCAATTCTACGCTTTGTCATGATTGCATCGTGCTCAAATGTGGTAGCTGTTGGGAACTTGGGATGTGCAGAAGTTGGAAACACGCCTTTGGTCTTTGTGTTGAAGATGGACGAAGCTGAGATTATGCATGGAAGGAAGTATGAAAGGGTTAGTTTGACAATTATGAATCGTGCCTTAGACACCAGCATTGAAAAAAGCGACGATAGGTATTTTTCTGTTCAGTCAGAAACAGAAATATGGCCTGTTGCTTGCTTTGAGGTTGCCAAAGAATCACATGAGGTCCTCAAATGGGTGTTTGAACTTACTGCGTTCCCAGCATTGATCAAAGCTCAAGAAGGGGGCCAACTGCTTTCTGTTGAAGGTGTTGGCAACTTCAAAGTCGAGTGGCACTTATCTGCAGATATGAAGACAATCAAATGCTTGTATGGATTGAAGCATGGTGCCAACGCGAAACATTCTTGCATCTACTGTAACCAAGAGAGGACAAAACCTGTGGTGGGAACAGTGACAGGTGCCATCTCTGAGGCAAAGAGAAGAAAACATACGTGGCATGGAGGTCTATTTGCAAGTAATATCAGATCCAACCCGTCTCCTATTGTAGAAGAATCGCGATGGAAACCTATACTGCCTATTCCACTTGAAAGAGTCCATATTTGTACATTGCATGCTTTGACAAGAATGATTGAGAAAATTCTTCACATGCACTTCATGTTCATTTGGAACATGGAGAATGAAGTCCGTCAACATGCTGCTATAGAGAATATGGAAAAGACACTGTCTGCAGCTGGGCTTCATGGTGGGAACGTGCGCATAATGAAGGATGCAACACTTAGCGGTGCTTCCAACAGTGTCCCTATCAAACCTTCCTTCAGTGGCGTGACTGCTTCCAACAGTGTCCCTATCAAACCTTCCCTCCAAGAGTGAGTGCATAGTGATTTTTTCAGTTCATCAGCGATGTGTAATATTCATGATCAACATACCTTTTTTTAATTGTAGCATTAATACAGAATGTTATCGTTGGTACCACATACGAATGAGCTAACAGTGCTTCACGAAATCCTCTGCAGCGCCAGGGCACCCCTTCATTTGTGATACGTGAGTCCAGTCGCATAAATGCTCTAGAGAACACGGTACTGAAAATGGCATCGGACCTTACATCTTCCAAGGACGAACTGAAGGAGGTGAAGGAGTTGCTACTCTGACTCGTCAATCCCAGGAACACGATCAGCCCGCATCACATGGACACCAGTCCGACACCTCTCTCAATCCAGCCTCCATCATCTGTACTGCCTAGCCGGGAGGCAATCGCACACTCTGGACTCCATGAGCCTCCGAGAGAGTTCCCGAGCAAATGCAGTCAGCCGCAAAACTTTGCAGACGGAGGCGACGCCCGGACTCCGGAGCCTCCGATACTACCATCTCCACCATCGTGGGCTTCCGGTGACACTGTACCTGTCACTCCTTCGACTCTCCTGCAGAATTTCAAGAACAAGATGCCAATCGGTGCAGCTGTTTCGACAGACGTCTCGGTGTCAACGGCAACGACATCGAATGGATTGTCGCCACAATCGGGGCGAAGTGACTGCTTGACAAGAAATGAGGACGGACTTGGAGCTGTTGGTGAGTTTTCTGGAGGAAGATCTCAGATTAACAGTATCGCAGAGGACCGTGTGACTACGAGAGGGATGATGACAGAGACGGAGACTGCTACCGCCCCTTGTGGGCCGCGACCTCGGTTTGAAGTAGGTCTTCTCCCTCGACTACTGGACAACGCCATCGCAGCCAATGCACAGTGCTTCATTCTCCACCCTGACTACGGAGACTTGATCGTGGCGGAAGGCCGTACCGGAGGCAGTTGGAAATCTCCGAAGCAAAAATTTGGCTCACTTTGTGCAGAAGGGGAACAGATGGTCCAAATCCACAAGGTAATAAAACCAAATCTGCCTTTGCCGTTCATAGAAGATCGGAACCCTTTCACTACTCTTGACCATGCGTTGGTGAAGCCTTCCAGATCCAGCGTTTACGTGAAGTGGTACAGTAGATTACTAATCAAGAAACCGAAGCCCACCAATCGGCCACACTAGTTTAGTACGATCACCACTTGCATGTCGGTTCGAGTATGCTCGAATGAGCAGAATGTCCGCATGCGCGGCCCTAAACCAGCCCCGATGCGCAGACATTATCTATGAATGTGTAACTCTCCGAAACAAATTTGTGAATCGAAATCTTTTGCATTCAGTTCGTGATTGGTTACTCTGTGCTGAATATTCCCGATCCAAATTGTCATCCCATGCAGTCGTGAACGAAGCAATAATAGCAGATTTGCACAGAAGGAATCGAAATTTAGCATGTATTAAAGCGAAATCGGCCATCATGCGTCAATTGCATGCTGCATGCACCAATTTCGTATTCCAAATTTAGCTCATTAATCATCTATTTCTGAAGCGTTCTGGATTCCTCGACTCGTTTACCTGAATTACAGACACATGATGTGTCGACACATGTTCAGATAATATTAGAATTACATCCATATCTGTTTCGAATCTCTGATATATCCAGAGGGCCTCAAAAGGTTATCAATAACTCCTTCGGGTACATGTAGAAACCGATAATCAGGACATCAGCACCGGGCACCATAAAAAAAAACCACGGGTATTGCACATAGGTACAACAATATCGGAAGAAAGGGTATACGAAGCTAAAACCGGGACATCAATCTGCGACCAATCCGGATACCAGTAAACGTTCATCAATTAAATATACGGTTCTCTCCACCCGGATATCCACTCCCGGGTACACGACAAACATCAACCAAGGTATAAGGACAATACACCGTAAAAATTTAGGATCAGTTACTGCATCAAAAGTGAAACACATGGACGGAACCGCCGACCCCACCAACGAACATCCATCCGGGAGATTTTACAGGTGACCCGCGAATTAACATGGGCCTCGGTAACTCTACAGCGAGACACTCGTGTTCAGCCATGTCGCGTGGGTCCACACAGCCAGCTTTTCTCCATTCTCGACCCGGATCAAATTAGTAGTGTCAGTGTGACCAATTACACCGAACTGAAACCGCATTACACCATTTCGCAACAGCCACATTTAACCATATTTCTGGTGTACAACTCGGTGTAGTTAGGCAGCTTTCCCACTAGTGAACGCTTGTGCACCGATCAGAAGCATTCAAATTTTCAAGGCATGGACAGAATTAGAGCACTCTTGAACAGTTTCTGGAAACAAACTGCACAAGTTTCTGGGACCCTACTCTCTTGCCTCCTGCTCGGTTTTTGGAGCTGCTCGGTTTTGAGTACACTTACCTTAGAGCATCCCTAGTAGTCTTGTAAGCCTGTAAGCTTGTAATCATGAGAACGTCGTTCTTCCAAACATGAGTGTCTTTCCGAAGCAAAACATTCCAAAACCGTTTCCAAGCCCCCTAAAAAATCTTCCAAAACTAGGTTTCAACCTATAAATGAAGCTTGAATACAAACTTTTTCCCTGCTAGCCTAAACCGCAATTCACATCTTTCCACTTCATTCCGCTGTAAAATCTTTGCTTTCCTGAACATTTTGGGTGGAAATCTTCAATGATCGGTTACTAGTATGTTGCACTTCTGCCTCCTTAAAATTCAAAGTAATTTCAATTTTTGAGAAAAAATTCTGAAAATTTTGTATACACAAATACCTTATCTTCCTACATGGGAAAAATTTCTGCCACATCATACTTTGAAAAATAACCTCCAAAATTGCTTAAATGGTCGGTTACTGGTCATTTACCTTACTGGGGATGCTCTTAGGTCAGTGGCTGGTTTCTGTCACAGATAGTTTGTGCTCAGTGCTCACTAGCCAATGCTTTAGTGACATCACGTGTTGAAATGAAGGTCCATGTTTGATTCTGAGAAAGAGGGGAATTGGTAGAGAATCTGGACCCTGTGTAAGATTCCATACTGTACAGTACTGTACTTTTCCATAGATGTTGGATTGCTGAACACGTATGATGCCACCCAAGGCACTGAAGGAACATTATGCCAATACTGTATGCTTATTATGCTGAATTTCTTGTATGCTTTTCACAACAGCATGAGGCACAGGAACAGGAAGGGCTAGATTCTCACCATGGGAGCCCCCTTTCTCCTCACACACAAGGTTGAAGGGGTCATGCACACTGCACAGTCAAAGCTTAGGGGAAATAAGTTTAGTTGGTGTAGTGGTGAGTTCTGATAGCTCCATGACAATTGCTACACACTTGACTTTATAGAGGTCATCCCTGGGGCCTGGGTTTAGGATGGCTTGCCACCTTTGCTCCCCTGAGAAATGTCAGGCTGCATGCATGTACGGGGACTTGTTCGAGGAGAACAAAGAGACCCCACGTACGGCATTGAAAATTTGAAAGTAATGAACAATTAACAATGTGGCAAGCAATGCAAGCAGGACTCACACAACTCAGTCATCTGTGTAAAAAATTCATTGACTGTTGGTCATAGCTTGAGTAGAAGGTAATAAAAGAAGATTTCATGAATGTAAAGATTGTTGTAAATAACATATTTCATTATCCTAAAATGTCTTGAAGTAAAAAGTACTTAAGATTCACAAGTAAATGGATTTCAAATTGGCCATCCCACAGAAGTCAGTTATAGACTTTCATGTATAAATAGGCTCAAATCTTGTAAATGTTTTTCTTTTTTTAAGGTACTTGAGACATATAAACTAGAGATCAATTACGAGAGTGTATCAAGGTCAAGATGGTCATAGGCATGTATAACCCCTGAAGGACAATGTGGCAAAATGGGGCTATTTTGGAGTTTGGGCATGTACCTGCGGATGCAATTTGAATTCAAAATTTATGAAAATTTTAATGAAAGTAGGCCTTGGTTGAGAGCTTCGTGTCGGTATTTTTTATTCTCAATTCCGATGTCGGAGTGAAAAGTTATTCACCTCTGAACTGCAAAAGGTCCTCCAAGGGCAGTCACTTAGCCAATGAGAATGACAGTGAATGCAACAAATTCTGCCCAAAACTGCCCAAAACTGCCCAAAATTACCAAAATCTGCCCAAAGACAAAACTTTGAAATTCCACCAAAAATTGAGATTTTGATATTTTTCAAAAATAAAAATTTCTATTTATAGAGAAGGCAGTAGAGCATGTTCCCACCGTTCGGATTTTTAATCCAAATTTTTTTCATATGCTATTTTTATTGTCAAAAAACAGCCTTTGTTTGTGAATTTCAGTATACCCCCTAGCAGAAAATGATTTTTTGGGCAACCTTCCACAACTTTTTTGAATATGATTTTTTTAATTACAATTAGCTAACTCAGTCTTCTTTGATGTGCATCAAAACCGCCAAAATCCATAATGCAAAAAAATGGTTTTTTGGGCCTTCAAAACTCTGCTGTTCCCTTTTTGAGCAGGGAAAAAAAACTTGATTTTCAACTTTGAACGTTATGATCTTGCAATTGGTGAGGAATGAGTGTCTAAGATTTGGTGGACATGTAGTCATAGAAGTTAGCTACAAGATGTTACGATTAGAAGTACTAATTAAGACCCCAACTTAGCAAAATCCACCTTGATTTGAAGAGGGGCTGTTTTCAGGCAGTTTTGATGAAAAATACCCTCAGAACTTTAGGGGATAAGGTAGCCTACAATAATTTTAAATTGGATATCCAAGTATACGAAACAGAGATAGTCCATTTTCATTAAAAAGCCTAATTCTATGAGCTCTCTAAGCCTCTATGTGCTCTAAGAGTGCGAATTAAGCAATATTGATTTGGTATCTGGAGGAATTTTCCTAGTACAAGGAGGTAGGGCGTGACACTTGCAATGTGATTAGTTTGAAGGGGTGAAAATTGCAGTGCAAAAGGAGATGAAATGGATGGCAAGGCGAGGGTCATGGAAGTGGAGATGAAGAGGGAGGCATGGCACGGCACAGGAGAGCAAAGGGAGCCACAAACGAGGAGGAAAAGAGCATGCAAAGTGCGCATAATAGAAGTGATTCGAAAGAGTGGCGGGTTGGAAGGTGGAACAGAGGAGAGGGAACACTGGATACCTTAGCAAAGCAGGCTGGATCTCTGGAGACTGGAGTGTGTGTGTCGTGTGTGGCACTACTACTACTGTGCAAGTGTACTTATGTTGGCCAGAGGGGCAGCTCTCCTCTCCTCTCCTCTCCTCTCCTCCCCTCTCCTCTCCTCTCATCTCATCTCAGATTCAGGAGCTAGGTGGAGAGAGTGGAGTGTAGGGGGGCAGGGGGGGCAGGGGGGGCAGTGGGGGGGAGGAAAGGACAAGGGAATCCATGTGGCAAAGCCGTGGAGTGTGCACCTACAGCGCCTATGGTGGCCACCATTCCGCACCGGCCCCGCCATGGCCGCACCACGCTAGGGTACCTCAACAGTCTTCATTGGCACCACCAGGCTCCAGCACCGATGCATCACCAAGGCGGTCCCGGCACCAGCACCGCTAGCTGCACGCTGCACGCTACACACTGCACAGTGGGCTGGCTCGCAGCTTGTCACTGGGCAGTGGGCAGCTGAGGACCACTGGTTTTATTGCCGTGACTGTGAGTGAGTGCGTGGGGGAGGGAGGGAGCGAGTCCCTCCGTGTGCAAGTTGCAGTTAGTTAACGTTGTGGTGGCGTGCCAGTGCGGCCCTGGAGTCAAACAATCCATCCAGGTGAGAACTCGGGCTCCAGGCTGGCCCCTCCGTGCAGTGCAGGCGAGACAGGCTCCAGTGGCGAGTGGCGAGTGGCGCCCCGAGGGGGGCCGAGGGGCCACCTGAGCTGAGCTAAGCTACACTGCTCTGCTCTGCTCTGCTCTGCTCTGCTCTGCTCTGCTCCTAACCTACTACTTCGACGCCGGCGCCTGCCTGCCTCCCGGGTGCCAGTGCCGGTGCCGGTCTTGCTCCGCAGTAGGTCCCCAGGTCCCCGCCCCCCCTCTCGCTAGACTCTCACTTGAGTTTACTCATATTTCTCCGCCCCCTCCCCCATCCGCACTCTCCCTCCGCCATCGCCCCAGGTCAGTGACTTCTCCCCCCCCTCTCCCCTCTCCCTCCCCCTCCCCCTCCCCCTCCCTTGCCTTCCTTGGTACCCAATTCCTCTTCTCTACCCCTTGCCCTTCTTGTTTGCATGCTTCTCTCCCCCCACCCACCCCACCTCACCCATTCTTGCCTGCCTATGCTCTCCCTCCTTCTATACTCTCTCTGTGTTCATTTGCTCCTAAATTCCCAATTCTTTTCTTTCTTCTGCTCAATTCTGGTACACTTAAAGAGATTCCGCTGGGGAATGGATTCACGCAACAACAAAAATCACAGTAAAGATGAAGAGAACGAAACACGGTTTGGGGTTTAGCTTTACACGAGAGGAGACACTCTTGAGACATTGTGACTATGCACATCAGCTGGGACTCCACGCTCGGAACACACGCCTCTGAGTTCTGCAAAGTAGTACACACAACCAAATTTCGGGTTATTGCTAGGTTTGGACAGGGTGATTCAAGATTTCATCTTTCACATCTGCCTGCATCCTCATCTGAGAGGGACAGAGGAATGCCGAAAGATGGAGAACCAGCTCATCTCTGACGATCGGGTCGTGGGGAGAGTATGCAGGTCATATGCAAGGGGAGACAACGTCGTTACTGGGAGCCATGAGGAACGGAGATGATACCAGTCAGATGGCTCGGAAGAAGAGCTCCTCCATGTCCGCTCCAACGGGGGCGGGAATTGAGATGGACTCCGGAGAGCGACGTCTCAATGAATTGGGCTACAAACAGGAATTGCGGAGGGAGATGGTAATTGCTTCGCTGACTTGCCTTCCTTTTCATTGCAAGCTGTCCACACCGTTATATTGTGCAACTTGTGCTGTCGGTCGGGGAAATCAGTCGGACACAGAGGAGTATGGTTGAGCCATACTCTGTGAGTTCCTTTGTCTGTAATTCTTCTAGACCGCCATGGGAGACCAGTGGTGTAGCAGTCTCGTGGTAGTCATTTTTTTTTCTGAGAGTCTACACATATTCTGGTTTAGGTAGAAGTGCACATGCCGGCTCAGGCCTTGCTTAAATGAGTCTTCCATCCCAGTCTTGAATGTTCTCCTACAAAGTCAGCAGTAATACTCTCGATCCTGCAACAACTTAATGATTACCGGAGCCAAAGTACGTGTGTGTGGGGGCGCTCGCGCTGGGGGTGGGGTGTTTCTTAGCTGTGTAAGATGTGCTCCAAGCAGTGTAGGGAAGCAGTGAGAGCTTGCATTCATCTGACATCTGTTGGGGAAATTGTGAATGTCGGGTGTGAAGACGCTTTTTAAATGCCTGGCAATTGCGTTTTCTACGATGTCGTTGTTCACTGGAATAGTCCCACTTTTCGGGATCAGCTTCATATATGCAGGGCCAGCTCCAGTAGTGTGGGGTTGGGTGGTCGTCACCTTCTTCACGTGGTTCGTGGGTCTGGCAATGTAAGAGCTTTTTCAAAATGTTGTGAACGAGTGTTTTTTATTCTCCAAGCATTGTATTGACCGCGTCCTTCGCAGAATATACGTTTACATCATAATACATGATCATGCACACATTTCGGTAAAGAGATCACTCTGTGGTGTTCCAAAAATGACTTATTACTGTGCTCTGGTTTGCAGGGCGGAAATTTGCAGCAGTTTCCCAGTAAGTTTCTGTGCTTCACTTAGAAAATTCTGTCAGGGTTAAGTCTTTGTTCAAATCCATAGCTTTAGAGGTTACAACTCCTCACAGAATTACACAGGGTTTTTCCCTATTTCAGATGAGTGGTGATTTATGTTCTCCTGATGTCTGTGTTCCGTTAACGATACTCTGAACGGAAATAGTGCTAATCGGTCTTAACTGTAACTTATTGTATTCTTGAAAATAGGATAGAGCAGCTAGATCACTATTTTAACGAACATCAGTTCTGTGCGCTTTTCGGGCAGAGGGAAGGAGGTCAGGTTGCTTTTGTAGAACATAGTGTGACCTGGAAATGTTGTGTCAAGAAACCTGTGATCCTCTTTCCTTGCAGAACATTTACTATGGTATTGTTGGCCGCACTGAGCTGGCTTGAATTTGTCAACAGACTACAGGATCGCTGTATTTTTGGGCGGCCCATCTGTCTGGACCTAGATGGGGACCATTGGCATCATGGATTTGTGCGTGGCTTGAAGCAATTGGTTTGATTGCTGGCATTGGAACGCAGGTACTATATAAAAATATAAACCTGGTTGTTTCATGGTTCAATTTAGTTCTGACTGTAATTTGAATTCGTTTGTTGTTGTTTTGCACCTCACTTTTGTGAAGCAACTTCGTTCATATTGTCATTAACCATCACGTATAGTTTAGTTAGTTTAACGTTTCTTGTGGATAGGCATATGCAGGAACTCAAACCTTGCAGAATATTATTCTGCTCTCAACGGGGACTAATAAGAATGGAGGATACTTCGCACCTCGAGGTGTATTTCTTGCAATTTACATCGGCCTCTGTCTCATATGGGCTGTGCTCAATAGCTTTGCCCTAAACCTCATCGCTCTTATCGATATCGTTTCCATGTGGTGGCAGGTTTGTAGCAAAACCTCTATTATTTCTCTCCCCTTTAAATATAATGTGTATTAGGTCCGTTTGTTGGATTACCCGCTTGAGACAAGACCTTTGTTCATTAATAAGACTGTCACTATTATTAGCCTATGGTTCATGTGCAATGCTATTTGACTCACATGTAAAGATTTCTAACTAATGGGTTATTTTTGTTGTTATGATCACCTTCTTGTATCTGGCGTTTACATGTACCGATGAGAAAGTAACATATCTAGATTTTGGGAAGCAATTAATAGTTTGGTACTTCTGACCTTTGACTCAGGTTGTGGGAGGAACGTTGATTGTCATCATGCTACCCTTAGTAGCGCCTACCACTCAATCTGCCTCATATGTCTTTTCGAAGGTTGATATCGCGTCAGCTTCAACAGGTATCACAAGTCCTGCGTATGCTGTTATGATGGCTTGGCTTGTGAGCCAGTATTCCCTCTATGGGTATGATGCCGCTGCACATTTGACAGAGGAGACCAGAAATGCTGACAGAAATGGTCCTCTTGCAATTCTCTCGAGCATTGGAATGATTTCAATCTTTGGTTGGGCCTTTATCCTGGCTCTTACTTTTAGTATTCAGGTAAGCACATATTTACTTCTGAATTATACTCAGATCAATTCTTGCTTTCGTTTATTTTTCGTTGTACGATTTTTTACCTGTATTGTAGTTTCATCGAAAAACTGCTCCTGATTTTTCATGTATTAGGTGGTGGTATAAACAATTATGTATAGCACCAAGTTGTGTTGCTGCTGATGGGGTGCTATTTTCCAGGATCCGAGTTATTTATACGACCCTACAAATGAAACAGCAGGTTCTTTTGTTCCTGCTCAAATCTTGTACGACGCATTCTATGGGCGATATCAGAGTGGCACAGGAGCTATTATTCTCCTAGTTGTTATTTGGGGGTCATTTTTCTTTGCTGGCCTCTCTATTACCACAAGTGCAGCCCGAGTGGTAAGTTAGTCGCTCCCTGACCAGATTTTATACCCTGCCCCTTGAAAGTACCACATCTAGCAATTCACATCTAGCAATTCACGTTTTCGATGTGCTTAGAAAACGCTTTTGTGAATGTTGAAGCATTCAGTAAATCTGGGAAGGGTGATTATATATCAGGCCGATAGGCTACATGAACAGGGTGTTTGCTTTATGAACACGGGAAATTAATCATTTTCTCATCCTAAATTGGTTAAGTTGATTATAATTGAACGTCCAAGGGGTCAAAGTGCACGATTCGGAAGTCTGGTCGTGCTGATATCATTCTGAACCTAACAATATTCTTGTATTGGCAGGTGTATGCATTGTCTCGGGATGGAGGAGTGCCTTACTCCAAGCAACTTCGTAAAGTGAATCGCAGGGTGCAAGTGCCGGTGAACGCAGTATGGTTCTCGGTTGCATTTGCGATCCTTCTGGGCATTCCGATTCTGAAACTCAATGTGGTGTTCACAGCTATCACTTCAATATGCACGATAGGTTGGGTCGGTGGGTATGCGGTTCCGATATTTGCTCGGATGGTGATCAAGTCAGAGAATTTTAAGCGAGGGCCTTTCCACCTGGGTGGAGCAAGCCGGTGGGTGTGCTTGGTGGCCTTTCTGTGGATCTGCTACACATGCGTCGTCTTTCTTCTACCGACATCATACCCCATCAAATTGGAAACCTTCAACTACTCACCTATTGCCCTGGGTGTTGTTCTGTTCTTCGTGATGGGCTGGTGGGTGGTGGATGCACGACACTGGTTCAAAGGACCTGTCCGAGAAATCTTTAACATTGACGACGGTGTAGCCTAAGTTAGCCTAGCCTGCTCTCTGACATTCTTCTTCAGACTGCAGTTACCCTATCCGCCCTTCTCCATTAGCAGTAGCCAATTATGAAGTTGCAGGGAATTGGCGGTTGTATGATTCACCTGAATTCTTGGGCGATTTGTAGGATAGTGTAGAAGATTAGCTGACTCACAAATATTACTCCATTCGAATCCTTCCAGAAATGATGCCCGATACTTACAACTTCCAAAGAGCCCCTCTACATTAACATGCTGGGAACTTGGGAAGATGCTTCATGGACACTGCTATACAATGAACCACAGGCAAGCAGGTCGACAAACTTTTCCGGTGCCCTTGGTGTTTGAGGAGGTTATGTGACCGAATGGAAGCTTTTACCCTTCAACGGCCTGACTATAAGGCATTAGCATCCCAACTTTTTCCCTGAATGTCTTATACACAATTTAGAGCGCAAATCCAGACATTTGTACCTTGTTTGCAACACATTCTATGAGTTTACAGTCTAAAAGAATGAATGAAAATGATGATTTGAATGAGTGATCATATATAATATGTATGACAAGGTCTCATGGAACCGATATTCATGAAAGTATATTTGAAGGAAAGATTTTGCAAGAAGAGGGAACGGAAGTTATATCGTGACAATGAACCTTGCCTTTGTCTTAGAAAGCAAGATCCATTGGTGGGATAACCCCCCCCCCTATTTTTATTGTTGATTTGTAAGAAATAAAATTTATTTATTTTTTGAGAAATATTCAAGTTATCATAAATTAATTGATTGGACTCTTTGGATAAAAAATTAAGTAATTGGACTCTCATTCTATAAATGGATTCAAAATTACCAAAATTAACTAAAAATAGGAACAAGAAGAGGAAGATGAGTTTCTTTGTTTGTTTATTTCAAATTCCAATTCTATCTCCTTATTTCTAAACTCATATTTTTGTGTGTAAAATTCTACAGTAGAAATATTTAGAGTAGGAATCTCAATCATAGAATAGCGACAAAGAGATAGCTTTTCAATATGAAAGTAGCCATATCATTGGGTTCTTGTGTCATTTAAGGTTTTTAATACAACAAAAGAAAACTAAAGAAAAAAATTGCCAAAAAATGGACTCGGAGGCCTGATCACATAATTAGATTCAAATAAGTAACTTCATCCTCCAATTAGTTTGAATGTATTTAGGAAGTTTCTACTTTTTTCAATAAAATCTTGAAGTAAAATTTAAATATTTAGCTTGAATACCTAGGATTAAGTGACAATTTGTCCAATGTTAAATGTATAAATTCACAATGGAATTTTACAATGTAATCATATCTACTTTAAAAATGCACATGTTATATCATTTTAATTTTTTTTTCACTCAACTATAAATTGAATCACACTTGGTGTAGGTACCTAATTTTTTTGAATGAAGTTATAACTTTTGAATATTAGTGTTTACTCTAAAAAGGGGGGAGTAGATCTTTACTTCATACCTTTGTTCTGTGGGCATTGGATTGGGGTTGGATCTAACAAACACTTAATTCACGTCGGTCTCCTCCGGAGACTGAAGTTTCTCTTTCTCTTTCTCTCTCTCTTCAATATCAAAGAACATTTTTATTACAAGTTATGATATTGAAAATGATTATATTGTAGAACCTTCATTCACTTATTTGATAAAAATATTTTTTATGATATGGAACTATTATCATATGAAAAAAAAAAAATTCCTTTATTCTCTTGACTTGTGATATCAACACATGCGTTCTACTTTGTAGCATCTTCCAACTAGATGGCTACAAAAATGTTAAGGGCAACCTTGTGTGTAATGTTCGGCAATGATGATAGTTCCTTACTCCACTTTGTTGTTTTAAGGATTGCTATTCACCTTGTATAGTATTCCTTTCTAAAACGGTGAATGGCTTCGAGAAAGAGCTGGATACGACATCTATAGCCCCAAAGGAATCAGTATCCCCAAACGACTCCATGGCCACCAAACTATCCTTTGCTGAAATGATGGCAGTCCTCAAAACACTTCACATTATCAATACACAATTTCCTAATGAACCAGCCTATATTTTCACCGACTGTCTCAATGTCCTCTACTTGCTCAACACACAAATAAAACACCCCACTTTACACAATAGCCACCCCAATCAAGTAACCCTTGCCGCCATGGTCGAGTTGCTACAACAACGAACACAACCACTCACTCTTTACAAAGTTCGTGCCCACGTTGCCATTGTTGGCAACGAAGAAGCTGTCGAACTGGCCAAACTTGGCACCCGCAAAGCCTACAGACCCGCCTTACACGATTACGAACATGTCCATGCTACCCCATACTACTTCCACAAAGACGAGTGGCCTTCCATGATCTTTGTTCCCGACAAAGGTATTAACTGGGGATTTAAGATAGTAGAATAAAGGGGCAGTAAATCTGTAAGGGAGCAGTAAAACTGCAGTTACTAGTGGGGGCAGTAAACTGTTAAGTTACTGTCCTGCCCTATAGTAACTCTGTTGGATGAAAACTGCCTGTTTTGGATGAAAACTGCGAGATGGATGAAATCTGGTGGTTGGATGAAGTCTGGTGGTCGGATGAAAACTGTTGGCAGTTACGGTTTTGGGGGTGGCGGCTAGGGTTTTGGGGGTGGCGGCTAGGGTTTTGGATGGGGTTGTGGGAGAGGGGGCTGCGAAGCTCACACACACTCTCTCTCTCTCAATTCAGAGCTCTCAGATGGTAGTTTGTGTGTAGGACATGTTGTAGGACTGTAGGGAGATGCTGTTAGAGCAGTTTTCAGGACCCTCGGGGGTCCAGATAGTGATAGCACTAGGGAGCAGAATCATGTACGGATTTACAGTGAGTAATGGAAAGGAATTGATTACATTTGGGTGTGAATGTCTGAAATTGCAGTTATGAGTGTTTGAAGGACCAGGTTAGTGAATTCGCCTGGTGGGTCTAAATGAGTGGGTATTGTAGATCAGACCAATGAGAGTAGGAATATGTATCAGATCTAGGAAAATACCACAAGAATTTGAGTAGATCTAAGTTGGCGATTTTAGATCTAGGACTAGGATTTGGGGTAGTTTCAGGGCAGTTTCAAGGCAGTTCAGGGGCAGTACAGAATTTTTCGCAGGATTTCATAGAGTTTTAGGACAGTATTCATTTTTGAAGGAGTAAAGAAAAATATTCCTTTCACAAAAGGCCCCATCCGCAACCTTGAAAAACAAATTCAAAAATATGACCGTGAAAACAACTTAGAAATCCTAGCCATCCAAACCCCTAGCATTTGCAAATGGACCGGCAATGCAGACATAGACAATGACCTCTCAAATGACTTTTGGAACAACCCTTCTATCACAGACAAACAAAAATCTTGCCTCATCAAATTTCGTACCGGAACTTACATGGGCCAAGCTCGAAAACAACTATTCTTTGGCAGAGAACGCTTCCCTTCCCTCACATGCCCCATTTGCAACTCCCGTGACCCAGATACTTGGCTTCATGTCCTTCTAACATGCAAACAACAACACCTCCACTCCCTCCGCGTAAAAAGACACAACAAGGCAGTCTGGGAACTTCGCAAACTCCTAGTTTCCTCCGAAAAGTCTCGTAGTTTCATCCTCATGAATGCGGGCACCTTTAATAATCAACCACCAGAAAATACCGTCCCCAATTGGCTACTCCCATGCACATGTGGCACGCAACGTTGCCACTGTAATTTCTGATTCCTGCCCGACATTCTTTGTGTCAAAGGCTTACCATACCAAAGCGATCCCTCTACCGAACCTCACCCAACTCTTACTATCCAATTCATTGAATTCACATACTGCAATGACCGATTCTCCCCAGAAACACTTGCTGCCAAATCCAACAAATATAGTCCCCTAATTGCCAGCATTACTGCCCAAGGCTGGAAAGTAGACCCCCTCATCGTCATCACCGCTGGCGCCCGCGCCACCACGCACACTCCTTCCATGAAACTTCTTGAAAACAAGTTCAAAATCCCCCTACCTACCATCAAAACTACGTTCCGAAACATCAACACTATTGCCACCCACTATGCCATGTCTATTCTCCTCCACAAACCAAGATTTGAAAACCACCAGCCCTTATCTGAAAACCTTGACCCTCCATAAATTACATCTTCAATCCTCCCTATGCCTGCATGTAAACCTTAAGCCCCTTCTCCATACCCACCCTGTGCCACTTGTCACACTCTTTATTTTCTGGTTTTTTGTTTTGTTTATTGTTCCGGTTACTTGTGACTAAAGTGTCTACTCTCGAAAGGGGGGAGTAGATCTTTACTCTCATACCTTTGTCCTGTGGACTCGGACTTGGAGGTGGATCGAACAGACACTCAATTCACATCGGTTTCCTCCGGAGACCGAAGTTTCTCTCTCTCTATTCCTTTCTAATCTACAATGCACTCTTCTAAAGTTTTGTTTGCTTAATCCAACTGCAATAGTGATTTCTATATCATATGTTCCTGACAACTTAGGCAAAAAATAATTAATTACAAGTCTCCCTAAATTTTCTGGAAATTCTTCACGCAGTTTGCTCAATTTTGAGATATTATTGGCTCATTTTGAAATATTGTTTGCTCGATTTTGGAGTATTATAGCTTTATATTACTTTGAGAAATTTGAAACTATCCAACTTTGAGATATTATTTTTTGAATTGCCTAATCACTTTTTACACTTTAATTAATTATTAGGCAAAAGAGTGCCCAAGCATTTACTGTAGTAAGCTATGGTACCACCTTTGATGAAATTCAATGGACCACTCAATGGTATGGTTCTATAAAACTATCATTTGCTTAATTACCATTCATTCCATCACTCTTCCCACTAGATTACCACCTCTTTTGAACCCTCCAAAATTTCTCTGATGAGGACAATCTATAATTTAATTTGATGCGATATTACCTCTCCTTTGACATTTTCAATATTAGCAACATAGAAAGGACTTTGAAGCATCAATAAGGTCAAGACTACAACAATCTTTGTACTTTGAGGCAAATGTCTCAAATTAGGTTTAGTGTCAAACTCAACATCAAGTAGGCAAAAATGCTCGTATTCATTTAAAAACAAACCTTTATATAAAGATTTCTTATTCCTTGTGATTTTCTCGTCTTCGTAAAAGCAATCACTACACTTCCTTGGAACCATTCTTTAGCCAAATGAAGAAGTAAGAAATGAATATATTAATTTGAGGATCTCATAAGTGGAGAAGAATCAAGTACAACATATTAAATTATAGTGTCGCGGATGTAGTAGAGAGTACAAAAGGGGTAGGTTTTGACTTATGATAACAAATCCATGGATATTTAAAAACCTTGCCCATTTTAGAATTTTAGGCTCTTTTTTATTTTTTTGTTTGTTAAATTTGAACCTCATAACAACAAATTACTTAGTGAACCCTCGATGAGATTAAGTAGGGCCCAACTTCAACCTAATAATAGGGGCAGGGTTTTATCCGAACTTGACCAACCACCTTCCACCTCCTCTTTAACCTGCGCTTAGATGGGGCGACACCTGCTCTTAGATATTGGTACCTCAACATAGTTTAGCCAAAAAGATTAGCCCTATTTAATCTCCAAAAATCTAAGGCTGTGATTTCAATGGGGTAGAGTTGCTCATTGCAAAGCTAAGGTGGAACCACCTATTTCCGAACACTTAAGGAAATATCCTTGATGCAAAGCTCTGCATGAGCTGAATTTTTTTGCACAGATTAGCAAATACTAGGATATGAGAATGGAAGTGAAATTATATTTTTCTCATTCTATATGAATAAGTTATGAATTTTCAGAGTTTTGTATGGCTAGACACCTATATGTGTACATAGACCCCTTCTAAAAGCGTGCACAAAGACAACTCACCTTTTGGTGACTTGTGCCAATCAATGAGTGCCTTGTGTTGGATTTGTTTTAGAAATGGGATCTTACTTGTACAGAAATAGGTGATGCATTGCTTGTGAATGCTGCCATTTATAGGGTTCGGTTATGGGATGATGTTCGCCAATAGGTGGTTCTACCTTACCTCTCTCCTTTTAGCCACTCTAGTAGCTCCAGCCTACTAAAATAATAGCCCAAGATTTTGAGAGATGAAAATGATAGGGCATATGATTCTGTTGAGAGCGCAACAGAGTTGGGACCTGATGAGGTTGCACACGTGGGGCAAAGAAGGGGGTTGCCACTATATTACGCTTGCGATGGCCAGGTGGAGGCTGTGAGAGCTGTGTCCTGACTCCTCACCAGGCAATACACAATGTGGCACAAGCCAATACATCCATCATAACTTACTATACGTGAGCCTCTACAGTTACTCGGTTAGGAACTTCAAGGGACAGGCTCAAGTCAAGCAGGAGGGCCGAGGGCCGAGCCTCAGCCTTGGAAGTTGGGGACACTACTTCTTCCCAACTGGCGGAATTGTTCATTTGTCATTAATGCGGCCTCGGATCCAGGATCCAGGATCCACGACACTCGAGTTCCTACACTTCCAGGCCGCTTCTGGGACCTGTAAAGTCTGTTTTGCCCAAGTTCAAGTTCGGTGCCATTCTGTGCAAAGGTATGCATAATTTTATATGTCTCTCAGACACTTCGACACATCTTGTTATACGTTACAGCATTCATTTTGGTTTTCAGGGGCTTACAGCACCTTTAACCTCTTATCATCACCAGCCTATAGATTAATCAAGTTTTCGAGCGTGAACATTGTACCTAGAACTTTGATTTTGGTGATGAATTCGGTAATTGGGAAAAAAATATGTTAGCGATGATACTCACCAGAGCACCTTGACAAAACAAGTGACTCGGCCTTCTATTTAACGTGGCATCTAGCTGGTGTTATCTAGCCGGACTCTTGTCGTGTAAACTTCGTTTGTTGCAAGAATAAAAACTCAGCCATCGCCCAGATTGCATGTTGTCCTTGAAAATGGAAAAAATGATTTGAGAAGTTCTCAAATGAGCTTGAACGAGAATTCCAAGTTTCTGTCTTGCAAATTCCTTGGGGACAGGTCACAGGTCAAGTTTCTGTCAAATCCCCGTTAGTTCCGTCATGGTTTTTTTCTTTCATACGGACACAAGATTAAGACCTCTTGCTTATACATGGTCTAACATGAGCCATTAGTTTGTTTGCACGATACTAAGTTACACTACCCATGCAAAGGTGAGCGGCTCATGGCAGCAAGACATACTCAGAAGTTTACAGGTCTCGAAAGGGCGACGGTTCTTATCCCAAGTGTTCATCAAGTTGTTTAGGTATTTCGAAGCTTTCTAATCCATTTGTTTTTTTCTGTACGCTGCAGGCAGAGCAGCGTGAAGGAGTATAACACTATGGCAGGCCGGACCTGGAAGGTTGCGGTCCTTGTAGCCGTGATGACCATCTTGGCTTTCTTGGAGTTCCGCACTGTGGAAGCACAAAGTATTATAGCAAATCGCATCTAAAATACTGTCTTCTAGAGTTGAACTTCTGCTCTTGTGGTTTAGATTCCAGTCAGTTGGTCTCAATTAATCATCAAGTTTGTCACACACGTAGCCTGTTCAAATGAAGAGACTGTCAAAGGCCTTCTTTTCTATAAATGCAGTTGTCATTTGAAACATTTGTACTCTGAAGCCATTTTATTCCATAATTAAGGGACTGAGTACCTAAGGTTTTTAGTCAAGATTCTTGTCATGAAATACCTGTTCTCATCATGTACATAAATAAGGTGAAGGAGGTGAGATCATGTGCGGATCTTCGGGTGAGAGTCGAGTGAGCACTGAGTATAGGGTTGAGTTCACAATTAACTCTGTTGTAAACATGTATTATGTTGGTGATAGGCGGCTGTTAAAGGTTGTATTCCCTCGCTTGCTGGTCAGATGTTCATCTTGTCACTGGAACATATTTTCAAGAAATTTGATTCAGAGATTTTGTGGTTCACAGCTACTTCCAATATGTTTCTTTTGATCAACTAAGAAACATGTGATGTGCTCTTGCTTGGATGCAGTATCTGGATGTGGCCAGTGCGCTGCAAATGCATATTGCTACTACAATTCTTGTATATGTCGACGGGGCTGGTACGGAGATGGATACATTGGAAGTGGTTACTCAGGATGTAAGCTCCCCCTTCATACATCTAAAACAATTCTCGTTTTCACACACTTCCCTCAGGACTTTCCTCGACTCTTGTTGATTCCAAGATTCCATCATACCTCCAAGGACTTTCTCTCTGAAATGAATGATCTGGGATTTCACGCATGAACTTCAATGAAGAAACGGGCTTTTGTGATTGGATTTTATGAATGTGCTGTGCATGTGCAGGCCAAAGACGGAGATTGAGAACGTGGCAAGTGGTAGTCTCCATAATTGGGGCCATTCTGGGTGCCTTGCTCATCCTGTGCGTGTGCCTGGCATGTGTTCGGAACTGCCTGTTACGGCGAAGAGCACGATCAGGCCCATTTGTGCAGCAGCCTCAGCCTGGGCCTGGGGACCCCGTGTACGGGTATCCGCAACAAGCAAGCTACCCGCAGCAGGGGGTGCCAATGTACCAAACCAACATGAACATGAACCAGAAGGTGCCTGGGCCAGCAGGGGTGGTGTAGCCTTGCTTTCTCACCCTGCCTCTTCTGTACTGTACACTCCTATCATTCTTATATATCAACAGCTTTCTTGTACTTAGAAGAAGTTCATGGCTTGTCTTTACGCTCACTACCTTCAATGCAAATTCTCTAAGTTGACTATGTCCATTCGCAAACAAGCAGTCTTAATTGGTGCATGATATGGACATTTTGAAGCTTTGTCAATCCATGAATGTGCTTTTCATAACCACCAACTTAGGTTGTAGGATTTCTCTTTGGTATTGTATTTCAATTTTCTAATAAAGTCACTCTCTTATGATGGACTCTCACGGTGGTTAGAATTTTAGCTTCATACTTCTTTAAAACTAATATATGAACGTAAAGAGGAGAAGTCCAATGATTGAGAAAGCATTTTGTATCCAATTGCTTAAGTGCCACTAATGTATCATGATCATCAAAGCAAGATACATCAAGAGCCATGGCCCATAACTGATTTCATTGTTTATTGCATACCATTCTCGTAGTCACTGTGGATATAAACTCCAAGGTCTAAGACTATAGAAAGAATTTGTGAACATTAGCAATATAAAATCTTTAGCATTGTTTTTTTATCATGAATGACTTTGTTTGAAAACTTCCCTATGGTCATCATTGTACAAACTACACAATGTTCGAAGCGAGTTATAGTCATAGAAATCTTCTTTGATTCCTTCAAACTTCACATTCTTCTACCTTTTAATTGAAATAGGATTTTTATACCATACTTTTGAGGCACCTTTGATAAGATAAAATCAAAATAGAAATGCAAGATTTAAAAAAAAAATCATGCTTTCAATTTGCCAAAAAAACATGAAATAAAATAAGACAAATGATGAGATATTGTGAAATCCAACACATGAATCAAAAATTAAATAATAAAAAAAAATGTTCAGAGTCTTACCTCTTTAACAAATACAGGCCAAGATTTGTCCAACTTCTGCAAACAAGATACTTACTAAGTTGGAGATCAAGACACCAGTTTATACTCAACCTCATTTATCATATCCCCTCTCCATTCTTTAAATTCATTTGCAATTTTTGTTTCACTAAGTTCACTATCACTATCTTCAACTCAACTTAGGTTAAGTGAGAGTAATTCTCCTACCAACATTTGTAGGTTCAACTCTTGAAGTATAAAGAATTGGTAAGAAATAAAAAGATTTTGAGTACCCTTCACCTGAGCTGCCTCTTCTCTGCCCATCATTGATCTCTCTTTAACCAAATCACGTGGGATGCCCACAAAGATCATCAAAACCTTTCAAAAAAGCCTTGCACTCTATATACTTATTACGACAAATGAAATGCAGAAAATCGCAAATTCTTCAGAGAACTTGTCTGCATTGACCACTTTGCATGTATCCTTGTCTTGCATAATATTGTACATAACCTCATACTTTTGATGAGAATGTTAATATGGACCTATAGAGGCCTAATTTGTAATTCCGACAAACAAGCAAGGGGCCTACAAAGATGTTGCTAACCGGGTATTTTATTAAGCAGTGGTAGGTGAATAGTTGGTTTGAAATTAGCTTACTCTGGCAATAAAACAATTAGTTACTAACCTGGACAATGGTAAAGTGCCATAGATTTCATCCACTAGATGAATGAAATCCAATGGACGGATGAATGCCGTAAATTATGGTTTATGGAGATAAAGAGAGAGTTGCTACTGAATTGGAGACTATGATACCTAGAGGGTCCAAGTAGTGATAAGAGGAATTAGGAGCATGGTGTACAATTCTTCCTGAAGTCAATGTAAAGAGATTAATGGATACAAGTTGTAATGGTGCTTGGAATTTAGAATTTACAGGTCTCAATTATAGATAGTCAATTGGACTAATGGGTGTTGCAAATCAAGAGTATGTACTATGGGCTGGTGGGTCTTGTAGATGGGCTCAAGATGATGGCAAGTTCACACTAGATTTGGAGAAATAGCCCTAGAATCGGATTGGATCTAAGTTAGAGGAATTCAGGCATAAGAGCAATTACAAAGAGTAGTTCATGAAGTTGTACACCGTTTTTTCCAAAAATTTGTATAGTTTCAAGATAAGAGATTATCAACTAATGGTGTGAGAAAAACTACCTTTTACATATGGAAGTAAGGCAAGCGGTGACCCCACTTCTCTTTCCTACAGAGGTGGCAGTGGTGCTCTAAATATCACCAAAAATATCTTAAAAAGACTAGAGTCAGGTCCCTCAATCCCTACCACATGGATGATCACTTGGTTTCCTCTAGCCTCGTTGAGGAGATGGGAGAGACTTAAATGAAGATGAAATTTGCTACAAGGATAGCCGGAAACTCTCGGACCGTGGTCATAGTGGTATCCTCCAGTGTTTTTACTTCCTCTTCCGCTACTTTGCCTTTTGAATTCCACCTCAGCCGTTGCCTTTGCCACGTCTCTCTTGCTTTCGTGCCATAGCTGTCTCCATCGTTGCGGCATCCTTTCCAAGCTGCAGCCCTTCTTCCGCAATACTTACTTCCACTTTTATATTAGTTACTGATCATCTTTTTGCTTCCCACTACCAAATCACTTTCCACTATCCAAACACTATCCGCTATTGGATTGCTTTCTATTTCCATTTCTACATTAGGGGAAGTTTGAGGTCTCCAGAAGGCCTTTGCCATGAAATCTGTGCCTGAATTTTTGCCATGCCCGTGCACTTTACCTGCTGGCACCAATGGTGCCAGCAGGTCGCCAAATGCTGCCAGTAGTGCCAGTAGTTGGCATTTGGGGGGTCCAACCAATCGCTTCCCTTCCCCACCCCCCCCCCCCCCCCCCACCCCCCCCCCCCCCCATTGGACAATATAAGTAGTAATGACACTGTCACCGAGCGTGTGCCCACTGCTGTCACCCCATTGGACAGTACCGGATCATGTTGCCAGAGGGGCGAATCCTGTTGTCAGTGGGGCGAATTTTGTTGTCAGCGGGCAGGATATCCACCAATGAGATTTTGCAGAGAAGTGTCAGCGGGCATGAAGCTCACCTAATCCGGGCTGTCTTACAAGGCCTTCTAGAGACCCCATTTTTCCCCTAATGCAACATAGAGGAATCTTAACAATGATAGAATTGATTGTTTTTTACTGGTAAAGATTATTACTTTTGTATTTAGCATACTTAACGAATTGGATGCTAAACTTACCCATTACATACTATATCCAACTCCGACAAACCTATATTGCCTCATCGACTCAAAAACATGGATAGTTAGTGGTTACGGGAAATTTTTACCACAGTAGTCACATGTTCCATTTATTATCAAACTCACATTTGTGAACGATTGCTAAAACATTAAGCTCATGTATCCAATTTGAAAGTCTGTAAATATACCAATACCATTGTTTGGCTCCATCGGTGTTCCCCATTCTAAATTTGAATATATATATATATATATATATATATATATATATATATATATATATATATATATATATATATATATATATATATATATATATATATATATATTTGTAGGAAACATGATATTGTCATTAAATAGATGTTGTTAAATAGGGTATAAAATGGTTCTAAACCCAAATCACAAGAAAGGTTCTTTACAATCCTAGGTATGTAGTGGGATGTGGATGTTAAGGCAAAGATGATATAGAACACAATATCAATAATAAATGTGAGATGTGAAATCTGATAGCTATGTGTCACTTGTAAATTTGGTCATCAATATTAGAGAATAGAGATGTAGTGGGATTTTCTATTTTATTGGATATATTGCAGGATAATGATATCAATGCATAGATATCAACAATAAAGTCAACCATAGAATACAAGGAAATTGGACAATTGTAAATCTTACACCATGCCACTTCAAATTGACATGTCTAACAGGCGCTGACTTTGAAGGAACCCAATGGCTAGGCGAGGTGCCTCTCACTATTTTACTCTCAAAAAATTTCACTCAAAATTGGCATAAAAAGTTTTTTTAAAAACTCAAAATTGACATCAAATCATAATAACCAAATCTAGGGTATTTATCCTTGAGGATTAATGTTGCGCCTTGCGTAGATCCAACCAACACCTTCTCTACCACTAGTAGCTCATCTACTAGTGTATAGTAGAAGGTACAATAGCTTGGAAGCATTGGAAGCACTAGATTTCAGCAAATATATCCACCATGATTGAAACTATCAGAATTAAACTGAATTGAGTTAAAAAGAAAGGGACAATTCTATTGTCAACTCGAGAATACACATTTTGCTGATAGTAGACATTCATCCACCGGTGAAATTGAAAGATTCTAGTATGCATTTGAATCGTATAGTGCACACTCAAAAATGAGATTTTGGTAGGTGTACAACAAATTGTCTCAAGATTTCCCAAGTACTGTAGATTTAGCATATAAGGTTAGTAGACTCGATGGTGATACATGCATCAAACCGCAACAGCTGGATGCCGAAGCTTTCAGGTCAAGCAAGGAGTTTGAATTTATGGATCGTTGCAAGTCCTTAAAAGGAGGACTATGCCCCGCACTATGACCATAATGTAACGTGTAGGAATAAAGAAAAATTGAAGTCACCGAGGACCTAGTCTCTACAAGGTATTATACAATCAACTCAACCTGACTACAGGGTTGCATTATTTCTTCCGACATCACATTTAAATGCCGCTATCAGGTTTAGCTTTGCGAGGTCGTCCACGGCCTCGAGCTTCTTCAGGCTTCTTGGGTGGAGGGGGTGGTTTCGGCTCAGCATCATCATCGTCGTCGCCGCTACTATCATCATCAACTTGACAAAGTTTCTCAAACTCACGCTCTGAAAATTGTTCTCCATAGGACCGTGTCTGGACCAGAAATGCAAATGAAGTGTCATTAAAGTGAAAGTCGAATCTCCAAAACACAGCTCAAACCAGAGTCTCAACCAATAAGCATATTTCGTTAGTTGCAATCTTTACCTCTCGTGCACGTTTTCCTCGGCCATAGTCTTGAATTTCAGAAGATCCCCCTTTCGCACTTCCTCCTTTAGAGCTTCCCGGCTTTTTGGTTAATTTGTTTGTCAGTACCTTCACAATGGGGCCCAGCTCTGATTCTCCAATCAACCGCGGTGGCAGTGCTGGTGGATCACACCCAAGTTTGACTTTCACACACTGTCTCCATCGGGCCTAGCACAAGGATAACAAAGGATTCAGTATGCGTTGATCTGCTTCATATTCTATGGAAAATTGGCAGAGGAAAACTCACTATTCTACGATAACATTCATAGATGTATTAGGTGTAATCCCAAGCAGAGAAAATTACAATTAGACGTAATAAGATCAGAACACTTTAAACGAGGTATTTTGACTTTGCAGACTAGTGCTCCATAAATATCTAAAATTCATTTAGATGCCAACAACAACTACTTCAAGTAGTACCTGCTCCTCCTCAGCCCGCTGCTTGTCTACAGCCTCAAAGATATCTATTTCTTCGGAACTGCAAAAAAGAAGAAAACATGCATATTAGTAAAAGTTTCCAGCTCTCCAGGAAGAACACACTAATGCTGCAAAGTTACAAACCAGGCATAATGGCGCGTTTCGTCTCGAAGGTTTCTTGATCACAAGAGAACGCATTGCAGACTGGAAAATCAGAAGCAGCAGATATCAAGTGGATTTGTAAACTCAATAATACTTAATTTACTTGATGGGCTATACTTTATAGCGTTCAGAACAACTGTTTCACAATACTTTTCACCTGCATGAAATGTTTCACTATACAATACAACGGTATGAAATCACGCCACAGTGAGACACCACAAACCTCCTAGCCAGGATATCATTCAACGCCTCGTCATCAAGTACAAGAGCAACCTCTTCCTTCTTAGGTTCTCTCAAGAGAGATTCAAGATACTCCCTCCTATCTTCGGCACTGCACGCAAAGATTCTTAGAATCAATAATTCAAGATTGCACAATGAAAGTAGCAAACATTCACTGCCGCAAGGAGAACTATGGCCTGCAGAACATGTGATTGATGCTTTTTAATTTTGAAGGATCTATTTTGTTATCCTAAAAGTCCATTAACATTGCGTGAAATCATTGTTTGGAATAGTTTTTCACACCAGATCTCATAATAAAATCGGAATTGTCCTTCAGAAAAAAAGAAAAAAGAAGACACTCACATGCCCATTCAAAAAGCTGCGTGAAGTCAATCGATTCGTAAACTAACCTGGTATTGTCATCAAAAAACCCAGCCGTAATGCTCTGATTTGCAACACCTAGCTTGTATTCAGCAGAAGCCCTTACATGTTCTTCTATACTTTTCACCTGCATGCTTATTTGCAGAGTAAGAAACAACCCGCGATGTAGATAGCGAAGTAAACCAAGTCAGGCAATCCTCAAAAATTTACTGAAACTGTCCGAAGGGACAATCCTCAAAGGATTATCCAAATACTCAAAGATAGAAACGTCAAAACCTTGTAGCATTAAGAGTCCAAGACAGGATAACGAAGAAATATCCTGCTAAACTGAAGTTTTGATACAGATCAGACACGGAGATGTTTGGTAGCAAGGAAGTACCGTCTCAAACCGTAAAACAAGCACATCGCGTTTTTGACCAATCCGATGAGCTCTAGCTTGCGCTTGAAGATCCACCTAGAGTTCAACATTTTCACCACCCACCAATGAGTCCCCATTTTAGCAATGTATTAAGCTGGTGAGTTGAAATTGTGATGACGGCCAGCCAGCCCCTGTCGTGAGATCTGACGGTCTGAGCAATTTGACATGAGACTCTCACATAAAGGAACTGTTATGGATGAAATGTGGCCTTCTAAGACTAAGATGCTTAACCTTAGGAACAAATAGGATAAACACTTCATAACCATGCAATATTATAGGCTGTTTTCACGTTAGCCATACCACACTCCCGCCCATGCTGCGGTCGGGAAATCCTTGGGCGATTAATAAGTATATGATGGACCTCGCAACTAGATCTTGAGCTACGGAAATTTTAGCATGGAGACGACCTCAATGCACGGTCATAACAGAAATGCCATTAGCTCACTACGGTATTCTTCTGTCAACCACGATGACCAAGAACACCTAAAAGGATATAGTAGAGCATACCTGAGGATTCCAATCCGTATCAAAAATAATCACGGTATCAGCTGCTTGCAAATTGATTCCAATTCCTCCAGCACGAATACTGTCAAAATAGAAACAGAAGCTGATAGAATTAACCACCTGGTAGATTAACACAACAAACTCATACTAGAGTGCATCACCAGCCACAGAAAATTCCATCAAATTCTCTTTTTGTGTTACCTGAGTAAGAATATAAATGCTTCTGATTGAGGTGCGTTGAAATCCTGAATGAGTGCACCCCGCTCACTTCCACCAGTTGAACCATCCAAACGGAGATAGCGGTACCCTTTCCATTCCAGATAGTCCTCCATAACATCTAAAAGCCTCGTCATTGTTGAGAAGAACAATACCTGATTTAATGAAATAATTAGTAACATCTCATCTGTATAACATCATAAAAAATCAAATCACTCTTACAACCTTGCGACCAAACCTGGGGCCCTAGACACAATCTCCCATGCAATCGATAACACCCAACCTTAGCATCTTCTTTCTTCAAGTTATACAAGTGCTGGGAATTGAGTTACTTGAAAAACTCCTTAAACCATTAAAATCATCGTCACCATCAAGAGCAAAGCTGCTAACTTGATAATCAAATATCTCCACACAATCTCCACAAAGTTTGAATGCATTGATAAATTTTGATAAAATCAGCTCTACTTGCTGTTCTCTGCGAAAAGCTCTGCGAACTTACTTTGTGATTTGCAGCCTTCAACTTGGGTAAAATTCGGTCAAGCATTTCGAGTTTGCCACAGAATCGAACTACAATTGGCAAGTAGTGAGGTGGGAGGACTCTCTCTGTCTGCAAATACAACGAAAACGTTGAAGTTAATTTGAGTTTAATTAAAGATAGTTCAAATCCCACCCAAGCCAAAATGTCCATAGAAATGGACTTTAATCATTTAAGAACTGAGTGTGTGCTCCAGAAGAACAGCTAAGAAACAATTTAAAACAGTCACCTCTGTCTGAAGAATGCGCAAATTGAATATTTTCATCTCTACCACATACCTCCTCTGAATGAAGCTGGCTGAGATAAGGGTGGTTACATATGTTTCGGAGTTCCATGACGGTGTTCTGAATTGAACGTCCCTGCATATAGAATATATCATTTAGAACCAGAATTTGTTTTCAAGCAATTAAGCTCCACTACTCTTCTGACTGGTCATCAGGGAAAAGTTCAATCACAGCAAACCCAAAAAAGCTGGTTGAATCTTAACTTTCAGTTTTGTAGACTGTTACACATCAACTAGCATTGAATTTTGCGCAATTTCATACCAAAAACACAGTACTCAATATTATCTATTCATAATCTAATGAAGACACTGTCATAGACCCCGCGTCATACCTTTGCATGATTGAGTGACTTCATCTTATCCTTGACATGCTTCATGAGCAATTTCTGGTAACCAGATGCTTCACATCGCACCAGCCTTTCGATCTTCTCTGGAAGCTCATTCTCAACCTTCAAACATCGCAGACCACAGATATATGAACTGCACATTACGACTACCAGATTCGATTCTCAAGACGAGTTCGAAAGGTACACGTTCCCGACAGGACCATACCTTATGTTTAAGCCTGCGTAGCATGAACGGACGTAGAACTTGATGGAGGCGGTTGATGATAAGAAGGTTCTCCTCCTCAGTCAGCAAAGCCTGCCATAGAATGGAAAAACATATTGGAAGTTAAAAATCAGCACACATTGTTGCTGGTCAGAAATGAAGATGTAGTGGAGGTAAACATACCAACGAACATTTGTAAAATTACCTGCTCCTCGGCGGACGGATCTGCTACATTTTCAAAAGGTTTGTTGAACCACTGAGCAAAGTCATCTGAAGAATTGAAAATGCTGGGCAAAAGAAAATTTAACAGAGCCCATAGTTCTTCCAAATTGTTCTGAAACGATAAACACAACGCAATCACTTCACCACGTCAGAGTATTATTAAATCATGACCAAGCGTCTTCTGCCAAGGTGAGTAACCGTCAGAATTATCACGAAGAAGGCTTGTTAACAAATTAGGTCAGCCTCTACACAGAATACTTAAAAATCTTATTTTAAAATATGCATAGAATACATGACGACTCTGAAAATTGACACTTAAGAAAATTCGGCTCTAAAAACCATTTTTCACGAAGAAATCGGACATAACTCAACAAAGCCGCTTAAATAGACGAGCAACTGTGCTATGACACAACCAGTATCAAAAGAACCTGATTCTTACTTGAATTGGAGTCCCTGTAAGCAGTAATCTGTGAGTGCTCTGATACTGTTTCAGCTCAGCATTAAGTTTACAAGACGCGTTTTTTATCCTATGGCCTTCATCGATGATGATATAATGCCAAGGGATTTTAGCTAGCTTTGGTCTGTCATGCTTGCTCATCAAAAACTCATACGTCGTGACTAGTACGTTGAACTGCTGCGGTTGAATCTCTTCTCTGGAAGTAAACAAAAAACACCAAAAAAAAACCGAAAGAAACAAAATGAAACAAACATCAGTGTAAAGAGATATTGCAACATTTTTGGCTCTCCTGCATCTAGAACATTGAAGTGCAAGAAATTAGTACAACATGCGAAATTTTTAAGTTCATATAAGCAGATTCGAGAACCGTCTATGTCTTGATCATAATCGTCTACCATCAATGCAAGATTTAAATAACGAGAGTACGCGTACTTGTAGAGTCGACGCCGTTCTTCTGGGGCACCACAATAAGCTATCACTGAAATACGGGGAGCCCACCGACCCAACTCTGCTAACCAGTTGGGCAACACTGATGACGGCACCACAATCAAGAAAGGTCCATGGTCATTCTTTGTCTCCATCAGGTGACATATGAGAGCAATAACCTGTACAGTCTTACCAAGCCCCATTTCATCTGCAAGAATTCCATTCAGATGATTGTTGTACAAAGACACCAACCACCGTAAGCCACTTAGCTGATACCTGCAGAGCAAAATTGATATCAAAAAAGGTAGGCATTAAAAGCAATTACAAAAAATAGGCACCAATACCAACAAATTTAAGATCATGCAGAATCTTGGACATTGAATAACCCTCGTCACTTACTCGCGTAACTTGCCACCCTCTAGTGTCAGTGGTTGTTCGTCCACAATCTCCTTCACACTGCACACACACAAACATACCCACATAGTTTAAGAACGTCAATCAGTTAACATCTTTAAAAACACGGACAAGAACTAAGACAGCCGCCAAACTTCACCATCTGAACAATGCAGATTCCATTAATACACAGTGAAATTTTCTATTTATAGTGCAATGATATCCGGTACGCCATGAGGACGACGATACATGTATAAAGTTGGACAGTAGGTCACAACCCACATTCCCGAAGTACTGACTATAGCAGTTTCCAAAACTAATTATAGGCCCTAGTCACAGATGAACAAAGTGAACAATCGGGGAAACCTAGAATGCTGGATAAGTAAACCATAACACAATAGGAGGAACAATTTCACAGAAGCTATCAAAGACCACACAAGGCAGACAGGATTCATATTGTATGCAGTAACAACGGCTGGTGTTAAATATAATAACATACTATCACCCACCTATGTGCCTGGGAATAGTAGTTCTCATTACTTTCAAGATAATGCTGCACAGTGCAAACCAATTAAATATTATTAGATTTAGAAATCAAATCAAAAGATTTAAAATGTTCTGATATAAACTAAAATTTACTAAAGAAAATAAATTTGGTACCTGAGTATTATCCTTCGCATCAGATTCTGTCGCTACTTCCAAAACGGGGTTGCTTTCTGAGAAATCATTCTCTAGCCTAGCCAGCTCTTTCTGTTTCTGGAGCTTGACCCCCAATTTCTGCAAATACCCTTCAGTCTCTTTCAAGAGTTTCTCGACTCTGTCCGATTTCGTCTCCTGTGGCGTCAAGCACAGGTCAATGAAAGAAAAAGCCACCTATAAGACGGGCTTTGATGGAACTGCAATAGTGCGGTTTGTTAAATATTGGAAAAACTAATACATGAAATCCACACTCTACCATAAAAATGATTACCGACCACCGTACAAATGAAATGCATGAGAGCAAAGGTCGGCAAAAAGAATGAAGCATCCGGACTCAATAGTAGTCCTTTTAAGCCAAGTCCAGACCTGAACCATGCGAAGGTAGCCAGCAACATCATTATTTTTCAAAGCATTGATTCTGTCACGCTGAAGTTTGTCAGCTTTCTCACGATAGATGCGCTCTTTCTTCTTGTGAAATTCCTTGACGTAACGGTTAATTCCCAACAACCGGTGTGCTTTCCTTTTTGACAAGTCATCCATTTTCTCCCTGTGACGTGCAAAATATCAATTTAAAAACTGAGCTGTTCACAAAGTTAAAGATTCATTAAATATGGCTCTTTCATGACAATCTGAAATTGCTTCAATTTCAAACTGGAACTACAGCAGATGCTCACTATAGTCAGATTCGCGCACAAGAGGGAGGACCAAAACCAGGTCTGAAGAGAAAATCGGATACGATTCAGATCAATCTTATGTTAATTTTGAAGGAAGAAAATACCTATGTGATTCAACTTCCCGACAAAACTCCCTTTGCTTCTCTCTATTGCGCCGTTGCCTCTCTTCCTTCTGCTTCAGCTCAAGCTTTTCCAACTGCTTCAGCCGTCTCCCCGCACGAGTCCTCTTCATTGTCCGCAAGGTAGCCATATCCGCCATGACAGGCTTAAAGAAGTCGTGCAAAAAATCTCTACACAAAGCAATGCCTTGAGAGTGTGAGTGGAAGAAGGCTTCGGACCAAATCAAGAGAACAAATGGGGTTTTCTTTTAAACATCTCTATTGATATTTTTAGTTTATTTTTCGAAATTCAAATCCAATCTCCAAATCGATTCTATTCTTCAACCTTGGCAAAGCAATGTCTTGAGAGTAATAGTCATATGAGGTAAGCTCTACACCTCTTTAAAAGTTCCTAATGCTTATACTGCAAAGGATAATAATCAAATTCCACGTTCTCGACCAAGTGTATGCATGATATTTCCTGAATGAGAATTTACTACAATTCAAACCGAACATCCATAACCATACAGTATTCCCTTAAATTGAAATAACTGAATTTTCTTGCACCTGCGCAACTGCCGTTGGAGTTGCAAAAGTTGCAACTTCTTTAACTCGATCACGCTCCTAGTCTTAATAGAGATATCATCGGTTGAGTTCACGGTCTCCTGCGTGCATGACATGTGTAAACTCGGAATCATTATCAAATTTACGATCAATTCATACTAAGTAAAAGAATTATTGCATGCACCGACTATTGATACACTACATCTAACAGCCGCATATGACAGAGGAAGTAACAAGTCAAGAAAATGGCGCATTTCAAAGATTCACTACATATAATCACCTTCACTTCATGATAACGAGTCGCTATATTTTCTTCAGTTCTCTTCTGTTTAAATGCCCAGTTTTGATCAGCAACGGCTTTGCGCTTCCGTTCATAGAGGGTCAACTTCTCCAATATGGTAAACTTCGGAGGACCATTCTGAGGAGCACTAAGCTCTGGAACGTCCACCTCCATTCTTTTGAGCGCAGACCCATCATCAGATGTTGTTTTCCAGTTTCCCTGAAACTCACTGCTGCTTGATATTGGGGTCCTATCAGGTAGCTTAAATCCCTGCTTACTCTGGTTTCCAATGAACATTCCATTGCGTTGATTCATTTGAGGCATTTGGTTAGGTGGCATGTTATTTGACGTCGTGCCAGTGGGATAAAGACCACTTCTCCTCTTCGGTTGGGGTGGAGTCATGAAGCTAGGGTCTTCAGGGGGGATTGAATTCGCCCTCATAGGAATGTTATAGGAGTTGGCAGCCTGTAAATAGGTTTGCACAGGAACTACATCCCCATTTGGCAAACGGAAAAGTTGGTTTTTAAAAAGATTTGGATTCTTGGACGCTTCTAACTTCCGTGCAAGCTCTGAAAGCGCAGTATTTCTTGCTTCATGATTGGCTATAACACTCGGCTGCAGCTTTGGATCGGGTGTCTGGACAACTGGATGCAAATCAGAAACTCTCTTCATCCCCACGGAAGGTGAAAAGGAAGTCATCGAGTTTTGTCCTTCCTGAGATACTTGTGGTGCTGAAGTTCGTAACAGCCCAGACGCAACGTTTTCAGTACTTCTCTTCGGAAGCTGCTCGCTGCATTGCTCACTTACTTCGGCTTGCACCTCAGCAGCTAGCGCTAAGACCTCAGCCCTTTCACTGATTGCTTTTGCAATAGATACCTCGGTACCAACAGTTCTCGGAAGAGTATCCTGGGGATTATCGGCCGCTGATACTGGTTTATTGTCACTACTTTCAAGGGCGGAAATAGGATCAGCAGGAGAGTAGTTGTCCTTGTTCAGTGACTGCAGCTCTCTTGGTGCAGCTTTGTTTTCCTCAGATGCTAAAAGAGCGTGCGTGCTGGGATCAAGTACCGGTTGTAATACCTGCTTCTCAACAGAAGATTCAATACGCACATCTTTCCCATCCACATCCGGGTTCTCGACGGGTATAGATAGAGACCCACTATCGACATGCACAGAAGACACCTCAACTGTGCTGCAACCTCCGGATTCTAAAACCATTGGCCTATTCTTCATAACATTGGTTTCAGAGATTATTGGATTGGACTCCCCAGTCCTTGTGGCGGCGTCTAAGACTTGCTCACTGGGATTTTCCGCTTCTGCCAAAACGCTCGTCTCAACAGGCCTCTGGACATGAGCCTGATCCTGACTTCGAATATTCACTCCCTCTGAAGAAATTGGGTTTGAAAGCGCAATAGATTCTGTGCGCACACCGCCCTCATTAGGCCTCAAAGGAGAAGGCCCAACAGCAACCGTAGGAGCTACTACACTTAATACTGGAACCTCAGCGTTCCCTGAAGTAGTCGGAGGTACTCCTGATGGTAGCTCAGATACAAATCCTGATTTCTCCTCTGGTCCAAGCTCGTCACCCCTGGTTCGCTTTCCGCCCCTTGGAGCTTCACATCAAATAGGCAATTGACTCAGGATAATATGAACTCCAGACTACGCCATGTATCTAGATGGAAACTCGGTAAAACTCGAATGAACCTACGTATTCAAGTGGCATAGAAGCAACTAGCACCATTGCATCCGTTGTAATATATTTTAAAACCAACGCCAACCGGCAGCTACCAATTTTAATAGCTAACATAAATATGTTGGATAAAGACCCTGTCGCCATCACACTTCGAGAGTCTAATAAAGCGCAAGACGCAGCAAGATAAAAGCTTGTCCTAGAATCTGACTTGGAAGAATCTAAAGCTTTGGAACTAAATTCCCAGTGAAGGTGTTATCGACTTAAAATACTAAAACTATGAAGAAAACACTTCTATGAATAAAATATATGATCAACTAGAGCTTGCAAGATTAGAAAATTCCAGGTGTAGGCTACACTGGCAGTTTTAGAGGCATACAAACAAGTACTATTCAAATTTGATTGAGAGATTTTGGCCTCTAGATTTGGAAAATAAATGACAATGACCACTATTTATACCAAACGGAATAAGACTAACAGTACCTTTCTTCTTCGGCGTATGCAAAGCAAGTGTCATCTGGGTTTTCTTCGGTTCCTTAGATGCCCTGGAACACAAATAGAATAGGTCAATTTGTGAAACAATAGTCAATAAGACCTGATTTCTTAAGAACTATTACACGATTGAGAATCTGTGTCACCTAAATCCAAATTACGGGTTGGCAAAGAGCTAGAACGAATTGGTTACTGTAATGTCGTCGCACGAACCTCATAGCCAAAAACACAAGACATTGTGCCCTCAGCTGCTTCAACTGATACTCAGTAAACACAGGGGCAGAGGCAGATTCTGCAGGAAGGCCAGACTGCACATCACTTAATGAGCTACCAGCGTTGCCAGGAGTCGAGGATTGATCTGAGTCCTTCAGTAGAGAGCTGAACTCAGCTGACTTCTTTTTGGGACCTTTTCCAGCCTTTCTGCCAGAGCTAGTTGCCTCCGCCACTACCTCATTGCTGCCAGTAGCATGACTGCTCTTAGCGGCCTTCCCTTTTCTCTGCAAATGAATTCGAAGCATACAATAGTGACATAAAATACAATGAAGAACAGTAAATACAAATTAGAAAGAAGAAATTTAATCATGTGGAACAAAATGACTAAGTAAACCATACTTGATTGATTTCTACAACAGTTTTTCAAGTCCCTAGCATTTTTCGTTGGCGATAACACAGTAACTGCCTTCAACATAATCACGGGACGTCCAGCATATCCATAAAATCAAATCAAAACTATTTAAAGGACAGAGCCGCCAAAGGACGTGATGAAGCAAATGAACATCATTACCTGCTGGGGCGTTTGAGCTCCAACCTTTACTCCAGTCGAAGATTTATCAACGGCGGCTACAGCATTGACGACAGTTGGTAGACCGGAAGATAAAGCTGTCAACTGCCCAAAGCGTTCCCCTTGATTCATAGTGACGTTCTCATTATTCTGGCTTCCCCCAATGCCAGAACCAGAATGGTTCTCATGGACGACTGTGCTATTGCCAGCTACTAATGCAGACTGCGTGTACTCAGGTTGACCGCCACTAAAATTATCTCTACCAGTACCAGCAGGTGATTCTGAAACTATGGAACCATGCATACCACCCAAAGATTCAAATCCAGCACCCTGCCTGTCAGGTACTACAGTTGCAAGCGAGCCGTCTGTAAACGACGATGTAGATACCCCGATACCCTCGGGAAGCCCATCGCCAACCTGCTTCACCGCAGTAACTTCAGACGCTTTTAACCCATCTTTGGCACTTTCAGCTTCGAGGTTCCCTTGAGGATGAACTGTTGAGGCTGTAACTGGTGTTCCAGCGGTGCCCCCAGAAGCAGTCCCATCATGATTCATACCACCTACATCTGCTCCGGTCGCAGCTGTACTCTCAAATTTCTCAGAACTGTGTCCTAAATCGGAGACCTGAGCCCCTGTGCTGGAGGTACCCGCACTTTGTGATGGAGTTGCCGACGATGGGTCATCTACATGGCCTGTCTTCTCACCTTTTCTGGTAGCTGCAGTACTAACTGCCTTTTCTAAAAGCCGAGCACGAGTGCGAGTTACAACCACAGGAGATGAGGTCTTCGGAGTCGATTCACCGAGGCCAAGCTGTGCAGCCTTTGCCTGTCCTCTGGTTTTAGGAGGATCAATTGACTTAGGACCCACACTTTCGGTACTGTTTGTTTTCCTACGTGTTTGTCTAGGAGTAACGTCTACCTCAGGTTTCGTCGTAGGTTGCTTCCGTTTCTTTCCTCTACCTACAGAAGCGTCTACAGTAGGTGCAGTTGAAGTGGCGCTAGTAACTGCATTAGAAGCAGATGTTAGCGGTGGCGCAGAGGTTGGTGGAGGAGCAGAGGTCGGTGGAGGAGCAGATGGTGGGGGAGCCGCGGATGGTGGGGGAGCCGCGGATGGTGGGGGAGCCGCAGATGTTGGTGGAGCAGCCGAAGGTGTTGGTGGAGCAGCCGAAGGTGTTGGTGGAGCAGCCGAAGGTGGTCGTAGAGTAGCCGGTGTAGCAGCAGATGTGAGTGGGGTAACAGCAGATGTGAGTGGGGTAGCAGCTTCTAACACTCCTGAAGGCAGATTCAAAGGTGTAGTTGGAAAAACCTGTTGACTGGCTCTTTCTGAAACCCCGGAGGCCTGTTCTGTTTGACTAATCCCGTCTGGCACCGGACGGTTTTCTTGACTAAGCGCATGTGGTGTTGGAGTCAATGTCTGTGCAGCAGGACCCATAGTAGGCACTGGAGCTTGGGTCACAACTGATCCTGCGCCAGGAGCTGGAATTCTGGAAGCAGCATCCTGAGAGACTGCAATCTTGGAAGTATCACCCAGAGTCTGGTTTCCTAGCGCAGGCTGAGCTGCTTCCTTCTTTTCTTCAGAAGCGCCACTAGATTGATTGCCTTGTACGGGCTGAGCTGCCGATGTAGATGGTACTTCGTTCTTTACTTCAGAGGTTCCGCCAGGTTGGTTATTATTACCAGCGCTTACGCTTGCAGCTGGGCCTTGAGTAGTAGTCGACGCAGAAAAGTTGTACTGCTTTAGCACTATTTCAAGTGCCCTACAAGCGACATGGGAGGTGAGTTAATATACCCTGAAAAGAAATCTCAGAAATAGGAACAAGATTTAACAATTCTTACTTGGAGATACGATTATGAGATAGATAAAATAAATTCAACAAAGACGCAATCAAGCAAGTTCACAGAACTCAAAGTGGTTCAAACAAAGTTGGAGAGAGCTAAGGGTTGAAGAAAGGATTCTTGCACAACGTCGCGTTATCTACTGCAAAGCCGGGCTACGAACATATTTCGTTCATGGAACAAGATTGCAATTTATCTGCAAGAGGACATGATGATCTACAGATAATGAAACCCACTGATATGGCGCCACGACTTTGGTGATTAACCAAACCCTAGAGCCGGTCAACATTTGACAACACACGAGCTTTGAAGTGCACAATAATATCGACTCAATAAGTAAATCCCAAACCTTGAAACTATTTTGAAAGGCAGGGTTGATTCCTTTCCAGATGTTTTCATATGTTGACAGATCTGCAGATAAAGTCACAACAATCAGAATTAGAACATAAGGTTTTGTCCCACCACCCACACACGTTATTTTGCAAACAAGGTTGCCGAGAAAGGGGATTGTAACGGACCGCATAGAGCTTGGATGCCAGTTTCTTGGGGTCCTTCTTATCTTCATCGCCGACCTTGTCCAAAAATTTGGCAGCCTCCTGTTCCACATTTGCATCGGCCATGACTGCCTGCACTTAACGTGCACGATTAGAGCAGATGGCTCTCAGCTTCATGCAAAAAGCAAATCTCTTCAACGTTTGACCTATTCCGTCCCAAAGGAATTTGCCACCAGAGTTTCTAGACACAATTATCAACTTCCCTTGCAAGACATAGAACAGTTCAAAAGTATAGTAATGTATCATGGAGAACTCTATTACATGATGATCGAATTGATTGTGTGCACAAAATTTGTGCTCTCATGGTACGACTCCAAAAACCAAAACTTTGCAGTACCGCTGACGCACAACGTCATCAATCTACCTTCAACCTGGGCTTTCCAAATTAAAAGCATACAATTCGACAATGGAGAACTATACAATTCAGCAGGGCCCTGTTACTATCTAAATCTGCGCACAGTAATTTCAATAAAAAAACGCAACACGAAGCTGGCAAATTCGGAGGGGCTTGAGAACACCCGTAATGCTGCGAGCCATCGTTAAAGAGCAATTCTACAACCCCCGAGGTGCTATCCATCTGCGTGAAACGAAAATATTCCCTGACCATACTTTCAGTTGCTTTCACATTAAAGGTCAAAAATGAAGGCTTTCACAATGCAAGGGCCATGGCAAGGACATAGAGAAGGCCCGTGCAAGAACCCTCGATCACCGAGAAAACCCCGTTTGCTGTGCCATTTCAACATATGGTCACAACATTATGCCCAACGAGTTAACCCCAAGCAGACTCACCGCGCGGTAGGATAAAGCAAAAACACGGGAGGAAGAGAAAGTATGTACCAATGAGTCGTCAATGTCGCAGAGAGTCAACAATGGGCCGATCGCAGAGCATCGACAAAAAACCTGGACCGTCTCCGAAGCCGATGTATCATTCTCGGGTGACAATTACAGCAACTAGTGGTGGTAACGCAGGATCGGAAGGCGCGTACAATCCTAGGGTTTGGGCCATGTCAATCCCACGCCCACCGGGAAATCCATTCAAAGCTCATGTCAAGGGCAAAACCCTAGGTGCTAGTGAGCGAACCAGCGAATTGGGGAGTGGGTTGGCAAAGCAGGGTGGAGGGAGGGGGAGGGAGAGGAGGAACAGAGAAGATTATTTTGACAAGGAGTAAAACGGAGAGGGAGAGAGGGAGAGAAGGGAGGAGGAGGAGGTGGAGGTGGTGGTTCGGGGGAGGGACACTAAGAGGGAGAGGGTCCTGCAGATGAGGCCTGATAATGATCAGCGGCAGTAGAGAATATGGTAGGGTGGTATGCCAGAAGCATAGGGGAGGGGAAGGGAGGGGTGGAAAGGGGTGGAGGAGAGAAGGAAGAAGTAGAGGGAGGGGGAGATGGAGTTAGAGGGGATGGGGAGCTACGAAGATGCCAGAGCGTGGCGTAGTGGGAGCGGGAGCGGGAGGGAGAGTAGGGAGAGCATCGTGTTGATAATGATGAGCAACAATCACAACAATCACAGTAGCAGCAGCAGCAGCAGCAACATGAACAATAAGAAGCAGAACATGATGAAGGAGGGGGATGACGATGATGAAAAAGAAATCTCACAGGCGCTGTGTGTTTCCCACGGGCGCTCTCCGCTCTCCGGTCTCCCCTCAGGCAGGGGGGGAAGTGAGGCTGAGGTCGGAACAGTGGTTTCCAGTAGAGGAGTATTTTGGAAGGAAGGTTGTAGAATTGGGTGATGGGTTAGCAGAGCAGAGCAGAGAAAGAGTGTGTAAGTGTAGTTCCCGGTGGCTGTCGCGGACAGTGTGGTGGAGTGAGGCGGGCTTCATCTCCGGGCGTGAGGGAGGGAGGGAGGGAGGGGAGGGGAGGGGAGGGAGGGGAGGGAGTGAGTCCGTCTGGCTTCCTTCCTTCCTTCCACAGGAACAGGCGAGTGAGTGAGTCCGCACTCCGCAGTGAGAGAGTGAGTGAGTGAGTGAGTGAGTGAGTGAGTGAAACTAGGACACAGCCCTCTCCCTTACATGGCTCCCGAGGGAGGGAGGGAGGGAGGCCCTACCCATTTACTACATGGTCTGCTTGTTCCCTTTCCCTCTGCGCTGCTCTTCCCTTTCAACATCTTCAATTCTCACTAATTCATTCAATACTTACAATTACCAATTCATCCTTCATTCATTGCAAATATCTCCTTCACCAATTCAACATCAATGAATATACCACATACAACATTCAATTGTGTTTTTAACAACATCATGTCAACAACATAACATCTATTTTTTAAACCTAATATCTCCTTTAATACTCATTGTATCCTACTGGATGTACGCTTTTAAAAACAACTTTAAAAGGGCTATAAGATGCGTACATCACTCAATAGAATCAAGTATGACATAAAAGAAACTAAGACTTTTGAGATTTTGAAACTTTAAATGCCAATATACTCTTCAAATTTAGTCATATGGTGTTCGGAATTAGGCCTATGAAAGAAAAAAATTATAATTTTTTAATGTTCCTCAAAGCTAATGAAAAGGCGTTTCACTAATAAATACATTTTTTCAATATTTCTACAATTTTCTTTTATTTTTAAGCTTAAAACAAAGAGTAATTACTAGCTGCCTAAAGACAATCTAATTCCATTCTTGTAAGTCGACTCTTATTGTATGCAAGAAATCCAAACCTTAACACAATGCTACACCAGTTCTTTTTGAAATTTACAGTAGCTCGTAGTTAAAGCATTGTAAATTGTGTCTGCACTGAGGTAGAATTAGAAGGGCGGAGTAAAAGGAGAGAAAAAGGAAGAAAGGTGCATGGTGCACATGTGGCATGAGTAGGTGAAGAGATAAGAACCAGCCCACTTGCATTGACTAAGCTAAGTCAATGATAAGGTTGGAAGGACAAGTGGGTGGTGGCTAAGTGATATGGGCGGACATGACTGCCACCTGGCTTAAAGGGAATTGCAAGTGGCCTGGAATGTCCTTTTGGAGTCACTTAGAGATGTGAAACCAAGTACTATATGTAGAGGGCTTCAAAATAAGCTCATATCTCACTCCATTCATTGTTTGTATTATTTTTCTATGCGACACTTGTTAGAGCAATTTATTTTTTCATTTTTTCCAATCTCAATAAGTATTTCATCTTATGGTCGTGGAAACAAGAAGATGGTGAATTACTCTATGTAGTAGGTTAAAAATTATTCGATTTGCATTTAATAGAAGGAAGAGAAAGATACAGGGGTGAAGAGCCTTAACAAATGAAGATTGCAAATGCGAACATGGCTATTTTCACTTAATGTACTTGGACAATCAAAATAATTGGAACTAGTACAATCAAAAGAACTGAAACTAGTACTACTGCTACTCCTTCAATTGTGGCAACCAATCTATAAAGAATAGATTATTCATTTTCATTAAAAACCACCCTACTTGCAATATTTGTCTTTTTCTACTCTCCTTTAGCTACCCTATACATGGGGTCAAACATCATTAATAATTATATAAAGTAATTTTTCCATGAGCATAGAAATGTCCTCTATATTTCTTGATTTTAAATTTAAATTAATATTGAAATCAATAATTTTCAATTCATTGATCACATAGTAGTTTGAGATATTCTATACAGTAGGTCTAAGTAGTTTGACTTGCATCAGATAAAAAAAAGAGGTTGAGAGAAAGCTATAAAATTTACAAAGTTATTTCTGCTCTAGATACTTGAACACCTAGTTAAAAGCATCCATGGAGCCCATTATAACTCTTACATGTTACTACTTATTCTTAAATCGTGTACTTTAAATATACAAACACTTAGTTTCAATTCTCCACAAGAATATTTCCATTCAAATTTTTTCCTCATTTTTTATCAAAGTGTATTCGCAAAGTAATTTTTTTTAATTCAAGGTTTTCTTTTAATCAAGATATAATTTGAATGTTTCATTGATATGACAGTTATTGAAAATAATACATATCTTTCCAAAAGTAATTTGAATAGTATTGGTCATTATATACAACTTTCGTATTAGACTCCAATTCTATGGAGTCATCCACTTCTTTCGAGAAAGTTATTCCCCAATCCACAAATCTACCTTTAGAGCTCATTCTCTTTGCTTTCTTCTCTTGTACTACCCAAAATCCAAGCTTAAAATTAGATTTTTATAAATTATAATCATAAAAGATAGTATATTTTTTATTTTATTTAGAGTTTACGATGACACCCTTCTAATTGATCAACCAACTTAGTCTTTTTATTTTACGACATAAATTTGAAGATTATAGGCAGTTGGCCGTAAATCCTCATACATTGTGCATTTTAAATCTTACAGCATACCGTACGTCGTGGTCAGATTTGGACATTGTTGTGTCAAAATCTAATTTCCACATAAGATTTTGAAAGGTCCACGTCATCATAAACCGATCATAAAATGACATGTGGCACTTTTATGACAAAATGAATTAATTTATGTCAAAACTGACCACGAGGTAATGTATGAACAATATCTCTTGTAATACATTTTAGAAGAATTTTATGTGTATAAGTATAAGTCCCAAAACCAAAGGATTTGTGTCTTGTGAACATTATAAAATCTAATCTTCTTTTTATTCTTTGATTGTATTGAATTTCTTTTTACACAATACGCAATTGTAAATCTTCACTTTACAGTACCATAAAAACGACCAAATCAACGGCCACAGTCAACTTCTAATTTTAAAACTTTGTTGACGAAATAAGTAATATTTACATATTTTTGAGTTGTGAAGGTAATTTAATGGAAAGGTGTAATTCATGCATGCATCAATAAGTTGATATTTAATTCTTTTTGTAAATATTCCCTAAGAATAGAAAAGGTGCAATTGTTTATTATTGAAAAGGCACACTTCTTTATTTAAGAGGTCATTGTAAATTAAGCCTATGTAGATCTAATATTTTGTAATTAATAGATAGTGTCTACTTTAATTTTATATAAGTTTATGTGTAGATAATGTCAATAGCTTATTTATAATAAAGAAATTGATAACCAAAGAATTGTACAATTTGATGTTTTCCCATTTTGAAGGACTTTTAACCAATTTTAAAAAATAACATGCAATGATTTGACTAGACATAGCTATTGAAACCAAAATTCTTAAACATTCCTATTTTTACCAAAACTACTTTTATGTCACTATGTACAGATAATCCAAATCTTCTATTTGAAAGCGATGGCTTAAAATTATTACTACAATAATTGATAAAGAAAAACATATTTATTTTTTTCTATTTTGTTAATTAGCCTCTAAAGGCCCAAGCTTTTTAGTTCAAAAATTATAATTATTTTTAAGTATTGCAAATATATATGAAAAAAACCATAGAAACCTCAATTATACAATATCTTAGATATAATAGTTAATGTGATTTCAATTTGGACATATAAAGCTTATAAATTGAAAAATTCTAAAGTTTTAGCATCAATAAATTATTCTTGGAATTTCATTGTTGGCAGAAGCTGAAATCCTATTACTAATCTTCTTTTAATAAAATAAATTTCAACTTAAAATTTTTTTTGATATCATTTTAAGAAGATATTCTTTTAATAGCATCTCAAAAAGTTACAAAATGTTTCCAAAATGTATCTTCCAATGTCAAAGAATAACTCATCCTTCATAAGCCAAAAAAATCTATAATTAAACCCCTATATTACTAAAATGCTTGATAAATTTGTACAACGTTTAGGACTAATGTACAATTACTATCACAATAACCAAATCCAAATTGGAATCCAACCCGTCAAATTTTGTTGCAATCAAAGTCTAAACACATGAAAAAAAACTCATTAAAGTTTCAATTATTTAACCCCTAAACGCCCGTGCCTGTAGCCGTGGAGAAATCTGCAGTTGGGACCCATGGCCATGGAGACTCCATTTGGGCTCAAATCAGTTGGCTGTTTGGAGTAGTTTAGGTGGTGTGAGGAATAGAAAGTGTAGAGAATACATGGTGCAATACCCTTGTGGTGATTGATTGCAAATCAAGTGAGTGAATAGTGCAAAAATGAGCTTTGAATCTCGAATTGGAGAGTTGACCAAAGTAGGGCAGCAATAGAAAAATGGATCTAGGAGAGTGAGATTCATGTACACGATAGGTTTGGTGACAAAATCTCATACTCTAAGTATAGGAGGACCATTTGCAAAAAGAATCACTCAAAGATCTACAGTAGATAGGGAGAAAAGAGTCTTGCAATCACGGCCACCTCTACAGTCTAAAAACAGTGAGAGATTGGAAAAAGAGCTCTAATTCAAACGACACACATGAGAAACACAATCAAGTGACTCACAATGAAGGAATAGTATATTAGAAAAGAAATGAGCATCAAACTCACTACAAAACAATCCAAAATTGCAAGTTGTGGAGGCCCGATTTGGAGGTACCACTACATGGGCTGCCCACCGAGCTCGGCGTCCTTGAGAAGACACAACTCCTGAATTCGAGGAGAATTTTTTGGCAGGCGGTCAAGCTAACATGCTACCCTCACTTGAGCCTTGGGCAACCCGGATTAGAAGGGCAATGGAAAATAAAGGGATGAAGCCTGCCCCGTCAACCAAAAGGCCCAAGCCGCGTGGGAGGGCCGTTGGGCCAGGCTGTCCACATGCTATTCCAACGAATGGGATCTCGAGGCCCACACAAAGGGAATCCCTGCCTTGCTCGCAAAATGGGCCGGCCCGAACATCACCCGCCCTTGCTGTGCCAACGGTCTTCCCGTAGGTTCCCTGCTCCCTGAACTCGCCGGCCCATGCTCCCGCCAGCGAACCACCGCTCCTCCAACCTGTCCTCACGCTCTCCTGAATCACTCTCCGTTCCCTCGACCCGACACCGCCCACGCACCCTTCCCCCGAGCTCCCCCACCCTCTAACACAGACCCTCAACTAGAGCCCACCTGTCCGCTTCAGATCCAATTACCCCACACCGAGCTGCTTTTTGCACTTGATTTTTGGCCCAAAAATAAAATGCCGAGTTGCTCTCCTTATTGCACCCGCCCACGGCCTCTTGAATGGGCCTACTTGACCTGGTGCAAATGCTCACTGATTCAACAGTGATTGAGTGCTCACTGATTGAACAGAGAGTACTCAATCAGCCCCTCCCCCGAACAAACTCCAAATTCTGAATCCCTTTCTTTGCTTGGTTTTTTTTGGTTTTTTTTTTTTTTTTTTTTTTTTTTCCTTTCCTCTTCCTGGTGCTCCTTCACTGCTAAGACTGGCTGAATTCTCTCTTAAAAATCGCTTGTGACTGTAAGTCCAAAACTTGAGCAAAAAAATTTTACAGTGGGCAAAATTTACATTCTAGCAGCCTTGTGGATGGAAAAGTAGCATTCCCCATCACATATGAAAAGGCCCGCACACCCTGGGCATATTTTGTTGGTGCGCACCCCACAAACAATACAAATCCGTCTCTTTTTTGAAGTCAAAGTGCCATGACCCCCTGGCTCCAATGGAGATACTATAGAGGTAGAAAGCTTGGGGCCTAGCATGGAGACCCCAAACTGTTGAGCTAGTTGGAGATGAAAGTCTAAATGGGTTAGGGGCTCCACTCCAAACCAATAACAAACCTCCGAATGCACAATCTATGAATTGATGAAGGCCGTGTCAAGTAGAAAATCAAAAACCCGATGCCACCACTTATGGCTCTTGGAGAGCAAAGAATAAGCTTCCCTCAATTGGTTTGCCATGTCGACCCCTCGCATCTCCTTGGTGTACTCCAAATGGATGGATGTAGTAGGGATTTTCTTCTTTGCCCCATCCACCAAACGCGAAACAAACAATTGCTTTCCCAATGGTGCAATTGGCAAAGCATGGGTGGATAAGAGCAAAACTGGCTTCTTATCCATCCAAACTAGACAACATAATTTTCCGCTTGAGTGAAAACGGAAATCATGCCACCCTTGGTGGTGCTTGGCATTCTCTGTCTTGTTGGTCAAGCAAGGGGGGAGCCCCTTGCGATCTGACCTAGCCGTGCCCGTGGCAAAGATGCCAACATCTAAAAGACTAGTGAAGAAGGGGATGCTAGTGAAAAAGTTGTCAACAACAACTACATGCTCCCTATGGTGTGAATCCTTCACCAACTTCGTCACTACATTCCCACCTTGCTTCCCAACTCCCTTCCCACTTTCTTTTTTCTTCTCACCAAACTTAGAACTTGCTCCACAATAAACATCGAAATTGAGAACATACTTGGCCCTTGAATCCGCCAAAACCCATACTTTGACACCAAATTTCGTGGGCTTTTTAGGCATGTATTGCCTAATAGGGCAATATTCGCCTTTGTAGCGGATTATACTCTCATCCACGGTAAGTGCAACATTGGAGTTCCACAATGTTGCACAAGCATCCCTAACCTCATTGGCCAACTATCGGACTTTCCAAATCTTGTCATAATTGGGGTCATCCTTGTCACCCTCCCTTGAGGAGTCCGGGGTCAAATGCAAACACCGTGTAATGCTCTCAAACCTATTCCGGGACATCAAGGAAGAAATAATGGGACAATGGTATAGAACTTGGTCACGTGACTAATAAAGACGGAGATTTGGTAATTTTTTTAAGCTCATAAACATTTGAATGCATAAATAACCCTCCAAATCCTTATAAGTCACCGGTTCCCATCTCTCACCACCCCTAGTGCTTACATCATCCTTGATCACCTTCATTGCATAACGGTTCGTTTCTTTTGCAATAACCTTCAAAGTAGACACGGGAAAAAAATCTATGGAATAGTCCAATAGGAGAAGGAACTTTATCAAATTCAATTTTCACACCAGGTGCTGGACCTGTGAATACATTTGGATCATGGCTGTAGTTTTCTATCCATGATTCCCAACTCTCAGCACCATACAAGTCTTCAATTGAGCCTGGAATGATCTTCTTGGGCTTCTTGGGGGCCCCTTGCCCCCGCCCTCTACCTCTTCCACCCCTCCCTGTACCTACCCCACTCCTGCCCCCGACCTGAATTTCAGCTGAATTGTCTTCATCCTGGCCTGAATTCTCTCCACCCAAGCCGCCCCTTCCCACCCGCCCTCGGCGTTCCCCAGATCCTCTCCCTCGCCCTGATCCACTTTCGGTTTCTCCATCCCCCAATTCCACCCCCTGCCTACGTCCCCGCCCTCTTCCTCTCCCCCTCCCCCGTCCCCAACCCCCAACTATACTCTCTCCCTCCCTCTTTGAAATTGCCCCTACACTCGGCTCCTCCCCTGGCCCTTCTCTCTGAATTTCAACTACTGCTCGTCCCCTCCCTCTCCTTCTCCGTCTTCCCCATCCCATGACTGTAATCTCTCCCCCGCTCTCTTCCATCACTTCCGCTCTCGGCTCCTCCTCCTCCCCTACGCCCCGGATCTCATTTCCCTCACGCCTAGATACTCCCCATCTCTCTCGTTTCCCTCCCCTCCCCCACCATCTCCCTGTCTCCAAATCTGCTCGTCACCCTCACTCGGTACCCCATCTCTCCCACCGCCCCGTCCCCTTGCTCCTCTCCCTCTGCCCCTTACAGCTCGACCACCGGCTTCTGCACCTCTCCCGCCCCCTCGACCCCCGCAGCTGGCTCCCCCCCTTGCACGGCCGCGACCTCGAACACCTGCGAGCGCCCCCCGCCCCCTCCCTGTCAATGTGACCAACAAACCACCTCCCACTCCGTAGGTCATCCCTCCATCTCCCTCCATCTCTAAATCTTCCTCCGTTGATGAATCTTCACTGGACGTGTTCATTTCCCTTGCTATTTTTCTGACCTTTGAATTCTCATGTGGGTTTTGTGCTCGCTGGTGGGGGATTGGAGAGGAATTGGGGCTTACCATGGCGTGCTCAACCTCCCCCCCGAGGGTCGGCACCTCCTCTCTCGACGCGGCCCCCATCTCCCATGTTGGCGGCTCCTCCTCCCTCGACGCGGCCCCCATCTCCCACGTCGGCGGCTCCTCCTTCATTCGCAAGTGGGGGCGACACACCGCGAGGGACCCTGCGCCCGCCTCTGCCCCGGCCACGCCCCTGCCGGCCTCGGGTTGCACGCCGCGGCCAGCCCCCAAGACCTCCAGCAAGCTCCCCCTGCTCCTCCTCCCCGGCAGTGCGTCTCCGAATGCGGACGCGACGCTCCTGCGCATCGTCAGAACTGTCGAGTGATTCCTCTCGCCGCCGCTAGCGAGCGCCGTTTGGCTCACCATTCTCACGGCCCCCTCCATCCTCCTGCAAGATTCCGCGGCCCCCTCCATTCGCAGGTGCCTCTCTGCCGCGCCCACCTCTCCCTCCATTTCTTGCTCGCCGGTGCCCCTCTTCAATCTCTTGAATGGGCGGGTGTCCCAAGATCCGTAGGAGCCCCCTGTTGAGGGTCCTGGGGCGAGTGCCATCACTGGAGACTTCCCACTGAGGAGGGGAGGACAGTGGATCTGGCCAGATGAATCCCCTGAGTAGCTCGTTGAGCCAATCAGGGAATGCATCTTCACTCCCCTCCTCTCTACGTTCTCCCCAATGCAAGGCGTTGGCGACCCAACGCCTCCAGGCATAACGGAGTCCTCGATTTGAGTCATGGATCCTTGCCCACCTTGCTCCAACAAACCCAGGAAGCCTCCTAAGGTATGTTTTGTCAAACAACCCCAACACCACAGGGATCTAATACTCACTTGCTCGTTGTTCCTCTTACAGCCAATGCTCAATCGCTGCAAGGTGCTCTCCCAATTCCTGTGGTGGTGGTGGAGGAGGGGGGAACCAATACCGATGGCTAGCAAAAGCAGTTGTCATTTCCCCTCCCGATTTGCTCCCTCGTGACAACTGCGCCCCTGCTCTTCCTGCTTGTCTGTTTGCTCGCGACTACACTCGACTCAGGCTTCCCAGCCCCTTCTCTCCGAGATCTACCCCTGCTCTCTAAACTCCTCCCTCGCCACCCCCCACGTTCCCCCTTTCAATCTCTCGCCCCCCACTTATCTTTCAGTTTCAATTTTTTTTTTTTTTTTGTTCTCTCCCTCCCTATCGCTCACTGTCCCTTCTCCCTGGTTTTTTCGCTCACTCTCCCGGCCCCTACTCCGGCAGTTCCCCCTCTCCCGACTCTCTCCGAATTCGCCCCCTTCCCCTGATTCTCCCTCTCCCCCTCACCCCGCTCTCTCCCGTCACACTCAGATCTCTACCGAGCAGCAACACCAAATCGTCCCCTTCTCTCTTTTTGTTTTTTTTTTTTTTTTTTTCACTCTGTTCTCTAACTTCCCCTCCCTTCGCTCACCATCCCTCAACTCCAATCTTCCGAGCTCCCACTCTCCCTACAGTCTGCTCCCCCCCTGATCTACTCTCCCCTCTTGGTGCCTCTCTTTTGCTACCCGGACAAGATGCTTCCCCCAACTGTACCGCCCCTTGACTGTAATCTCTCACAGTCCCCTCGCCCCCTCTTCCCGAAATCTCCCCTCCCTCAGTCTAGCTCCCCTGATCCCTGCCCACTGAATCTCCCCCGCCTCTGCTCTCGAATTTTGCCTGGCTCTCACTCAGTGCACCATGACTCACACCAGATTCGGTAATCTCTCACCCACCGTTGCTCCTGCACATCTCTCACTTCACAGCTCTTGAAATCTTAGCTCACTGATGATACTCCATTGCTTTGGACATAAATTGTGCCAATGCACTCTCTTGTAACCCAAGTGATGGGTCACCCATCAATCTTTCAATTGCCTAATTCAATCTACATTTTGTGTTGCATTCCTTGCAATTTTTACATGAATGAGCCACTACCGGCAATTTTTGAGGTGACGGCTCTAGTTATGCCTCACTTGTTGTCAGAATCATCTCTCTTTGGAGGCTGCAATGACTTCTTAGAATCCTAGCCCTCTCCCCTTTGATTGCACTCTGATTTGGAGGCTATGAGAATCTCTCACTCTCTCCCCCCCTTTACTGCTTGCATTGGATGCTACAAGCTTGAGAATGTGGAGTGTGTTGTTGCACTTGTGTTTTGAATTATCCCCAGTTTGAATGTGGTGGTGCCATGTGGTAGTTCAGTCTTAGAGGGATTTTCTTCCCTCCACCACCGTGGCTGTCTACATGGACATACTTTTTCGCTAGTTTAGCAACTGCCTACTCTATCTTCAACTGCCCCCCCCCCCCCCAAAAAAATTGCACCCACAGGCGGCTGTAAAAAAATTTGCAAAACAATGATTTTACTCTCCAAGAGCTACTGCCCACACACACACACACACAAGATGCAGATTGAAAAAGTTCACTGTGCGATATTGAGGTTTTGCACTTTGCAATGCCACTAAAATTCACCAACATTGAATTTTACATTAAAAAAAAGTGTTTTGGGTACATTTCACCACCCTAAAGTCAAAAAAATTACACGGATGAAAAACTGTTCACTGAAAGACAGCTGTGGGCGGTCAAAGAATGAAATTGACTAATTTTTGGTCATTTGGGCGTTTAGGGATTAAAGTGTCATATTCATTCCTTCAACATGCTCAAAGGTTGAATTAACTAGAGTCAACATTTGTAAACTAACGCACAATCAATATTTCAATACATATTCTAAACTTATCAAATTATGTATCAAATCATATAAAATAAATAACATAACAAAAGTGAATTTTTTGCCAATTAAATTCAAATGATAGAATTTGGAAAATCCAACTAATCGACATGGAAGTTGAATTGTAAAACCTCCCTTGACAATAAACCTCACCATCGTCTTAATGACGAAGGCCCCCAAGTAGGGATCCCATTGGAGGAGGGAAAAAACACCCTATAAATACTTTGTAGATGAAAAAAAAATAAAAAATAAAAAAATAAAAAAACGTAAACTATCTAAAATTAATTTAATGGATTCCCTCAAACTAATTTGGAATCCCTTTTTCCATTAAAAATATCAAAATTACTAAAAGGGGGCTGCCAACACCCTAATATTAGAATTAGTGAGGAGAAGAGGAGGGGGAGGAGGGCCCTCCATTTATTAAGACGAGGGTGAGGTTTATTTTCCGGGCACATTAGGGTTTTTGATTCAATGCATTTGAGCTCCTAAAAGCATCTCAAAGTTCCATTTAAATACTGGAAAAGGAAATTCAAAACATTTTTGATAGAACCTCACCGAACAAGGACTCAAGTCACGACAACTGATCCTTAGTAACCTCGTCAAGAATTGTCAGATTCAAATGAAAAAGTTCATGTTCCGAATTGTGAGCTACAGATACTACCTGTTAATTTAGGCTCCCATAATATCCATCTCATTTGTCTGTACCACGTCCCAATGATGTACATCCAGGTTGGTGACACACAGCCTTAATCTTTCCCAGCACAGCAGGAGACTTGAGAAACAGATTTCCACATTGGCATATCCATAACAGTGATGTTGAGTTGCATTCCATAACCTCCTCGACCAATAAGGGGGACCCATCTGCACGTCGGTTTAGTGGTGAAAATTGTTCTGCTAACTCCGGCCTCCGAACTAAGATTTGTTGTCCGACACGAGAAGCTCTCCTCATCATCTGCGTATTCAGCACATCCATTTCTAACATAAGACACTATCCGCATCACAATGTAAAGAACGCTGGAAGGACTTGACTGGCAGGTATAGAATCAAGTCAATTTTTGCTACAGCAAAGCAATATTACCCGCTGTTGAATCATTTGTTCCTGACACAAGAAAAGTGTCCATTTTTTATCTCGTGATAGGTGCTTTCGATTGATAGCAGCAGCCGTCTCCATATCAGCAAGTTCGGCAATATGTGAGGATGATTCCTGCGATTCTGCAATTATCACTCACAACAAGAGGAGATTAAGCTCGCCCTAAAAGTCTGTTCCAATATATTTACCTACTCAAAAGAATTTGAGCTCCTTCACCTCCTCCAACATATTTCATGTTATATGAATATAAATTTTCCATCAATTATACCCCAATTGCCTGAATGGTTTGACAGATAATCAAATTCTACTACGTTTTTTCAAGATTTGTCTCGTGCGTTACTTGCGATGTTCGATCCTAAAACAAAACTTTCGACAAGCCGCAGAATCAACAGGCAACTCCTGAGTCAGCGGAAATATATAGCTATAAAAAGTCACTTGCGGACAACAAACATAAGATAGAGACACAGAAACTAGTGTTCAAGTAATACCTCGAAGGCTAGCAATTAACTGACCCCATTGAAACTTCTCCACTTGTTTCTTTTCAAAGTCCTCAAGTGGAAAATTATAGACTGCGCCTCGTGAGTCTCCTCGCAGCTTGTACGTACACCTGTTTTCAGAGCCTCCAAAGTCAGCTAAATTAACTTGAGTGATATATCGTCATTCAGATGCCGAAGCTCACTCAATGAACCCATCTCTACCCTGCAACACTAAATTTCAAATCGAAGAAACATAGACTATATGTAATCGACATGAACGAAGCAGCTTACATGTCAGAGGCGTGAGCGGCCAATTCCGCAGATGCAAATGTGCCAATTGCGAGGTAGGATCCTCCATAGCGTAGGAAGCTTTGCCACATCCCTGAAACTAACCTCCTGACTCCGTAGTCTGTAAGCAGCAAGAGAACATGACTAACTTATATAAAATTTGCTGCTAATGTCCATATCTAACTTCTAGACAAAGAGGTTTTCCTGGGTACAGATTAATTCATATGGTTCTGAACTTACTAACCATCTAGAACTTTCAAGCATACACCAGAAAAATTCAAATAAAACGAATGGATATAAAAATATTAAAAATGGGACTGAATATGAGATTCAAAGCGGAAAAAACGAAGAAAACAAAAAAACGAAAATATTTATAAAATACTACAAGAAGACAAGTGCGCAACACGTTCTGTGTTGGTACGGAGAAAGCATAAATTGAACGTGAGGTAGAGGAGAACTCAGGGCGTACATGAGGGCAGTCTTCGAAGGCCAAATTTTTCGGCAACTGCTACCCACTCTATCGAATCTAAATGTTCCCGTATCTCGGGCGATAACTCAGAATACGTCTTTGCTAAGTCTTTATGCAACTTATAAGCGGCTCTGCAAGAGTTGACGTTCAATAAATCAAACACCCCTGCACCATATGTTTGCAAAGCATCTTCGCACTGTTGCACAAACCAAGCGTTAGACAACAAACTAATAGAAACAACAACCGACTTAACCACCCTGTTTGCCTGATTATATAGTGGACTCTATCTGTAGTAGAAAATCATATGCCATCGATTTCCAATACAATATATGTGCATATCGCATGAAAATTTGTGAGGAAACGCTCACATGTCATGAACCTCAGTTGCCTCAACTTCATTACTTGTAGTCGCCAGGAAAAGTGTGTCGCGCATTGTGCTTTCCACACATACCTCCCACTTCCCCTGTACAAATCGGGCTCCTCGAGCACCCAGATCAACTTCGGTCCAGTGCCATCACCACATTCTCAATAATGAGTTTTACGAGTAAAAAGCAAATAAATGGCTTGTCAAACTACGAGATACAGAGGTGATGCTTTTAGGTCACCGTTCTGAAGAAGGGTTTGGGATTTATAATTAAATTGCAACATGATCAGGACGGTCTGCTAAGCCAGCAAGCTCAGCATTCTCAGGATCGAAGAAATATATTGCTCCGACGTCATAAAACAAATACCTGAACTTGGAGGACGAGTAGCCTGATCTGCTAAAGTAGCTCGGACCTCTCTCAAAGTGAGCTTGGACAGCAGATCCTTCTCATTGTCTGCCAGAAATGTATTCAGCTTGGCACCTTCTCCACATAATTTATATGCAAAACTGAAAGGAACCCGCTCAGTATCCAAAAACAATTGCACAAAAACGAAATTTTTTTATTTTTTATTTTTAAAAAGAGTATTAACACTGAGCTATGATCAAATGCCATCTAGTAGTCCATTGTTCTCTCGGAGAATACCATACATACTATCAATATCATCAACTGCTCTTGAAGGCTGTTTGGAGGCCAGAGAATCATAAATTGATACCCATGAAAGACTGCATTTTCAACACTGCTCGAATGCACATGAGAGACACAAATTTAAGAGATTAAGGTGGGCTAATGTATTAATAGTATGTGAATCTGAGGTAATGTAATACCTGAGGTTACCTCTATGAAACACATTATGGTCTATGCAATACAACTATCTTTGTACAGATTCTAAACAAGTAAAGGTTGTCTTATCCAGGTCCTCTTGAAGCGTTCCTTGACTCAGCAAAGAAATACTTCACAAAAAAAGTCTATACCGCTTGTTGTGGAAGGAAATAACAATTTAAATTTAAATAAACAAACGTTGTCTGATCTGATCATTGGGTACGGATGCCAACAATAACCACAACAGAATGTTGTGCATGAAAGTTTAGAGCAGAGAGAAAGCCTTACTGTCCTCTGTGAGAATAGCTGCTAGGCTCAAACCCTCTTTCATAAATTTACAAAGCACATGATATTGGAATTAATAAAATTGCTCCAAGAAACTACACGTTCCCGTTCAAGTCCTATGACAATACCTGTCATATGTTCTTACAGCAGCATCTACTGAGTTGAATCGCCCCAATTGTATCAAGGTCCCTCGATGCGCATAGTTTGCAGACCACTTCCCAGGGGCAACTTCACGAACACCACGATATCCAGTCTTCTCTACAGCAAGTAGTCTGGAAGATCAGAATTGTGTTCTATAAAATGGTCCAAAACAAAAAAGTCCAGGACAACATATCCTCCACCAAAAATTGAAACCAAACAAGAGACTACAGCTGAAGACGAACACCACAAGACGACACCCACCGCAGAATCTGCTGGGGCTCACCCTGGGACGCAAATCCCATGATCATTGTTAATCCACAAAAGTAGTAAATGAAGCATAGATGAAGCCTCCAAGACAATTCACAAAACACGCTCTAGCATACGAACATGGCCGCAAACTCACTAGGTTTACGACGTTCATTGATTTTTAGACCCAGCTTGGAAATCAAAAAATTCCAGTCCATCTGTTTCAATTCTGCTGCCGCATCCTCACTAAGATCATAGTTGAGTAGGCCATTACTCCCATGAAGCTTATACTCCACCCTGTAAAAAGCAGAGAGATCATATTTAGTACAGTGACAGAAATATACACAAACAAAAGCAATGCTGGCCCCAAAACATTATTCGAAAGGAATACAGGCAATAGGATGATACCATGGACATCAATACTCATTAGAATACGGTGTCAATGTTTTACAAATAATTTCTAATATCTACCTCCTATTAAACGAAGTCCACAAAATCATGCACTATACTGTCGGATATAGTCCTGGACTTGCAGGAATCGAAATTAAATGAGTGGTTCTAATCTCTTCGTAAAGGAATACCATTCTAATGAAAATACTGGCAAATCATGCAAACTCGCGAAATTAGTAGAAACTTACATGTCATATGCATTGACGGCGTCCATCATCGATGTGAAGTGACCCACGTAACGCTGCTTGCCAATCTTGACAGGAGTGTGCCACATATCGTTCTTACAAAGGACTCCATGATAAGTCAGGCCCGCTGTTTTAGAAGTAGAGCACATAAAATTTAAGAAACCCGGAAATATCTCGATTGCAAATCACAAAGTCAAAATTGCACTACAAACTAAGATCGGACATGATTGTAAGGTGTAGTACAGTTGCAGGTAGCAGGGTGGAATTGAAGTGGTATGATTAGATGTCCGTCGCAACGTGCAAGTTCTGGGTTCCTTCTTCGAATCTCCATATACCACTCATTTGAAGTGCTTGAGCAAGAAAGACTACCACCCGTTCACTAAATGCGTGGCACTAAAGCACCAAGAAACCAATATTCAGACAGGGAAAGATGACAACAAGCTCTCGGAGTGGAACTCAAGAAATAATCATCCCTAACCAATCTACCTAATTTGTGCGAGCCAAGCCTGGAACTCACTCACATAGTGTCGCCTTTGGCAATCCATTGAGCTGCAGATCCAGAACCAGGTCTTCCCACTCCAGTTCCTTTACTTCCTCCTTCTCATTTTCCGAGAGATCAAAATTCGTTACAGCTTCATCTCCATAAAGTTTGTATTGAACTCTACAAATTCGAGAGATTCAACATAAATGTTCTGTAACTGAGAGACTTGATGCCTCTATCCCGCTTCAACTAGGCAAGCGTAATAGCATTCTCAAGATAAACTTTGTCTTGAAATTCATTTGTGTTGGTGAAAAGAAGAATGAAAAATGGCGTACATTACACCTGACTTGAGAAACGACAATGACTCACTTGTCATATGCTTTGGCTGCCTGCTCTTCCGACGCAAACAGAAGTTTAGCTTGACTGCTCCCCGGCTCGATGCAGGCTTCCCAGCGCCCTCGTATTTCACGCAGGCCTATGAACACCACAGTGTCATTAGCTGAACATGACAGAGCTGAAGTGCGGAACCACAAGTATCGAGGAACGTGGAGAAGGCAGCAGAAGTAAAAGAATTGAGACCTTTGAAGCGTGAGTAGGGGGGAGCAGCAGGAATGGGCGAATGTGCGTGGGCGCTGCGAGTGGGAATGGGGGTGGGGGTGGTAGCGAGGTGGGGGTGGCAGCGGGAGAGGAAGACAGTGGGGAGGGGGTGAAGGTGAAGGTGAAGGTGAAGGTGAAGGTGAAGGTGAGTGGGAGGGGGAGTGGGAGTGGGAAGGGGGCCAAAGGAGGGCAGGGAGGTAGCCCTGCTGAAGCAAAGCGAGTCCAGGGAGACCATGGTGGAGCCTGGGAGGGGAGGGGAGGGAGGGGAGGGGAGGGAGGGGAGGGGAGGGAGGGCGAGCGAGAGAGTGTGAGAGATGCTGAGTTAGGGTAAGTTGTGCAGAGACGGGGTGGAGCGGGGTGGAGTGGACACAAGAACGAGAGACACTCACACACACACACACACACACACACACACACACCGCTAAGTTACAGCTACAGCCTACAGCTGCCGGGATGGATGGATGCCTGGCTGCATTCCATGTCACTCTCTCATTCCATGCAAGCAACTCCATCCACTTTTGCCCTAACTCAACTCCACCTCTTCATGGCCCTGGAAACCTCCCTCACCAACGGCAGGACACTTTTTCAGACTATCTCAATCATCCATTCAGGATACACTACTATCATCAGTGGAACTTAATATTACACCGTCATCTTTTCACATGTACAAATCTAATCATTCATTCAGATGGCCTCCAAACTTCATTCACTCCCAATCTTACACAAAAAATTTGCATTCTTTTTAAAACTAACTTCCAATTTGTAAAAACTATCACTCTACCAATGATTCATCTATACATAGTGTAAATAGCTTAAGTTATTAAAATAACGTACATTTACCTTATTGAATAACTTTCTTATAAGTATGAAAATGGGCTCATTTCTCCTAATTTAAAAATATGTAATTAATATACAAAGACTAGAAATACTAAATTATGCTATGGTCATTGAAGATTAGGATGTTAGAAAAAAAAACTTAACATCCACATTCATTTATGTTGAAATCTAACTTCAACTTTACCATAATATTCACTACAACGTTGGCTTGTTTTTCCTAATTATAAATGGATTTTTTTGAAGAATGCTAAATCTCTTTAGAAAATGTTCAACTTATAGTAGCAAAGGTAGGTGCATTTGTAGGGAAAGAAGCAAAATTATAAGCGGGGCAATTTTATTTTATTGAAAATATAGGGAGAAATAATGGCATTCAATCAAGGCATGATGTAGCAAAATTTTGGAATTAGTAGTATGTAAATAAAAAGCATGCACTAGGTACAATCAAGAAGTAAACTTGCGTCCAAGATGAGTACAAAGTGAAAGCTCAAATTTTGTGTACGAATGGTATATTTTGGTAGATATAATTCTCTTTGCATTTTAAGACACTTCAACTAAGCTTATCAAATTTCAAGTTCAAAATAAATAAATTCTATTCTTGAGGAATTTTTAGAAATAATTTATATGGTTTCATATGGTATTTTTTTTGCAAACAATTGGCATTGATTTTTTAAATTTTGAATGTGGATGTATGTAGGGAATATCTATATGCACATCTTTTTCCTTTACAAGTGTCTCCAAAAAAGTTTTACAATTCCTTCTATAATTTTTAAAATATGAACGTGATAAAGCCCAATTGCTATAACAATAAATATAGTTTTCTTACAATTAGATTTTGGCATTTCCCCTTCATGTGGTAACTAAGTTTATATACTTGTACTTGATGGTACAATTTCTTTGCCAAAATTTGATTAAAATAGAAGGATATATATTTTACAAATTTTGGTCATATAAGAACTTATGTTGAATTCTTACTACAAGCTCATTATTGTTATTTAATGAGATGTTTTTTAATATGAAAGATGTGTGCAAAAATGTTCTCTACATATGTATGCATTTGAATAAGAAAAATTCATCACCAATTGGTTGCAATATATCATTATGTAAAACCATGAAAATTGACTTTAAAAAATCACCGAACACAGAATTCTACACTATTGAAATTTGGAATGCATGACTAGAAGTGAGTAAGAGTGCAATAACATTTTTCTCAAATAGATTATTTGCATTCATCTTGGACCCCACTGTACAAGCACAAGCAGCGAATGCTGGAAGCTCCTGCTTCTTACAGTGTAAACGACCACAGGATTGCATGAACACAACGGCAGAATTACACAGATGGACATGGATAACGCCACTTCAATTGCTAACAGCCAGGCAGCAAAGTGACATCTTCATTTTACTGCCAAAAATAAGCTCTGATGACTGCACATAATGTTGATGATGAGCTCTACATCTGGTTTACTCTTTGCCAATTGAAAGTCCTAAAAAAGTAGAAACCAAAATGCTTACAAATTACAGAGTCTAAACTGCACTAAATGTCTACGATGACCTCGATTCTAATGAGGCATTCAAATGTTTCCCAGCGCAAAGTGGGATTCCAGAAACATTCCGAACTATTTTGACAGGTGCAAGTATGCTTGTTACATCTCAGGTGTCGGCTCTTTATGGCGTTACACTACCTGAGTGGGACTTTGAAGAGCTTCATCTGTTGTATTTGCCTTACTTTCTATGTGATGCTGCTCCTCCACAGATACTTCTTCCGTAACTTCGTTAGCATCAACTCTACTATTTATCTCATGGTCTGTCACAACGGCCTTGTTAGAAGGTACAGAACTTTCTGAAGGTCGATTGGTTGAGGAAGAGGAGACCCAAGCCAGATTTAAAGACTGGCCATGAAACCACCTACCCTGGGTCATAGCTCTTTCTGCACTTCGTCGAGTAGTATAACTTACCCTTATAGGGTTGTTCGTATTCAATGGCTGTCCTAAGTCCATTTTGTGGCCATCTACATCCTCAACTTCCACGCTTGATAACTCACCAAATACTGCAAAATGTTCTCTTACAACTGCAACCTGTTCACATAAAAAGCATAAATCTTTAAACTCGGAAAAAATTATCAGTTTTCCACCTCATCAACTTGAGCATAAACCGTAACGTCATCCCGCTTATGCTGCGCTCACGCCGACATCTATTTCTTGCTAACTTCAACAAATCGAAAAGAAAGAACAAACTTACATCAGAGATAGTGGCTGGAAGGGGAGGCAGAACTCTAAAAGTAGTTGTGCGGTTATCAAGTTTAAATCGTGCAGGACCCCAAGCAGCTGTTGGGTGTCCTGCAGACACTCCAGAAGTTGTCCTAGGGCGAGGAGACCTTGTAGGCTTCAACGACACCTGTTGCACTCCCACCTGCGCAGCTTCGCTTGAACTGGTCTTTCTAAGGCCAGAACTAGCTGGAGAATTGCTGATGACGGTCTCTTTCGGGACTCTGACGTCGCCAGCATTATTCACTTTCTGTCGCTTACTAGCAAGCTCTACTACGTGATCTTCAGTTCCAGCAACTCCCTGAAGTCAATTCCAGAAATTCAGACACACAAACAAACAAAGCCATAACACCACCGAGCGTCCTACCTTCAAATCCTTAACAATAAAATCCAGCTAACACTGCTTGGAAACTGAAACTCTAACAAAGTCCACTTCCATTGAAAATCCACAAGATACCTAATAATCTCTCGTAACGAGACGCAACATGTGGAGGGTGGTCCACAAACGGGTTAAACGCATATCGAAATAAAAAGAGATCCCACCATAATGACTAAGGTGCACGCGCACGATTTACCTGGCTAGCAAGCTTGTCAAGCTTCCGCCGGAAGTCGTCACGTTTCTGAGCAAGAGCCTCTTGTTTTTGACGAATCTTCTCGCGCATAAGCTCAAGTTCTTCCTGCTTCTTTGATGCCATTGCTACTGGAGTAGGCAAGGGCGACGCAGGATCGTTTGAGGTAGTGGCTTTGTTGCTACCTTCTGTAATTGAAGGTCCTGACATGCTGGCAACCACTCCATTCAGACCAGTAAAACCCAGCTTTCCCCTACCCTTTACAAACTGTGCAGGATGACCACCCGTAGGCTCAGAGCCAGTGGTTGGCGACTGGCCAGTAAAAGAGGTGGAAGCGCCATTGTCACTAGTGATACTATCCCGATTAGCCCATGAGAGCCGTATAAAGCGATTTCCCATTACAGCATCAGGGGAAGCCAGTGCTGATTCCGCTTCCTCGCGAGTAGCAAACTGAACAAAGGCTCTGTCACTGTGAGGCGGAATTCGGACATCCACAACACGCCCAAACTTTTCGAAATGCATGAGCAAGACTTCTGCACGATTTGAATTGGGGGGTATACAGCTCACATAGAGTGTGCACTGAGCACGTTCTACACTGCGACCAGAAGCACGTAGCCCCGAGTTGGTCCCCTCTTTCGGGCGGTTGAATGGAGGACCTACCTCTGCCCACCCGGCAGCACCCCGTCCTCGTCCAGGATTTGCACTCATAATGGTGGCTCCATTGTCAGATTCACGGTCCCCCCATCTTCCTTGCTGCCACGAAACTCCTCTGCCCTGGCCCCGCTGTTCCTCTAGCTTCACCTCTAAAATTCCAGCACTTACGTCTACAGGTCCAATACGATCCCATACAGTGGACCCTGCATCCACACCATGCAAACCGCTACTGTTTGTACCTCTACTACCACCATCATTTCCTCGCACATCCGGGTTCTTCTTGACTTCTACTTTCTCTTTTTCCACCTCGGTTTGTTCCGTCTGAAACGATGACAGCTTCCTAATCCTTCCCGTTGCCTCAGGTCTATCTTTATTCCAAAGAGGTTGATCAGGATCATACAAGTCGGGTTCTGCACCAGACGCTTGGCCATTCAACATAATTGGGACTTCCAGTGGGGGAACGCTTGGCTCCCGGCTACCTCGATTCCCCCGAGAACTTGAAGGTGCGACAGTAGGTAAAATAGAATTAGAGGCTGCCATTTGGCCAGGGGCCACAATCATACCTCGGCCGTTTGGAAGGTTCACAGGTAGGTTAAACTTGGAGAGGCTCTGCAGAGTGAGCCACAATTAGAACATCGGGTTGAAAGAAGGAAAATAACCCATTCTACTGAGCATAGACAACTGAGCTCCTTTCCTATAATTCTAGATGAGCACACCATAATACTCATAGTCGGCAACATAGCACTAAAACGCACAGCATGTTGCAGGTAAACATCTATTAAAACGAGAATTAAACAAACAGAACCTACTAAAGTTCCACCCTGTATGCTTCCGGACAATGCTAAAAGAAAACCAAACCAAAGATATGATAGGCACTATGCGTCTAACTACGCTATAGGAGTGATGCTGTATTATACCTGTACATCCTCGACAACAATGTGAGACCCGTGATCCATGGGACACAGATCTCCTCGCAGACAGAACCCTCGTTCTTCAAAATCCAAACACCTCGGTCGAACGGGTCCTAAGCCCATTCCCATACCTAGGTTCATAACCCCAGGCGGCCCTCGCCCAGCATGCGCGTGCTCTAATGAACCAGCTCCCATACCACCCATGTGTCCGAACCCCCCTGGCCACCCTGCCCCACGGCCACCCAGGCCCCTCCCATTTGGGAAAAAACCTGCATTCGGAGGCAACAAAGGCGGTGCATCACCAAAAGGGGGCGGCATAGGACCAACCCAATTCCCAACCCCTCTGCCACGACCCATGCGTACGCTATCGAGCCGTAGGTTTGGTGCATCCCCTCGAAACGGAGGACCACCGCCACGCAGTAGACCTCGTTCTGACTGGTCTCCATTGCTGAATCGACCTCCTCCATCACGGCCTAATCGTCTTTCAAACTTTGAGGGTCTTTCGCGGTCAAATTGACCAACTCCTCTCCCATGCTCACCAGCTTGACGTTTGAGGTCGTTCGAGCCACCTCCATTGTAACGAGAAACATTATGTTCGTCGACTCGATCTGTAGATCTTGATCGAGAGACTCGTCGTCGATGCTTGTGGTTGCGGTCATCATCACTACTCTCTTCTTCCTCCAATTCGTCCTCCCAGTCCTGCACGCCAGCACTCGGCAGTCTCTCCAAATGAGATGGTGATATCCTAGTATCCACCGCACCAGCAACAGTCTCTATGTTGTCCAGAGACTTGGCACCCTCTAAGTCTTCCATACTTGAGGGAATTCTTCCGTCGTCAAGAGCATTAAAGAGATTTACAACAAACGAGTTTGTTCCTGCACCCACGGCTGGTACGAGATGATCAGTAAAAATTCCCTCTTCAAGCAGTACCAACCATCAGTATGTCAACAAATAGAGCGATCCTTGTCCGAACTTTACAGACCGTGAACTCTATGAAGAAGCTCAACCATGAGGAGGAGATAGCTTGTCAGGCAACGCAGATTCAACTGCAGACCATGAACTGACCTACTCCAAGAAAGTCGTACAGCTGATCCACGCACAATGTCTGGAGTTCTTTCTTGGACCTATGGTTCTTTAATAATGCCGCAACATAGTCAGCAAGCAAAGTAGGATCTGCTTCGGTCCTGGACACCGTATTAAAGGTTGGATTCAGTCGTTTGAACATTCGTGAGGAAATTTTGAATGTTCACAAATGACATCCAGCAATAATAAGTCTCTAGACACATTAACTGCTAATAAATTTCTTGATAAAAATGTTACACCAATCTACTCGACTTTAACTGTACACCAACATTACAAAATTGCCATTTACCTCCTGCTTCTCAGTGTATTATAATGTAGCATGATCGGGTTGATATAGTTAAGGGATCAAACCTCTAAGTATATCCAGCAACCATGCGCTCAGCCTTACAATATGCTATACGACCGCTCTCGTTCGGTTGTCTACGGATCGAAAGCAGTCATAATCGTTTGCACGTTTGTCTAGCGTACCCTATTACATACTGATTGCATTGCATCCTGTGCGTCAAGTGAAATTCATATCCGAATTTCTGCGGTTCAAGAAGTAATCGGCCTGGTGTGATAGACCAACTCACAGGAAACCAGCATGTACGTACGAACCTACAACCGTTCGCGTATGTGCACGGAAAATATCTTAATCATGCGAGGTGCGTCCAGATAGAAGGCGTGAAGCAGGAACTACTGATGTCTCGTGACTTAAAATTTAATTACCAAAAAATTGCCCGCCCGTATGTGCCCTCCCAACTGCAGACACAGTATCCGGAGTGAGAAAACAAAAATAGCCAGTGGCACACCCTGCCGATAGCTGTCCTGGAGAATTGAACTTGTGTGACCCCTGAGATGCCTCGAGAGCGAGCGAGGAGAGGAAGCACTCGAAGGAGAAGAAACAGTAAGGAAGGATAAAAAGGTACTCACAATGGTTTGAGGTGTTGGATCAAGTAGTGATTGAGAGGCGTGTCGTCAATCTTCATGCTGGTTTCCTCGCGGCCCCTAAAGAAGCTTGGTTGTGACAATCCCCATGGGAGAGGCAACGACGACGCTAGCCAGACGCCAAGCCATAAATGTCGCGAGAAGCCGGCATGGCGGCAACAGAAAAGGAAGGAGAGACAGGGAGGGAAGGGACAAGAAAAGACAGGCGACAATCAGAGCAGCGGAACAAACGCAGGAATGAAGGGGGAGGGAGGGAGGGAGGGAGGGAGAGAGGGGGAACGGGGGTGGGGGGCAGGGAGTGGGAAGCGGTTAGAGAGGGAGGGGGAGGGATGGAATCATGGGGGGGAGGGGGGGGGGGGGAGGTTGGAGACGAGAAAGAATTGGGGAGCAAGGTGGTATGGGAGGGGCACAGCGTTGCCAAGACACGCAAAACGACCATGCGAGAGAGCCAGCGAGGGAGAGCGAGAGCGAGAGCGAGCCAGGTTAGGGATGAGCACCAAACCCTAATGTGGAATCACCAGGCTCTGTCCGCTCTCCCAGGCTCAGGCTCAGGCTCAGGCGCCTCTAAGTTTACTCTAAGTTAGTGTGCTCTACTCTACTCTACTGGACTCCGCTGCCCCCTCCCCCTCCCCCTCCCCTCTGCACCCGATGACCACCCCGGTCCCCAACCCCACTTCACTTTGCGCATGACGATACTTCCCCACCCCACTACCAAATCTGGCCCTAATTATAAACTAGCCCTCAATGATGAGGGCTCCAAGCAGGGCCCCTTCTAAACTACTTTGTTGATAAAAAAATAATTAACTAAATGGCTCCTTATAACCAATATTAGGATTCTTGGTTCTATTAAAAATATTAAAATTACTTCAAAGATGTTGTAGGCCCCTCAAAATCAAAAATGGAAATAGGAAGAGGAAGGAGAGAGCCCCCTCTATTATTGGCATGAGGGTGAGCTTTATTGCAAGGGATTTGGAAAAGCTCTCTTGGTTTTTCCCTCCAACTCCCCTTGAAAAAATTTAGGTAAGTTTTTTTTTTTTATTAAATTTTTGGCTAAATCTATATGGTTTGTTTTTCTTTGGTGCTGAGATATTTAAAAATGCAATTTTAGGTTTCTTGCAAATTTGGTGTGGAAGTGACATAGCCTGACTTAACACATAACATTAGAAGCCATGTATATTGGTGGTAAGCTCAGGCTTTCATAGGCAAAGTAGTCCTGATGGTTTAGGCCACAGCTTCGTACATATTTTGAAAGTCTCAAATTCTTTAAAGGCTTTTTAAATCTTTAAATTTGCTCCTCTTTGTGTGCAATCTTTTATAACCCCTAACTTTCCTTGTGTTTTTGGAAGCTTGAAACCTCAAAAGTGCAATTTTTTACCTATATGCACTTCCAAGGGTGTAAACAATTTTTTAAAACGTTTTAAAGACTTTCAACCGTAAGATATTGAATCTAAGCCTATTTGTGGTTTTAGTTCCCAAGATTGACTGTTGGATGATTATCGTTTTCAAGATCGTCACATTCAAAGTTTGTGGAAAAGTTTTTTTGGGCATTGCTGGAGAAGCATTGCTTCCACGGTGCAAAGGGAGACTTGAAGATAGTTACCTCAAAAAAATTGATCATATTTTTTTCCATGTAGCTACGTAGGTTAGGTATGCTCATGCAAAATTTTAGAGACTCAAAACGCTTTTTAGACCTTCATGCAAATTATTTTATATAATAAAGTATAAAATTGACAAAATAGTAAATCATGCATTATAAAAACAATTTGTGAGCTAAGTAAAAAGTGAACGGTGAACAGGTACCTTTATAAATTTGTGATTTTCAAAAAACACGATTTTTAAAAAATTCAAAATCTCGAATTTTGACAAATTTTTAAAGGAAAAACTAAAAAATTATTAAAAACATTGAAGCTTGTCTTTGTAAGTTTTGGAGGCTGCCCTTCTTAAATTGGTAAACTTTTTTACTTGGGTCACTATGGAATTTAAGTAGTGATTTGGTTATGAACATATTTCAATTTTTGTTTTTTAAAAAGACCTAATTTTAGATTGCCCTTTTTGGACTTGAAACCTAAAATTTCTAGATGAAGGTTCTAAAATTGGAATTTGGCTTCAAAATTTTTACTACAAAGACCTTACCATAAAGGGAGCATCTAACAAAAATCTTGAAAAAAATATTACTTTTAACCTCCCCATCGAGGCTATCCAAAATTGCAAAAACCCATTTTGGGTTTTAAGGATAGTTACGAGATAAATGATTAATTGTCCAAACCAAACGTCTCTCTTTAAATAAAATAAGTTTTTGAATGATTCAAAAATAGTTATGTTCAAGGATTGGAAAACATGTGACATATAGATTGGTATTGTCATTGAATCTATTCTTATTAAAGATGCTCTATGACATATCTCAAGAAATACATGACTGTTAAAAATATGTAGATGACAATTGAAAAGGTGATAATCCTTGCATCTCTTTGAAACACTTGATAAAATGAAGAATCCAAAAGTAGAAAATGATAATGGTTATTCAAGTTTTTGGTTGCATCATCATGGTAGAGTCATTTTTATAGTGACAAATATAATTGCATATGAAGCACAAATTTTTAATGATATTGAAAATTGGAATGCTACCTTCACTAATGGTGCAACATTGATTTTTCACTCACATTGATCTTAATTTATTAAAAGCACTTTCTTGAAATTTATTTTAGCAAGGACCACAACACCTCTATTTGCCATGCTTGTGCTTCATTATTTTCCAAAGTCTTCAATTATTAGTGTACAATTCTTCAAGATTTTTAAACAACGTTCTAATGTTTGATTTGCAAAAGCCTAAGGCTTGGACTACCTCTAATCCTTAAGCTCTGCTTATTGCTTGATGATAATTATCGCCACCATTTCTAAAATTCACCCATTTCCTGTGATTTTGAAATTCAATCTACTAATACCCTGGAGCACAAATGTCCTGGAGCATGAATGTTACCATTAATTGCAATTGTATTACCATTAATTGCAATTGTATTACCATTAATTGCAATTGTATTAGCACGAGAAGGTGGCCATGATATTCATCTCAATCAGGTACTTTACAAGCTATTGAGAAGGAAAGGAGTGCGCAAAGAAGAGAGAGAGGGTGTCCCTTTTAATTCAACTATTTTAAAAATTGACGCACCTTGTTTTCATCTCCGATTGCCAACTCAAATTCACTTGTGCTCTTATTGGCATCTTATCTACATAAATCAATTGCCAATCATTGCTAAAGAAGATGATAGTTGCTCAAATATTCCCATCGGTGCAATGCTTTCGGTTTATAAAATAGTTTTATTTTAGAATAACTAGAAACATTTATAGACATTTACAAATACTTAATACTTCAATTAAACTAGTCTTCAAAACACCTTGAGAAGTCTTTAGTAATTTTAATTAATTAATGCAAAACATTCCTAATATTTTGTAATTGAACATTGCAACCTGCCAACTCTACGATTAAGAGACTATTATAATATTGTAATACTCATAGGCTATTGTAAAACTACTAGGTTACCATAAAATATAGCTATTATAAAACTAAAAAGTTAGTGCAAACTGAGGGGTGCCGCAAGAATGGTATCACCTTATATGAATAAAAGAAAAATGTTAGATACTCAATGACAATCAAGAAAAAAGTATTATAAAATTAAGAATTTAAAATACTGAAGATAACTACAAATAATTCTTTAATGAAAAGTACTAAACTACCTTCAAATCTTTGACATAATTGTAGTCACAATGCTTCAATAAAAAGGGCCATTACAAATACAGAAGTTATAGCCTAATGCTAAATCAAACACAAACCCACTTATAATACTAGCCTAGTTTTACAAAATATTGCAAATTGAACATTGATACACATATCAAAGTACTGATTTTATCTAGAAAAATGTTTTAATAAAATTATCATAATTGATAATAAAACACACTAGCCTCTTCAACAATATTTGGGCTTTGATGATGCTTTCTAGTAGATTTAGAATCTTTGGATGGATACATCTTCTAGAAAAACAAAGTCAATCAATAGAAACAAAACAAAGTAAAAAGTAGCAGCCATTAACCTACAAAAATAGAGTCAAAATTTTATTCATACAAAAAATCACATTAAATATCAAAAACCTCAAGATACATGAGATCACTTTTGAAGCTCCTATTGAATCAACAATTGGGTTGCTATCCACGGCTACTACTAACTTGATGTCCACATGTTGTTTGTTGTTGGCTGGTAGCTTAAATTTTGCATGCGAAATGATGGCTCCATCATTTTGCACGAAACCAAGTCGACAATCACTAAATACACAAAACAATCAAGTGAAAGCTTAGAATTCACATACTAAACAATCACTACAAATATTTTTAAAAAAAAAACAAATGTTTTATTACCTTCGTTTTTTTTTTTTTTGAAAAAAAGGACTTTAGAGTGGTTACTTCAATTTCCAGATATGATACGTTGAGATGTATATATCTGAAATTTTACAAGGTTAGTGTTGACATGGTGGTACAATTTGTTAGTAAGGTGCCTTAGTAACAAACATTTCCTTATTGGTTAGAATTTGTGCCTTTGCCATGCGTGAAATGCCCATCATCTGTGGTGTCTTCTTGGTGAACTTTCTGTTACCAATAATGATTCCTGCATAAACTCAGATCCACAAATAAATAATTAGCTAAAGTTACAATCAATGAAATCTTAAAAAAAAAAATAACAACTTAAATAAAAAAATTACCATGCAACAAGAACTTAGGGTTAAATTTACTTACCAAAGGTCAACTTTACACACCGCCTTCTTGAAAGTATTTTTTTCCACAACATGCTTCAAAAACCACACTTTGTTTTTTGGCTTGAAAGTTGATTTTGCTATAAAAAATAATAGATGATGATTTCCTTCATATCTCTCATCTCTACTAAAATTAAGCCATCTAGCAAACATATGCTTGAAATTATCTACAACATCTGGATCTGAGCAGTCTATACTAGGTCTAATACTATGCTTTTAGCAATGCTCAATATCCATCTTGTAAGTTTTGGGCATACTAGAATTGTATCTGCAAAAACAACAATGGATAAAAAACACTTAGCAAATTTTAAGTTTGTAAATAAATCAACAAAAAGTAGCAAACATAATTGAATAAACAAAAACACAACAAATTTCAACCAAAAATTGTCAAAGTAAAAAATCTAATACAAAAATTACAATACCTTAAAAACTCAAGGCCACAATGTGTCAACATCTCAAACTGCCCAATGTGCATTGCACGTACTTCATTATAACTTTAGAGAATTACATTTTTACAAAAGAAGAATATTAATTGCAAAGTGAGACCAGCTAGGTTTAGAACAAAAGGAGCAATGGAATTCAAAACTAGACTTTCTTGAGGTCTTGTAAGCACATCCGAAGTAGAAGTCTTCAGTTCTGGTCTTTGCAAAAAATACCGCTTATTAGACTCGATTCTTGCAAACTTGACTCTTCAATTTCTGGCATCCAATATTATGTTGAAACTTGGTTCAACATTTGAGGATTGTTAAAGTTGCATCTCTTGTTGCACGCAAACAATCTAGCCAATGGCCCATTTCATATTCTAAAGCATGCAAAAAAACAAACTCTAATTATAATAAAAAAATTTACAAATACAAAAAAAACAAACTCAAAAAAACAAACATAAAAATATACATTTATCAAAACACATAAATATAAATAAAAAAACATAAGTATTAAACTTGCAATGAAGGAGAGTAGAGAGTGTTTTCCTATTTCATAATTTGTAGTGCAAAGTCGTGAAGAAGCTCCATGAAGCTCCATATCCTTATCCTCTAAATACTCCCTCGATGATTTTTTCGGTGGATATTCCTTTGAAACCCCTCCATTCGTCAAAAGCATTTCTTGCCCACGTCCCAATATGTGCTTATCGGCGTTCACCTTCCGTAGCGCTATTCTTCAACTCTTTTGTATCTAGATCACAAAAACAATTGTTTTTCAAAGAAAAGCTTGCAAAAGAAAAAACAAATATCATAAACTTTAAATTTTTTAAGACATCAATAAGAAAACATAAAAAAAACCAAGAGATACCACCTTGATTTCTAGGATTGCTAGTTTTATCACTTTGATTGTAGATTTCATCCGTCCTAGCTTTATCTTCATCCTAAGAGAAGTTGCCGCTTTGAAGGATGAAGATGTTATTTGAATCATCTTCATTATTCCAATAATATGATTCTCAAGGCCTGCACTCCTCTTTGTCATCTTTTGTAGACTTCAGAAAGATGTCTTCCTTCTTCACATCCAAAGCTTTTGGCAAATCATCCATTTCAGCAATTCCAAAAGAAGAAAAATAGAATGATACGAACAAATTCAATAAACGAAAAAGCAAAACATCACATTAAATAAATATAAAACTAACATAAACTAGAAAAAATACCTTAGTAAAATTGACCTACCTTAGGGTCTCAAATGAAATCATAGACTAGCTTCATCCAATTTTTTGCTTCACTGAAACTAAAACTATACATAACTCCCAAATTTGTAATAAATTCAAAACAAACAATTATAGTTAACAAAATATGCGTTACCGTACACATACTACGGCTTGAGGCCGCATATATACTTTTACCTTCATCTAAGTAACCAATTGTGGGAGTCTAAAACTCCCACTTGTTAGTCCTTACTAAAAACATTTGTTAAAAAGGTAGCATTGGGCTCAGATAATTAGTTAAGTGAGCTGTTGTTTGGTGTGATTAGATTATAAGGTAAACAATAAAATTAGAAAAAATGACTAAGTAGTTAATTAGCATTAGGATGGTAAAATGACCAAGGCTTAACTAACTGATTTATGTGCTCCAACAGACAAAAATGAGTTATCTTGGGAAAGCCTCATGGTGTAAAAATTAAAATTACCATTAGAAATAAATTAGAAATAAGATACTAAAATATAAAAGAAGAAAAAAACAACAAAAATATTGTCTATCCACCCTCGCCTTGGTCTACCTCTGTCTTAGTCTACCCAAGCCCGGTCTACACCAATCTTGGTCTGGCATGGTTTACTTTTAGAAAAATCCTAATCTCTCTCAAAGTAAAAGTAATTAGGGTTTCTTAACTCTTCTTCTTATTTTGTCTTCTTGAGAGCATATGTTAAGAGGTGCTTTGAAAAGTTTCTAGAAGAGTTTCTTTTTAGAAAAGGTAAAGAAAGGGAAGCCATATGTATAGAAGAAAGGATTATGAAGCTTTTAGGAAGGAAATAAGGAGATTTTGAGAGAAAAGGATTTTAAGAGAAAAGCATCTACTAGGGTGGAGGAAGCAAGAGGAGTTTTTGAAGCAAGAAAGAAGTCTTGGAGCACAAGGAGGAAGAAGCTTGGAGCAAGAGGAAGCATTTTCAAGAAGAAAGGAGAGGTTCGAACATAGGATTTTAAACTAGGGTTGCAATATAAGATTTCAAGCTAGATCGGGTGGAAAGTGGTAGAAGCTTGTTTAAGAGGTCTAAAGAGGTACTTATTAGACAACAATCTTGTTTGTGCTTCTTTGTGTATGTGTATCACTTGTTTGAACTCTAACTCTTTACTCCTCCAATAAAAAGTCTTGATATTTTTCTTCTTGCTCTAAAAATCCCTAGTTACATCTCTTATTTGTGGCCTCATGTGTTGTAATTGCAAGATTATTCTCTCTCTTTCAACTCTAGTCTATTGCCTTCCCTTCTTCTCTTCTTTTTTCCCCGGTGCTACCTTACCAATTCTGCCATAATTCCGAGGTAGTCTTCTTGGAGTGTCTTGTTGTTAAGATGCTATCTTTTCTTCTAGTGTCATATATGTGTGGATAATTCTATCCTCAAGAGTGTTCATGATGTATTTGACCAATCACAAGTTTGTTGTTTGTTTCTCGGTCTCTAAAAAACAGTTGTAGAGTCTAATATTGTGATTGTAGTAGGGTTGTTTATTAAAATACTAAAGGATTTTCAGAAGCTATCTCTGCCCGGGGAGTACTAGCACTTGTAAAGGTGGATCCTTAGAAGTTGGAAGGAATATCAAAGGGGAGCTAGTAGACCCATCTTTTTCTTTCCAAGTTGAATCCCAGTTAGAGCCATGAGATCTGTGAATATCTTCACCATCTAAGGTTCCACTATAAGATCATCTCATTTTTGGTGATGTCTTCTGCAGACGCAGAATCACTTTTGTGATATCTTCAAGACGAAAGGATGTCTTCTACATCTTCTGGGTCGTGATGCGGCTTAGGAGGCATGTAGACATCTGTGTCTTCTAAAAGACGTGAAGATGTCTGGGAGACGTAGATATCTTTTGCGGATGTCTTGAAGGACATCCAATGAGACGTCAAAGTGCTACGTTAGCATAGGATTCCGGTTTGACCATGCATAAATGTCATAAAGTTATGCGTGTGCGGGGTAGAATGCGGCATAGATGTAAAAAAAGACAACACAATGTGTAGTGTTTTGAATGAGCAAAGGAAAAAAATCTTCATCTTACATAATATTGTTTCATTTTTTGTTCATTAAAAAAATATTTTACAATTTTGAAATGTTTATTTTACAATATTAATATTCTAGTATCAATAGTTGTCATTAGTCCATTTTTTAAATGATATGAAATGATAGCATTATAAATTTAAAATGATTATTTATAAATATATAATTTAGTATAATTTATTGATATATAATAAGAGAATATAATATTGTAAAAAATAAATTATTTTATAATAATTCAAAAATAATATTATACTAAAATATTAATATTAGAATATTATTATAGAATTAGAATAACGTTGCTTCCAAAAATATCATCTTATAATAAAAGTCAATTTTTTGATATTAATGAATGAAAAGACACATGGTATTGTTCATTTAATCCCTAAAGTTGAAAGGCGTCAAAAATAGCCTTTTCCAAAAAAGGTGTAAGTTTTCTAGTTTTGATGTAATTTAGGGGGAGATATTCGTAGGATCTAGTATCTTACTTGTACATGTACATGTACTCCAAATCTTAGATTCAAAAATAATGTTGAATGAAAATCCTGGGTGATATTTTCTTGTAGATGTTGTTGAAGGTGTCTACTTTTATAAAATTGTAGCATCTAGATTTTTTGGATTGAACTAGCACATTCTATTTTTTCATATTGCGTTGTTATGCCTTTGAATTTGAAGGGAATGTATATGTTGTTGTCTTTATGTGAATAGTACGTATAGTCATGTATCTAGATTAATCCCTAAAGGGCCCTGAGGACGGAAATGTCCTTGGCTAGGATTGTAACATGGATTGAGGCACCTTGCAATGCATATTACTTGAAACAACCAAAAAGCAAAAAAAGGGCCCAAAGATGAAGAAAATTGTGAAACCTTCCCAAAAAAAATTGGAATCACTATGTGTATTCTATGGAGTCTTTTGTGCCCATTTATACGTATTTGCAGCATATATAGGCGGTGGTAGTGTTGCTCTAAATTACTCCAAAAATTTTGGAAAAAATATATATCATTTATAGTACTCACATTGTCTCCATCACCGCCCTATTGGCAACGCCCTTATAGTACTCACATTGTTTTCCACAAAGGGTCAAACTCACTTGACAAAATGGTTGTTTTTGGGCATTACCCAAATATCAGTTCTTGCAAAAATTCAATGAGGCATATCTTTTGTTTGTTGATAATGGTCAATGATAGTGGTGTTGTTTCAAAATCCATTGGAAAACTCTTCATCGATGTCTACATTACCTATCCATTTATAAATATTGGGTGTTTTTGAGGCCATGATTTCTAGATTACTTTTCTTATCATTATATTTCATAATTTGTTTTTTTGGAAAATCTGAAAGGACGTTGGTTTGATGTGTCAAACATAAAGGGCCATTTGTCTTGTTGGTAGTAGTATGGTGTGGCAGGGGCGTGTTTGTATCACTAATTGAAGTACATTTTGACAATTGATAAATATATATTGGGATTCATTTAGAAATTGAGAATTGAGAATTTCGAGGGTTTTTACAGATAACCATCATTTCAACTTTTAGGATATTTTGATGTCAATGAAGCTTTTTGGCAATAGTAGGCCCAAAAGGATACCTGTGCTATGCCCTCCACTTTCCCTTCTCCATATTTTTGGACTGATTACTCGTGGTTCTTTGAATAAGCCATCTATGTAGTAAGTAAATTGTAGGTGGAATTTCAATGGTAGATTTGTTTGTCGCTGCAACATTCCACCACTACTACTACTATTAGTTGTCCCCGGTGGCAGTGCCCTATTGCATCCAACGGTTTGGTGGTTTTGGAAGTTGGGAAACGAGTATGTCATTATCCGAAATAATAATGGATTAGGTGAGTTTGGACCTTTTTTTAGTGTGGAACATAGCTATTTGGAGAGGGATAGGTGTAGAAATTTGTGAGTATGTGTGTTATTTTAATTGAGAGGTTGTGAGTTCATTTAATTGTCCATAGGTTCCAATGTTTTAATTTTGATGGCATATGCATAGTAATTGTACTGTTGAGAATGTCGAGAATTCTGAGTATAATGACTTTAGTTCAAGGAGTTTTCTAGGTTCTCTCTATATGATGGTGTAGATTCTCTATATGTAATGGTATAACTTCTAAAGTCGAAAGGCCTGAAAATTGCCAAAACCCTTCAAAATAGTGTTTTAAAGCAAAAGGTGTAAGTTTTATAGTTTTGATGTATTTTGGGGGGAAATATCTGTAGAATCTAGTACTTTACTTGTACATGTATGTGTACTCCAAATCTTAGATTCAAAACCCTTGTTGTTATTAAAATCATAATATACAAAGTTGAAGCAGTCTCGGACTTAAAACTCATTTCATTAGAAAATCAAATGAAGAAGTCAAATTTTGGAAGAACATATATAAAATGGATGAAAGAACATTTTATGTCCAATTTCATAGGATTAGTGTTGAAAGAATTGGCTGCAAGAGAATTTTTATATGCTGAAATATGAAAGAAAAAAGAAAATGTGCAAGGAACAATTGTTGTAAAGTGGTTACAACAATTTTTGATCCTTTAGAGTTTACTTTTAAATAAGTCTCTGGTTTTTTTTAATTTTTTTTTAAATTTTGTGATATCTATACTATTAAAGAATATGATACCAACCATTTGTAAAATGAATGTAAGTTTTATTAAAATACCATGATTTTTCTTTAAATATATTCTTATTATCTCTCTTCAAACAACTGATAGGCATAGAAGAATTTTGTGGTTTTTTAATTGAAGTCTTGATACAAACAAAAGGATTTAGTGAAATTCTTGGACAAACTAAAAATAAATTTAGCTACCTTTGAGAGTGAAGAAAATGTGTGCCGAGCACACCAAAAATTTGGAAAAGAAGAAGAATTGAGTTTGTATAATTAAAAAGAAAAAATGAATTTTGAATTGATTTGAATGAGTAAAGGATTTGAAAGGGAGCAAATATAAAGAATTATATAGATGAGAGAAATAGAATAAAGAATGGTATGACAATGAATTATGATAGAAAAGAATGCGGAGAAGACAAGTGTGCAGAGAGAGAGAGAGGAGCAATGATGGTAGATTCCGATGATATGAAATTGAAAGGTGATATGTAAGTTATGTAAGCGAAGAAAACGGGGACCGTCATGGAGGGGGAGGGAGGGAGGGAGGACTGGGCTTGTGGGCTTGGAGCTAGCTAAGGTTGACACACCTATAGTCGACACATGACCAATAGCCGATATCTTCTAATTCCTAGATTATGAAAGAACAGATGTACCTCACTTGTTTATATCGGTTATTGGTTCGGAAGTACTTTTCACTTTGAAAAATTGTACAAATTTCAATATTGAGAGATAATTCATGAAAAAATGCTCATTCTTCATGAACATTATTTTCCTATGAACCAAAAATATCTCCTTGTCGATAACCCAAGCTTTGATATGCTAAACTGCTTTAAGTTGTCGGTTATAGGTGTGTCAACCTTAACTTAGGTGCTGGCCATCTCAGGCAGCCAAGCCCAGGACACAGACAGACAGACAGAGAGAGCGAGAGAGCGAGAGAGCGAGAGAGTGTGTGTAACTTAACTTATGTGAGAGAGACTCAGAGCGAGCGAGTGAGTGGTCTTCACAGAGAGAGAGAGAGAGAGAGAGAGAGAGAGGGTTGCAGTGCAGTGCAGTGCAGTGCAGTGCAGTGCGGTGCGGTGCGGGAGCCCAAGTTGCATTTTTGGACTCCCCGAGTCCTCCATCCCATCCATCCACGCTCCACCCCAACCCTACGCCACTAAGTTACGGCACTGCCCGCACTGCTCTGCCACCAACCAACTTCGGTTCCAACCCCTCTTCCTCTTCCTCGTCCTCTTCCTCCCCCATCCCTCTGGCTGCCCCATCGCCATCCTTCCGCTATGCCATCCTCCACCCGTGGCCACGTCCTTGCTCCTCCTTTTCTGCTCCTCTCCTGCTGTGCGTCTTTCTCTTCTCTTCTCTTCTACTTCCCTAACCGGCTTTATTCCATTTTTCTTCCTGCTTGCGCTCACTTGTTCGTCTTCTGCGTGCCTTCGTCCGTCAATCAATCAATCCCCTCATTCATTCCTCTCATACGTTTGTTCTTGTGGTGTTTTGGTTCCAGTGTTTCTAGCGTGTCACCACACACAGCTCGTAGCCGCTTCTACGGCATCGTCATACGATCGTCGCTCATGTGAGGCAGCAGTGCTCGAATGGTCAGCCAAGGAGAAACTTGCTTTGAACAACCAGTTGCACCCGGTGCAACACGAGGGCGTGAAAATTCTTGATCTTCTCTTCTTTTTGCATATCCCTCGAACTGGCGGTCGTACATATCATCAATGGTACAGTGTCCCTGCAAGACTATTCAATTGTATATTCTTATCCCTTGCAATCTTGTACATGTCTTATGATCTGATTTTTTGAAGCGTGTGGTGTTGATTATGCCTCTTGAATGCCTGAACCACTGAACTACTCGAGCTAGATACTCTGCGCAGTATTAATTTCTGTAGCTTGTAATTCTAAATATACTATGAGGCGCTTCTTCTATAGTAACATTAGGTGGCACAACGAGGTTTCCACAGGTAGAGCACAGCTGTGTAAGCAGAGTGTGTGTTTCTCTTCCCAGCATAAGCTCCACTCTAATGATGAGATTTGGTCTTGTCTCGACCAGCTTCTTGAAGAATCTGTATTTGCCAAAGGATCGGTGTCCTCGATCTTACGATAAATTGCGGCTGGACTTGAGGTTATTGCATACCCAACTCCTCAAATTGTTCCTTCTTTGTGGGTTTTGGATGGTCCTAATGTCAAGATGACCGTAATTTTTCGATGTCAGCATTTTCTGATTTGTATAGTGGATATTTCGTGACGTGGAATATTCGAGAGGCGAGGGATTGCCTGTTTCTTCCGTCTTCCGTTACACGTGGTACCTGCTACTGTCTTGAGCACCATGGTGGTATGGGTTAGTTTTACTGCGCTGCACTCTGCAGGATAATATTTTCTTTTTGCTTTCGACACTGTTCCAAAAACGTTGTGTGTGTCAAGCAAGGTCTAAGAACTTTTGCGTGTCCTCACGATTTTCTTAATTAAGACGACGTTTGGGGTTTCAGCCGACTAATAGGTAGGGTCAGGGGTTGAGGGTGCAGCCAGCCTAGTTGCAAGCTTTTGTCTTCACACGATGACATGAGCATTCTGAACAAGATACCAAGCAGGACGTCTGTTGTAACTAATATGCGAAATCCAGTTGATCGAGTGTTGAGCACATACGAATTTTCAGTGGAAGTTGCGGCTCGTTTTTTGCGTCTAAAATCAATCAATTCATCCCGTAGCCCTCTACCCCGTGCTAATTCTCCTTCAGAACTCGTGAGCACTCTCACTATCTGGCCTTGGAAGTACTTGGTCCCCTTCATGCAGCATGATATTTTTGCACGGGTAAGATGACAATGACATATTCATTCCTACTTCTATTTGCTCAATTTGGACGCTTTATCAAAGATATCGATTATGCTTAGAATGTATTATTTTTGTGCATAGGATTTAGCTATGAATTGATGAACGTTAAAGGCAGTTTTCCTTGAATGTAGGGAAATAGTCCAAAATAGTCCTCTTTTTGCTTAGACATTTTGGCTTGCATTTCTCTCAATTTGGTGAGAGGTGCGATTAGATTCAAGAGATATATGTGCTACGTATCTATATGAAATATGGCTAACTCTTCTTCTCATTCGCACTCCAAGATGAGCAGATTTTGTTCCTTCGAGGGAATATTTTTGCTTTTATCACATATGCATGATGTGCTGAATTGATTCTAGTTTTCATCACATTACCAGTTGTGTGCACTGGAGTTTACGAAACGCTGATTGTCTTTTCTGAGTGGCAGCGTGATGCCCGGCGAGAAGGGAAGGTGGACTGGCCTCCATCAAGCAATACAACGTACGATGCACCTACAATTACCATGCCTTTAACTGAATTCATTCATCATCCAGTCGCGCACGAACTTGTTCATAATGGTGCTACATTTCAGGTCTCCACAACTACTTGGACAACTCATCATACTTACAGAGTTTGTTGTGCAAGAATGGTTAATATTTTCTTATTAAATGCATCCTGGAAGTTTCTATGGTTCCCACAGCTTTTGCACCAAGACATAGCACTAGAGTTCGTTTTTTTTGTTTTGTTTTGTGTGTGTGTGTGTGGGGCGGGGGGGGGGGGGGGGGGGGGGGGGGGGGGGGGGGGGGGGGTGAGGGGAGGGTTGGTTGCATCGGGGATTGTTTAGATAACGTGATTTTATGGTACAGGTTGCAGGGTTGACGAATAATTCATATGAGGAAGGTTCCGTTGTGATTCGAAAATGTATCAGTCAGTATCCTAAACTTGGCTATCAAGTGCTTGATGTTGCCAAGGTATGGTTCTGAGCTTCAAAAAGGGTTCCAAAAGCAAAATAGCAACGTCATGATTTGTTGGCCTAATTTCTAGATAATGATAGGCATCGTCTGAATCGTTTTTTCTGATGAAATCTTGTGAAGTTGTGACGCAGAGGCGATTAGATTCTATGTTGTTCGTAGGCTTAACAGAGAAGCACCAGGAGTCGGCAACAACCTTCTTCTCGCTTGTGGGTGATCAAGTTCAAGTTCAATCTGAAGCACTGAAAGGGATTTTGGATCCAAATACATCTGTTCCAGGTCTGATTATCACCTTGAATTCATTTTTTATTTGGATATAGTTATTTTCTGTTCAAGTTGGACTACTTTCACGAGGTAGCTGTACAGTACACTAGGTCGCCGCCATGGAGCGTTATAGTGCTGACTGACAAAGACAGTGCAGGAGAAGAATCCTCCGAATCTTTTGCTCGCGGCGTATAAGTCCTGCCTTACCAGTTTGCGCTCCTCTCATGCCGTTCGTCGAGCTTCCACCTTACAGCTGATAAGCCCTGTCAGATATTCTCAAGAGGTTTGTAATCCCTTCTTTTGTATGTAAAGCTCTGTAAAATATTTGGGTACTTTTTAGTCGGCTTAACTTGGATGCATTTTACAGTGATTTTTCTTTTTCTGCCAAGTATCTAGTTTACAGACTAAGATGAAATATTACATGGATACATATGCTCTATTGCAGTGGCTGACAGTTCCAGTGTCATAACGTGCTGAAAACATTTTTCTGCAGAATAATTTAATGAAATTGTCTATTCTTTTAATCGTCATTCAGATTTTTATGTACTAGAAAATTCTGGTTCATTGGTTAATCGTTTACTTCCAGTCTATCCTGGCTGTGCTGCCATTGATCTGCTGGAATATGATTTTCATATGCTGGAATATGACTCAGCTGTAGCAGAAGGTTCGGTAGTTTACTTACAGTTTTGTTCATATAGGAATCACCAATTTCTGGGTATTTCTTATATAATGTGTTCTTGAACGGCTGAGGTTCTTGGAGATAGTGACTTTCTTACATCGTGCATGTACAGGAGAGAGATCTTATACCATCTTCTGTGGTGGATAAGATTATTTATTTGAACAAACTAGACATGGAGCTTCACGAATATGCCAAGTTTCTTTATGCCAAGCAACAGAAGCGATTCGAAGCATCGACATCACCTCAGGTTATATTTATGAACAGTATGAATGATCAGGATGGTTTTCTGCCTGGTGCAATTTAAACAAATAAAATTGTGGAGATTTTAAGTACGCAGTGATTGGTGTACGCAATGTATTGTGTCGCTTTATCATATCAATTTTAGGGCCTGCTTTTAAAATATTAGAATTGAGGTAGGTCAGTTCGTAGCTGTTGGTTGATTAAATTTCTCGTTTTCCCGCACTCACCATCTCTGAATTACTAATCACGAAGACACTGGTTGTGGCTTATTTCAAGTAGGTTTTGTATTTTAGTGAGTGGAAATATCAATATCACAGAGGGCTAAGTTGCGATGTGTTTTGGTTGGATGCAGATTAAGGAAGGCCAGATCGTCGTTCTATCGATGTTTCTTGTTCTTTGCATCACGTTGAGTGTACTTCTTTTGGGATTTGCACTTATGCTAAGGGTTCGAAATAGGGTAGGGAATGATTGGGTACCGTTCTGGTTACGGCGCTTAGCATTCATGCAAGCTCATGAAAAGCTCTAGGTAGGAAATAGATTAATGCCATGTGATTCGAAGATAAGATGCGAAAAGAGCCTGCAGGTGGTTGTGTTTGTCTTTAAGAACAACATTTCTTGCTCGATTGGTGATCTCTTCTGCTCTCAATCTAAACTCTTTCTAAACATGCAGCTTGAGATACTTTTGAATCAATTCTTATGGCAAATATTTCATGACAGTTTGTAATCCTTCTGTTGAGAAAAGATCTCCAGTCCCTCGAATAGTATACCCTTTCTGTGGAGTTATTTTTTTGTCATTGAAGTAATTTCTATGAATTGCGTCAATTTCTTCGGCATGAAACAGCTCACATGGAGCTGAGAATCTTCCACTGTGACAGCTGTCACAAAGCTGTCACAAAGCTTGACAAACATATATTCATTTCTAGCCCTAACATTTCCCCTTGCAATAAACCTTGCCCTTGTCTTAATGACGAGGGCCCCCCAACCAGGGTTCCCATTGGAGGGGGCAAAAATCCTCCTATATTTTGCATGTTAATGAAAAAAAATTAAAAAATTAAAGAAATATATATAAACTAACTAAAATTAATTTGGTGGGTCCTTCTAGTCTAATTTGGGGTCCCGGATTCCATTAAAAACATAAAAATTACTAAAAAAAGGGCTGCATGACCCCTAAAAAAAGATGAGGGAGGGGGGAGGAAAGAGAGGAGGGGGAGGGCCCGCCTCGTCATTAAAACGAGGGCGAGGTTTATTGCAAGGGTAACATTTCTAGCCCTAATTGTGTGACTACTGTCCACTACTAATTGAATGCTCTCTCCAATCACATGGCCAATCATGCTACTTTTGACTTATTAATGGAGTAACTCTAGATATTTTTAATTTACAAAATGGAGTAACTTCTCCTCGAAGACTACAACTTAAGTTATATATACTATTTCTTGACAAATCACTGTATTAGAGAGATCATACCCTTGTAGAAGAGAATGCTCCTTGAGAATGTAAAGTTTTTTTTAGTTTATTGCTCAATGTTGAAATCACCATAATTTTCTTTTTAAATACCAAGATTATAATATTCAACCATGTATTTTGAAAATAAAGAATATATAAAATAATTGAAAAACATAAAGAAAAAAGATTGATTGAATTAGTTATAAAGTAATTTTGATGATTTAAGACTACATGAAGTTATGGAATTTTGCTTCATTATATAAGAGTCCTAGGAAAATTCATACAAATTTCATAATGAATCTTTAAAATTGAAAATAATGTGGCTCAACTATAGTATAAGTTGGAGAGATTTATATCAAATAATCATCTCATATAATATTGACAATTCTATGAAACTGGTTACTATAAATTGTTAATTTGATTGAATAAGATTATGAAATTTATAGATTATAATATAAAATTGGATGAGTATTTTAGGGAATTAAATTGATCAATAAAATATGTATTTATGTATGTATGGTATTCCTTCACATGGTCTCAAATCTTACACCTTCACATGGGCTATGACATATTCAAATTTGGCTGGAAGTGACAAACAATTTGATTTTCTATTGCAAATATTATGACATGAAATATATTAATGAATTTTTTTTTTAATTATTAACGTATTCTAAGATATAGATTGGATTCTTAAATATTATTTTTAGTATAATTAGAATAATTATTGAAATAAGTCTTATTCATATTCTAACATCTTCTGCCATTGTCATTATTATCATAATCATAATAATTATCAAGTAAAAAGATTATTTATAAGTCATTGGTCATCTTGTGCTTAACTAAGAAATCTTCCTTTATCGATTGTCCATAAGAGAGAAAGAGAGAAACTTCGGTCTCCGGAGGAGACCGACATGAATTGAGTGTCTGTTCGATCCACCCCCAAGCCAGAGTCCACAGGACAAAGGTATTGTCCATAAGATTTATGCTTTAAGGCTTCAAAATCCTTCATGATTTTTCAAACTAGAGCTTGGATTGACAAGTTTGATTGAAGGTTTTTGGTTATAACCAATAATCAACAATTAAAAATCTCTAATCAAATCGGTTAAGGCTTTGTGATGTAACAAGTTATTTTCCATGCGCGGTGATTGCTAAGTCATGCGTTCATTGTCCCTTGGAAAGAATCTTCATCATTTATAAGTAGTTCGAGTTCAAACCCTTATGGACTATTTTGAGCAAATGTGAGGTATGTAGTGATTTTGCATTACTAATTGAGCAATTGTAGGCATAAAAAGAGTTGTACCAACCAACAACCTACGACGAGTGGAGAAGATACAACGATGCAGTTTGCTAAAATAAATAAGGTGACTGGAGTTTCTATATTTTTTTCAATTATTTAAGGTGAGTATTTAATGATAGAAGTAAAGAATTAAAAACCCATTGGTAGTAATATCAAGAGCCCAATGGTGGTTGAACAATTTATGAAATCAAGAAGAAAGGCAACTTCATTGGATTTGAAGATTACATAGCAGAGGAGTGCACTAATTGGATAAAGCGGTTTGAAGTAGGCTTTAGAATATAACTTTTTGTGCTCAAAATTGTGTTTAAATTCAATTTAATCATTTCAATGACACCAACTTAATTCTAAGATAGACTAGTATAATCAATAAAGAAGAAACCTCTACACACCTCATAGTTCAAAAATAAAAATAGTAATAAGTCTTCAATTAGATGAAAAAGCTTGTCTACGTTTCAATTGATAATATGAAGGCCTCCAAAAGAAATACACCCCATATAATATGAAGAGGAAATTATTGTATTTAAATATAAAAGATCAAAAATTATAAAATAAAGTTAAATAAATAATTTGTTTTACCTTTCCTGTATTAGGTGCCAAAGAAAACATAGTCAAGCATGTTTCATGCTTGCTATGATGTAAAATAAAATGTATATAGTTTTTAAAACCAAATTATGCAAGCTTTCTTTGTCTTTTGCCTATATCAGTTATTGAGAATATCAGAAAGCATAATTTAGTCGAAATAGTCTTCAAAAATGAATAGGAAGCCCACTTCAAATCAAATTTTTATGAGTTGAAATCCCCATGAAATTGTTAAGGTGTCATAAAAGCCACAATGTTAGCTACTTGAGCCAAGCCAACATGTGTTCTAAATGCAAAAAAATTCAAATGTTAGCATTAAAGCCCTCTTGGGTAGAGTGAAGAGTTAAGACTTTGTTTAATCTAATTAGACTAGACAGATTAAAGCTTGACTTTAAATCAATTAAATGACCAAATTAGGAAATAATGCTCAATTTATGGAAAGGGGCACATTGACACAAGTTCTTTTGTTATAAATCAATGCAATGATAACAATCATTACTTTAAATAATGGCTCACATTAACTACTTTAAATAATGGCTCACATTAACTACTTTAAATAATGGCTTAATTTATTGTACATTTTAGTAGATTTAATTTCTGACAAAGAAAAACTGTTTTTTTTGCATTTTCTGGTGGAATGCCTTACTATGCCATAAAGCCTTGGAACAACTTGCTGTAACCCAACACCAGTTTAGGTGTTTTGCTTGATTTATTGTTAGTTTTACATTTCACATGCATGAAGTCGTTATTCATGTCCAGTCCACCATTCTAAACGTCTGCTCCCATCGACCCTTCATTTGCCGTTAGAGACAAATAGAAATTCGTGGCGGTGCTTCCGATGTGTCAGTGATCGCAAACCGGTACTGTACTCACGCACGACTTACCCCCTTGCATTCTATGGCCTAGTGAACATGCACGTGGTTCTTCAGTTCTTGCAAGAAACTTCCCATTGCACCATATAATGGGCACATCTCAGGTCACCTACAAATCCTGCAGTGTAATATGACGACTCGACAGTCATCCACAAATCTTCAGAAAAAAACCACACCATAGAAACATGTATCTCATCATAGTTCTGTATACAGACGGACCGGAACGTCAAAAAAAGTTCCTTATGGCTTCAAGTGCAATGATACACAATAATACTGAACATTCTCAACAAACCTCCGGTGTATCACTGCATTGATCAGTAAAAGCAGCATGTGTATTAAACTAAAAATCCAATCTGTAAAATTACTACATTAAGTTCAAACGATGCGATAACAACTTTTCCATAACTTGGATCTCACTATCGATAAAAGAATCCTCTCCAAGCAAAATCGAGGTCACAAATTTCCGTCTATATTTCCAAAACCAGCAGGACATCTAGCGGGCTATAGAATCCAAAGGAGTTACTTATCCCGCATCTTATCAACTACCATCCCCACTCATCATAGTTCTCATTTCTCTTTCTCTTTATCTATCTCCGCATCTAATCGAAGGCCGATGATAAAGTCTTTCCCCGTCTTTATCGTCATCTTCATCTCTCTCCTTATTTCCCCCCATAAGCTCATCTACACAGAAGCAGTATAACTCCTGATGGAGTTGTTGCCATTGCTGACCATTATGCAAAGCCCGGCGTAATTCCGATCTTAGCCTTTCTAATTCCATTTGCATTGCTGCCGTAGACCCTCGTTGCTGTCCAAAACAATCTCCATTTCAGTGCATACTCTTTGAATTCTCAAAACAAACTCTTACAACAACAGGTCAAGTTTACAGAAACTGAAAGTAGCAACGAGAAAGTACAGATTTCTGAGATACGTACAGATATAAATTGTCGTCAATCATAACATGCAGAGGAATTACATAAACCATAGCACAAGAGAGGAACCATAACTAGGAGGCAGGAACGAAGACTCGTATCAAGAGGTGAACTAACCTCTAGCTCTTGTATTTGACGCTCCATGGCTGCAGAACTATATGAATGACCTTCGAAATCCTCCTCTTCTTGATAAGAAGCTGGAAGCACAACCAATGGACCTTCCCAAGGGTTTGGCTCATGCGACACCGCATCTGACGCGATGTATTTACTTAAAGGAGCCACTGGAATCGTTGGAATTTGCCTATTCAGAGATCGCCCCTGCTGCGTGCCATGTTGCAACAGAGGAGGTCTTGGCAATACTAGCAAGCAATTGATAGGTCCTGGATAAGTCTCCAGAAAAAGACGTCAGCGAAACTTCATGAAAAAAGTAATCTCAATGATTTCAATTGACTAGACAATAATCGCAAGAGAAAGACAATAGTTCAGCTGGTTAGCGTTCATGTGGAGGTAGAAATGATTTAATATAAGCATTCAAAACATAAGGTTAACCATATGCTTAAAAATAAATTGGTATGAAGTGCATATTGATACAAGACATAAAAAGTTTCTTGATGTGCTTCATGCATGAGATTAAAAAGGACCGTACCTTTGTTGTGTGTAAACGTTCTTAAAACTTGTTTGCTTGTAGTGTCCCAGAGGCGCGCTGTGCAGTCCTCAGATCCAGAAACTAAAGATACTCCATCCATACTGAAGGCTAGTGAAGTAACTGCTCGGCTGTTCAGATGAGAACAAACAGCTCATGTAATAAGCATGATTCGGTTGACTCCATCAATCAAATAACTGATGGATACATGAAGAAATGAAATGAGATCTGATCATTACCATCGACAGCCAAGATACTAAGGTCATTTTAGTAAAACGTGGTCATGTGAGTAAATAAAGTACTTCAGAACAATTATGGCGTACAAATGTAACTAAAAATGATTAAGTAGCAACATCCCGTTACCTGTGGCCAATAAGAGCAGCATCAGTGCCAAGAATTCCATCGGCAAGAATGCCAGACGATATAGGTACTCCAAAATTTAGGGCAGTGATAAAAATTCTGCCGTCTGCACCACCCGCATAAAGCGCATACTCTCCAGGATCTAAGACAACAGCATTTAATGCTGTCGGAAAAACTATTGACCTTAGTAGAGTTCCAAGAGCAAGGCTCCAAATCTGTGAACATGCAACCCTGAACAAATTAAACCAAGAAGAAAAGGAAAAGAGATTAATTGAAGAGCTAGACTAACAGATTTAGATGACACAGGTGCAAATAACACAACACGTTTGTACAGCTTTGCAACTTCGTTAATTTTAACAATTCGATTCCACAGAGCGCAAAGGGTTACCACATGAGAATGCGTTTAACATGCTGCAGGAGGGGATCGTTAAGAAGTATCAAAAGATCACCTTGCAAGTATGGTCCAAAGAGCAAGAAACGACAACAGCGTTAGGGCCACCAGACCCTGCAAGAAGTCCCGTCACTGGTAAGGTGTGATCAGACCACCCATACATGGCAGCAACTTGTCCCTCTGCTCCTTGATTATCCTCTCCCATATCCAATACCCTGTAAAAATATGACAACAATCAGCACCATACGAGATGGACAAGACAACAATTCAATCGCAAAAACAGATATGGATACCAGAGTCGATAGTTATAGAACAGGAAGAGGCATGTTCAACTGCAAGAAAGAACGGAGACAAACAGACTCATACTTTTTGTTTAGGCCATTCCGGAGTTGCTCGATCCAGTCACTACTCACAAGTTATGCTCTAGACTCTGGCTGGAATAACAATCAAGGAAATGAACCTGAGAAGAGGCCAGACATTGATGAGACCGTCATCCGCTCCAGAAATGAGCAGTGAATCGTCATCAGAAAAAACTAAGCAACTAACGTTCTTGTAGTGAGCTGGCCAAAGCCTTAGCAACTGCCCGGTCGCCACCTAGCACACCAAAATCGATCAAAAGAAAATCAGCATAACCTGATCAAGCAGATTGACAAAGCTTAGGATAGGCACTGAATGCAAAGCACAATCCAACAACCACTACAAAATCAACGTACACGCCCGAGCTCTTGCTTTTCACATGCGATTCATATCGGCTCGTGATGATTTCTTCTGAGATTTGAACATTAGAAGCACAAATTAGAAAACCCACCTCCCAGAAATAGATTCGGCCAGACGCACCACCGCCGGCAAGGTACGCTCCATCACTGGTGCAGGCAAGAGGGCCAATAGGCTCCACCGGATAGCTCTTAAATGCGACTTGGTTCTGCTCTCGGAATACAGACATGGAAGTCAAAGACGGGAGACAATCACATCACAATCCTGCCAGTCTCTAATGCACATTATCCTTACAACGTAATCCGAGTGAACATAGTATACAAGAGTAATTTCATTAAAACTCTGCTGAGCGCCGAGACACTGTTACTTGTGCTGAACATGTCTGAGTGCTCTACGTGAAGTGCCCTTCTCACTCTTAGACATGACGAGGTCGAAGCATTGATTTTAGTTAGAGACGACAATCATAATTCACTCGAAGAATAACCTCATCAACAGAATTCCTACAACCTACCCATGATACCCTAGAACGTTGTAGAATTCTATTGAACAATGTCTTTATCTTCTAAGAGAGAAATCTTGATTTGGCAACCTTCTTGACCTCTGTGTGTTTGAGGATTCCTGTAATTCACGTCCATCCACCACATTATCATCTTTTGATATTGCCTTCCCCTAATTTACTGGAAACAGAAGCCGAGCTTGCCGAAAGCGCGCGTTCATTCCAGCTTTCTATTGATGGGGTGATTTTTGCGAGGGCAAGTGCAGTAGAGGCAAGGCTCACCTTGTGCCAAGTCCAGAAATGAACGGCACCACCACCGGCGGAGCCAGGTTTGTGGAGCTGCGCGGCGGCCAGAAAGTGGGATCCGACGGGGGCGAGCGCATTGCGGGGCGTGGCGCAGGTGCGGAGGTGCGAGATCAGGACGCCGGAGTGCAGGTCCCAGAGCGTGACCCCCGCATCGACCCCGGAGCAGCACACCACCACCTCACCTGCTCCCTCCATCGTCCTCCCCTGACCCCCGCCCCACCTGATCCGCAGTGCTCCCTCGTCTCCTATGTGGCGTGCAGGGTCGCAATGATCCCGTTGCTTGCGCTCCGAACACGGAGACTTGCGCTTGCACTTCCCTGCCCTGCCTTGCCTAGCGTTGGGTTGCCTTGCAAGTGTGCCTAATAGCCTTCTTCGTCAGCACCTGCAATGAAATGGAATCGGCGCCACTGTGAGCTTGAGCACCTGACCCTTGGGTCCTTGTGCTCCTGCATGAGCAATGTGCTTTGGTCCTTAAACCCTAAACCCTAAACCCCTCGGTGCACTCATCAGTGTGAGTCCGCTCCTCTGTTCCTGCTCCTCCACTACAGTCAGTGCCGTCTTCTACTGTATCACCATGATACTCCAAGTTAAGCCAGTAACCTTAAATCGTCAAGTACCTAATTTCGACTCCTATAATTTCACCTCAAAGTGATTGGGAATGAACCTAAACTTGACCACAATTTCACTAAAACTTTACTAGAACCAATGACATGGAACCAATGAGATGGAACCAATGACAAGTTTTGTCAAGGTGTTTTTTTCTTTTTTTTTTTTTTTTGGATAAGTCTACAGTTTTGATTAGGTGTCTACAACACTTGCACTTCAAAAATTTGTGTAATATTGCTCATGTGTTCAAAATTTTTGATTCCAAGAATCAATCCTTTGTCTCCAATTTTCTAACACATTCATGGTTTCACTTCATGCTCTTTGCACTCTCCAATTACCAATTCCCTCATTATATCGGTTTAGATATTACTACCTTACATTATTCTCTCCATGCATCCAAGTTGATGGCGACAACATTTCCTCTTTCCACCAATTCCCCTTTGCTACGCACCCCTCCGTGTGATCGGAAGAGCCATTATCTGACCTCCCCAACCCATAGTAATGCCGCATTTTCATTGCCATCGATACTAGACATGCTATTGTGGCACTCCACTACTGTGCACTATATACAATACATTTGTTTTAATCCATAAAGGACCGAGGGTATTTTGATCAGTGTATAATACACTCCACTACTGTGCGCTGTACAATACATTTTTTTAAACCCCATTAGAGACGGAGGGTATTTTGATTAGTGTACAATACAGTCGTTTTAACCCTTAAAGGATCAAGGGTATTTTGATCTAACTTAAATATGTTGTAATATATGATTATCACAACATTGATGAAATTCATTTCAAAATAAAATATGTGAATTGTAATGATTAGAAATTAAATATAAGATTTGAAAGTTCAAATATTATAAATTTCAATCTTCATTAAATATTTTCAATTCCTAATCAACCATGACCATTTCTCACCAAAAACACTCCAAAAATTGTCACTTTTGAAGCTAAAGAGAATGAACCAAAACTATATCTTTCTTTGCATTTACAACCATAGAATTTTACTTAGTACTTTTGGAAGATCATGCATAAAAAAATTTAGTAAATTTGACCATATGAATTAAAAGATTTTGGAGTTTGAATTAACCCCTAAATTCTTAGACGTTTGAAATGTCGCCGTCCGCTATTTGGGCACGTGATTTAGAAGTAAGTTATTTTTGTAAAATCATCAAATTTTGAGTGCAAGTTTGATTTTTTAATTCAAACTTGGTGATGTAATTTATTTATTTATAATTATTTGTTTAGCAAAAAGTTATGAATACAAAGAAGTCAAAAATCTCAAATACGGCAGACAGGGACCAATTAGGGAACTTCTGCAGTACTCCTCCTTCTAGAATTTCTGATGACTAGCTGAAGTAGGGCATGGGAAAGGGCAGCTTGTGTCTTTATCAGATTATCCCAAATAATAGCATGACATCATCCTTCACATCTCATCGGTGCAAAAAAAATTTAAGAGGGCATGCAACTTCAGATTTCATAGTGCCGTGACAGTCTTCAGTGGACGCCCTCTGACAAATAACAACATCAGCTAAACTTGCAAGATGTGAGATCTTTAATCACACAGATTTCAACAAAATCCAAAGGACACCATATTTGTTATTTTGGAAGATATTGTTGAATTTGGCAGATAACCATGGAAAGAAATTTCCGGAATAATGCCTTCCCATTAATCTTGACCTCACCTAAAAACAACCTTAATGCATCTAAAACATGGTAATGGTAGAATGATGATTCACTCATTTAGCTCAACCATACCTAAAAGCAATTACATGAGTGTTAGAAAGGTAAACTACAATTTCTAATGGTGACTACCCATTACCATGCTTCATACGTTGGTTCTACTTAATGTATAGTAGAACTATATAGAAGTTAAATATTTGAGTCAACAAACTGTTTCCATGAGATACATGCATCCCATGCATAAAGAAATTTGTAATGAACAAAAGAATAGTTTTTAATCAAAATATAATTACATATCATAACAAAGATGGTTACATTAAGCGTCTATTAATTGTGTGCATTTGCGCTATCCTCTATGTACTAAATAACCAATTACAGAGTCCCCCCGTAAGCCTCAATTCTTGATTTGATGAATGCTCGTTGATGCTGAAGTATCCAAAACATACTGTCAATTTGGACCATTGGACTATCAAGAAGATGTTGCAACTTCTGCCTATGTCTCTAACCAATCATGGTCTCAGGAAGAGAGTGGTGGTGGGAACTGGATTACGGATGTTGGGTATCCACCAACTTCCTTGACCTGGGTCCTCTTTTTGTAGATCCTAACCTCGGCACATGCAAGGCAAATTAATGGGGAAATAGTAAGGGTGGGGAGTATGTGAGTTTAGGTTAGATCGAGCTAAAATGAATGAGTGAGTTGGTTTAGATCGGATCGAGCTTAAATGAACAAAGGCTGCATCAGCAACTAAAGATTGCAAAGGAAGAGATGTGAAAAACATACATTTTAGGTCAGCACAAGCTAAACTAGGGACATCATGTGAAGCAAGTATGGATGCGAACATCAACAAAAAGCTAATCCATTACATAAAGCAAAACAAATTAGTAGAGAGCTACATGCAACGACATAAAAAGTGACCTTTGTCGAAGGAGGTGATGGAATATCCTTCTCAGTATTATAAAATGAATGCTTTGTAGGTATACAACCCTACTGTTTTGGAGAGAGAATTTGAATCATAGTATATGGGCATATAGGCAAAGGGGATTTAGACTCTTGGGAATCAAGAAAAGGGCAATGGGGCTGTCCACAACTTCTTCATCAACAGCCATAATTGAATAGTCCATCATGGACCGCGTTGTGGCAACGGATTGCAACAGAAGCCCTTTGCTTGGTAACGAAGGCCCACTGTCATAAGCATCCCTCAAAGATCCAACGAAGATTAACATGCAAACTGCAAAGATAATAAGAACATTTGGAACAAAAATCCTCAATGATCCAAAAATGCACGTTTGTACAAACAACATAAATTGAACACAAAGGAATCAAAACAATGATGCCTAGATCATATAAAAAATTGGCATATACTTATCAAAGTTTTACATATATCAATAAAATTAGTATTTATTGATTACTTCACATTAGTGTCACTTATGGCCTAGAGCCGACACGAGGATGAAGACTGGCTTAATTTATTCCTATTTCTGATAGCCTCGTAAATCTCAACATAGTGACTACACGTGTCAAGGTCATCATAATACATTTTCTGTCCAAAAGGATGTGCCGCCCGATATCTTTTGAGAGACCCTAAGAAGCAGTGAAGGCCTAAAGATATGGCAAAAGATCTGACAGTAACACCGAATCGCGTCCGGCATTGACGTCATTAGAAGACCAAGTAGGGAGTAATAGGACGTCATTAGAAGACCAAGTAGGGAGTAATAGGACGTCATTAGAAGACCAAGTAGGGAGTAAGAGGACATTGTCAGCCATATTAAGACATTGCTTAATTGGACTATCGTCAACAAAAAGGATGTTGGCATTGGTATAGAGGCCATCAAAATTACTGAAGAGACAATCTAATAGGGATTTAAGCAAGATGTCATTTGAGTTCCGGGCTCCTTTATGAATATTGGACAACGTTGCAAATCTACGCCTATGGAAACTCTTTGACAGTCTTCTTGACCTAGGATCCTTAGCGGCATGATAGGATGTATTGGACCAAATATGTAATTGCAGATCTCTGTCGTCTGTGTTGATGTCTTCATCGAACCCCACAGGGTCATAGTGGCAAACGATGACAACTGACAAAGGAATTTTGCACTATCGGGCCTCACCGGAACAAGCTTCGGGCCTACAAGAGTTGGTTTAGATGCTGAGAACAAAGTAAGCTCACGGTTTGTAAAATCCTTTCCGTTCCACGAAGGAGTAGTGGAGCAGAGAATTCCATTAAGGTCGACGATAACTTTCAACCAACCTCTCTGAGAACGCGTCGAGTCAAGCTAAAAAGCTCAATTGTATCAATTACAAGTTTTTGGTACAAAAATGCACATTAACATGAGTTGCGACGGTATTAACATCTCAGCTATAAAATGTCGAGTTCAAAACATCTAAGTTTGAGAGGGACTTGAAGATGTCTCGAACCATCTTCCTGAGTCTAAGTGCAATCGGGAGAACCATTGAGTGGGCTCGACATACGATCACTCATGTGGACATTGGGAGAAAGACGGCCGGACTGAGGCACTCATGTAGGATCATTGATACTTTTTAGGATCATCGGCGTCAATTCGAGAGCACGAGGCCTCTACTTGAATATGCGTGATAGGAGTCCCATGCGCTTCCAGATGAATGGTCGGTTGAACTGCTGCCGGAGCTCCTAAGTTTGCCATCATGTTCTTCAAGATGCCGTCCACTGTGGCGTTCATTTGGAAAGTCATTTGGTTAGTGATTTGGGCAATTTGGCCGCCACAAATTTTCTGACTAAGCTGCCATCCTCCCCTCTTGTTGCTTCTCCTATACCTCAGCCGTCTGAAATCTCAGGGGAATGTCTGAGTTGTCAGGGTTGGCCCTGACCATGCCTAATGGAGACGCGCGCTCTAATGTTGTATTGATACTCCTCCTTTTTGCCAATTGTCTTCTATTCCTAGAGCCACCACCAAAGGTTGGTGTTGACTAGGGTCTTCCTTTGCAGGGAGCCTGCACATCCAACTCCGGAAAATTGAGCCGCTGACGCACATTGCCTAATCCCATGTCAACTTCTGATCCTGTTTGACTTAGAAGATCACCGCAATGGCCCTTGTTATTAGAGCTGCTGTAGATTGTGCTGGAGGATGGAGTAAATTTTCTGCCTTGGAACTTCTTCATCGCCCATCAAATCCTCATTCTCCTCTTGAGCCTTGGCCTTCCCTTTTAACAAGGCCTTACCAAGTATAGGAAAGCATCTCTCGTCAACCTAATAACCGTCAATATAGAAATCAAGCTGGTCAAGCTCCAATCCAAGAGGCTTAGCTTCGCTCAAGTCATTCAAGTCACTATCATCTGCAATAACAAAGGCGTCGAGAACGAGCATGTAGAACAACCAAAAACATAGTATACGCAATTTCACTCGAGTCGAGTTAAAGTGCAAGAGTAGGACTAGAGATACCTACTGTGAAGCATACTGTAAAGGAACTGAATAAGAAGCAATTCACTACAAGAATTTTTGTGACCTGATTGACTATGATCTGACAAAATTTTGTTAACTGCTTTGTCAATTAGGAGACCCTGATTTGGTCACCTTGTTGACAAAATATTGTCAGTTTTGCTGTCAATTAGGACATGGTTAGACGTCTGCAGCACATGTGGTTGAACCCCAGCGCCACGCTAGATTTATGAATCCATATTACCTAGAAGATAAAATTAGTTTACTTTCACGTTTAATTGTGGAAATTTTGTGGAATTTGCAAAGCTTTGATTTTCTCAAGTACAAGTGGTCTTATTAAGACTGACCATGTATCTTGATTACAAATATGATTGTTATGCTTTTATGTAGGTGGAAATCATCCAAAAGATTTATGCGTGAAATTACTATATTTGACATGGAAAATCAATTTTCATAACACATGCATGCACATTAGATGAAAGGATTTCAATTTGTCAAATGTTCTGAAGCATGATATAAGGTACAATGTTCTGTCATGGTATTCTATGTGAAGCATGCTGTAATCTTAAAAACTAAAACTCACTACTGTACATTCTATCATTGATCCTAAAATGTTTCAAGTCTAAGTCCAAAATATGATTAGTTGTCCTGTCCAGGTATCAGCTAGGAACTGCCATTCAATTCCTTCAACAGTTAACCATAAAATCTCCCTGACCCTTCACCAGCAAAGCTCTTGAGAGCAACGGCACCGAGCAACCAAAAGCCGCAGGTCTAGAACCGCCGCCTCCACGTACACTTTGAAGAGAAAATTGAACGAACGGCCACAAGCTCGCACAGCCACCGTCAATACGTTTTTGCATTTCAAAATACATTTCCTGCATTTCCTTACGTCATCCCTCTCAAATAATATAAGATAGTTAATAATTACATGACAAGACCATTATAATTGTTCAACGTAGGTGTATTTCCATGTTATTACCTGTTGAGCTCCATAGAAGCACGTAATTGAAAATCATCACTAGGGCAGAGATGCGTCAAAGATAACGCCGTTTAACGCGGTTTTTAACGCGGTTTAACTTGGATTTTTTGACTAGTCCAAAGTGACGCGCCCTGTCACATAGGTCTTTTGATTATGACGCGGCGCGTCATGGCACGTTAAAACGTTTTAACGTGCGCACGTCATCTCTGTTAAACCACGTTACTCGGAATTGCCAGAAGTTACCTAGGGTCAGTAAATTGAGGGAGTTACTTTTTGCCACGTGAGCATTTCCCGCTGTTTTTCATTCCACGTTGGAGTTTACGTGGATATTTCCCTCCATTGTCCATTCCACGATAGACATTGCGTGGCAGTTGACGTGGCACTTGATTTCAATGGTTGAGATGGTGACACGTGTCATGATCACGGATCGGAGAATATTCCCGGATGCGTTTATGGTGTCGGGTTTCATATGTTTACAAAAACGGTTTATGTTGACGGTTTTTGTGTGTTTACGTAAACGTAGTGTGGACGTTCATTGTAACGTGTTTGGACGCTGATAAACGCATGTTTCACGTATTTGAATGCATTTTAAAAAACGCATGTAGATGGAAGTTGACGTTCGCGGTGTCAACTTTTTGTGACATCAAAGTGAAATTCGGATGTTCACACAAATGAAACGCGCTGTAACACACAAATGAAACGCGCTGTAATACACAAATGAAACGCGCTGTAACACACAATTCCGTAACACGCGTGTAACACAGTTCACTGAAACGCATTTTAATGTTTATCCAGACGCATTGCTCATGATCATTGTGACACATACAAACACTATTAAACGTGAGCGATAACGTTCTGTAACGCAAGAGAACGTCATTCAAAACACAAACGAAGCGTCAATTAAAACACAATTAAATACGCTGTAACATACAGCTCAACGCTCTGTAACACACAAATGAAACGCGCTGTAACACACAATTCCACGCTATGTAACATACGGTTAAACGCTTTGTAACACAAAATGAAACACGTTATAACGTCGTTAAGAACGTGCATATCACATCTAGAAATATGCATATAAACAGCAGTAAACGGAGCATGGGTGTAAGAATGTGCACTTCACTGTGCGCACAAAGAAGTGTGCTACAATATGAAAAATCTGGATTGCATTTAAAACAATACAGATACAGTGAAGAGTATGTCAAATACACCACAACCTAAAGGCTACTTGCTGAACGTAGATGCGTACAGCTTTCTACCAAAATCAATGGATCCACCTCCTGGAGATGCGGTTGACATGTAAACAAAGCAAATCGAGCGTACATCCCAAGAGTCATGCTCAGTTCTATTGATGTTAAAAGAAGAAGAGAGTTGGTTGCTCTAACAAGTGTAGCAAACAAAGTAATACAAACAATAAATGGAGTGAGATATGAGCTTCTTTCGAAGCTCTTTACTTATAATACTTGGTTGCACATCTCTAAGGGACTCTCAAGGGACATTCCAAGCCACTTGGAAGTCCCTTTAGGACACGTGGCACTCATGGCCGCCCCTAAGACTTAGCCACCACCCACTTGTCCTTCCAACCTTATCATTGACTTGGCTTAGTCAATGCAAGTGGGCTGGTCCTTATCTCTTCACATACTCATGCCACATGTGCACCATGTGGTAAATCACCTCTCTCCCTTTTCTCCCCTTTTACTCCCCCCCTTCTAATTCTACCTCATTGCAAACTCTATTTACAATGCCTTAACTACGAGCTACCTAAACTCCAACACTCCCACTTTGCGAGTAGTTACCTTCTCGCAATCCCATGGCCTTTGCTAATCGATGGTGCCTCTCCTTCGCAAGTGCCTTTGTCAACACATCTGCCACCATGTCCTCCGTTGGGCAATACCTCAAGCTTATATCGCCGCTCTCCAACTTCTCTCGAATGAAGTGATGTTGAACATCAATGTGCTTCGTGCGTGAGTGGTGTGTGGGGTTCTTTGCCAATGCAATGCACCCTTGGTTATCACACATGATGGTCGTTGCATCAACATGGACACACCCGACATCACTTTAAAGCTTGCGAAGCCAAATGGCTTCCTTGGTGCTTTGGCTAGTGGCCATGTACTCCGCCTCCGTTGTGGACAAGGCAATTGTTGGTTGCCTCTTGCAATTCCACGAAATGGCACCATCTCCAACGAAGAAGACATACCCCGTTGTTGAACGGCGCTCGTTTGTATCTCCCGCCCAATTCGCATCGCAATAGCCTCTTAACTCCATGTTGACGCCTCCAGGGCACAACTTGAACTCCAAGGTACCTTGCAAGTACCGCATGATGCGCTTGACCGCACTCCAATGTGATGGACCAGCCCTAGACATGAATTGGCTCACCATGCTCACCGCAAATGCAAGATCGGGCCGTGTGGCCACCATGGCATACATCAATGAGCCAACACCCGCCTTGTATGGAATTCCCTCCATCTCACCTTCAATGGCCTCAAACTCCTCCAACGAGAGCTTCATCAACTTCACATTCACATCAAGTGGAGTACCAATGGGCTTGCAATCCTCCATGTTGAATCGCTTGAGCACCTCCCTGATGTACTTCCTTTGGCACATGGTGATGGTGCGAGCCTTGCGGTTCCTCTCGAATGCCACTCCAAGGCAATACTTCAACTCACCGAGATCACTCATTTGGAACTCCCCCTTGAGCTTGGCCTTGAGCCACTCTAACTTGGCATGATGGCTAGCCAAGATGATCAAGTCATCCACATACACAAGCACCATCAACAAGAACTCACCCGTTTGCACGATGTACAAGGAATGATGCCCTTCACACCTTGTAAAGCCCTCCTTGATGAAGAAGGAGTCAATGCGTTGGTACCATGCCCTTGGTGATTGCTTGAGCCCGTACAAGGACTTCTTGAGCTTGCACACAAGGTGCTCCATGCCCTTCTCTTCAAACCCTTGAGGTTGGCTCATGTAGATGTCTTCCTCCAAATCTCCATTCAAGAAAGCGGTCTTGACATGCATTTGATGGATCTCCAAGTCCAATGCGGCTCCAAGTGCAAGGATGCACCGAATCGTGTTGAACTTGGCCACGGGAGCAAAGGTCTCATGGAAGTCCACTCCCGCAACTTGTAAGAACCCTTTGGCCACCAATCTTGCCTTGTGGCGCACAACTTCTCATGTAGCATCCTTCTTGGTGCGAAACACCCACTTGCATCCAACACTCTTGCGGCCCTTTGGAAGGGGAGCCAACTCCCACGTTCCATTAGCAATGAGGGAGTCATACTCTTCTTGCATGGCCGCCTCCCACTTGCTTGCATCCTCCGATTGCAAAGCCTCACACAAACTCAATGGATCTTCAAGGTTGGCCACATTGGCCCGTTCCACTTCTTGTTGCGGCAAGATGTGGTTCTTCCACCACTCTCCAAGTGGACGCCGTTCTCGTCTTGGATAGCGACTGCCTCCCTCTCCTTCACCTTCTCTTGATGACGATGTTGGTGAATGCGCCTCGCTTGTCTCCTCCTCCTCTTCTTCTTCATCCTCCTCCTTGTCCTTCTTGGCATCCTCATGGTCACTAGAAGAAGTTGGCTTGGAAGATTCGTCCACCAACACCAACAAAGGTTACCTCACTACTCCCACTTGGACTCATCTCCAAACCATCACCAATAGTAGTGCTCTCCTCATCAAACACAACATCACCGCTCTTGATGATTTTCCTAGTCTCAATGCACATGAGACGATAGGCCTTGGTTCCCTCACAATAGCCAAGAAACAAACACTTGGTACCCTTTGCATCAAGCTTACCTCTCTTTGCATCAACCACCTTGGCATAAGCAATGCATCCAAACACACGCATGTGTGCAATGCATGGCTTGCGGCCACTCCAACCCTCTTCTCGAGTGATGCTAACAAGAGCACGAGTAGGGCACCGATTGCGAATGTACACCGCATTGGCCACCGCTTCCGCCCAAAATGAAAGCTTGAGCCGTTGAGCATGAAGCATGCTCCTTGCCATCTCCACAATGGTGCGATTGGCTCGCTCCGCAACTCCGTTTTGTTGTGGTGTGTATGGTGTTGATGGTTGTCGTTAGATGCCATGCTTCTTCAAGTAGCGTTGGAAGGCCTTGGAGATGAACTCCCCTCCATTGTCCGATCGGAAAACCTTGATCTTGTGCTCCGATTGCGTCTCCGCAAGTGCCTTGAACTCCTTGAACTTCTCAAGGCACTCTCCCTTGGTCTTCAAGGTGTACAACCACACCCGCCTTGAAAAGTCATCAATGAAGGTCACAAAGTACCTTGCACCACCCATGGATGTGGTCCTCATAGGACCGCACACATCTGAATGCACAATCTCCAATGGCTTTGACGCACGTGTCCCTCCATCCTTTGGAAATGGTGCCCTATGTTGCTTGCCTTGCACACACCCTTCACAAAACGACATGGACAACTCATCTTTGCCAAGGTTCATGCCGCTTACCATGCTTTGAAGAAAGCGCACACTCCTTGCATTCAAATGGCCAAGTCGCCGATGCCAAAGCTCCATTGCACCACTCTTCGGTGATGATTGCGCCACCTTTGCCGAATCCGCTTCAAAGACCTTGATGAAGGTCACTTGATACAAGTTGCCTTCACGAGGTGCCTTTGAAAGCACATTGCCATTTGGAGCCTTCAATGTGCACCCCTCCACATTGAATAGCACCTTGAATCCACTAGACACAAGCTTGCTCACCGAGAGCAAGTTTGCTTGCAACTTGGGCACATGAAGGACATCCTTCATGGTCACCTTCTTCAAACGCCCTTTTTCAAGCACCTCAACAACAATGCAACCCATTCCAATGGCTTGCACAACACTATCATCACCCAAATGCACATTGCGTGGTGGAATTACCTCATAAGTGTCAAATGCCGCCCTATAAGGTGTCATGTGCTTTGTAGCACCCGAATCCATGATCCACTTGCATATGGACTTGGAATAGGGTCCATCTTGTGTTGCAAAGGCGTAGTCATCTTCATCCTTTGCATGGTTGGCACCCTCCTTGTCTTTGGCTTGGTTTGCATTGTCCCGCTCCCACTTCTTTGCCTTGTAGCAATGCCTTGCAATGTGGCCCGGCTTGCCACAATTGTAACACACCTTGGGCTCTCCCCGTGAGAATGAGCTACTCCCCTTGTTTTGCCTTGATACCAAGGCCGCATCATCTCCATGGACCTCCTTCTCCTTGCGCTTGGACACTTCATGCATCATCCTTGCCGTCACAAACTCCATGGTAAGGTCTTCAAACCGCAAGGTCTCCAAAGCCGTGATCAAGTTCTCAAAGGAAGGTGGCAAGCTCTCTAGCAAGGTCATGACAACATCGTCATCTTTGACGGGCACATCCAAACAATTGAGTTGATCCGCAAGGTCTCTCACATGGTTAATGTGGGTAAGCTTGTCATCACCATCTTGCATCTTGATGGTGAAGAACTTGCGACGAATAAAGAGAATGTTGGACAAGCTCTTTGTCTCATGGATGTTGCACAATGTCTTCCATGCTTCGGTTGGCCCTCTGCAATTCCGAATGTGGGCAAGTTGGTTGTCCACCAAATTCAGCCCTATCACGGACATGGCCTTCTTCACACGGCGATTGTACTCCTTGATAACCTTTGGATCCATCTTGATACCCTCCTCATCGTCGTCTTCACTTGGTGGAGGCTTCTCTGTGCCTTCTACAATCTCCCAAAGGTCCATAGACTCCAACACCATCTCCATCTTGAACTTCCAAAGGCTAAAGTTCTCCCCCTTGAACTTGTCAATGGTCCTAGCACTCTCATTCTCAAATGTCGCCATTATGACACTCAATATGCCATGATCAACCCTTCTAACGTCTCGATGTGCACTATTGCACCTCTACACCCACTTTGAGCCCCTTCTAGACTCAAGTGTGTTTCTACATACCTCCACACTCACATAAGCCCCTACAAGGCTCTCATACTCATGTAAGCACCTCCCACTAGCAAATCAGCCCTTATAAGGCCCTAGTGTGTGAGTGCACACTCCAATCAATCAAATTGAGTCCCTTCTAGCTCAAATGTGCAATGGTTCACTTCAAGCACTCAAGTCCTCTCACAATGAACTCAAATGCAAACCTTTGCACCTCACTCAAGTATACATCCCCTTTCTTTGCTCCTACATGGAAAGATGGCCTTGAATGACTTCAAAGAGCATCACCTAGACTCCGATGTGCATCTTATGCACCTCAAACACTCAAATCAGCACCTTTAGAGAGCAAGCAAGCACATCCACAATGTTTGAACACTTACAAGGTCCAAAAGCTTTGAATGAGCACCTCCACCACTCTTGCAACTCTATGTGCCTCCCCAAATCTCCAAATCAACCCTTGTGCACCTCAAAGGCTCCAAATGAGCTCCTTTGCACCTCCAAGGCTCCAAACAAGCACTTGTGCACCTCCAAAGCTCTAAATCAGCCCATGTGCACCTCCAATGCTCCAAATCAGCCCTTGTGCACGTCCAATGCTCCAAATCAGCCCTTGTGCACCTCACACACACAATGCCTTACAAGACCTCCTCCAAACTACTTAGCAACCAAAGAACTCTCACTTGCAACTCACATGAGTGGGCCCATAACCTATTGAAGTTAAAAGAAGAAGAGAGTTGGTTGCTCTAACAAGTGTAGCACACAAAGTAATACAAACAATGAATGGAGTGAGATATGAGCTTCTTTCGAAGCTCTTTACTTAAAGTACTTGGTTGCACATCTCTAAGGGACTCTCAAGGGACATTCCAAGCCACTTGCAAGTCCCTTTAGGACACGTGGCACTCATGGCCGCCCCTAAGACTTAGCCACCACCCACTTGTCCTTCCAAGCTTATCATTGACTTGGCTTAGTCAATGCAAGTGGGCTGGTCCTTATCTCTTCACATACTCATGCCACATGTGCACCATGTGGTAATTCACCTCTCTCCCTTTTCTCCCCTTTTACTCCCCCCCTTCTAATTCTACCTCATTGCAAACTCTATTTACAATGCCTTAACTACGAGCTACCTAAACTCCAACAAGTTCTTCTTGATCTACGTGGCCAACATAATCAAGGGAACGGTGAGGTCACTGCAACATATCAACCAAACAACCCATGTAATGGAAAAGGATCATTGAGCGCATACCCGTTTAAAGCATTTCACCGGCAGTGCTACTTTCTGTCCCGTCAACTTCACCGAACCCCCACCTTCTTCCTGTATACACAACTGCGTCATCATCAGGGTAGAGGAAAGAAATGGCCTGGACCAACGCCTTCAAATGGGATCTACTTTTCTGCTCAGTTCGTGATTCGGATGCCCGAGCCCGTAGACGAATGAAGCGCTCCTCCGTATTGGAAAACACCGCCCCTACGCTTGCATCAAAACCCATACTGCACTAAAGGAGAACACTGTCTAAAGTAACGCTGTTTAACGCAGTTTAACGCACATGTTATCCGAGGGTGACATACACGTTAAACCACGTTAAACCGCGTCAAACATTACTTGTGCATCAAGGTGAGGGAGTGTGAAAACTGACCTGTTGTTTGTTGTTAAATGCAACTTTCTTAGGCAACTTCCTTGTATCCTCCTTCGAATTCTGATTCTGTCGAGGAGACTTGGCCGATTCCTTCACTAGAGACTTGAGTTTCTTTGCACCAGCTCGTGTTGTTGCTCATCCATGTGATGCCGCGTTGGTGGCGTTGGAGTCAGGAGCGGCAGTAGTGGCGTCACCAGCGCCTCCCACTGCCTTCGATGGTTCTTCAACTGGGGCGTCCAGGAGTCTCATGTCTGTCGCAAGCCAGCGAATGAACCAGCCTATGGCTTGATTCATAGAGAAGACGTTTTCATCCTCCACAGGACACTGAAGCTCGTGGTCGTCTTTGAGGCTGGACTGCACCTGGACGGAGAACTCATCATCTTCTATGGTCATGCAATGGATAGACTCTCCAGGCAGTCCATGCAACACTCCTGCTCCAACAACTTCGGACTCGGAGTCGTCACGAGGTTTGCTCAACAATTGAACCGCCACTCCTTTCGCAAATCCACCCAACAATACAAACAAGGCATTAAGTGAATTAACAAAGACTCGGTGCAACACGTATGTGTAGACTGCCTCCCTCATGCCGCATGTCACTTTAAACGCAACTTCATGCCACTTTAAACGCAAGGTCATGTCAATTAAAACGCAAGGTCACGTCAATTAAAACGCAAGGTAACGTCATTCGAATCGCAATGTCACGTCATTAAGAACATAAAGTCCTGTCATTTGCAACGCAATGTACTGTCATCCGAAACGCAACTAATATCAACTGAAAAGTGGTCTACAGATTTAGAGGCAGAGTTCCTACCGAGTAGACACTAGGCTAGTGACATAGCTAACTCAAAAACGATGGACTTCAGATACTGCTAAAACCAAGGCTAGAATAGAGAGTTCAAACATCCTACTAAATTATGGAAGAAACTGAAACCATCTCATACTTGATCTTGAGCAGCAAAGTCAGTGGAGAGCTGTGCCATCGTCTCCACAACCTGGTGCTCCTTTGCTGTTTCAGAGGGGACCTTCTCCTTCTCGGGTGCCTGTGTCATGGAGTCGAAGTCGAGCAAGTCTTCGTGGACACTCTGGGCAGTGGGGGTTGGGGCGCTCTCTCCTGTCTCGGTACCTGGATTCTTGACGTGCTCTGTGTCGGTGTCCATGGTCGCCCCCTCCGAAGCGTCATGGTCCATGGCCGCCCCCTCCCCTATCTCGGTAGCTGCTTCGGCGACCTCCTTACCTGTCACTGAATCTGGGTCCACCTCCTCCTCTGGCTCCATGCCTGTGCCTTCAAGAGCATCCCCCGACTCTGTGCGGCCCTCTGAGGCCTCCGCCGTCCCCAGGTCTTCCATCGCTGCACTGACCTCCTCCTTGTCCACCGTCCTTCTCTTCGTGCTCTTCTCCTTGGCTGCTGTCCTCTTCTTCTTCTCCTTCAGCTTTGTCACCTGTTGAAGCTTGGCGTGTAACTGGTAGAGCATGTCTTCTACTTTCTTCAACCTCTCGTCCTGGGCCGCATACAAGTCCTCCAGCTTCTCCATCCTCCCACATTCACAGTCACGACTCTCTGCTGCCTTCTGCTTCTTCACCAGTAAGGCTTCCTCTCTCTCACGTTTCCTCATGGCCTTCACCTCATTTGCAATTTCCTCGTCCGTTGGCTTCCAACCAAGCTGAATACTCTGCACAAGAGTCCCACATTCCGTCCATTTCTCTCCCATAGTCATTTCATTAACAACAACCATGTCAAACCAGATACATAGAAATCATAGATAACTCGAATTCAGCCCGCATAGAACTCAGTCACATGACAAACCTCTCACATGCGTTTATTATGACACAGAAACATGTTTATTTAAACGTGCTGTGACACAAGTAAACAGGTCAAGTTAAACGTCCCTTAACATCCCTTTCCTACCAATTGACGACTCTCCGAACACATCAATCATGAATTCAGAAGTTACAGTGAGAAGATGGACTTACCAATGCCGACGGCCCGATACCGCCGCTAAGGACTGCGTCCAGTTGTTACCATTCTTGGACGGCCTCCCAAGAGATATGCTCGACATTATGAGCGACTTCTCTTGCACTGTTGGGTCGTCTTTCAGTTCCACTAACTTCTCCCAATGCTCCAGAGCTATGTCGGCCGGCGGAGCACGTCCCTCCTTGATGAGCTGGTTGAGTTGGTATTTGACCCGTGTGACGCACCTCGACATCCGGGTGTTGAACCAGCTCTCACTCAGTTCGTCTGTCTCGCTGTAGAACTCGAATTCAGCCCGCACTCTTTGAAGCAACGCCCTCTTTGCCGCCACCGTCTGTCCGTGCCAGTAGGGAGTGGCGGTCGGATCTAACCGTCTTGCAAACTTCTGGAGCTCCCTGCCCAGCGTTGGCTCGTGGGCGCCCACCGGCTTGCCGCGACGGTCTAGCTTAATGCACAGCGGCTCTTTAGGCTGGTCATCCTCTTCCTCCTCTTGATCCTCCATGTCTTCTTCTTCCTCCATGTCCTCATCCTCGAACTCTTCCTCTTCCTCCATCTCTTCATCCTCGAACTGCTCCTGTGATTGAGACCCGGAGCTGCGCACAGCCGTCCTAGTCCCAGCCCGTGCAGGTCCTTTTCCTTTGTTGCCGTGGATGCCGTGCCCAGAAGATGTGTCCGTGCTGGCAGCGCGCCATGGCGGAGTAAGGTCGTCGCTGTGCTCCAGCGAATGCCTCTTGGATTTAGCCGGTATCCTCCTCATGTCTCCTACAGGTTTAAATAGGTTTAGTAGTTACTAGGTAACTTGGATTCACATTCAGAACACACAGAATTATAAGGTACATAAATCAGAACTTGACCAAGCTACAACCACAACCATACCATCCAATTCGAAAGAGTGTTACATTTTCAAACCACACATAAGTGCACTGCCAAGTAACTGTCATTAGAAACGCAAATCCATGTCAATTAAGACACAAGGTCATGTCAATAAGAACGCAAGGTCACGTACCTGTCGTTAGAAACCCGAAACCACAATCATGAGAAACGCGATGTCTACTGATTTGAAAATAAATGAAATATGAAAAATTAAAAAATTAAAAAAAATAATAAAGTCGGGATCATAAAGACAGAAGAGATAAAAATTCAAGTCATACAGAGTAGAGAGAAGAGAGTAAAATAGGACGCAGTTAAAAGAAGAAAAGAGCAAAATATAAAAGGAACAAAATCTGAAACAACGGAGATCAGAAACAAAACGGGGTGTGATGCAAAAGATGAAGTGATGAAAGCCAAAAAATTAAAAAAAAAAAAAAAATTAAAAAAAAAAAAAAATAGAGGAGGAACTAACTCTGAAAGTACAGAGATCAGACATAGAGTAGGAGGCTGCTTAAAAAATGAAGTGAAGAACTCAAAAAAGAAAAAAAATAAGAATTTAACAACAAGGGAGCAAAATGGGAGAGAGAAGAAGAGAATACATGGGAACTGACGAAACGAAATAGACCTCAAGAACTAAACTTCTATAGACACCAGACACGACAAGAAGACATGAAGGTAGAACATCGCGTTTCGAGTGACGTTCAATCTGACATTCTAGTGCGTTTTTCATGACGTTGCGTCACGTTTAGAAAGACACTCCATCACGTTTTAGATAACGCACTATCACGTTTCACAGGACGCACTACCACGTTTCAGATGACGCACACACATGACGAAGGACTAGTTCACTCAACCAAACAAGTGCATTCACCGTTTCTAAACATACCCCCTGAAGATCGCCATCAATTCACCACCAGATATGCTTAAGAATGGGAAGTCTAGATGATCTCAATATGATCGAACAATACCTCACCCTCCTAAACCAATCCCTCGCACATAAAACTAACCCAGCACTCACAACAAACACTCTGCACATCGCACACCTGAACCCTAAATCCAGCTTACATCCAGAGCCCGATCTGCCATCCACCCGCAGGACTCCAACACACATGAAAAGAAAAAAAACTAACACATGAACATGTGTCCAGAAACCAAAATCCTGTTAGATCTTCCTCACACTCATCAAAGCCGTGTGCAGGCACAATGGAAACTTTAAGCAATGCAGCAATCAAAAAAGAAGACGACACCCTCCGAACATGAAGTGAGCTCAAGGCAAGTGAGCCCAAAATGAACTCAAGAAAGCCAAAAACAAAAACAAAAAAAAAATAAGAAAAAAAAAAACAACATGGAAGAGGACTGAACTCTGAGACTAATAACCCGAAGGCACAGAATGTGAGGCGGAGCCCAAACTGAACTCAAGAAAGCCAAAAAAAAAAAAAAAAAAAAAAAAAAAAAAAAAAAAAAAAAACAAGCAAAAAAACAACATGGAAGAGGACTGAACTCTGAAACTAGTAACCCGAAGGCAGAGAATGTGACGCGGAGCCAAAAATGAACGAAAGAAAGCCAACACAAAAAGAGGAAAAAAAAAAAAACAATGGAGCAAAATGGGAGCGAGAAGACGAGAATATATGAGTATTGAAGAAACGAAACAGACCTCAAGAACTAAACTTCCGTAGACACCAGACATGATAAGAAGAGATGAAGGTAAAACACGTTTTTAATGACCTGGCATCACGTTTCCGGTGACGTTCAAGTTGACCTTCTATTACGTTTTTCATGACGTTACGTCACGTTTAGGAAGACACTACATCACGTTTCAGATGACGCAATATCATGTTTTGTAGACACGAATGACCACACAGTCGAGTAAACGCATTGGGAGAAGCACGAAGGTTTAGGGTTTAGGTACAGTGCAATTCCCAGAAGGAAGGAGGCACGTGCGTAACAACTTACCTGCAGGTTTGCGTGGCTGAGGTGCTGGTGAACCCCTACGACCTCCACTGTGTGCGTGCTTGGGAGGACGCATTGCTTCACCAGCCTCTCGGTCCATCCAAGAGGGCTCCACGCGCCCAGGTCCTCCTTGACTCCGACTCCTCTTTCGACCCCTCCTACCGTCGTCCTCCCACTCCTCCATCGCTGATCGCTTCACCCCTTCCCCGGAAAGAGCTGCTCGGAGCGCTCGGACTGAAGTAGAATTGGGTCTAGAATAAACCCTAGAAGGTCACTACCGCCACGCTTCAAACAACTCTTTGCTTTGCTTACGGGTCTGTGAAGATAGAACAGTCAATTGAGGGTCAGCACGACTAATACTAACGGTCTAGGGTTTTCAGAGTCGCTCAGGGCAATTGGAGAGAACACATGAGAGAGAGACAATTCAGATAATCCAAGGAGACTTACTAGAGCTCTCAGATTTGTTGGCGGCTGCGGTGCTTCAGAAGGAGTCGCCTCGAGAGTTGGGCGCCGCCATGTGCTTCGGCGTGGCACAGAGTTGAACTCCTCCTATTGTTGTCTCCCCCGATCGCGATTCAAGGCTGGTGCACTGGATGACTGGATGGAGGAACCTGCATGAGCACTAGGAAACAGTGAGTTGCAGAAGTCCTGATCCTGAAACCCTGCCTCTTTCAAATGCAATGCCACCTGGATCGTGTTCCTCGTAATTCTCTCATCACGTAGCTGTTCGTAGTGAGGAACTAAATTAGCCGCCTCCATGTCTGCAGGGATCATCACGATCAATTGCGAATAGCGGCCGCCATAAGTGAGGTGGAGTAGAGGGCCCTATTTCCGTGACGGCGGTGGTGACCAGGTAATTATTCTCTATTTCCGTGACTGCATTCAGAACTCTGAGCCTTTGTGTGCCGTCTACAGAAACGTGTTATAACGTGAGTTTACGTCATTTGAAACGCAACGCATGGTCATTAGAAACGCGATGTAATGTTTTTTGAAACGAGACGAAACGTCATTTGGAACGCGATTATAATAGGAGAACAACTAACTCAACTATCACTCACAATCTCTGTCTATTTTTTTAATCTCAATGCATGTCGTGTCCATGCACAATTATGTGCACGGTTTTGGTTTGTAATACATGCACTAGCCATGGAATGTTCAGTAGTACTTCATCTGCTCATAATCTATCATCCGCAAGACATTTCTGATTTGGTGACTTAGTTCTAATGGTGTTTGACTCGTAGTATCAGAATGAAATCGCAGCACTAAGTTTGGTATTTGTGAACTGAAGAGTCTAAAATCCTGAATTAGAATGAATTCTCAGACAAGAATTACTAAATTTATACTAACACGGAGCTTTAACTCTGCAGCTTACGCTGTTTTTTTAGCTCGGTCTTCAAAAAGTCCTCCGAAGTGGACAAGGATAACATCATCCAGTTGCAAAGACCCTCAGTAGTAAGGTTTGTTAATCCAGAGCCTTCAAAGGATGTATTATATAACATTTGTGCCATATGTTTAGGGACACTTGAAATAATCTCTATGTTCTCCTAAATGACTTTTTACAACTTCAAGGACAAACCCTCATGTGAACCATAAAAATGAACTCCGCTACTACACTTGATGTATAAAGATAAGTTAGAATACAGTCATGATACAACGTCATCTGAAACAACATACAACGTCATCTGAAACCAGATACAGTGTCATCTGAAACAAGATACAGCGTCATCAGAAACGTTGCTGAACGTCATCTCAAACAAGACACAACGTCAACTGAAACGTTGCTAAACGTCATCTGAAAACACACATTAACATCACTAAACCCATGAACGCAAATTGCTAACCTCTGTTTGCCTTGCGTACAGCCATGGTATCCCCCAATCGGAGACGCAAATGGAGATCAACTGCGGAAATAATTCATCGCCATGAACTTCAATTTGCTGCAAGTAGGGATGTCCCAATAACGAGATGGTCATGCCCGTGTACATACTGTCATGGAGGCCGACGTTTGCATGTGCGTGCTATAACACGGCATCTCACCTCTTATGGCCGCGACCAATTTCTGAACCACTCCATGATTGGCGGGGATCCTCCAGGGGGGTACCCAGAGCATGGGGCTTGGTACTACAGCAACAAGGAATGGACACAGGACAATGTCTGCAGCAATGAGGAAGACTTTCAGCAGATTCCACCCGAAGACACAGATTGTGAACCACATGGCCTCCACGATGTACAGCAACAGTTTGAGGACGTCATTAGAACCGCTGAAGAGTTAGAAGAGCTGACACGGGACTCTGAGAACATGGAGAGAGACGATGAACATCCCCCGGATTTACCTGACCCCACAATTGAGGCTTTGAAATTATTGTCTGCACAGGCCTCACGCCCACTTTATTTAGGCAGTTCTGTGAGCTTGAAATCAGCAGTGTTGTTTCGATGACATTGTGCACCACGCATGGAGTGAGTCGGAACTTCGAAACTGAGTTGCTTCACTATCTGACAGTGGAGCTGCTTCAAGAAGATAATGTGTTGCCTACAAACCATTACCAAGCGAAGAGGATGCTGCAGGCACTTGGACTCGCATACAATGTAATACATGCCTGCCCGTCAGGATGTGTCTTATTTTGAGGAGAACACAGCGATTTGGAATCGTGTCCCAGTTGCGGAAAAGGAAGATACAAAGAAGGTACAAAGACAACTCTGATGAAGGTTATAAGACACTTTCCCCTACTTCCGAGGTTGAGGCGCATGTTTGGCTCTCCTGCAATTGCAAAGCTTCTGAAATGGCATTCAGAGCGTGGGGTGACCACGAACAGCAATGGCGAGATCGTAATGGAGACCGTCATTGACAGCCCCGCTTGGAAACACGTTGGAGTCATAGATCCCACATTTCAAGCGGAAAACCGAAACGTACGCATCGCACTGTCACTTGATGGAGTGAACCCTTTCTCGGTTCGGAGTACCTCACATTCAACGTGGCATGTTCTCTTGGTTATTTACAACCTGCCACCGTGGTTGGTGACAAAACGGTTTTTCATCATGATGAGCATTTTAATATCCGGCAAGGAGTCTCCAACAGACAAGAATTTAGATATCTTCATTTCTCCTTTGTGGGAGGATTATAGCAGCTATGGGAGGGAGTAGAAGCGATAGACGCTTCAGCTGAAGACGTGCAAAGAAGATTCACTCTTCGCGGTATACTTTTATGGACTATTTCAGATTATCTTGCTTATGGTTTGATTTCTGGACAGCAAACTAAAGGATACAAAGCTTGCACCGTATGCGGCCCAGACACTGTTTCTAGAAGCGCTAGAGGCCCCAAAGGTGACAAGATAGTGTACGAAGGTACACGCCAGCGTCTTCCAGAGGACCATGCTTTTCGTGAAGACCTGCGGTTCAATGAGCTTCAAGAGAAGGAGGTTTCCAATTCGAGAATGTCTGGCAAAGATGTTTTAGAGTTTGCAGTAGAGAGGGAGTCATACCTTGCCTCGGGAGGAAGGGCAGAGGGTCCAGAGGATCCTGTGAGGACCCACGGGGTGAAAAGGCTTTCAATACTCTTTACTCTCCCGTATTGGAAGGTGGGTGCTCTGAATTGCTCTGTTTCATGTCTTGCTCGTCTTTCTTTGTCACTAGGCATCCCAGTAAACATGGGAGATACACCATAAAACAAGTGAAAATAGTCATTCACGTTTTTAAGAAACGCGCTCGTCTAGAAATGCGTTGACGTCAAATTGTGTTATTCAACGTCCCAATAAACATGACCGACTGACTGCTGAAAGTTTTTCCACGCTTTAGATCGCTACGGTTCTCTTCCAACTCAGATACATACAAATTATTTACAACCTACCACGCCTATTCAATGTGATGCAGGACTTGCTCATACGACACACACTGGACGTCATGCACTGCGAGAAAAACCTATGTGAAAACATAGTGAAGACGTTGTTTGGAGAGACGGATTTTCCACGAGGACGGCAGGACTACAAAGACGTGGGAGTCAGGCCTGACCTATGGCTGAGACGAACACACGGTACAGACGGGCGACTCTTCATGCCGCATGCGCCCTACGTACTCTCTTCGCAGGCGAAGGCAGACATGCTCGCTGTGATAGCATCAACAAGGGTGCCCACAAATTATTCTTCCGCAATTCATAAACGAGTTTCTGACGGGAGACTCAGGCTTCTGAAATCCCATGACTTTCACATCCTCATGCAACAGGTAGTTTAAGTTCACCTTTACTTGTACCAACTTTGCGTTCAGAACTGTTTAATGTGGAAATGCTACCTCGCGATGTGTTTTTTTCTTTTCGTCAGAATGTTCACTTCAATGATCCAAAATATCTACGTTAAAGGAAACCGTTAAAACACGCGTTAAAACACGTCCTTTGTGACGCAGCTCTGATGTGGTGCGCGTATAATTTAACATGATGGCAATATGAGCTCAATCTTTATTTCTGGAAAATAATCCTTCAGGTCATGTCAATTTTCAGATACTACCCAATTCACTACGGAATGTTGAAATGAACGCAGCCGTTCGGCTGTGTATTATGAGGGTTAGCAGAGTATTCCGACGCCTGTGCACTGGCTCAGTGGATATGTCTAAAGAAAAAGAGTACATTGAAGACGCAAATGAGACGCTTTGCATGGTTGAGCGAGAGTTTCCTCTAGGATCCATGGTCATCATGACGCACCTACTTGTGCACCTCATGGAGGAGCTCTTTATATGCGGCCTAGTTCACACCCGCTGGATGTATCCAATAGAGCGATACATGAAGACCCTTAAGGATTATGTGCATCAAAAGCAGAATCCATAAGGTAGCATGGCAGAGGCGTATTATATGGAAGAAACCCTCGGATTTTGTTCAGAGTATATGGAACGCTACGGGGCTACATCTCGAAGAGTCTGGGATGCAAACGAAGAGCAGTCACTGTATGATGAGATGGTAGATGGCAAGGGAATAAGACGCCCTATGTCTCGGACTCTCTGTGACTGGATTCACAGCTTTGTGATCAGAAATGCTGGCACACTTCAGTACTACAAAAGGTACAATCATATATACTCCACGATAATAGCATTTCCAGAATCTTACTTACAATTTAACATGTCTAAACGGGGGTTAACTTGCCTGAACGTGATTTAACGTGCCTAAAACGTGGGTTAACATGTATGCAACGTTTTTAGTAATGTGTACATTCAGGGCATCGTTATAGTCCTTGTCTTTGGTGACTACTATGTCAGTCTTGAAACAAGAAAATGCGTTAAAATGTCACGTTAAACTACGTCATTTTCCCCAATGCTTTCCTATAGTGAATTGCACGGACCATGTTCAATTCTTTTCATGTTTGCACACACTACTAATGCATTTTGCACACTGCAGGGTGTATGAAGTAGAGCAGAATTCCAGGAGCAAAGAATGCTGCTTGAGAAATCGCGCAAGACGTGGACAAAGAAGACGGAATTCCTTAGACATTCCTTCACAGTTGAGGCCTTTGGCCCCATTTCCGGATTGGTTGAAACAAACCGTTGAAGCCGATCGGAGAACACGCTCTCGGACCATCGATCAAACCACTTATGATCTGTCGAGACCCCCCTTGCCCACTCCAACTGCTTATCGATCAATGAAGGCTTATGGCATGCACCTCCGCTGTTGCTCAGTTGCACCTTCCAGGACTTCTATGGACAGTGGAGTACATCCAATATTCACCGACGATGCAGGAGAAGAGACGGAGGAGTATGTAGGTTGGGTTGAAGAAATACTGGAATTAGAGTATAGGAGCACGTGTGTCGTTGTTCTTCTCTGTTCATGGGTCAAAGGAAAAATGGGAGGCGCTTCACCAACAATGAAGCGGGATCAACATGGAATTCTGTCCATGAATTTTTCGGCAAACTGCCTTCTTCCTTTGGGTCCCCACTCTTTCGCGTTCCCCATTCACACACATCAAGTGTTTTTTATGGCGGACCAGGGGCCATGGAAAGTGGTGTGCAAGGCAAATGTTCGAGGCAGCCGCAGAGGTTGTGCCTTTGCTGCAGAATACGACGATGTAGAGGCACAATTACCCGACTCAAATTCACCACATGCCAATAACACAGAGCTGTGCAAAGGAGAGCCTTCACATTTAGACGTCTCAGCTTACGGGTCCTTTGTAGAAGAGCAGGAAGGCGAGCCAGTGGCAGCGGAGGGAAGTGATGAGGATGACGACCGGATCCTGGGTGATTCATCTGATAGTGAGTTTACATCAGAGGATTAGGCTTCCTACAATGTCGTTATGAATTCCACACTATGTTTCTTCGTAAATGTCTGGACGTGTTTTGTAACAACTATTAACGCGGTCTCTGTTTCAACTAACATGCGCGGTACATCAGATATGCACTGTCACGTTTTTTGTAACACATCTTAACACACTTCCTGTTCCAAGAAACACATGCGTCACTGCCTCCTAGTCTCCCAAATTAAATATTGTTGGTCAAATACTGCATTGCATGTTAGCCAACCCTTCCACGCACACGTTCCACATCACGGCACGCATTCCACGTCAAATAGGTTTGTCATGTTTTTTGTAACACATCTGAACGCACTTCTTGTTACAAGAAACGCACACGTCAATGTTGACAGCCCCCACGGGCTCTCAAACATTGCTTGACAATCAAACCCTAAACCTCCCACGTCAGCCTATCACCCTACAACGCATTCCACGTCAGCACAGTCATTCCACGTCAGACTTCTCGGTACGTTGTTTTAACACACTTGAACGTGGCGCATGTTACCTATGACGCCTCAATGTTATAAGAAACGCGCTGCTCTGGATACTACTATGGTCAACCATAGTCAAAACTACCTTCCACGTCAGCCATTGACTCTTCAAGCATTCCACGTGAGCGCACTCATTCCACGTCAGTCAATGTGTTACGTTTTTTTTAACACATTTTAACGTAGCACCTGTTAAGATTGACGTCCTTCCTGTCATAAGAAACGTGCTGACGTGGAGACTTACTATATTTAGTCGTATCTAAAGTTCCTTGAGGTAAAAAAGTAGGTGATAAAATTACTGCCCAACAAGAACGTGTCCGTTTAATTTAACGTGATGCCGTTATTTTGAACGTATAAATTTTATTTGCGTTTCACCCATATCCTCTTTGACGCAGTGACGTTATTGGTGACTTTTTCACGTTAAAACGCTTGACGCGCGCCACGTTTAATTGGATATTTTTTCCACACTAATTCAGGATAGTGTGGATTTACGTCATTTTTGACGCATCTCTGCCATGGTGCATGGTGACATCATACAAGCAGAACCAATTGATCAGAGTAGCAACACACTAGATAGCTACACCTTTCACATGCGCAAGAAAGATCTGTACAAACAACAGTGACGAACATCAAGACGATTATCATTTTTTGAAAACTTTAGGAATGCAACGGCCTTGCAACTCTTTTTATAACCGTAAGTTGATATTTAGAAGGACCAAGACTAAGAACTCACCTTGGACATAATAATCTATGGAATAGCACCTATTCCTAAAGAAAATGTTGCAATATATACCTGCACAAAAAAAAAAAACAGAGACCAATGAAGCAGTTTGAACAAACAAACTCGCACCATATTTCCAAAATCATGGCTAGCATGGAATGAGGATAATTGCGCTTGAACTAAGGCTCACAAGTTGCGCATTTATTATACCAGTATACAAAGTGTTGACAGTATTTTGCAGATGGTCAAGCATAAAATGGAATCCATAACTCACCAAAAACATGTGAGCACAAATTTGTATCAGCAAGAAATTCATAGAGACACACCTTTAGGTGCACATATAATTTCTCCATTCTCAACACACACTCTCCATCATACGCCTTACTGAACTACAATACTCAATATCTACGACATAAAAATCTTCTTGAATGGACCAACCATTGATAATGAACTCTAGAATTGCCACCCATAAGTTAATTTTAGTACTCTGTACAGTGTCAAATTCAATATACGATTCATATATTTGAACTAAGAGGCGTATGAACTCTTTAAATTTGGTGTTAGATTACCATGAGCAATATACGCCTTCTTGCTTCATCCATCAGCCCAGCTACAGCAAGAGTCATAAGGACCTGCAAAAAAGTAATAAAAAGAGTTGGATGACCCCTACTTCTGTCCCAATTTGGTAGATTTTGTGTGCTCTTTCGTCTAAACAGATGTCAACAAGAAGGTTAGTTTTGCGCACCAAGAGAAATAGTTTTGAACAAAAAGAATTGCTTTAGGTTGCTTAACTTAACAATTGGCAGAGCATTTGAGGCTTCCATAGCCGCGTGCATATATATACATAGGATCACGTGAATTTTTACAGCAAAATTCTTATAATAACAAAAACGTAGAGATCTACAATGAGTAAATCAAATATCTACCTAAATGTCTGCAATTTCATTAGCGGTATTAAAATTTGCTACTAGCAGCTTTTGCTAACACGAAGAAAGCTCCTCTTTCTTGCCCGCCTTGACCTATCCACAAGAGAAACCAAATTCTAAACTTTGAGTCCCTAATGTTCTAACCCAAATTTCAGCAATCAGGTAGTTGATTAGGATCCTTACTCATAAACCTTGCATTGCTTATATTGAGCATGAGGGACAGATGTGTACATCACGACACAAGCAGTGCTAGCTACACAACAATGAACTCTATTACAATTTACAAGACAATAGCATAGCATTCAGTGAGCATACCACCCAGCGAGGACTTTCAGGAATATATAAGAGCCCAACAATTAACCAAAAACACATGGGTTAATTAGCAAAGTGTTGCAAATGTTTAACTTGTGCAGAATTGTTTGACATCAATCTTCAATCTAGAGAAGACTTGCTAACTCTAGTTTCTGTATATGTCTATTCTCTACTATTGTGGTAAAGTTGCTCAAGATGAAATCGCATACATGGACCATGGAAACTAACAATGTTATCAACCCTGGGCTACACACTTCTGCAGTGCAAATGCTGACGATTTGACTGAAATGTTAAGTCAATTGATCAATTCCACTCCCTAAAACAAAATGCTTGCTCTAGAGCGTAACTTTTCTAAAAGAAAACAGTAGATAATTCTGAGACGTACCAAAGAAAGCAAGAAAACGCCGCTTGAAGAACATGCCACATATGTATGAAAGAGGTGACGCAAATTGTAATGGTAAGTTGGACCATGTTTCAGCATAAGAAGAAAGAGAAAACAAGAGTCAACTCTATTGTGGATCGTGGATCCCGCCAACATAACAAGAACATTGAAGCAGAGCATTATAAAGTTCAAAGACTAGAGAATTATGTTAATCCTTAATAAAACTAATGAACAACACCCGTCTTGAAGCATTTCCAATCGATGTTATTAATAAGCAGCAAGTTACTAAACTGATAAGTGCATCAAACCCATACCTCATTCATTGTCTTAACGGTACCCCTTCGATGCTTTGGTGAGATCACTCCGATACATTGGTACATAGCAAAAACATATAGCAGATGAAACAAAAATTATAAAACGAATCTTAGCATGTGAAGTACTTCAGGATTCTCAAAGTAGAGGCAGCCATGACTAATGACATACATCTCTTCAAAGAAATAAACGAGCATTGTGATTAATTCACAAAATCAACATACTAGTGGTGCTGCTCTAGACTGTTGGAGTTTAGCTCGCTTGTAATAAAGGCATTGTAAAAAGAGTTTGCAACGAGGTAGAAAAAGAAGGTGGGAAGTAAAAGGAGAGAAAAGAAAGAGAGGTCATTTACCACATGGTGCACATGTGGCATGAGTAGGTGAAGAGATAAGGACTAGCCCACTTGCATTGACTAAGCCATGTCAATGATAAGGTTGGAAGACAAGTGGGTGGTGGCTAAGTCTTAGGGCCGGCCATGAGTGCCACGTGTCCTAGAGGGACTTGCAAGTCGCTTGGAATGTCCCTTGAGAGTCCCTTAGAGATGTGCAACCAAGTACTATAAGTAAAGAGCTTCGAAAGAAGCTCATATCTCACTCCATTCATTGTTTGTACTACTTTGTGTGCTACACTTGTTAGAGCAACCATCTCTTTTTTTCTTTTAACTTCAATAGGTTATGGGCCCACTCATGTGAGTTGCTAGTCAGAGTTCATTGGTTGCTTAGTAGTTTGGAGGAGGTTTTGTGAGGCACTGTGTGTGTCACGTGCACAAGGGCTAATTTTTAGCACAAGAGGTGCACAAAGGTTGATTTGGAGATTTGGCGACGCACATAGGGTTACAAGAGTGGTGGAGGTGCTCATTCAAAGCTTTTGCACCTTGTAAGTGTTCAAACATTGTGGATGTGCTGCTTGCTCTCTAATGGTGCTGATTTGAGTGATTGAGGTGCATAGATGCACATTGGAGTCTAGGTGATGCTCTTTGAAGTCATTCAAGGCCATCTCTGCATGTAGGAGCAAAGAAAGGTGAGGTATACTTGAGTGAGTTGCAAAGGTTTGCATTTGAGTTCAATGACTGAGGACTTGAGTGCTTGAAGTGAACCATTGCACACTTGAGCTAGAAGGGACTCAATTTGATTGATTGGAGTGTGCACTCACACACTAGGGCCTTATAAGACCTGATTTGCTAATAGGAGGTGCTTACATGAGTATCAGAGAGTTGTAGAGGTTGATGTAGAATGAGAGGTCTGCATAAACACCCTTGAGTCTAGAAGGGGCTCAAAGTGGGTGTAGAGGTGCGATAGTGGACATCGAGACTTTACAAGGGTTGATCTTAGTTTATTCCATAGTTACATTTGAGAATGAGAGTGCTAGGACCATTGACAAGTTCAAGGGGGAGAACTTTAGCCTTTGGAAGTTCAAGATGGAGATGGTGTTGGAGTCCATGGACCTCTGGGAGGTTGTAGAAGGCACAGAGAAGCCTCCACCAAGTGCAGACGACGATGAGAAGGGCATCAAGATGGATCCAAAGGCTATCAAGGAGTACAATCCCCATGTGAAGAAGGCCATGTCTGTGATAGGGCTCAATTTGGTGGACAACCAACTTGCGTACATTCGGAATTGCAGAGGGCCAACGGAAGCATGGAAGACATTGTGCAACATCCATGAGACAAAGAGCTTGTCCAACATTCTCTTTATTCATCGCAAGTTCTTTACCATCAAGATGCAAGATGGTGATGACAAGCTTACCCACATCAACCATAGGAAAGACCCTGCAGATCAACTCAATTGTTTGGATGTGCCCGTCAAAGATGACGATGTTGTCATGACCTTGCTTGAGAGGTTGCCCCCCTTCTTCTGAGAACTTGATCACGGCCTTGGAGACCTTGCGGTTTGTAGACCTTACCATGGAGTTTGTGACGGCAAGGATGATGCATGAAGTGTCCAAGTGCATGGAGAAGGAGGTTCATGGTGATAATGCGACCTTGGTATCAAGGCAAAACAAGGGGTTTAGCTCCTTCGCACGTGGAGAGCCCAAGGTGTGTTACAATTGTGGAGATGGCAAGGAGCATGCTTCATGCTCAACGGCTCAAGCTTTCATTTTGGGCGGAAGCGATGGCTAATACGGTGTACATTGGCAATCGGTGCCCCACTCGTGCTCTTGTTAGCATCACTCCACAAGGGGCTTGGAGTGGGCGCAAGCCATGCATTGCACACATGCGTGTGTTTGGATGCATTGCTTATGCCAAGGCGGTTGATGCAAAGAGAGGTAAGCTCGATGCAAAGGGTACCAAGTGTTTGTTTCTTGGCTATTGTGAGGGAACCAAGGCTTATCGTCTTATGTGCATTGAGACTAGGAAGATCATCAAGAGCCGTGATGTTGTGTTTGATGCGGAGCGCACTAATGTTGGTAATGGTTTGGAGATGAATCTAAGTGTGAGTAGTGTGGCACCTTTGTTGGTGTTGGTGGACGAATCTTCCAAACCAACTTCTTCTAGTGACCAGGAGGATGCCAAGAAGGACGAGAAGGAGGATAAAGAAGAAGTGGATGAGGAGACAAGCAAGGCGCATTCTTCAAATCATCGTCACGAGAAGGTGAAGGTGAAGGAGAGGGAGGCACTTGCTATCCAAGACCAGTACGACGTCCACTTGGGGATTGGTGGATGAACCACATCTTGCCGCAACAAGAAGTGGAACGGGCCAATGTGGCCAACCTTGAAGATCCATTGAGTCTGTGTGAGGCTCTGCAATCCGAGCATGCAAGCATGTGAGAGGTTGCCATGAAAGAAGAGTATGACTCCCTCATTGCTAATGGAACGTGGGAGTTGGCTCGCCTTCCAAAAGGCCGCAAGAGTGTTAGATGCAAGTGGGTGTTTCGCACCAAGAAGGGTGCTACATGAGAAGTTGTGCGCCACAAGGCAAGATTGGTGGCCAAAGGGTTCTTACAAGTTGCGGGAGTGGACTTCCATGAGACCTTTGCTCCCGTGGCCAAGTTCAACACAATTCGGTGCATCCTTGCACTTAGAGCCGCATTGGACTTGGAGATCCATCAAATGGATGTCAAGACCGCTTTCTTGAATGGAGATTTGGAGGAAGACATCTACATGAGCCAACCTCAAGGGTTTGAAGAGAAGGGCATGGAGCATCTTGTGTGCAAGCTCATGAAGTCCTTGTACGGGCTCAAGCAATCACCAAGGGCATGGTATCAACGCATTGATTCCTACTTCATCAAGGAGGGCTGGACAAGGTGTGAAGGGCATCATTCCTTGTACATCGTGCAAACGGGTGAGTTCTTGTTGATGGTGCTTGTGTATGTGGATGAATTGATCATCTTGGCTAGCCTTCATGCCAAGTTACGGTGGCTCAAGGCCAAGCTCAAGGGAGAGTTCCAAATGAGTGATCTTGGTAAGTTGAAGTATTGCCTTGGAGTGGCACTCGAGAGGAACCCCAAAGCTCGCACCATCACCAAGTGCCAAAGGAAGTACATCAAGGAGGTGCTCAAGCAATTCAACATGGAGGATTGCAAGCCCATTAGTACTCCACTTGATGTGAATGTGAAGTTGATGAAGCTCTCGTTGGAGGAGTTTGAGGCCATTGAAGGTGAGATGGAGGGAATTCCATACAAGGCGGGTGTTGGCTCATTGATGTATGCCATGGTGGCCACACGGCCCGATCTTGCATTTGCGGTGAGCATGGTGAGCCAATTCATGTCTAGGGCTGGTCCATCACATTGGAGTGAGGTCAAGCGCATCATGCGGTACTTGCAAGGTACCATGGAGTACAAGTTGTGCCTTCGAGGCATCAACATCGAGTTGAGAGGCTATTGCGATGCGGATTGGGCGGGAGATGCAAATAAGCGCCATTTAACAACGGGGTATGTCTTTTTCATTGCACATGGTGCCATTTCGTCGAATTGCAAGAGGCAACCAACAATTGCCCTGTCTACGATGGAGGCGGAGTACATGGCCAGTAGCCAAAGCACCAAGGAAGCCATTTGGCTTCGCAAGCTTTTAGGTGATGTGGGGTGTGTCCAAGTTGATGCAACGACGATCATGTGTGATAACCAAGGGTGCATTGAATTGGCAAAGAACCCCACACACCATTCATGCTTGAAGCACATTGATGTTCAACATCAGTTCATTCGTGAGAAGTTGGAGAGTGGCGAGATAAGCTTGAGGTATTGCCCAACGGAGGACATGGTGGCGGATGTGTTGACAAAGGCACTTGCGAAGGAGAGGCATCATCGATTAGCAAAGGCCATGGCATTGCGAGAAGGTAACTACTCGCAAAGTGGGAGTGTTGGAGTTTAGGTAGCTCGTAGTTAAGGCATTGTAAATAGGGTTTGCAATGAGGTAGAATTAGAAGGGGGGAAGTAAAAGGGGAGAAAAGGGAGAGAGGTGATTTACCACATGGTGCACATGTGGCATGAGTAGGTGAAGAGATAAGGACCAGCCCACTTGCATTGACTAAGCCAAGTCAATGATAAGGTTGGAAGGGCAAGTGGGTGGTGGCTAAGTCTTAGCGGCGGCCATGAGTGCCACGTGTACTAAAGGGACTTCCAAGTGGCTTGGAATGTCCGTTGAGAGTCCCTTAGAGATGTGCAACCAAGTACGTTAAGTAAAGAGCTTTGAAAGAAGGTCATATCTCACTCCATTCATTGTTTGTACTACTTTGTGTGGTACACTTCTTTGAGCAACCATCTTTCTTCTTTTTTTAACTTCAATATGAATTTGATAATTGTTCAATTTCAAAATCTTGGGAGCTCGATGGAACTTGTTGGGCGCTATATCAAAGAAGAGGCAGATGACGTAAGTTATAGTAAACTCTGGTACTCGTTTCTACTTTTCTTATTTGTGCTGAAATTTATGGAGAATTGTTTTTTAGGAAAGAGTGAATTCTAAAATGACTTGAGGGCAGCCTGGTTCATTGCAAGGATGTTGTCTTTACTCTAATCTATTAATATTTCGAAGCCTTTTAAAGTTTCTAAATTGGCTTTACCAAAATATAGATTTTAATAATATCTCTGTTTGATAGGTCACGTTTCTGAATATTACTGGTTTTCAAGATATGGTATGCCAATAATGGAGGTATATTAAAAAAATCTGTTTTTATATATGTGCTTGATTTCAACTTTATTTCATGGTTTCCCTGTGTTTAATTCAACATTTGTTTGTCTTGTCAAGTGCAGGTTCCTCAACAAACTTATGCAAGTGTTTGTACCTTTTAGGTGATAACAATTATGACTTCACTCATGTCCATGGGAAGTTTTAAAACCACACTCTCATTTTTTTATGGAACATTGACTAGGATTCTAGTTTGTGATTTATTTTCTCCCGACTATATTTTTAAGGTAGAAGAAAACGCAAATTACCAATCCAACGCTTGAAAAGACTCGATCATAGGTGAAACGACAAATCGGAATTTCAAAATGAATCTTCAATTAGACTTGAAAGGAAGCTAAGATGCAAATATGTTGTATGTCTATTATATCAATTGCACAAGGTCACGACTTAGCCTTTTGTTCTTTTTCTCCTAGTCGGCAGCTGGTTTGCATCATGGTTCCTTTTGATCTGTTTATTCTGATTATCCTGCTTGATCACTTTTTTATCTTGATCAGGCTATGCTTGATAAGCTATTTATCTTGAGCAGTTTCTGCTTGATCAATTTCTGTTTGATCAGCTTTCTTGTTAGCAGTGTGTTGTGGAGCTTTTTAGCCTGCTCAGTTTCTGCCTTTGACACTTGGAAATTATCAGCTTCGTTGGTGACAGTGTGCTCTGGGGATACGCTGCTGGGGATACTGCTGATTTTCCTGAATTGTTTAATCAGATTCTCAGTTAACAGGTCTGCTATTTGCTCCAAGTTTCACTATTCACTTTGTGACTTTGGAAATTATCAGCTTCGTTGGTGACAGTGTGCTCTGGGGATACGCTGCTGGGGATACTGCTGATTTTCCTGAATTGTTTAATCAGATTCTCAGTTAACAGGTCTGCTATTTGCTCCAAGTTTCACTATTCACTTTGTGACTTTGGAAATTAATAGCTTCGTTGGTGACAGTGTGCTCTGGGGATACGCTGCTGGGGATACTGCTGATTTTCCTGAATTGTTTAATCAGATTCTCAGTTAACAGGTTCTCGGATTAGCAGGTCTGCTATTGGCTAATTCATTCCAAGTTTCACTTTTCACGTTTTGGCTGCTGATTTTCCTGGAGGACTCTGGGGATAAGCTGCTGGGGTTACAATTCTGATTTTTCTGAATTGTTAAAGCAGGTTCTCGGTTAACAGCTCCTTTGTTGGCAGTTTGCTTTGGAGCTTTTCAGCCTGCTCCGTCTTTGCCTATTGACGCCTGGAGTTTTTTATTTATTACTTTCTTGATATGGAATCGGGTCCTTCTACTCAGGTTCCATTATATGTTTGTGTGTGTATAATTGAGAGTTGGATGCACCATTTCAATGGAAGGGGTTTCATTCTTTATTACCACCTTTCCATTTCATTTATGCTATTTTGTGTGCAATTTTTCAACTTTGACAGGGATAACAACCAGAAGTCACGCTGAAGACACCTTGCGTACGAATTCATTCTAACTACGTGTTTGTTTGATTTCATGGGCGCAGGTGAGGCGTGACTTCCTAAGTTTGGAGCTTTGCGCTACAACTATGGCAGCCTTTCTCTTTTCCTTTTTGTTCCTATTTGCTAAAATGATTTCTTAAGTTTGAGAGATGTTTTCTCTATTTTATCCATTTAAGCTTTCTGAGTACATGTTTATCGTGGCTCTAATGATATGGGTTTTTTGAAATTAAATTTTCTTTTGACATGTTGAATCCTACATGACAATATCAAGATAGTTGATAGGTGAAGAAAATGCCCTGATCTGGGGTTGTATATAGGGGCGAAAGAAGGGAAGGAAGGGGGAGAGAGAGAGAGAGAGAAGGAGAGAGAGAGAGAGAGAGAGAGAGCAGAGAGAGAGAGATAGAGAGAAGAGAGAGAGAGAGAGAGAGAGAGAGAGAGAGAAGAGAGAGAGAGAGAGAGAGAGAGCGAGAGAGAGAGAGAGAGAGAGAGAGAAGAGAGAGAGAGGAGAGAGCAGAGAGAGAGAGAGAGAGAGAGAGGAGAGAGAGAGAAGAGAGAGAGAGAGCAGAGAGAGAGAGAGAGAGAGAGAGAGAGAGAAGAGAGAGAAGAGCTCGCGATGACGAGCGAGAGAGCTAGAGAGATCGACGCGAGAGCGAGGGAGAGAGCGAGAGAGAGCGAGCGAGAGAGAAGATAGCGAGAGAGAGCTAGCTCGAGTAGCATGCGATGCGAGCGATGACGATAGATAGTCGATATCGAGGCGAGCTCGAGATAGAGACTCGAGCTGATAGAGGCGGGCTCTCTCTCTCTCTCTCTCTCTCTATCTCTCTCTCTCTCTCCTCTCTCTCCTCTCTCTCTCTCTCTTTCTCTCTGCTCTTCTCTCTCCCTCTCTCTCTCTCTCTACTCTCTCTAACTCTAGGGCGGGAATATTGTTGCAAATATTCTGGGCGGATATGGTGGGTGAAACGTATATAAATTCCGGATGCTTCCTGACACTACAGGCCAAGGAAGATGCAATCATTTGTTGGCCATGCGCAGCTGGATTCTTGAGGTCGGTTGGTGGCCTGTACAGCATGCGTACATAAGGAGTAGAATCCATCCTCATTGCAACGTAGGGTTCGTCCTGCACGAGTTGCCTCTGTTTACGTAATACTGCTCTCACACGAAGTGAACAGTTCTCGCAGGCCAATCTCGCTTGGGATTTCAAGCGATTCCGTTAGAAGTGCGTACGTTTCCCGTGAGCGACTGTGCATTAGCAGGCACATCGTCCCGAGCCATGGAGCGAAGCCCGGTTCAGGTGCTCATTACAGCAGGTCTAGGTTACGGAGAGTGAGGAGTGTGTTGCGGTTTTACAAGGCTTATGTCTCTTTCTGAATTTTGTTTCCTGAGTGATACATGTGGATCTTGCTCGTGGATTTTCCCTGCTGTGACATGGATAACAACTGTGGTAGGCTGTAGACACCTGTTGTGCACACATTTACTGACTGACGATTTGTGGATGTTGTATGGGCACAGGTGAGGACTACCACCTCAGCATGCGATTATGCACTTGAAGATTTTTTTCTTCTCCTTACTGACATTGCCTTTGATTATTATCTGAGTTCTTTTGGTTCCTGCACTTTGATTTATATAACAGCTGCGATCAAGCTGGTATAGAATTGATCTATGTACTCCTGCTTTCTACACTAACCCGGAATATATTTTGCGTACAAATTTAATGCGAAGTATTTGTTGTACATGACTTACTTTGTGGCAATGCAGTGCTCTGAGCCAGTGCTGGATACTTTGTTTGTTGTAGAAGAAGGTTTTATTTGTGCTTGGGCAGCACTTCCAATGGAAATTATGTCAGCGCCATATCTAAAGTACTTATAGTCTTGGGTTATCCTATTAATGCAGCATTAAAGATGTTTCCAAAACTTCATAAATAGTGCGTGTGAATTAAGTTGCAGTGATAGGATATATCAAATTCTTCCACACTTTTAGTGAAGATGTTTCTTGATATTGTAGTTGTTAATGCATCGCAGAAACGATTTGAGATTCATGAGATACTATAATTTATAAAAGCGGAAGGAATCACGACCCTTCTGTCTTCTTCATAGGAATAAAGGATTTGATATAAAAGGTTGTATATTTCATGAGTGTTCCTATCCTAAATGAAGATATGCACTAACCTAAATGAAGATCGGTAGTAATAGATTTAGCTCAAGGAATACCATAGAGATCAACATGCATTAATCAGCAGCAACCAAACATCACAGAACTACCACTTTAGCCGTAAAAAATGTTTACCTCCTAGGCAAATTTGGTCTTAAATGACTGGTTCTCAGAAATGACTCATCCATATTAACGCAAGTGTGCGACGTCAGCTTTATCCCAAGCAAGTCTTCAATGACAAAACATGGAGTCCTTTAAGATGTCCTTATATTTCACTTTTCTACTAGGGAGGGAAGATGTGCTACAAGAGGGGCAGGGCTAGAGAAAAGAGGGAAGGGGAGGGATTGGGGACGATGATGCAGATGAGACAACAGAAGGAGGTGGTGTGGATGGGGCATCCAAGAGAGTACTAAATCAAGCTTAGCAGGGGATGCAAGGTAGAAGGTGTAGGAAATTTAAAAAGCCTCTTAGTATATCAGATTTAAGTGATGTCACAAAGTCTAGTGAATTTGATGGGATGGAATCAGATGTTGCAATCGATGGTAAAGGTCTTGATCCTTCTAGTGTAAATTATCAATATCAAAATTCATCACAGGGCACTTTAAATCACACTTATAAACCACAACATGTTGAATGTCGTGTGAAAGGGGGCCCCAAAAACAGTGTCAGGCTCAGTGATAGAGTTATATCGATATGCATGGTATAACTCTCTATGCGCTCGCTGCGCATCAAGGTGTTCCTCGAGCTTCCTCCCCGAAAGATCCGCAACCCTTGAACCTTTTGTACCTGCTAATTTCAATAATTTCAACTTATCACATGTACCACAACGTGCAAAATTATCTCCAGGTCTCTTCACAGAGAACTCTGGAAAGGATCGCCTTTTGATATTGCTAATCCCGCAGAAGGACACCTCCTTCAGCCCCAATCGACTGTTCACTATGTACACCTGCTGCAAAGAATCTTTCCATTTCCATGAAGGTGATTGGGGCATTGACACAACTTTTTATCCATCCTCCAAGGTTCTCAATCTATGAGGCATCTGATCTGCAATGCTCTCAAGCATGCAACCTAGGGTTGCTTTAGCTTGAATGGTGTAAGTGCAAGGCTTTTTACTCCTTATATTCCCATGATGGCCAGCCCTTACACCTTGATCAGCAAGGCATTGGTGACGGACGAAGCTAGTGCGCGATACTCCTAGTATTTTGTACCATGCAACATGACATACATCAATTCCTTCAAGTGTCACAACACGATTCTTAGCGGTGTTAGTGTGTATTTGCCTATGAACATCGAGTTGAGTGTGTTTTTTGAAGTATATAGTCCCATTCCTCCAGTATTGATTTCTTACGGCTTCAATCTTAAGTCATGGATAAAGTTGAATACAGTTCAATCTACAACATCTTTTGCTAGACAGAGAAGAAATAAACTCTGAAGATAACTTCACTTCTATCTATGGTGTGTAAGGTGGAATTCTTTCGACTCTTAACTCTATATGGTCGCACTACTGCACACTCTCTCCCTCGCAAAGTAGTAACGGCAACATTGTAAGTGGCGACTTGGTCACGGTCATGGAGTGATGCACCATTTACGCATACATTCCTGATATGCGAAGCTCAAAGTGACAAAATCCGTTCGATGGCCATTGTCTTCACACAAGCAATCTGTACAGCTACTTGATCATCACCAAGCGGAGCTCCATCACTTCTAATGACAAGGTCAGGTCGATGTTGTGGAAAATGTTGGAGTTTATGTAGCTCATAGTTAAGGCATTGTAAATAGAGTTTGCAATGAGGTAAAATTAGAAGGGGGGAAGTAAAAAGGGAGAAAAGGGAGAGAGGTGATTTACCACATGGTGCACATGTGGCATGAGTAGGTGAAAAGATAAGGACCAACCCACTTGCATTGACTAAGCCAAGTCAATGATAAGGTTGGAAGGACAAGTGGGTGGTGGCTAAGTCTTAGGGGCGGCCATGAGTGCCACATGTCCTAAAGGGACTTGCAAGTGGCTTGGAATGTCCCTTTAGAGTCACTTAGAGACTTTATAAGTACTATAAGTAAAGGGTTTTAAAAGAAGGTCATATCTCACTCCATTCATTGTTTGTAATACTTTGTGGGCTACACTTGTTAGAACAACCTTCTCTCTTCTTCTTTCAATCTCAATAGGAAATTGCCTTGGGAACAATTTAGCCCTATTTGTTCACTAGCGTGAGGACTGAGGCAAACCTTTGAAAGTAAGAACGCCAGCAGGCAAAGATGGATATTGTGGTGTTAAAAAATCTTCAATGCGTGAGAAGGACTCTATTATAGAAGGAGGTATCAACTTTAGTCTTGGAATGCTGGACAGAATTAATAGTACTTAGTGGTTAGAGACCGACAAATAAATGCAATTAGATTACAAACATAGGTTATATTCAATGCTTGGCTCATACTCAATTCATAGAATAATAAAGACTCTTCAATTTTGATGTATTCAATCACTGTATAACACGGTACTGCAATCCTACAAGAGTATTCCGATACGTTGGAGCTTATAAAATTTAGCTCACTATGAGCTAACATGCTCTACCAAAGAGAGAGCTCTCAAAATGGACGTTAATAGGCCACAGCCAGTGTTTGTAGATTATTCTCCCAATTAATAACACCTTAATAAACGTTATGTTTCACAATGTAACGTATTGCCGTTTTGCTTGAATTACCATTTACCAACATTGTCTTTTGTGTGGTATGGCCATTTAGCTTCTTAAGCATTTTAATTAATCAAGATTACAGTGAGAGAACGCCCCAAAATCACTGCAACAATTTGCCACCTAGATCACTCTGACCAATGTTTAATAATCATTGCGGAAGCAATAGAAACTTAGTTTGCCATTGCCCACATAAACATAATTCACTAGGAGCTTCATCTAATGAGTTTACTTTGAGCATAATTGGCAAGAGCTTAGTATTAGTGAATTGAAAGTTACTTTAGAATGAGCCAACGCCAAATAAGCTCACAATGAGCTAATATCAATTTAGCCCACTATGAGCTATCTTCAATTTATCTCACTATGACAAGATGGCATCTTACCACACAGTTAACAAAGTTCATTCTACCTCACATTGAGCGAACTCATATTTGGACGTAGTGATCTTACTCCAACTTTGATCATAGTGGGATAACATGCATTTAGCCTTTACTGCGCAAAACTCACTTTAGCTAGCAACCAGCAAAGTCTGATTAGCATCTGCTAAACTAACCGTAATGTATCTCACGGTCGGCTATCTCATATTAACCATACCATTGAGCCAACTACAACTAAGTTAAGAGTGAGCTAACTCCAATTTAGGTCACAGTGCGTTGACTCTAATTTAGCTCACAGTGAGTTAAGTCGAATTTAGTTCACAGTGAGCTAAGTCAAATTTAGGTCACAGAGAGCCAATTCAAATTAAGCCTATCCTTTCTTGACACCAATTTAGCATACACAATTTTAGTTTACAATGAGCTAAATAAATTTAGAGGCTTAATCTAAGAACTTTGTAATTTAATTCTCAAAACCTTCGGGTTCACTCACTAATTCTGACATCAACATCGATTCTGATATTTTTTTTATAAGAACATTAACATCTACGGTTTAAGTTTACAAACAAATCAGTAGCTGAATAAGGTCTTAAAGAGTCAACTACAATGATAACAAACCCCAAGGTGATCACTAAGACAATCACTCAAGAAATTAAAAATGGTACGAACATATTAGTATGCATAGAGACTCACCCGTAAAGTGTCTTTCGATACTCCTAGAGAAATGACGTTGTCTGTCACTATCAACACAAGAAACCTAATACCTTCGCAACCAAAGAAGTCGATCTCACGTAACGAATACCTGTAAGCAAAGCTCACAAAAAGACTGTGCTAGAATATCTGCTGCAATATACTACAAAGACGAACCCTACAAACTAAAAAACACCGTCTCCAACTGGAGTCACATGAAAAAAAGGCTAGACAATAAGGAGCTGCGACGTGATAACCCTAGTCCGCAAGCATCCTCGAACGGCTCTTAGATTAGAGCGAGAAACCTCGTCATTTCCTTTCAGGCGGGAAAGAGCAATTTTCTTATCATCACATCACCCCTCGTGTACTCTGGAGGTGCAACACAATTACATTTTGTCGTTTCCATTTGTTCAGCACAGCCTATTTATGCAGCGGTTCCTTTGTAGACCTTTATTCCTCTCTGTGGTGTGGGCAGGACCTAGACGTAAATGAACTCAACGAACATGGCTAATTATAGAAGGAGTCATCATTGTGTTGCCAGAGAATTTCATGGTGTGAAGTTAATTTGGGTAGATCCGGCCTAAATTTGCCTTCATGACATCCTGACCTTTTTTATTCATGCTCTTAAACATCGGGAACTATTTGAGTCAAGATATACTTCGAGAAACGAGTGACTGATGACAGGTTTAGATAGCGGGAACTAATGGATCTGTTATATTTCAGCGGGAAATAAATAAATTAATCCGAGATATGATTTTGTGGATATGGACTAATTGTCGTGAAAACCATCAAATCCACCATGGCCGATGTCAATGGCTAAAATATCACATACACGAACTCTAGAGGTTTAAAATGTTTATTGGTACCAAAATCAAATATTATATTACAAACACTCGAAAATTAATGACCAAGACATGGTCACATGGATAAAGAACAGATTATGAATCCAAGATAAAATTTAAAACGAATGGATCAATTATGAATTTATAGTACATCTGTTGTCTTGAAAACAACTTAAATTTCATAATTTACTTTGTATGAAGTGAAAGGTCAATTTTGGTTCACTCCATATTCTTTATTGCAAGTATATATAACAAATTAAAAACATAACAATTGTCGCCACGCTCGAAAATTATTTGCATATTAAAGACCTTCATTATGGTAAGTTGGTTTCTAAACGTTGTGAATAAATTGTTGTTCGTCCATATTTAGTACTTATGACTTGTGATAAATTTGTACTAATTTGCCATGTTCACCGAATATGATTTATAATACTCCTTCATTAGTAATAATTCTAAATGAGGAAAATAAGTTGTAATAGACTATCGAGAACTTTGTAACAAGCATTTGCACTATTGCTAAAACATGTATTTGACATACAAAACATATGTTGGTCCTGATTAAAAAGCAAATTTTCTTAATAACCATGATTTTACTTCCTCATTAATTTGCGAAATAAATTTGATATACTGAAGGTTAAAGGAGTAATGTAAATATTATATGATACGTAAATAATAATTTAAAACACTTCATGTAACAGTCTGCATGAATAGGAAAAGACTGAGCAAAATTAAGAACCATCAAGATACACACATATTTAATTTAAATCTGCAAAAACTATCGAATTAATATATATTATTATAGTTTTTAGTAACCCTAAATCCTATACCCTAAGCCCCAAAATCCTAAAACCTTTATGCACAATAATGCATATTTTTAAAAAGTCAACATATTTCTAGATGATAAATTGTTAATTAACTTTGTTTCATTCAAATTTAATTACACATACTATTAATTTATACAAAATTTTACATCTATGTGAAGTACACACGCCCTGTGAATATTATCATCTACCTGACTCTGAAGACGATGTAAGGGATGAAAACCTCTAGAATTCCATTAAGCTCAGAGATGTAGCCACCGCATCCTTGATTCCTCTTGTTGTTGTCCCAGCAGAATTAGTATCAAAGGACGAGGAGGAGGTCTTCAACGCCGCATAGAAGGCACCACATCTAGAGGCTCCTATTGTAAAGAGGGACATTGACTGGTTTGAGTCGAACTACTAAGAAACAAAAGAAGAAAGAGAAGAGCAAAAAGGAAGCTAAGGCTACTCGGCTTATTGTAGAAGAGGCTCGGTTAGCAAAGGAAAAGCCCGGGGGTCTACTCAAGCTCCAAGAAGAGAAGGATCAACAGAGGGACATGGAGATGGCAGAGATGCGACGTATCTTATCAGCAAGCTAGTCAGATTGATGTTTCAATCCCAGACACCGCCATTATTCGGCCCAATGTGATACCCAGTAGTAGTGTAGTGAAAATTACTCCATGTTATTTATTTAAATCCTATTTATATTCAACCTACATCAGGTTGTCTTCAAGCCCTTGTTCATGTAGATTTATCTCTCATTGAGCACATTGGTATAGAAGTAGCTAACATTTCTTTTACAAAATTTTCAAGATGTGTAACTGTGACAGTGCACATTGAATTTATATATATGTAGGTGTGACAGTGCACATTTTTAAAAAGTTTTATATTCAATATTTGAAATCCTTCTGTTGTGGGCAATTCATTTGTTCCACATTATCTTTCGTAATGATGTTAATGTCATTGTTAATAAGAAGTATTTGAAATCTGCTAGAATTTGACCTGTTTAAAGTTGTGTGCTTCAATGGATGGTGAGCTTAAAGCAACTAACCATGTTCACCACCTAGAATCATGTATTCATAAACTAAATAACTTTGAAGTGAATTAGTTCAAAAAACAAGTAATACAATTTATTTTTTATTATATGGAAACTAGAAAATTTAGCCTACATTTTTGTAGAAATAATAAACTTGCTAGATCAGAAAATTAATGATGAATTTAATATTGTATTTCACATAATTCTTTTTTAATACATATTCATTCTATAGGCAATCATAGATTTTTGCAATGAAAAATTAAAATTTATACATCACTCTATCAATATATTTTTGCTAATACATTATCAATTCTTAAATGATTAATAATCTATAAAATATAAAATAAATGTATACATCCAATCTATCTACCAAGGCATTTTTACAATGACCATATGGACTCATATTCTAAAATAAATATGGATTATTAGAAAAATAAAAAGTGCATATACAATAATACAAACCTATGTTCCTTTTACAATATATTTCTCAATACCAATACACCTTTTTACAACCTTTGAAATTTGATACAGAAGTAACTAACACCATGTATATCATACTAGTACAAAATCCTCAACTTGTATTGTGCAAAAGATTTACACAAAGAGAAGTTAGAGAAAGTTCCATTAGAACACATAGCGCTCATGGCCGCCCCTAAGACTTAGCCACCACTCACTTGTCCTTCCAACCTTATCATTGACTTGGCTTAGTCAATGCAAGTGGACTGGTCCTTATCTCTTCACCTACTTATGCCACATGTGCACCATGTGATAAATCACGCCTCTTTCTTTTCTACCCTTTTACTTCCCCTCTTCTAATTCTACCTCATTGCAAATTCTATTTACAATGCCTTAACTACGAGTTTTCTAAACTCAAACAAGAAGCGTACATCTCAATTCATTCATTGTTTGTTCTACTTTGTGTGCTAGAGTTATTAGAGCATCCTTCTTTCTTCTTCTTTTAATCTTTTGTTTGTTGCAAGTAAGAGTTCTTTGGTTATCAAGTAGTTTGGAGGAGTTCTTGAGAAGTTTTGACTTTTGAGTGTGTAAGGTGTAGTAGGGTTTAGAGGGCAATTTAGTAGTGTGATTTGAAGCTAAGGATGTGCAAAAGAGTTTATTTGGAGCTTTGGAGGTGCTGAAGAAACTATTTGGAGGATGGAGGGGCACAAGTGTAATAGCCTTGGATCCCTTGAAAGTGGAATGAAATAAGCAGTTGGTACTCTTTGCAACAAGCTTACCTCTCTTTGTGTCATTCACCTTTGCATAAGAAATGCATTCAAATACATATAAGTGTGTGCAATAAATGTTAGTTTATTAAGTGAAGAGATATTGAATTGAGCCAAACATTGCCAATCAATTTAAGGACAAAATTTGACAAAATTTGACATGCATTTTACTTTTTAATGAATTGGAATCTTGTAGTGATAAGCGATATTTGATGGTAGCATCATATGCTTTAAATGCAAAGCATATAATGTTGAAAATACAGAGTATATAGTGCTTGCAAATACACTAATTTATGTAGTTTTATATTTAGATAGTTTTAGACAAGAACATAAAGAGGTAAAAAGAATGAGAGGTATAGGGTCATAAGTTCCTTGAGAGAAACATAGTTTTTATATACTCAATGTAACAACTCTATTCAAGTGTTGACTATAACATTTTCTCAATATAACCAATATGTACAATAAGATTGATGTTGGATTGACCTAGCGAAGTCAATGATAAGGTTGGAAGGTCTAGTAGGTGTTGGTTAAGTCATATAGGCGGCCGTTAGAGGCCTTAAAGAACTTGCAAGAGGCTTGGAATGTCCTCATTTCTGTACTTTCTATTTTTCTTTCTTTTTACATTGCCGTTATTTACAATCTCGTAATTATAGATTCCTAGAAACCATAAAAATTTTAAGCTCCAACATACTCATTTAAGGCACCTCCATTGTGTGTAAAATTGTAGGGTGCATTCCACTTGCTAATAACCTATAATATAATTTGGATACAAAACAGAGTGATATGTAAAAATTCAGTTCATTGCTAAACAAATAAGGTGATTCTATTGAGGCTTCCATAGAGCATGTAGTAACCAATGCTCTCACTAAGACACTTTGAAAGGAACACCATGTGATAATAAGCAATGATATGCGGTTATAGTCCGATAATACTTTGCAAATTAGAAGTGTTCAAGAAACATGACATGAGGACAATAGAATAGAATAGTTATGAAGTGTAAACAATCATGATTATAACTATAGAGTATCAGAAAGTTAGACTAGGAAAGTAGTTCATTAGTGTCAATTTTTTATAATGAATGCACTCAAGAGCTAATGTGTTATAGGAAGATTAATAGAGGCTTGGGAAGGTAGAAAAGTTACTTTTCTTATTCACCATCTTGGATGCATTTGTGTCTTTTATTTTATTTTGTCTTCTTCTCCTTAAATATAATTACACCAAAGAATACTTCATGCATGAGAAATCTGAGATGATAAATGATTATCATTTTTGTTTGGACTTTAAAATGAAGGACAAAAATATGTGAAGAAAATAGCATGGAAAAAAATGGTGCATTGGATGAAAGAGTATGTAGAAGAAAGATAATGAAAGAGATGGTTCCTAACTAAAAGCAAAAACTTGCCATCTCATCTTTCCTTCAATCTTTTCTCCTCTTTATGCCATTCTTGAGATCATTTAACAATTCACTTAAGTTTGATTTTAAATTCACACGTTTAGGCCATCTATACAAATACTTCAATCTATTTTCATTGAAGCTATTATCAAAAATTTCTACATAATTAATCAGATAAGTACAAATGATCATTCTAACAGTAATACACTAAAAATATAAGGAACACTTTGAATTACTGTTGTTAAATATTTTGTATTTACAATCATGTGAGACAAAGATGACCAACAATCAAACAGGATGTGTAAGAATTTAGAACTATGAAGGTAAATTAAATTCATTGGCACCATCAACTAGCATCACTTTGTCATTTGATCCTATCAATTCATGACAATAGCTACAGAAAGAGAAACAACGGATTAAATTGCCGTTTCAAGTCAATGAGGTCTTGTGTAGCATCGTCCATTGATTTTAAAGTTACTAGAAAGAGAAGCAAGAAGAAATCGCTCCAAGCTAAAGTGAAGTAAACAACCTCCTTAAGATTTGCCAGTTTGGCTACTACAAAGAATAAAAAAATTGATTCTATTGTTCTACTCCAATAATGCTACAATAGCTATTTTTTGTGATAAGATTGAAAAAATCAATTGATCGTAGTGATCTAGAGAGTTAGATAGAAAATAATTAATTAAAATAATGTCTACTTTATAAAAATTTGTTACTTTATTTACTTTCTAGGATAGAAACTACATCGAAGTAGTGCACAAACTTATAATATTGTACTGAATATTGAATACCAAACTATCACTTAACTTGTCGTTTCATCATGATTCTAGTGTAGTAGCATACGAAGGGGGGAAAAAATAAAATAAAATATTGTATTGAAAGTAATAATAGAAGAAAAAAAACAAAAACAAATGATCATCTTAGATTAATAAAGTTTATTTTATTTATAAGCCATAATTTGCATATTATATGTCAAACTTTTTTAATAATAAATTCTTACAAAGAGCATTTTTTTAGTATTATTTTATAAGATGCCTAATCATATTATTCAACAAAGATTATTATTTATACAAAGAGCTATAGAAGCTACTAGAAAACTAGAGTACCTTCCACCTTCTATTTGTAAATGATGCAACATCAACAATTGAGATGTCTCATTCTTGTTAATATTCCAAAGCTTCAATATGAATCCAATTCCTGATATATTTATGTAATTTATAGGATTGCATGTATCACTTTTGCAATATAAAATAAGAAAATTATTTCTGTATTTTTCAAAGAATTAATTTTTCTTTTGAACACTAAATTGTCTTAACAAGCATAATGTGTCTTTGCACATTAGACCTAAAGCAAATTAGACAAAACCAAAACCTCTTTTTAAACAAAAGTTTGTTGTGCAAAATAGAATATCTATTCAATTACAATATAAGATTAAAAATATGTCGCAAAATCTTGATTATGACCCTTCATCGTCCAATGGACACCATTTCAATAGTAAATGTAACTCTTCAAGATAAAAAACCCATTCATTCATATCCATTGGATTATTAACCTATACAACACTTAAAATTGAAATTCAATGCCTAAAAAATAATTTAGATGCCTTTTGGATGGTCAAAAATAAATACTAATCATTTTCTGATCTAATTAATTTACAATATCATTAAAAAAAATGCACACTTTTGACAATTTCAACTAAATACCAATTAAAATTGATAAATTAAAAAAAATTGATCTAAGTTTGGACATATTGTAGGACATAAGATTTGATACAAAACTAAGTTTTGATCAATTTTTGGGATTCATTTATGAACCTACCTTGAATTTTCTAACAAGTATTTTTTATATTTTATTTAAAAAAAAATATATATAATATGGTATATTGGATTTCAAATGGAAAATCGCAAATATATTTTAGAGATACTTCAAGAATGCCTATTATTGTGGCATCTAAAAGGATTATTTAATGAATCTAACCTCCCACAACACTATTTTCTAGGATTTTCATATGTTGGTACGATTCCTTCAAATTTGATATTGATAGTGGTTATTCAAGAACCAAAAACCTTTTAGAAAAATGCGGTACTAGGAACTTTCTTTTATAGATACGGTGCAATTATGTACATTCACTAAAGGAATTTTGGCTGGTACATAACGAGTCATCGGCTTCATAAAGACCTAGCCCCAGCCTTGTTTAATCCCAGCTGCTCTACTTCCGCAAAGCTTTCATGAATCACGGATTGCTTCTTTGCTCTAAGATCGGTACTCTCTATTCTCCCTTCTTCCAAGGTATTAGGAATTGACTAATACATTCAACACAACAGAGAGCTTTTGTACAAACTAGATTCTTTGTGAAGCCAATGGCCGTAGCTTGTAATCCAGCTTTCAAAGATGTTGTAATGAAGAATTGAAGACTGCTAATTTCAAAGAACCTTAAGTTTGTCCGTACCATGACTTCCAGAAAAAGGACCGATTTGGAATCTAGTCTTAATCATCAAGTTTTCAAGTGTGTTAGGAAGTTTGGGGGGGCTTAGATGGATGGACGTTTGTTAGTGTGTCACAACAATGTTGATTTTCCCTGCTAGAGAACTATTTCTTGGATCCGTGGACACCACGAGGGAGGAGATGAACGCCGAGAACATGGCATCTTACATTGACGGCTTCATTGAACAAGTTGGACCTTAGAACATTGTTCAAGTGTGCTCTTATAGTGTTGTCCAAATGCTTAGTGCAGAAAGATATTCCATACGAAATATCCACACATATACGTCTAAGGATGTGATGCGTATGCCATGGACTTGTTGCTGGAGGATTTGGCAAAGGCCTTGTGGGTAAGGGATCTTCTAGAGAAGGCTAGGAATTTGGTGGAGTTCATCAAGATATGGCAAATGCCCTCGGCTATGTTCTAGAAGCACGAGGCAAAATTTAGAGATAAGGCCAAAATTTCATGTACTATAAAGAAGGTGGTCTTAGATGACTACTTTAAAGAGCAGTGCACAAACTTATAAGAGATGATGAACCTTTTTGTGCAGCAGCACATTGCAAATCGGTTCTACAACGTAGTACTTCACATTTTCTTTGTACTACCTTGTCTACAAGTAGCGGCCGGTCTTTTAAACTAAAGTAGGTCCATGCCAAAGAAGTTAGAATCGATATAATTCCTAATAGTGTGGATGTTCCATTAATAAGGCTTTTCGAGACCAATTTTGTAATGGAGAATGTGAACACATCTAATGCTAAGCCTCCTACCAAAGTTGCAAAAAAAGAGAAGGCTGCAACCTCCTTGCATCTTTCTGTTCGTGGCCCAACTAAGAGTCCCCTTGATGCTTCTAGAATGGCCAAGAAATTCATGACTATTCTAGGGAAGGTGTCTAAGCAAAAAAAAAGGCAGGGGTGAAGTCAAAGATGATGGTCATCATGATCCGCCAACGAACGTTTATGAGTAAAACATATTTTGGGTGACACAAAGCATTCAACAATGGAAATGATTCAAGTATGTGCTATTCAAGTATGGCAAATATATACTTATGAACATCTACCGTAATTAAAGTGATACTTGCCACATCTTTAAAGTCTTAATTCCTTTTTCATTTACAAGATTCCACGAAAAGACACCATCTCTAATGAGTTAAATCTTGTCCATTTCGTTTTGTAAAGGGTGTGTGCAAGGCAAGCAACAAAGGGCACTATTTCCAAAGAATGGGGGAATACTTGCGTCAAAGCCATTAAAGATGTGCGCGGTCCTTTGAGGACAGCATCTAAAGATGGTGCGAGGTACTTTGTGACCTCCATTGATGACTTTTCAAGACGAGTATGGTTATACACCTTGAAGACCAAGGGAGAGTGCGTTGAGAAGTTCAACGAGTTCAGGCACTTGCGGAGACGCAATCGGAGCACAAGATTAAGGTTTTCCGATCGGACAATGGAGGGGAGTTCATCTCCAAGGCCTTCCAACGCTACTAGAAGAAGCACAACATCCAACGACAACCATCAACACAATACACACCACAACGAAACGAAGTTGCAGAGCGTGCCAATCGCACCATTGTGGAGATGGCAAGGAGCATGCTTCATGCTCAATGGCTCAAGCTTTCATTTTGGGCGGAAGCGGTGGCTAATACGGTGTACATTGGCAATCGGTGCCCCACTCGTGCTCTTGTTAGCATCACTCCACAAGGGGCTTGGAGTGGGCGCAAGCCATGCATTGCACACATGCGTGTGTTTGGATGCATTGCTTATGCCAAGGCGGTTGATGCAAAGAGAGGTAAGCTCGATGCAAAGGGTACCAAGTGTTTGTTTCTTGGCTATTGTGAGGGAACCAAGGCCTATCGTCTCATGTGCATTGAGACTAGGAAAATCATCAAGAGCCGTGATGTTGTGTTTGATGAGGAGAGCATTAGTATTGGTGATGGTTTGGAGATGAGCCCAAGTGGGAGTAGTGAGGCACCTTTATTGGTGTTGGTGGACGAATCTTCCAAACCAACTTCTTCTAGTGACCATGACGATGCCATGAAGGACGAGAAGGAGGATGAAGAAGAAGCCGAGGAGGAGACAAGCGAGGCGCATTCACCAACATCGTCATCAAGAGAAGGTGAAGGAGAGGGAGGCACTCGCCATCCAAGACGAGTACGACGTCCACTTGGAGAGTGGTCGAAGAACCACATCTTGCCGCAACAAGAAGTGGAACGGGCCAATGTAGCCAACCTTGAAGATCCATTGAGTTTGTCTGAGGCTCTGCAATCGGAGCATGCAAGCATGTGAGAGGTTGCCATGCAAGAAGAGTATGACTCCCTCATTGCTAATGGAACGTGGGAGTTGGCTCGCCTTCCAAAAGGCCGCAAGAGTGTTGGATGCAAGTGGGTGTTTCGCACCAAGAAGGATGCTACATGAGAAGTTGTGCGCCACAAGGCAAGATTGGTGGCCAAAGGGTTCTTACAAGTTGCGGGAGTGGACTTCCATGAGACCTTTGCTCCCGTGGCCAAGTTCAACACGATTCGGTGCATCCTTGCACTTGGAGCCGCATTGGACTTGGAGATCCATCAAATGCATGTCAAGACCGCTTTCTTGAATGGAGATTTGGAGGAAGACATCTACATGAGCCAACCTCAAGGGTTTGATGAGAAGGGCATGGAGCATCTTGTGTGCAAGTCAAGAAGTCCTTGTACGGGCTCAAACAATCACCAAGGGCATGGTACCAACGCATTGACTCAGTCTTCATCAAGGAGGGCTTTACAAGGTGTGAAGCGGATCATTCCTTGTACATCATGCAAACGGGTGAGTTCTTGTTGATGGTGCTTGTGTATGTGGATGAATTGATCATCTTGGCTAGCCATCATGCCAAGTTAGAGTGGCTCAAGGCCAAGCTCAAGGGGGAGTTCCAAATGAGTGATCTCGGTGAGTTGAAGTATTGCCTTGGAGTGGCATTCGAGAGGAACCGCAAGGCTCGCACCATCACCATGTGCCAAAGGAAGTACATCAAGGAGGTGCTCAAGCGTTTCAACATGGAGGATTGCAAGCCCATTGGTACTCCACTTGATGTGAATGTGAAGTTGATGAAGCTTTCGGTGGAGGAGTTTGAGGCCATTGAAGGTGAGATGGAGGGAATTCCATACAAGGCGGGTGTTGGCTCATTGATGTATGCCATGGTGGCCACACGGCCCGATCTTGCATTTGCGGTGAGCATGGTGAGCCAATTCATGTCTAGGGCTGGTCCATCACATTGGAGTGAGGTCAAGCGCATCATGCGGTACTTGCAAGGTACCATGGAGTACAAGTTGTGCCTTCGAGGCATCAACATCGAGTTGAGAGGCTATTGCGATGCGGATTGGGCGGGAGATGCAAATAAGCGCCATTTAACAACGGGGTATGTCTTTTTCATTGCACATGGTGCCATTTCGTCGAATTGCAAGAGGCAACCAACAATTGCCCTGTCTACGATGGAGGCGGAGTACATGGCCAGTAGCCAAAGCACCAAGGAAGCCATTTGGCTTCGCAAGCTTTTAGGTGATGTGGGGTGTGTCCAAGTTGATGCAACGACGATCATGTGTGATAACCAAGGGTGCATTGAATTGGCAAAGAACCCCACACACCATTCATGCTTGAAGCACATTGATGTTCAACATCAGTTCATTCGTGAGAAGTTGGAGAGTGGCGAGATAAGCTTGAGGTATTGCCCAACGGAGGACATGGTGGCGGATGTGTTGACAAAGGCACTTGCGAAGGAGAGGCATCATCGATTAGCAAAGGCCATGGCATTGCGAGAAGGTAACTACTCGCAAAGTGGGAGTGTTGGAGTTTAGGTAGCTCGTAGTTAAGGCATTGTAAATAGGGTTTGCAATGAGGTAGAATTAGAAGGGGGGAAGTAAAAGGGGAGAAAAGGGAGAGAGGTGATTTACCACATGGTGCACATGTGGCATGAGTAGGTGAAGAGATAAGGACCAGCCCACTTGCATTGACTAAGCCAAGTCAATGATAAGGTTGGAAGGGCAAGTGGGTGGTGGCTAAGTCTTAGCGGCGGCCATGAGTGCCACGTGTACTAAAGGGACTTCCAAGTGGCTTGGAATGTCCGTTGAGAGTCCCTTAGAGATGTGCAACCAAGTACGTTAAGTAAAGAGCTTTGAAAGAAGGTCATATCTCACTCCATTCATTGTTTGTACTACTTTGTGTGGTACACTTCTTTGAGCAACCATCTTTCTTCTTTTTTTAACTTCAATATGAATTTGATAATTGTTCAATTTCAAAATCTTGGGAGCTCGATGGAACTTGTTGGGCGCTATATCAAAGAAGAGGCAGATGACGTAAGTTATAGTAAACTCTGGTACTCGTTTCTACTTTTCTTATTTGTGCTGAAATTTATGGAGAATTGTTTTTTAGGAAAGAGTGAATTCTAAAATGACTTGAGGGCAGCCTGGTTCATTGCAAGGATGTTGTCTTTACTCTAATCTATTAATATTTCGAAGCCTTTTAAAGTTTCTAAATTGGCTTTACCAAAATATAGATTTTAATAATATCTCTGTTTGATAGGTCACGTTTCTGAATATTACTGGTTTTCAAGATATGGTATGCCAATAATGGAGGTATATTAAAAAAATCTGTTTTTATATATGTGCTTGATTTCAACTTTATTTCATGGTTTCCCTGTGTTTAATTCAACATTTGTTTGTCTTGTCAAGTGCAGGTTCCTCAACAAACTTATGCAAGTGTTTGTACCTTTTAGGTGATAACAATTATGACTTCACTCATGTCCATGGGAAGTTTTAAAACCACACTCTCATTTTTTTATGGAACATTGACTAGGATTCTAGTTTGTGATTTATTTTCTCCCGACTATATTTTTAAGGTAGAAGAAAACGCAAATTACCAATCCAACGCTTGAAAAGACTCGATCATAGGTGAAACGACAAATCGGAATTTCAAAATGAATCTTCAATTAGACTTGAAAGGAAGCTAAGATGCAAATATGTTGTATGTCTATTATATCAATTGCACAAGGTCACGACTTAGCCTTTTGTTCTTTTTCTCCTAGTCGGCAGCTGGTTTGCATCATGGTTCCTTTTGATCTGTTTATTCTGATTATCCTGCTTGATCACTTTTTTATCTTGATCAGGCTATGCTTGATAAGCTATTTATCTTGAGCAGTTTCTGCTTGATCAATTTCTGTTTGATCAGCTTTCTTGTTAGCAGTGTGTTGTGGAGCTTTTTAGCCTGCTCAGTTTCTGCCTTTGACACTTGGAAATTATCAGCTTCGTTGGTGACAGTGTGCTCTGGGGATACGCTGCTGGGGATACTGCTGATTTTCCTGAATTGTTTAATCAGATTCTCAGTTAACAGGTCTGCTATTTGCTCCAAGTTTCACTATTCACTTTGTGACTTTGGAAATTATCAGCTTCGTTGGTGACAGTGTGCTCTGGGGATACGCTGCTGGGGATACTGCTGATTTTCCTGAATTGTTTAATCAGATTCTCAGTTAACAGGTCTGCTATTTGCTCCAAGTTTCACTATTCACTTTGTGACTTTGGAAATTAATAGCTTCGTTGGTGACAGTGTGCTCTGGGGATACGCTGCTGGGGATACTGCTGATTTTCCTGAATTGTTTAATCAGATTCTCAGTTAACAGGTTCTCGGATTAGCAGGTCTGCTATTGGCTAATTCATTCCAAGTTTCACTTTTCACGTTTTGGCTGCTGATTTTCCTGGAGGACTCTGGGGATAAGCTGCTGGGGTTACAATTCTGATTTTTCTGAATTGTTAAAGCAGGTTCTCGGTTAACAGCTCCTTTGTTGGCAGTTTGCTTTGGAGCTTTTCAGCCTGCTCCGTCTTTGCCTATTGACGCCTGGAGTTTTTTATTTATTACTTTCTTGATATGGAATCGGGTCCTTCTACTCAGGTTCCATTATATGTTTGTGTGTGTATAATTGAGAGTTGGATGCACCATTTCAATGGAAGGGGTTTCATTCTTTATTACCACCTTTCCATTTCATTTATGCTATTTTGTGTGCAATTTTTCAACTTTGACAGGGATAACAACCAGAAGTCACGCTGAAGACACCTTGCGTACGAATTCATTCTAACTACGTGTTTGTTTGATTTCATGGGCGCAGGTGAGGCGTGACTTCCTAAGTTTGGAGCTTTGCGCTACAACTATGGCAGCCTTTCTCTTTTCCTTTTTGTTCCTATTTGCTAAAATGATTTCTTAAGTTTGAGAGATGTTTTCTCTATTTTATCCATTTAAGCTTTCTGAGTACATGTTTATCGTGGCTCTAATGATATGGGTTTTTTGAAATTAAATTTTCTTTTGACATGTTGAATCCTACATGACAATATCAAGATAGTTGATAGGTGAAGAAAATGCCCTGATCTGGGGTGTAAAGACTGGAATGAATGTCTATCTCTCTCTCTCTCTCTCTCTCTCTCTCTCTCTCTCTCTCTCTCTCTCTCTCTCTCTCTCTCTCTCTCTCTCTCTCTCTCTCCTCTCTCTCTCTCTCTCTCTCTCTCTCTCTCTCTCTCTCTCTCTCTCTCTCTCTCTCTCTCTCTCTCTCTCTCTCCCTCTCTCTCTCTCTCTAACTCTCTCTAACTCTAGGGCTGGGAATATTTTGCAAATATTCTGGGCGGATATGGTGGGTGAAACGTATAAAATTCCGGATGCTTCCTGACACTACAGGCCAAGGAAGATGCAATCATTTGTTGGCCATGCGCAGCTGGATTCTTGAGGTCGGTTGGTGGCCTGTACAGCATGCGTACATAAGGAGTAGAATCCATCCTCATTGCAACGTAGGGTTCGTCCTGCACGAGTTGCCTCTGTTTACGTAATACTGCTCTCACACGAAGTGAACAGTTCTCGCAGGCCAATCTCGCTTGGGATTTCAAGCGATTCCGTTAGAAGTGCGTACGTTTCCCGTGAGCGACTGTGCATTAGCAGGCACATCGTCCCGAGCCATGGAGCGAAGCCCGGTTCAGGTGCTCATTACAGCAGGTCTAGGTTACGGAGAGTGAGGAGTGTGTTGCGGTTTTACAAGGCTTATGTCTCTTTCTGAATTTTGTTTCCTGAGTGATACATGTGGATCTTGCTCGTGGATTTTCCCTGCTGTGACATGGATAACAACTGTGGTAGGCTGTAGACACCTGTTGTGCACACATTTACTGACTGACGATTTGTGGATGTTGTATGGGCACAGGTGAGGACTACCACCTCAGCATGCGATTATGCACTTGAAGATTTTTTTCTTCTCCTTACTGACATTGCCTTTGATTATTATCTGAGTTCTTTTGGTTCCTGCACTTTGATTTATATAACAGCTGCGATCAAGCTGGTATAGAATTGATCTATGTACTCCTGCTTTCTACACTAACCCGGAATATATTTTGCGTACAAATTTAATGCGAAGTATTTGTTGTACATGACTTACTTTGTGGCAATGCAGTGCTCTGAGCCAGTGCTGGATACTTTGTTTGAGTATCTTTGGTCAGATGCGCTACTAGGGATAACGATTGTTTGCTGATGAGAGGATTCAAGGATTAGGGTTTTGTCGTTTTGAAAAGCTCTGAAAAATGGGAGTGCCTACCAATGAAGAAGTATTAATTATACTTCGAGGTGGATATGGGTCAGTATGTTCTTACGTTGTGTTTGAAACTGCTCAGCTCCCATGTACAGGTTATCATAAAATCCTGTAGACCCAGTTTTATTTGTAACAGGCAAAAGAATTATGCTGAAGCTAGAGCTATGTTAAATGATGGTTATGTGTTTAGAATCTGTCTATAATATATGGGCGTATACTTTTTGATCGACGAAAGGTTTTTTGGCCAGAATGTATGCCACCGAAAGTACTCACAGTACTTCGTTAGAATGCTTTGTTTTGAGCATAGGCTCGAAACGTCTTCTGAGTTTCCTTTACCGAACACTTGACTGGGAATGAGTTTCATTGAGTGACTTGAAATACAGTCATTAATCAAGGTTAAAATCCTGATTCAGAACTCTGTAGTATGGATTATCCACCGATGAGGAAGTATATTGTACTTCGAGGAGGAGGTCGTGTTTGCGTTTGAGCATCATGCATAGAATTGTGCAGCTTCGAGCTAAATAATTTTCTTAATAAATCCAGTATTCCCAAAAGAATAGATGTTTGGCCTAAAAACAAGGTTGAATGTACATCCGTGGCGTATATGAATGGAGAGTCAGTTTTTGCTATATGCTCCGAAGGTTTCGATTGACAGGAAGAAGGTTTTTTAAGCCATGTTAATTGCTCCAATATGGATGTAATTCTTGGTTAATAAAAACAAACGAGACACCGGTTGATGTCTGTCAGAATGGTGTTACAATATTTTATGCTAATCCCCTCTGAATGGGAGAATATGCGGTATTGAAACCCATATGGAAAATGGAGATTATGGAATGTTGTCTTAAAATACTTGGATAAAATTACCCGTACTTAAAAAGCTTAAGGTGCTGGATGAGCAGTTCACTCACTGCTGATGCAAGTTAACTCAGCATGTACAAATAAAAGCACGGTTACTTGGTAACTTGAGCTATTCATGGAATAATTTGAGACTACCCTTCTGCTGCAAACTGAATTGTCTGTAGAATAACTCTGTGTGTATAGCATGGAGTCAAATAGTTGCTATAAGGATTCAGTATATGTGCAAAAGAGAATGGGCCTTGAATAAGGGTGTTATAAAGTTCTGTAAAGATCTGTCTACTCTCCGCATTCAACCCACTTAGAAGTGTTGAGCTTCTTTCTCATTCTCATTTGTGTGTGTCTTGTTTCTGCATTCGCAGAGTTCTAAGAAGGCCCTTCTTGAATGGGATCCGGAACTGGTTGCGATGGGATTTGTAGAACCGCTTCCTGCACCTACTCGAGCGGTGCAGGCTACGATCTGTGCACTGGATTCGACCCCGATCCTCGAATATATTCAGCAACAAGATTTAGCGGCACTACAAGATGTCGACGAAGATGGTAACTCTGCCCCTCTGTTCCTTACTACACTGGATTTATCACAGTGGACTCTCATATTGTCACTGGCAATCAAGGATAAGGATAAGGCGCTGGAGCAGCTCAAGGTAGCACACACGCAGCTGATTGAGATTCTCGATGCTGAAGCGGAGGCACTGGAATTAGCGGCGATCAATTCCAAGAAGGTGAATGTTGCCATTCGAAGAGCTAATCCTCAAGAAGGTTCATCGACGTCTTCGGTTTCGCTGTTTAGTACATCTGCATCATGGCATGCCTTAATGAGTGGTCTCAAGATCGCTCCGGCACACAAGGCCGGTCTGTAAGATTTGGCTTCTTCCATTCAGCTCTCTCAAGAGGAGAAAGCTAATGCGTTACTAGTGGCCTCGGGCAAGGGACCGGTGGTCCCTTTTCTTCCACCACGATCGGTGGAGGATCAAGTAGCCTTGAAAGCGCACAGATGCTGGGCACTATCTAACATAAATCTTCTGGCCCCTATCTCGATACCGATGTGGCAGGCCTGGGCCAATCTCTCGGCAAAAGAGGTCGAGGAGTTGAAAACGAATGCAGTTGAGAACATCGGGACACTCAAGGAACCCCAGGATATCCCGGGTAATTTCTCCCTCTCGATGTTTGATCATCACAAGTGTCCTACTCCGGACATTAAAGTACACACTAAACAATGGCTTCAGACTGGTACAGGGCGTAGCGATAAACACAGCTCGGCGTTCTGGAATTGTCAGCGACCTTATCTACGGTGCCTGTGTTTTCAGTTCGCAGTATCAGGTTGCAAAGGAGATATAATGTGGTTCGATCATGCTACGTGGTACATGATCAACAATTTATCCACCTTCTTCCCAGACGAGTTTCCTACTTTACCTGCGAAGTTTCAGGCATTCCTGGTATGGGTGAGTGAAGCTGCCATCGTCGCAGTTCGTCACCAGATCTCCTTCATGCATACACGTCAAATGATGTGTGATGCAGCCCTCGAATTTGCAGAAGACCTTGAGGCAAAACTCCTCCCCGATTTGAAGGCTTCGCAAGGTGCGCGGGTTGTGGAAAAGCTGATCAAACCGGCCAGCTTTTCTATAAGTAACCCGAACGTACCGAGTCCTGGGCACACAGGGAAACGCTCATGGACCAAAATGAATCTTAACGTGGCACCTGACAGTTCAACCTCCTCGTATGTGTCTTCTCGTGGTAGAGGACAGCATTGTGGTGCATATCGTGGAGGCCGTGGCGGGTTTAACAGAAGGACGCATATGGGAAACCGACAGACTCATGGACCAAACGACGCGTTTGTGTTCTTGACGCCACGGAGATCCCTTGGTGTTGAAAAGTCGTCGATTAAAATTTCCTCGCTGTCACCAGAAGAGTCAATTGAACCTTCTGCTGCACTGAATCCCAGCTGTGCAACCCCGTCTATGCGGTCACCAGCAACAATACAGAGTGACAATTCATCTGCTCGCAGCACATCTCGTTTTGACAAGACGGTAATGAAGGGGCGCATCTTAGACTGGAGTATGTTGGAAGATTAACTTCACGTTTATGATTGGCAGTGTGCTTTAACAGGATCATTGCCGAGGACACATACGGACGCCGTAAGCTGCATCGGATGAAGGAGGAAAAACACCTGAGGTACTTAGGAATCTTTTACTGTAGTAGGGCTTTGGAATGGATAAATATCAGGCAAGTGTTCCATGAGACGCTGCTGCAATTTAATCTTGCGGAGCATGTGTCTCTTGATGATATTGCCTTTTCATGGAGCTATGACCGAAGCCTAGCTACCCAGTTCTATAAACCGGCTAGGGTGTTTAAGCAGTTCTCTTTTGTAAACCTACTGGAGCCTAATACAAAATGTATCTGCATGTCCTCACAGAGGCTTGCTAATTTTCTGGATCCCTTTACTCGAAATGAATGCTCCGAATCTCTTTTTCCGGATATCCATGTACGTACAATGGATATTAGTATCGTACAACATCCTGCTCTTAGAGCAACACTGGCCCTCGGTCTTAACCACATTCCACTCTGCCCTACTGAATTTCAGGAGGCAGTGGAGGTTACGATTGATGCGTTCGGCAGACTGTATAGTATGCTGAATTTACAAGCATTCGGATTGGTCTTAGATGAAGCCATCGTTTACATTCGTGAAGTATGTTTCCGCAATCTATATGCAGCGGCCAAGAGCAATAAGTTCGGGTTCAGAAACTCTGGACCGTTTCTGTTTACAATGAAAGCTGTGCAGAATGAGCTTCGATGGCTATTAGATCATCTTTATATCTCTGGCCTGGATAAAGCTGCGAACAATGCCTGCTTCATGTGCATTCGGCATATCCGCTTGCAAGCATTTTTTAGATTGATGGGGGAGGATTTTGCTCCATGTTGTGAGAAGGATGAGTGGGAATTGCCTACAGCAGTTTTTGACCGCGTCAAAATTGAAATCATGCAATTATTCCCGAAATCCCCACCGCTATTTAATGCGTTGCCATTCTTAATGGCCTCCTATAAGTTCCATAAACACAAGTACAGGTGGCTTACGAATGCACACCAAATGGTGTACACGAACATTGCCACTCTACTTACTGTTACTTCTGTAGCAGTGTTGGACTCCTACAAGAAGTGGGCCTTGCGTACTGTCAAGAAGTATAGGACTTTCATGCGGTGTAATACCTCTTTGTGCTGGATGGTGGATTCGGTACTATCAGTAGCACTCAACCTACCGGAGCACATTAATAATCTGCTTGTAGTGGTTCTACACCTTGAAGACAAAGGGTGATATTGAAGTTAAAAGAAGAAAAGAGATGGTTGCTCTAACAAGTGTAGCACACAAAGTAGTACAAACAATAAATGGAGTGAGATATGAGCTTCTTTCGAAGCTCTTTACTTATAGTACTTGGTTGCACATCTCTAAGGGACTCTCAAGGGATATTACAAGCCACTTGCAAGTCCCTTTAGTACACGTGGCACTCATGTCCGGCCCTAAGACTTAGCCACCAACCACTTGCCCTTCCAACCTTATCATTGACTTGGCTTAGTCAATGCAAGTGGGCTGGTCCTTATCTCTTCACCTACTCATGCCACATGTGCACCATGTGGTAAATCACCTCTCTCCCTTTTCTCCCCTTTTACTTCCCCCCTTCTAATTCTACCTCATTGCAAACCCTATTTACAATGCCTTAACTACGAGCTACCTAAACTCCAACACTCCCACTTTGCGAGTAGTTACCTTCTCGCAATGCCATGGCCTTTGCTAATCGATGATGCCTCTCCTTCGCAAGTGCCTTTGTCAACACATCCGCCACCATGTCCTCCGTTGGGCAATACCTCAAGCTTATCTCGCTGCTCTCCAACTTCTCACGAATGAAGTGATGTTGAACATCAATGTGCTTCGTGCGTGAGTGGTGTGTGGGGTTCTTTGCCAATGCAATGCACCCTTGGTTATCACACATGATGGTCGTTGCATCAACTTGGACACACCCTACATCACCTAGAAGCTTGCTAAGCCAATTGGCTTCCTTGGTGCTTTGGCTACTAGCCATGTACTCTGCCACCGTTGTGGACAAGGCAATTGTTGGTTGCCTCTTGCAATTCCACGAAATGGCACCATGTGCAACGAAAAAGACATACCTCGTTGTTGAATGGCGCTCCTTTGCATCTCCTGCCCAATCCGCATCGCAATAGCCTCTCAACTCGATGTTGATGCCTCGAAGGCACAACTTCGACTCCAAGGTACCTTGCAAGTACCGCATGATGCGCTTGACTGCACTCCAATGTGATGAAACGGCCGTAAACATGAATTGGCTCACCATGCTCACCGCAAATGCAAGATCGGGCCGTGTGGCCACCATGGCATACATCAATGAGCCAACACCCGCCTTGTATGGAATTCCCTCCATCTCACCTTCAATGGCCTCAAACTCCTCCACCGAAAGCTTCATCAACTTCACATTCACATCAAGTGGAGTACCAATGGGCTTGCAATCCTCCATGTTGAAACGCTTGAGCACCTCCTTGATGTACTTCCTTTGGCACATGGTGATGGTGCGAGCCTTGCGGTTCCTCTCGAATGCCACTCCAAGGCAATACTTCAACTCACCGAGATCACTCATTTGGAACTCCCCCTTGAGCTTCGCCTTGAGCCACTCTAACTTGGCATGATGGCTAGCCAAGATGATCAAGTCATCCACATACACAAGCACCATCAACAAGAACTCACCCGTTTGCACGATGTACAAGGAATGATGCCCTTCACACCTTGTAAAGCCCTCCTTGATGAAGACTGAGTCAATGCGTTGGTACCATGCCCTTGGTGATTGTTTGAGCCCGTACAAGGACTTCTTGACTTGCACACAAGATGCTCCATGCCCTTCTCCTTCTCATGATGATGATGTTGGTGAATGCGCCTCGCTTGTCTCCTCCTCCTCTTCTTCTTCATCCTCCTCCTTGTCCTTCTTGGCATCCTCATGGTCACTAGAGAAGTTGGCTTGGAAGATTCGTCCACCAACACCAACAAAGGTGCCTCACTACTCCCACTTGGACTCATCTCCAAACCATCACCAATACTAGTGTTCTCCTCATCAAATACAACATCACGGCTCTTGATGATTTTCCTAGTCTCAATGCACATGAGACGATAGGCCTTGGTTCCCTCACAATAGCCAAGAAACAAACACTTGGTACCCTTTGCATCGAGCTTACCTCGCTTTGCATTAACCACCTTGGCATAAGCAATGCATCCAAACACACGCATGTGTGCAATGCATGGCTTGCGCCCACTCCAAGCCTCTTGTGGAGTGATGCTAACAAGAGCACGAGTGGGGCACCGATTGCCAATGTACACCGTATTAGCCACCGCTTCCGCCCAAAATGAAAGCTTGAGCCATAGAGCATGAAGCATGCTCCTTGGCATCTCCACAATGGTGCGATTGGCTCGCTCTGCAACTCCGTTTTGTTGTGGTGTGTATGGTGTTGATGTTTGTCGTTGGATGCCGTGCTTCTTCAAGTAGCGTTGGAAGGCCTTGGAGATGAACTCCCCTCCATTGTCCGATCGGAAAACCTTGATCTTGTGCTCCGATTGCGTCTCCGCAAGTGCCCTGAACTCCTTGAACTTCTCAAGGCACTGAAGGTGTACAACCAAACTCGCCTTGAAAAGTCATCAATGAAGGTCACAAAGTACCTTGCATCATCACCCCTAGATGTGGTACTTATAGGATCGCACACATCCGAATGCACAATCTCCAATGGCTTTGACGCACGTGTCCCTCCATCCTTTGGAAATGGTGCCCTATGTTGCTTGCCTTGCACACATCCTTCACAAAACGACATGAACAACTCATCTTTGCGAAGGTTCATGCCGCTTACCATGCTTTGAAGTAAGCACACACTCGTTGCATTCAAATGACCAAGTCGCCGATGCCAAAGCTCCATTGCACCATTCTTTGAACATCTCAACTTACTCTTGATCTTCAAGGTGTACAACCACACTCGCCATGAAAAGTAATCAATGATGGTCACATAATACCTTGCACATCCTATATATGAAGGTTACAAAATTCCATTGCACCACTCTTTGATGATGATTGCGCCACCTTTGCCGAATTGGCTTCAAAGACCTTGATGAAGGTCACTTGATAGAAGTTGCCTTTTCGAGGTCCCTTTGCAAGCACATTGCCATTTGGAGCCTTCAATGTGCACCCCTCCACATTGAATAGCACCTTGAATCCACTAGACACAAGCTTGCTTTCCGAGAGCAAGTTTGCTTGCAACTTGGGCACATGAAGGACATCCTTCATGGTCACCTTCTTCAAACGCCCCCTTTCAAGCACCTCAACAACAATGCAACCCATTCCAATGGCTTGCACAACACTATCATCACCCAAATGCACATTGCGTGGTGGAATTACCTCATAAGTGTCAAATGCCGCCCTATAAGGTGTCATGTGCTTTGTAGCACCCGAATCCATGATCCACTTGCAAATGGACTTGGAATAGGGTCCCTCTTGTGTTGCAAAGGCGTAGTCATCTTCATCCTTTGCATGGATGGCACCCTCTTTGTCTTTGGCTTGATTTGCATTGTCTAGTTCCCACTTCTTCGCCTTGTAGCAATGTGTTGCAATGTGGCCCGGCTTGCCACAATTGTAACACACCTTGGGCTCTCCACGTGAGAATGAGCTACTCCCCTTGTTTTGCTTTGATACCAAAGCCGCATCATCCCCATGGACCTCCTTTTCCATGCGCTTGAACACTTCATGCATCATCCTTGCCGTCACAAACTCCATGGTAAGGTCTACAAACCGCAAGGTCTCCAAGGCCGTGATCAAGTTCTCAGAAGAAGGGGGGCAACCTCTCAAGCAAGGTCATGACAACATCGTCATCTTTGACGGGCACATCCAAACAATTGAGTTGATCGGCAGGGTCTTTCCTATGGTTGATGTGGGTAAGCTTGTCATCACCATCTTGCATCTTGATGGTAAAGAACTTGCGACGAATAAAGAGAATGTTGGACAAGCTCTTTGTCTCATGGATGTTGCACAATGTCTTCCATGCTTCGGTTGGCCCTCTGCAATTCCGAATGTGGGCAAGTTGGTTGTCCACCAAATTCAGCCCTATCACGGACATGGCCTTCTTCACACGGCGATTGTACTCCTTGATAACCTTTGGATCCATCTTGATACCCTCCTCATCGTCGTCTTCACTTGGTGGAGGCTTCTCTGTGCCTTCTACAATCTCCCAAAGGTCCATGGACTCCAACACCATCTCCATCTTAAACTTCCAAAGGCTAAAGTTCTCCCCCTTGAACTTGTCAATGGTCCTAGCACTCTCATTCTCAAATGTCGCCATTATGACACTCAATATGCCATGATCAACCCTTCTAACGTCTCGATGTGCACTATTGCACCTCTACACCCACTTTGAGCCCCTTCTAGACTCAAGTGTGTTTCTACATACCTCCACACTCACATAAGCCCCTACAAGGCTCTCATACTCATGTAAGCACCTCCCACTAGCAAATCAGCCCTTATAAGGCCCTAGTGTTGGTTGTGCACACTCCAATCAATCAAAGTCAGTCCCTTCTAGCTCAAATGTGCAATGGAACACTTGAAGCACTCAAGTCCTCTCACAATGAACTCAAATGCAAACCTTTGCACCTCACTCAAGTATACCTCACTTTTCTTTGCTCCTACATGCAAAGATGGCCTTGAGTGACTTCAAAGAGCATCACCTAGACTCCAATGTGCATCTATGCACCTCAATCACTCAAATCAGCACCATTAGAGAGCAAGCAAGCACATCCACAATGTTTGAACACTTACAAGGTCCAAAAGCTTTGAATGAGCACCTCCACCACTCTTGCAACGCTATGTGCCTCCCCAAATCTACAAATCAACCCTTGTGCACCTCAAAGGCTCCAAATGAGCTCCTTTGCACCTCCAAGGCTCCAAATGAGCCCTTGTGCACCTCCAAAGCGCTTAATCAGCCCATGTGCACCTCCAAAGCTCTAAATCAGCCCATGTGCACCTCCAATGCTCCAAATCAGCCCTTGTGCACCTCACATACACAATGCCTCACAAGACCTCCTCCAAACTACTTTGCAACCAAAGAACTCTCACTTGCAACTCACATGAGTGGGCCCATAACCTATTGAAGTTAAAAGAAGAAGAGAGATGGTTGCTCTAACAAGTGTAGCACACAAAGTAATACAAACAATGAATGGAGTGAGATATGAGCTTCTTTCGAAGCTCTTTACTTATAGTACTTGGTTGCACATCTCTAAGGGACTCTCAAAGGACATTCCAAGCCACTTGCAAGTCCCTTTAGTACACGTGGCACTCATGGCCGCCCCTAAGACTTAGCCACCACCCACTTGTCCTTCCAAGCTTATCATTGACTTGGCTTAGTCAATGCAAGTGGGCTGGTCCTTATCTCTTCACCTACTCATGCCACATATGCACCATGTGGTAAATGACCTCTCTCCCTTTTCTCCCCTTTTACTTCCCCCCTTCTAATTCTACCTCATTGCAAACTCTATTTACAATGCCTTAACTACGTGCTACCTAAACTCCAACATGTTTTTACCAATGCTGAAAAAAGATCTGAGACCTTGGCAAGACGATTTTGGGTGGATCTTGCGTGGCATATTTGCGTAGGCCAACTGAGGATGTTCAAATCATTCTCAGTTTGTCTTTGGCCTTGGGGAGGATGTCACTACAAAGATTGCTGACACAATCAACAAGCTTAGTGTCTCCGTTATATACCACAATTTGTAATGGCTACTACAAATATTCGTCAACATTCATGACCTTACAAATACTTTTACAGTTTACTTGGTTGAAGTATGCTAGAACAAATGTGGTAAGGTAGGTGAATTGTTTCACATTATCAAGCAGTTTCCGGATACTCACAACTAGCCAGTCTCGAGAGAGCTATACCGCAATAAATTTTGATATAGAGTGAGTTCTCCAAGTTATATTTTCGAAGGCATTCATATAGCGTACTACTAATGGAATTCGATTGCACTAGTTGTTACCAATGTATTATCTGGAAACCAGTCTAAACATCTTATAAAGTTTATTAAGATTTTCTTTCTTGTGAGTGGAACAGTATAGAGTTGTTTTGACCCTTCTATCTTCCATGATGACCTTACTTGCCATCAGTTCCTCTTTATTTGTAGCCATTTATTGTAGTTGCAAAAAAATCTTTTGCAGTTTGTCAAGCTCGTACCTTTCAATGTTAAACTACTAGTGGCCTTTGATGTCTTTGGAGTTTTTGAAGTGGCAAGTTCTGATTTTAATTCATTTTGATTGATCGGAGTTTCTTCCATTGTAGGCAGACCACAATTTTCATTGTTTGTTCAAAGATAAGCGCAAGACCCATTACAACTAACATTGGATTCTTGCTTTGCCAATCCAAGTTGGATGACATGATTATGTTTAGATTCCAAAGCAATGCCTCCCTAGTTGCTCCTATCTCTGCTTCTTCTACCCCTTTCATTTGAAAACTGCTCATCTTTCATTTGAACTCCTTTTTGAGTTCCTTCTTCTAATTCAATTCTTATAATATTCATTTTTGCTAAGCGCACTAATGCCAAGTCGTAAGTGGATGAAGATGCCTCTTCATTCTCATGCAATGTCCGTGCTTCTAGGTTCTCTTGAAACCACCATGCTTTTCCATTCACTTACAATCTTTATACTTTCCCACTCTACTTCCTAGTAGCTTAAATTATCCATGCTATTTCTTTCAGAAACATTTCCATATAATTTCATTAATGCAACAAAGAAAAAAATGATAATGTCCCCCTTTCTAAAAAGGACTACTTCAATAATGGTCAATGTTTGGAATTCCTAGTCCGCTAATACATTGGAAATTGCTCTCTCCTTCAAAATAATAAATTTCTTTATACATGATACAAAAGGAAAACACTGATCGTTTAGTAAAAAAATGTGAAGGTTGATTCTTACGGCATGAGAAAGATATATACTTCCAAGAAGAGTGGAGCGTACGAGACCTTCCATTCCTACCTCATATCAACAATATTGATTAACAAGAATAAAAACATTAATTTCAATCTCAAATACTTCCATGCAACACTTTCACATCATACACTCTTTAGACATAATGAAGCTTTACTTCCTAAACTTTCGTGGAAAGATATAGACAAAAAAAAGTGTGGACATGATTCTTGTCACAGTAATAGAAGAATATCGGGGATGATACACTGATGTATTATTGTTTGGTAGTCTTTCATCCTTGCTCTATTCTCTCTCAACCTTCTATTCTCTAGTTCTAGATAAAAAGAATGTAACTCAAATTGCTCCATTTAATCTTACATGCTACGACCAGTGGTCTCCTCAATTTGCCACCTGAAACCTTCATCGATCTGTTGATGAGTTCCAAAGGTCAAAAGGCAATGGTGGCTAAGTTTTAAAGGCGGCCATGAGTTTCAGGTGTCCTAAAGACACTTGCAAGTGTCCCTTTAGAGTCACTTAGAGATGAGCAACTAAGTACCATAAGTAAAGGGCCTCAGATGCAGCCCAAATCTCACTCCATTCATTGTTTGTACCATTTTATATGCTACACTAGTTAGAACAATCATATCTCTGCTTCTCTTAATCTCAATAGGTTATGGGCCAACTCATGTAGGTTGGTTAATTAGGAATTTAGAAGAGGCCATCTTTGCATGTAGGAGCAAAGAAGGGAGAGGTTTACTTGTATGAGGTGCAACCTTCCATTCTTTTGAGCATTGATGATACTTCCATTGAGATTTGCAAAATTTTAGGCATGAAGAATGTGATCTCGATTTGGTATTAAAACAAGATGGTGTTAAACACAATGGTAGTGCAAATGTTGAGTGTCTAAATCTATTTGTCTACAAGAAATTTATAGACAAGGAGGTAAAAGTTAGTGTTTATTATGTCAAAATTAACCCATAACGAAGGAGCCTTGATGAGAGAGAAAAACCCTCCAAGGATTTGTTAGTAAAACTTGAACTTGAAGATACTACCACATACTTGGTAAATACTATTGAGGCTATACAAAAGCAAACTCAAGGTGAAGGAAGTGCAATAAAGAAGATGTTCTTATCATGATGAAGAAGGCTATAGAGGAGAGTAACAAAAAGCTCAAGAACATGAAGATGTTGAAGGATGACATTGTTAAGGAAGTCTACAACTATGCGGATGAAATCAATGACAAGTTGAAGAAACAAATGTTGGACATCCAAAGTACATTGACTTTGGCACTTATCGAGATGCAACAAATTACCGACTTCGTAGCTTGAAGTCTTTTACTAAACGACAAGGTAAATGTGGATTGACCACAAACCGCCAAGATAAAAAGTATTTACTGCGATACTACTTTGAATACGTAGTTGTATTTAGACATAATATTATACATATAAAATATATTATGAAAACTACAAAACAATATCGTATTATACATAATATTTTATAAATGTTTTGATTATTATATGAAATACATATACAATATTTTATACTTATTCAAATACAATACACAACCAAAGTACCATCGACATCCAAAATTTGGTTCTAATCCAAAATTTGGATTTCATCCAAAATGCAGATCTCATCAAAAGTACAGATCCATCCAAAATTAAGATTTCATTCAAAATTCAGATCTCATACAAAACTCGTATTTCATTTAAAACTCAAATTTCATCTGGAATTCATACTTCATCCAAAATTCAGATTGTATCCAAAATATAGAGCTTCAACTAGATCATTGTAATAGACAACTCAAAAAATTTCAAAATAATTGACGGAAGAGATTAGAAGATTATAGCTTTTGATAACAAATTTCAATATAATCGACCGTAGATATTTGAAAACAAACTTTTTTGACAAGATTTTTGACGAGGTTGACACTCTCTAAATTTTTTTTACTTAGGTTTTTTTCATTACAGATTGTGGGGGTTTTGTTGCCTGTCAAAGAAGACTAAGTTAGCTAATTGCATGAAAAAAATTATTCTCAAAAGTCAAGTGTAGCATGTTGAAAACAATATTTTTATTAAGTTGAACACACAAGAATGCTAAATCTTATTTCTTTCCTTATAAATTCCGTTATATAAAGTCCCAATCCAGACTGTCAAAGTAAAGATTGATGTCCATCCTCTCCCTGAAAAAAAGAAAAAACCGAAAATAATACTTTTTCTAGCTTTTATGAAGGAAAGAAGAAGTTTTTTTAGTACACATCCCGAAACGATTATAAAAGTTTGATATTTTGTAAGGTGAACATTATGCACTCAAAGTCTTTTTTTTTTTTTTGGAAACGTCAAAGATGACATCATGAAGTATTTATAAAAATATTCTCAGAGATAATTGATATATTTAGCATGGCTTTCCAAATTGCCCATCGAGCAGCTTTTTCCACTTCGGGTACCATAATTATTTTTATAAATGTCCAATTGAAAAAAAAATTAGATTCCCTCAAATTTCTTGTTATGGTCTATATTCACAAAAAAATTCAAAAAATCTTGACTTCAATTGAAGTCATAAGTACATGCCCAAATTCTAAAAAAACCCATTATAGGACAATTGTTCTTTAGGGGTAAACAATATATTAAAAATTAAATAAGAGAAAACCTAAAAGTCTCCAATTTTATAGGTATCACTTCATTAACACATTGGCCTTACTAAAATGCGAGGACGTTGAATTAACCCCTAAAGCATTTGGCCTGAAAACATAAAATTTTCACTCAAAACAGCCCTGTTTTGCTTCAAATTATAATTTACCAAATTCGCACCTATTTCGAGGAATCTGACCGTAGGATCTACTAACTAACTTGTTTATGTATGTGTAAAAAAAATTTCAGGTTGTAAGTCTACACCATTTGCAAGATCATAAACTTTGAAGTTGATGGAAAAGTTTTTTTCAGTGCTGCCCGGCAGGGATAGTCACCATTTAGACACCGAATTAGCCAATATTACGACCCTCTTATCAATGGAGACAATGCTGATTTCCTTTCAAAGTCAGGTAGGAGTATACTCCCCAAATTTGAAGAGCATACGTCATTCAAAAGTACGCAAAAATCACATTTGAAGTGATTGGGGTCCCAAAAAACACACATACACTACCGCTTATGTGAGAGTAAAAATGCCAAACCTCAAAATTTTATTTGCAAAATCCAAACGGTGAAAACACCCCTTTGTACTAAAGAAAAATACTAGAAAAAAAAAACCCGAAAAATAACAAATCCATAAAAATTATGAATTTCCAAGCATATAATGTGATTTATTAGAGTAAATTGGTGTAGGGCAGTGAATGAAAAATGGGTGGAGAAGGTGACCCGAGATTAGGGGTGAAATACTAACTGCCAACTAATGAAAGAAAACTAAATAGATGAATGCAAAGGCATTATCATGATCAATGAACTCTAATTGCAGATTTTGAAACATTTTTTATCCATAGATAAGGGGTGGAGCCGTTGGTGATATGCATTTGTACCTAAATTTGCTCACTGCCAGCTCACTCCCACACTCTAGCCCCCTCAAAACCCTCCTTGCCTTTGAACATGGTGAGCTGTACAGTACCCAAGCCCATCCTCGCCTCACCCGCTTTTCCCCTCCCCATCTCACCCACCCCACCTCATCCCAGCGCGACTCATCCCTCCCGCGACTCATCCCTCCCCCCCCCCCCCCCCCCCCCCCCCCTCCTCGACCTCCCACCCCTCCCCGACCACAGAATCTGAACCTGACTCCTTCCCGTCCCCGGTTCCGCTCCCTCCCAATCCCCTTCCTCCAAGACCCTATCCCGCCCTCCCCGTCCCGCCCTCCCCGTCCCGCCCTCCATGTCCCGCCCTCCCTCCCTGGCCCGCCCCTTCTAAGCCCGTCCCGTCCAGCCCACTGTCCTGGTACCGTAGCCCGGTCCCCGACCCGTGCCGTGGCCTCCACTTTGTGCACCCGCCCTTCGTCTGCAGCCCGTCCCCAGCCTCTCTGCTGAAACGAAAACCAAGAATGAATAAAACGCACCCTCCCAGCTGGAACAGTGATATGTCCCCTGGGGCATGCTAACTAAGACTTACCCCTTAGGGCATAATAATCATATTTGAGATATGAAGTGCATTTGTGAAGAACCAAAAATAAAATAAAATAAAGAGGTCATTACGTAATGATAAAAAAAATTTAATTTTTTTTTTAAAAAATAAAAAAAAATAAAAAGAAATAAAAAAAAACACTAACACTAGTAACTAGATTTTTATGGAGGGTGAGGATAAAATGCAAGAAAATCCTTTGACCACTCTATGATCGATAAATTGATACTTCCACCACAAATATTGTAAAATCGGATACGTACTAGAATATAGAACATCAAAAAAAAAAATTAGGAAATAAATTACTTACCTAGAAAATATAAAACCACATAATCATGGAGATTTTTATATGTTCATGTGAAACATCTCAAAGCAATTTGGATTTCTCCAACACATGAATTGCCCCTTGCATTGGGAAGAATAAGTGCCCGTGCCCTGCATACCACACATATTCTCCTCATTTCTGAGTGAGACAATATATGAACCCCCGGTCTTTGTGCTCGAATTGCATTCTCGTGGTCTGATCGCAGCGTATAATGTTCTAGAAGCTTCTCGCACAACTTGGTCTTGAACTGCAGATGAGTCATAGGTGGCTCAACAATCCTACCACGGGAAATTCTGTTGAGGTACATCACGTACATGTTGACAACCGTTGTGTCAATCAAGAACCAAAACACACGATGCCACCATTTGTGGCTGCGTGTTTGACTAGAATACGATGCGCGCAGTTGGTCTGCTACATCCACTCCGCGCATATACTTCGTATACTCTAATAAAATCGGAGATATTGGAATGTCTTCCCTAATGGCACCATCTCGACGGGGTACCACTACTTGTGCCTCATTTGGAGAAGTAATTGGGTTTGCATGAGAAGACAATAAAAGAACCGGCCGCTTGTCCTTCCACATAACACAGGACATGCCACGGCTGCGATGCATTCTCCACTCTAGGAATCCTTGCGGTGATCTTCTAAAATTTCCAGGTGTCTTCAAATAAGTCGGAAGCCCAACGCGGTTTGACCGTGCAGTACCTGTTGCATAAATCCCCATAGTTGCTAATTCATTGAACAAAGGTACTGATGTGAAATAGTTGTCCATAACAACACAGTGGCCTTTATTCTCTAAGCCTTCAATCAATCTCATAACTACCCTATGTGGTACACTTGGTCCACCCCGAGGTACCCCCACAACGATTTGTTTTGCGATGTCACGACCACAATAGATATCAAAGTTATACACAAACTTTGATTTAGAATCCGCTAAGCACCAAACCTTGATGCCCCATTTTTGGGGCTTCTTTGGCATATACTGTCTGGCGGGGCAATATGATCCCTTATATCGGATCATCATCTCATCTATAGTGACATACTCCCCTAGTTGCCATTCCCTCTTACATGCCTATCTGATATCATTTACCAGCCATCGGACCTGCCTCATTTTGTCATATCCTACTTGGCCTCGCTCAACATCATGGTATGTATTCGGGTCGGTAACATGCATACACCGCCTCAATTCTCTAAACCTTGCCAAAGTCATGATGTTAGAAATAATGGGGCAATGGAAAATAGACCCAATTTTCTCCCGATAGGTCTTCATGTTGGGTTGCTTCTTCATTCCCATGTAGATATGGATAGCCAAAAATGCCCTAAAATCTCCAATGGTCATTGGGATCCAATTTCGCCCCTCCATTGTCCTCCCGAAAACTTCATTGAAACAATTAGCATATCGATTGGTCTCCCTAATAATTCTCCGTAGTAAATTGTAGGGCCAAAATAACTCCCAAAGTTGCAAAACAGTGGGCAATACTTCGAACAAGCGAGTAATTCCACTAATTTCATGAAATGCATTTGGAACTGGTTCATAAGTATAGTGTTCTTGTCCTTAAAATTCGTCCCCATATTCCATCCTTACATTCTCCTCCACAACTTCACCCACATGTCCGTCACTTAGAACTCCGTCGCTCTCATCTTCACTTTCATACTCACTGTACGAACTCATGGAATCATCGCTCAATTGTGCCACGAATGCTCCTGCCCTTCTATATCTCCTTCTCACTGCCCTTCGGATTATCTCATTAGGAAATGCGTCATTTACATTGACATTTGGAACTCTTTCATGCTGGCCACCAATGTCCCAACCTGCTCCTTCCACCCCTAACTCCCTGGTCCCGCCCTCTCTTTCCCCCCTTTCCCAACCCACTGTCTCCCATCCCGCTCTCTCACCCCCTACCTCCCTGGTCCCGCCCATAGCACCCTCCACTCCCCGGACCCCATTCTCCCCGCCCCCTCCCTCCCGGTCCCCTCCCTCCCCGCCCGTTCCCTCCCTACCCGTTCCCTCCCCGACCGCTCCCTCAACCCCTGCCCCATCCCCGTTCTCTCTTTCCCCCCCGTCTCGACCCCTCGTATCCCTGCCAGCTCTCTCATCCCCTCCCTCCTCGGTCTCGCCCACTGGAACCCTGCATGCTCCCTCGGCGGTCTCCCAGCCCACTCCCTCGGCCCATCCCTCCCCGCTCCCACAGACTGTACCCCCCCCCCCCCCCCCCCCCCCGCCCTCTCCAGACCCGCCCCCCTCTCATCGAACAGTGCCTCCTCGTCGTTGACGTCCACCTGCACTTGCTCTCCCGCCCACTCTCTCCCATGGTGGTCTCGGCCCACACCTCTTGCCCTCGTTTCGAAGTGCAACCCTGTGTCTACCGTTTCTAATCCAACAGCTCTTTCTCCCTCATCATCCTCAAGATAGTTGACTCTCTCTACGTGTATACCTTCTCCACGCTCCCCTATTCCTGTAGTGTTAGTGCTGCGTTTTAGACGTCTTGACTGTGGCCTGTGAAGAAGCTCTGGAGGCCAGGTAATACTCTCTAATCCACCACCTTGCATGACTCTCTCATCATTGTCAGATCCAGATTCAGCATCACAAGAGGACTCCCTCCCCCATTCCTCTTCATTCATATTTTCACTTGGTAAAATACCTTCTGCTGCAAGAAATTGCCTCATAGTCATATTCCTCAAAACTTCTCTATCCATTTCTGAAATGGGAGAGGGAGGACGTGGTGGTGTGTCCTGGATGGTTGGTGGAATCATAGGAGGTGTAGATGAAGAAGAAGGAGGAGCTTCTAGATTTGCTAGGCGGATGCTCCTACGCACCACCTCAGCATGGTGTTTATAACGCCGTTTTGGCGCCATTTGTGTAGACACAGTAATCACAGGCTTTGACTAATACCTCTTACCTTCCCCTAAACCTCCGAGAATGTTGATGTCCAAGATCTGCTCTAGTACTGTCAAAGTTGGTGATCTCTGCTGATACCTTCGAAGTTGTTGATGCAGTGACGAAGACGAGCTTACTGTAGTCGCCGAATGCCAATCACCTCAGGTCGCTGGTCGGTCTCCTTCAGCATGCAGTCACCCGTTGTGTGACGATGGTCACGGTGAAGTTCTGTTTACTATCCCCTACACTCGCCGTCTCGATACAACACCGCTCCCTACCCGCCTCCTTGCTTGTAGTTGCTGCAGTCGCCGTCCCGATGTAGCACCGCTCCCCCTTGCCTCCTTGCCGGCAGTTGCTGCAGTGGCTTAGTTGATTAAGCACCGCTCCCTGTCCGCCTCCTTGCCTGCAGTTCCTGCAGTTTCCGTCCCAACACTCCACCATGTGCTCCCTTCCCGCCTCGCTGCTGTTGCTGTCGATGCGGTTGCTGCCTCACTGCTGCCGGCCTCCCACCTTCACTGAAGCTCCTCGACCGTAGGCCCCAGCAGAGGTTCAAGTTTGACGCAGATTATTCTGACGTTGGGCATGCAAAATGCCGCATGTGCATTCGGCACCAGTGATTCCCTCCCTTGTTCTCTATATCTCCCTCTGATGACACAACATAACTCTGACAATTTCGATTTAGTGTTGCAGACCCATGTGTGGCGATGCTAGTCCAATGGGATGCTAGTATGCTTTATGGGGTGTGCATTATTTGTATTTCCCTGTCTGTGCGTATCCACATTCTGCTTTGACGTTGTCGATTAGCATCTTTGATTTTTTCAAAGTAGTTGAATTATTTTGTTTCCTTGCACATGTAGTCAGCTTGTTGATTTGTAGCCCTGTTTTTTAGTTCTCAAAATTATTGAGTGATGGAGAGTTGATGTAGATGAACATGATGTAAGATTGCAAGTCAACACACTGATTTTGTCAATGCAAGATTCAAATTCTTTGGAAAAATTATTGACTCTGTCCATTATTTGCACATAAAACTTGTTGACCTTGTGTATTCTGTGCTTGTGGGGAAGTGTACACTGACAATGTCAACCGTTTCGAATCCCATGACACAGGGAACCATTTTTAGCCCCTGCCGTCACCCCCTAAAACTGCTGCCCAACCCTTTATTCAACCCTCCTTCCCCCCAAGAAGGGCAGAATTTCTACTCCCATTGGCCATGACCCTGCCCCAAGTGCCCTGAATTGAATTTTGATCTTTAAACACGAATTATTTCTTAACTACGGGCCCGATGAAAGTAAAATTTGGTCTTGTTAGAAAGATATGTCAATTTCCCATGCTGTGCCAAAGTTACAACTTCATCCGGTAAAAATTGAATCATAGGGAGGCTGCCCAGACCCCAAATCATACCAAAAGTGCTGAGTTGATGCTTTAGGGGTTAAATCATGGACCAACGCCTAACATTCTACATACACACCCCGACATACATAAGAAAAGAGCTAATACATATTTCATTCCAAATACAATAAAACTCCAACCCAAATATCAACACATTGCAAGTACTTTTTCTCCCATGCTAAAACATAACCACCTACTTCACCCCCAAACTATTAATACGTACTATCCACATCTATATCAATACATCCAAATACAAAATCAATCCCCACACTTCCACATTCTATATGCCTTGATAGTTATTATCAACCCATCAATAAACAATTCACCTACAATTTAGTTACTACATTGATGGCTCCTTTAAACCCCCGAAAGAAATTGGCCCAGACAAATGGCTAAGGGAAAGAGCTGGATACGGTATTTACAGCCCCAAAGGCCTTAATATACCCAAAAGACTCCACGTACACCAAAATATACTACGTGCAGAAATGATAGCAATACATAAAACTCTAAGGATTATCAACACACAATATCTGAACGAACCTGCATACATAATCATCGACTGTATAAACATATTATACCTACCTAACACTCAAATAAAACACCCTATATTGTATAATAGCCATCCGAATTAAGACACACTTGCGTCCATGGTAGAACTACTACATCAAAGAATACAACCAATTATATTGTATAAAGTCAAAGCACACATTAACATCAACGGCAAGGAAGAAGCAAATAAATTAACGAAATTAATGCTAGTCTAAGCGCATAAAAAGGCTGAACACTCATTTAGAAATATTCATGCCACCCTGTACTAATTCCAAAAGACGAATGGTCATCCATGATGGCTATTCCAAACAAAGGACTAGTTAGAATCCTAGAAAAACAAATCAAGAAATATGACAGAGAATATGATTTAGAAATCATGGCCATACGAACCTCCAACATTTGCAAATGGACGGGAAATGCAGATATAGACAATGAACTTTCAAATGAATTTTGGAATAATCCAACTATCAAAGACAAACAAAAATAATGCCTCATCAAATTCCGCAGAGGAACTTACATGGGCTAGGCTAGAAAACAAATGTTTTTGGGAAGAGATGGATTCCCGCCTATCACCGCCCCATTTGTAACTCCCACCAACAGGGTACATGGCTACATGTATTACTCACATGCCAACAACAACAACATATATATTCAGTCCGACTAAAAAGACACAACAAAGCAGTTTGGAAAATTACTAGTCTCATCCAAAAAGTAACGATGCTTTATTATGCTAGCATCTTTAATGACAAACCCCTAAAAAATATCGTTCCAAATTGGCTACTGCTTTGCACGTGCGAGAGCAAAGATGCCACTATAATGCAAGATTCCGACCAGACATTCTATATGTCAAAGGTTTACGATATCAAAGCAACCCTTTGATGGAACCAGACCTCGCTTTTACCATCTAATTTATTGAATTCACATAATGCAATGACCGATTCTCCCGAGAAGTAATCGAAGCAAAAGTTAACAAATACAATCCATTAATCGCTAGTATTGTTGCTAGAGGATGGAAAGTCCACCCCCTTATTGTCATCACGGCAAGCGTAGAGCCACTACATTCCATCAATGAAACTACTTGAAGATAATTTCAAAATACCCATGCCTTTAAAAAATACTTTAAAAAATATAAATACCATTACCATACAATATCCCATGTCTATTCTCCTCCACAAGAGAAGAATAGAAAAACCATCAACCATCACCCGAAACACCAGACCCCCATTAGTCAAAACTATAAAACAATATCAAATAAAAAAATTTAGTAGCTAGAGCAACTTTATTAATGTTGACATACGCGTGTAAAGTCTCTCGTCACTTGTCTCGCACGGTGGGCGGTTGGTTGGCACAACTAATTTCTTGCATGTGATCCTCACTCAATAGTACCAAGCAATTTCATTCGCCACAACTGCTCAAACAAGTCCATTAAGGCTCAAACCCGCACTAGATATATGAGACAAACCTTCACCTCCAACCATTAATGAGCTCGTGGCTTGGTGACCAAACTTTCATTACAAATCAACGTATACCCTTGATTACTATGGATTTTTGTTACTGATTATCTGTGACTAAAGCGTCTACTCTAAAAAGAGGGGAGTAGATCTTTACTTCAATACCTTTGCCATGTGGACTTTGGAAAGAGATGTCTGATCACTGAATTCAAACAGACATTGAATTCATGTCAGTCATGCCACAACTTATAAGAATTGCAAAGCAATCAAAACACACCATTGTAAACATGGCAAGAAGCATGCTTCTATTGCTATTAAAAGAAGAAGAGAGAATGTTGCGCTAACAAGTCTAGCACATAAAGAAGTACAAACAATGAATGGAGTGAGATATTAGCTTCTTTCAAAGCCCTTTACTTATAGTATTTTGTTGCATAGCTCAAAATGACTTTAATCCTTTAAGGACGGACAAATCAATTTTAGTTGATTTTTGATCTGGATATTGATAAAAATTGGTGGATCATATGATCTGAGGTCCTTCTAACCGATTGAGGGGGCATGTTCCAGAAAGGCTATGCAAAAAAAAGTAATGAAATCAGAGAATTGAGCTGGAAATAAAAACAAATCAAGTGAGATCAGCGTTAGTGCAGGACAATAAAGAGGGCTCCGAAAGATTACGCAATGACTCGCAAGACTGAACAACATACAGCCATTTCATCAAGCATATACAAGTTTAGAGATAACCGTTTAGGGCAGGAATTTGACGTGGCGGAACGCTGGACAGCAAAGGCGGACAGGTGCAGGCTATCTTCTCCGTAAAGCGGACATGAAGGACCGATTGCGGCCGCATCAAGGGGATCAGACAATGCATGATTTTGTGTGAAAATCCCGTGGATGGTGTTCTTGGAGATGGAGACCAGCAAGGACAATTTGTGTATAACTGGGGAGTTGGGGAGGGCTATAAATCGAGGGTTTATGATGCTTGTGAGTGGAACCGTGAGGACTTCGCCGATTGTTTTGTATTCTATACACCTTTGGAGTGCACTTGTTGGGGACTCTGAAGTGGTAGTAATTTTATATGGCCAACACTTTGGGAAATGATGGAGTGGTTACGGTTTCAGGAGGGATTGTGGCAAGGAATCACAATGGCGCACCACGAAGACATCAAGGCAGTCCCGAGTCATGGCCAATCCCTACGGCAGCACAAACAGTGCACATTGAAGTCGCAGCGGAGCTCAAGACTTCGTTGCGATCGCAGGGATTGGAATATAGAAGGCTGTCCATTGTGATCGGTCTCCGGAATCGGGCATACTTGGTTTTGATTCCGCTTCCACGTGGGGCTAAGGGGTTTGATGGTCTCAACGCTTTGGAAGGCAATCAACTCTGTTATCTCTTCAAGAGGCACCTTGCTACGTTGTTGGGCAGGACCTTCTGTCAACGGGACGGAGCGGCGGATGGATTCCCGCAATCGATCAACAGTGCCTTATGAAAACCAATATACCTAGCGTACTCATTTGACCACGCCTTCCTAAAGGGGCAGTATTCAACAGCTAGGGTTTTGCATAGTGCAGGTCCGTTCTTTTAGCATTGGTCAAAACATGTTGGAGTTTAGGTAGCTCGTAGTTAAGGCATTGTAAACAGAATTTGCAATGAGGTAGAATTACAAGGCGAGAAGTAAAAGGGGGGAAAAGGGAGAGAGGTGATCTACGACATGGTGCACATGTCGCATGAGTAGGTGAGAGATAAGGACCAGCCCATTTGCATTGACTAAGCCAAGTCAATTAAAAGGTTGGAAGGACAAGTGGGTGGTGGCTAAGTCTTAGGGCCGGCCATAAGTGCCAAGTGTCCTAAACGGACTTCCAATGCTCCAAATCAGCCCAAATCCTTGTGCACCTCCAATGCTCCAAATCAGCCCTTGTGCAACTCACACACACAATGCCTCACAAGACCTCCTCTAAAATACTTAGCAACCAAAGAACTCTTACTTGCAACTCACATGAGTGGGCCCATAACCTCTTGAAGTTAAAAGAAGAAGAGAGATGGTTGCGCTAACAAGTGTAGCACACAAATGACAAACAATGAATGGAGTGAGATATGAGCTTCTTTCGAAGCTCTTTACTTATAGTACTTGGTTGCACATATCTAAGGGACTCTCAAGAAACATTCCAAGCCACTTGCAAGTCCCTTTAGGACACGTGGCACTCATGGGCGCCCCTAAGACTTAGCCACCACCCACTTGTCCTTCCAACCTTATCATTGACTTGGCATAGTCAATGCAAGTGGGCTGGTCCTTATCTCTTCAACTACTCATGCCACATGTGCACCATGTGGTAAATGACCTCTCTCCCTTTTCTCCCCTTTTACTTCCCCCCTTCTAATTCTACCTCATTGCAAACTCTATTTACAATGCCTTAACTACGAGCTACCTAAACTGCAACAGATTTGAGTGCTTGAGGTGCATAGATGCACATTGGAGTCTAGGTGATGCTCTTTGTAGTCATTCAAGGCCATCTTTGCATGTAGGAGCAAAGAAAAGTGAGGTATACTTGATTGAGTTGCAAAGGTTCGCATCTGAGTTCAATGACTGAGGACTTGAGTGCTTGAAGTGAACCATTGCAAATTTGAGCTAGAAGGGACTCAATTTGATTGATTGGAGTGTGCACTCACACACTAGGGCCTTATAAGGGCTGATTTCCTAGTGGGCGGTGTATACATGAGTATGAGAGCCTTGTAAGGGCCGATGTCAGTGTAAGAGGTGTGTAGAAACACCTTGGAGTCTGGAAGGGGCTCAAAGTGAGTGTAGAGGTGCCATAGCGTACAATGCTTTAATAACGAGCTACCTTAACTCCAACTTTCCCTTTATGCAAGTAGTTACCTTCTCGCGGTCCCGTGGCCTTTGCTAATCGATGGTGCCTCTCCTTCGCAAGTGCCTTTGACAACACATCCGCCACCATGTCCTCCGTTGGGCAATACCTCAAGCTTATCTCGCTGCTCTCTAACTTCTCACGAATGAAGTGATGTTGAACATCAATGTACTTTGTGCGTGAGTGGTGTGTGGGCTTCTTTGCTAATGCAATGCACACTTGGTTATCACACATGATGGTCGTTGCATCAACTCGGACACACCCCACATCACCTTAAAGCTTGCGAAGCCAAATGGCTTCCTTGGTGCTTTGGCTAGTGGCCATGACTCCGCCTCTGTTGTGGACAAGGCAATTGTTGGTTGCCTCTTGCAATTCTTCGAAATTGCACCATCTCCAACGAAGAAGACATACCCCGTTGTTGAACGGCGCTCGTTTGCATCTCCCGCCCAATCTGCATCGCAATAGCCTCTCAACTCAACAACTTGGACTCCAAGGTACCTTGCAAGTACCACATGATGCGCTTGACCGCACTCTAATGTGATGCACCAGCCCTAGACATGAATTGGCTCACCATGCTCACCGCAAATGCAAGATCGGGCCGTGTGGCCACCATGGCATACATCAATGAGCCAACACCCGCCTTGTATGGAATTCCCTCCATCTCACCTTCAATGGCCTCAAACTCCTCCACCGAAAGCTTCATCAACTTCACATTCACATCAAGTGGAGTACCAATGGGCTTGCAATCCTCCATGTTGAAACGCTTGAGCACCTCCTATGGCATATGGTGATGGTGCGAGCCTTCCGGTTCCTCTCAAATGCCGCTCCAAGACAATACTTCAACTCACCAAGATCACTCATTTGGAACTCTCCCTTGAGCTTGGCCTTGAGCCACCGTAACTTAGCAAATAGGATAGGCAAGATGATCAAATCATCCACATATACATGCACCATCAACAAGAACTCACCCGTTGGAATGATGTACATGGAATGATCCGCTTCACAGCTTGTAAAGCACTCCTTGACGGAGAAGCAGTCAATGATTGGTACCATGCCCTTGGAAATTGCTTGAGCCCGTACATGGACTTCTTAAGCTTGCAAACAAGATGCTCCATGCCCTTCTCTTCAAACCTTTAGGGTTGGCTCATGTAGATATCGTCCTCCAAATCTCCATTCAAGAAAGCGGTCTTGACATCCATTTGGTGGATCTCCAAGTCCAATGCGGCTCCAAGTGTAAGTATGCACCGAATGGTGTTGAACTTGGCCACGGGAGCAAAGGCCTCATGGAAGTCTACTCCCGCAACTTGTAAGAAGCCTATGGCCACCAATCTTGCCTTGAGCAATGACGGAGTTTACTTTTCTTGCATGGCCGCCCTATTTGCACCCATCCTCCGATTGCAAAGCCTCACACAAACTCAATGGGTCTTCAAGGTTGGCCACATTGACCCGTTCTACTTCTTGTTGCGGCAAGATGTGGTTCATCCACCACTCTCCAAGTGGACGCGGTTCTCGTCTTGGATAGCGACTGCCTCCCTCTCCTTCACCGTCTTTTAATAACGATGTTAGTAAATGCGCCTCGCTTGTCTCCTCCTCGTCTTCTTTTTTATCCTCCTTCTCGTCCTTCTTGGCATCCTCATGGTCACTAGAAGAAGTTGGCTTGGAAGATTCGTCCACCAACACCAACAAAGGTGCCTCACTACTCCACTTGGACTCATCTCCAAACCATCACCAATACTAGTGTTCTCCTCATCAAACACAACATCACGACTCTTGATGATTTTCGTAGTCTCAATGCACATGAGATGATAAGCCTTGGTTCCCTCACAATAGCCAAGAAACAAACACTTGGTACCCTTTGCATCAAGCTTACCTCGCTTTGCATCAACCACCTTGGCATAAGCAATGCATCCAAACACACGCATGTGTGCAATGCATGGCTTGCGCCCACTCCAAGCCTCTTGTGGAGTGATGCTAACAAGAGCACGAGTGGGGCACCGGATGCGAATGTACATCGTATTGGCCATCGCTTCCGCCCAAAATGAAAGCTTGAGCCGTTGAGCATGAAGCATGCTCCTTGCCATCTCCACAATTGTAACACACCTTGGGCTCTCCACGTGCGAAGGAGCTAAACCCCTTGTTTTGCCTTGATACCAAGGTCGCATTATCACCATGAACCTCCTTCTCCATGCACTTGGACACTTCATGCATCATCCTTGCCGTCACAAACTCCATGGTAAGGTCTACAAACCGCAAGGTCTCCAAGGCCGTGATCAAGTTCTCAGAAGAAGGGGGGCAACCTCTCAAGCAAGGTCATGACAACATCGTCATCTTTGACGGGCACATCCAAACAATTGAGTTGATCTGCAGGGTCTTTCCTATGGTTGATGTGGGTAAGCTTGTCATCACCATCTTGCATCTTGATGGTAAAGAACTTGCGATGAATAAAGAGAATGTTGGACAAGCTCTTTGTCTCATGGATGTTGCACAATGTCTTCCATGCTTCCGTTGGCCCTCTGCAATTCCGAATGTACGCAAGTTGGTTGTCCACCAAATTGAGCCCTATCACAGACATGGCCTTCTTCACATGGGGATTGTACTCCTTGATAGCCTTTGGATCCATCTTGATGCCCTTCTCATCGTCGTCTGCACTTGGTGGAGGCTTCTCTGTGCCTTCTACAACCTCCCAGAGGTCCATGGACTCCAACACCATCTCCATCTTGAACTTCCAAAGGCTAAAGTTCTCCCCCTTGAACTTGTCAATGGTCCTAGCACTCTCATTCTCAAATGTAACTATGGAATAAACTAAGATCAACCCTTGTAAAGTCTCGATGTCCACTATCGCACCTCTACACCCACTTTGAGCCCCTTCTAGACTCAAGTGTGTTTATGCACACCTTTCATCCTCACATCAGCCTCTATAAGTCTCTGATACTCATGTAAGCACCTCCCATTAGCAAATCAGCTCTTATAAGGCCCTAGTGTGTGAGTGCACACTCCTATTAATCAAATTGAGTTCCTTCTAGCTCAAATGTGCATAGGTTCAACTCAAGCACTCAAGTTTTGTCATTATGGACTTAAATGCTCATCGTTGCATCTGAGTCAGTTAAACCTCCTTTTGTTTTGCTTCTACATTCAAATGTGGCCTTGAATGACTATATCGAGCATCACAAAAACTTTAATGTGCATCTATGCACCTGAACTACTGAAATGAGCACCTCTAGAAAGCAAGCAAGCATATCCACAATGTTTGAAGACTTAAAAGCTATGAATAGCTACAGTACACTCTTGCAACTCTATGTGACTCCCGAAATCAGAAAATCGGCGCTTAGGCATCTTAAAGACTTCACTGAAGTTCATATGCACCTCTTAAGTTCTAATTGAGCCCTTGTACACTCGGAAAGCTCGAAATCAATCCTTGTGCACTTGGAAAGCTCCAAATTTGGATCTAGTGTGCCTTGTGTATACAATGCCTTCGGAGACCGCCTTCAAACTACTTAGCAATTAAGAAGTCCCACTTGCAACACATGAGTAAGCCCATAATTTATTGAGATTGGAAGAAGAGAGAAGGCTGCTTTAACAAGTGTAGCATTTAAAGTTGTACAGACAATGAATGGAGTGAGATATGAGCTTCTTTTGAAGCCTTTTACTCATAGTAATCGGTGGAACATCTCTAAGTGACTACAAAGGGACATTCCAAACCACTTACATGTTTCTTTAGGCCACGATGGAGTCATGGCTATCCATATGACATAGCCACCATCCACTTGTCTTTCTAACCTTATCATTGACTTGGCTTAGTCAATGCATGAGGGGTGGCCCTTAATTCACCACCTACTCATGTCACATATGCACTAGTTAGTAAATCACCTCTCTTTCTTTTCTTCCCTTTTACTCCCCTCCTTCTAATTCTACCTGATTGTAATCTCTGTCGATAATGGCTTAATTAGCAGCTACCCCAAACTCAAATGGAGAAGGTTCAGTAGCGGTCTTTTGTGAATCTGCAGTGAGTGGAGTTGTAAGTTAAATTCAAAGAATAAGGTAGTGTGTCAATCAGTAGTGAGCATACAATCGTAAGTTGAACATGTCAACAAGCACTCACTCTGTCATGCAGCTCGCTTGTAAGTGAAATAGATATATAATAACTCACAGTGTCAATCACTAGTGAGATGAGTTGTAAGTCAAACAAAAAGTAAATACAAACAGGCCATAAGGCTAAGTAGTGAATGGTGTTGTCAATAAACTCAAAGAAACATGTGGCGAAATATAAGGCCCACTTGTCAGCTACTGTAAGTACAATTTCCAGAAATGTGGGAGCAAGTGGTGGACTAACCCAGCCACTATAAGTACGATTTCCAAAAATGTGGGAGCAAGGTGGTGGACTAACCTCAACCACCTTGGTTATTGCAAGTGAGCGGGACGTAGGGAGAGAAGAAGCTATAATCCATGGTAAGCCCACCTCACGATTTCTATAGGGGAGTCCAGATCTCGCTTCTTGGATTTCATAGAGCTGTAAGGCCAAACAAAACAAATATTGGAAGGTGTAAGGCCAACTAGTGAGCGCTCACTGTAAATTTAAGTTTTAAAAAATAAATTGAAGCAGTCTAGAGTTTGAAATAAGTAGCTAGCGGACTTGTATCTAAAATGAAATAAAAATACCACTGCTTGCCATTGAGAACTGTGAGTAAGTTTCGGAGCAAAATTGAAGGAAAAACTAACCTGCCATGTTGGAATGTGTATGTGAACTTAGGGGCGAGGAAGGCAACCACGGAGTTCCAGCAGCTAACTTCAATTGCAATTCCTTCCACAATGGAGATGAAGTGCTGCCATCTGGAGCTCGAAGTGGAAGTCCATATTTGCATGCAACAACAAGACATTATAATGTGGATGTGCCAAACCTACATGAAAGCAACTATGAAACATGTGAGCAACATGTGGGCATAGTTCCTATTTTCAGGAACCTCGTGGATAGAATACAGTTCCTTTGTTTGCCTGAACTTATACCTGCCAAAAAGAAAAAAAGACAATAACCTCTTTTAGACTATATACCCACAGTAGGATCTTGACATCACATGACTACATGAAAGGAGTAGAGAATCTTTTCACTAAAAAAGAAGAGGTTACAGCTGCTGTAAAGAAGAAAAAGGAGGAAAAGGAGGCTACCAAAAAGCAATGGAAGATTGCAAAAGAACAAAAAAAAAAAAAAAAAAAAAAAAACCGTACAGCTCAAAGAACACAAAAGAGGAGAGAGCAGGTCAGGAAAATGTAAGAAGAACACCTGGCGTTGGAATTCGTAGGGGAGGGGCACTGGGTGGAGACGCGGCAGGAGAAGAGGCAGCCTTTGAAGGCAAATGCTGAGCTAAAGCGGGCCAATATGAAGAACATGTAAGCGCAGCATGCGATGGGGCGCGGTGGGCCGGAATCGGCAAGTAAGGGGGCTGCTGTTGTCAGCCACTTGGAAGCACAACAGATTTGAACATGACTCTAGGCTCCAGAGCCTCGACGCACCAAAGCGCACACTCGCAGAGACCTCCTTGTCAGCCTTCACGCCTCTGCAGCAGCTTCGAGCCCTACTCCGCACTGATGTCCTTGAGCTTGGATTTTATATGGACTCTTCTTTCACCAAATCTTTCCTTGCCCCGCTGCGCTCGTTGTCCATAGCGTGGCCTAATGATAGAGACGATCAGCCGCACGACCCTCTCACCGCATCCTCCCCCACAAGCACATCTGGACTCTCCCTCTACAAACTTGAACTATTTGCCGGTTATTCAAGGTCAGCAAACATTGTTCTACAACCCTCACCCGGCTACACCATTCCATTTTCAGTCACGCGTGTCAACTCCTCAGTAGTATGAAGAGGACGACAATCACGCTTTGTGTATCATAGAGAAGACTACCGGGCTGTATGTGAAAGAGAGATCAACGGAAGATGAGAGCGTCTCAATGCAACGGTTCCCTAGTATAGTTAGAGCATGGGAAGAAGCGGGAAGAGGCAGAGGTGGGATATGGTGGGGAGGGTACAAGAGGGCATGTCTTCGTTAGAGATGGAAGCCCGAGAGGATGACTCTCAAACGACGCGTGGACCGCATGACAACCGTAGAGGTCCGGGTGAGGGGCCGTGAGTTGCGGATCTGGCTTCCATGGAATCAACATCAATCATCAACATCAATCACCCTTTTTTTGAGGCTGTAATTAGACTAATTGAGCAACTTTGATAGTCGATTTTTAGATCAAGTCCATACTAGGCTTAGATACATTGGATGGCCTAGGGTTCCGCCATGCTTGGTTTTGGAACACCATTTGGTATTTTGTCCCGACTTGCTGTAGCCAACGTAGCCCTCCACTCTGAGCGGCTCGTGGGCATTTTATTAACAAGAAGTAACTCCTTTATTTATTTTGCATCATTACTCCACAATTCACGGAATCCAAGCTCCTATGAAAGGCATGACTTTATGTGTGGCCTCCCTTTGACTTCACATTCAAAAATTCATGAAAAATTGTAGAGTTACTCAAGAAATGTTGTTTTTTCTTGGAACAAACTTGCACTAGCTTTGCAGACCATCCAAAAATAATAAAATTTCTACAACACTGTTTTCAGTATACCAACCAAAGGGCCCTTTATTCATGCTGGTATTATTTATGCCAGAGTTATATATATATTCCAACCTGAAATTTCTACGGTTTTCAGAGCCCTTACCTTACAATGAGCCTCCAGCCCTGAGTTATTTTTAATTTTTAACTTTTTTTTTTTTTTAATTTCAAAATTCGAAATCATTAAATCTAAACGGGGTCGTCGCGCTTGGACACCTCAAACCAAACACTTTACCGTCTGGTCTCGTCTGCGCCATCCCTCCCCGACTCCCCCTTCTCTCTCTCTCTCTTCCCCTGGTGCCTCGTCGTCGTCTTCTTTCTTGGAGGATCTTCTCGTTCCCACTGCCTCCTCGGCACCGTGCTTGCCCGTTTCTTGCACACTAGCGGTGCGTTGCTTTGCGTTGCGTTGCTTTGCGTTGCGTTGCTTTGCGTTGCGTTGCGTTGCGGGGAGATCCGGGCCTAGGGTCAGCGGATCGGGTCTTGTGCTGCTGGGCTTCCTTCGCCGTACCGGCCACCATGAATCCTGAGTAGTGAGTCCTCTTCCTCCCCTCTCCTTGACCGGCTGCTGTTTTCGTTGTGTGCCCCCGATGTGCAAGTTTCGTCGTTGCCAAGTCGGTGGCACAGGGTTTCCTCTTCGCTCTTGCAGGGGGCCTAGGATAGCGAAGCGCTGGCAGAGAGGTTTGTCGGTCTTGGCCGTTTGTAATTGTTGTTTGCAGATCGCTGGTGGTGTGTTTGGCTCAGAGCAGGGTTGCGCGGTTCTTTGATGCACTTGCCTGTGACTGTCTTGAGTGAAGTGTTAGCGGCACTTGATTTGACGGCAGGAGGTTGCTACTATTTCTGGCAAGTATTTTTTCAATTTTGGTTTTCAGATTTTTTGGAGAAACAGGCCATTCCCCACTGGCCTTATCAGGTTGCAGAACCATGGTGTATAGTCTTGGAGGAGGGATGTTTTGGGGCTAGGGAGAGCCCGTGATTTACTGTGGAGATGTATGGCGCTGATTTGCCTCATTTCCGATTTATCCCCGTGAAAATTGCTTCAGCCGTGTGCTCTACTTCATCATGGGTGGGATGGCCTAGCTCGTGCCTCTGACTTGGCGTTTAGATCTCGATCGTCCAATTTTCTCAATGCAACGACTCACAGCGGCCATACAGAGGTAGATGCAGTTTCGCATGGAAAGCGCTAATATTGCTTTCGGGGGTAACGTTGACGGATGCCAGCTCTATTGAGACGAATTCTGCCAGGTCTACACATCCGATGTCTGTGTTAATTCCACTGGGTAGGGTTCGGGTGTTTTCTAATAGATGGAACAGACACCATTAGAGCTGTGACGCCGTAAGGTTTGTCATGATGATGTTTCGTTATAGCGTTATAGGTTTGGACGGTATGGACAGATGACGTCGTGTTTTCCCCCCCAGGAGTTTATAAAGCGGATGCCTTCCTTTCGATTGGATGCATAACTTCGTAGAGAATCCGTTCATTATTCCGATGTTGTGATTCTGGTTCAGGATTCCTCTTCTAGCTTTCCGCTATATTCCTGCAATCGTGGCTGAGATTCTCATTTTGTTCCAACGATGATTTTGGTAGGGTTGCATCATTTCCGTGAGGAAAACAGTCTGGCTATGTTATGCTGTTCAAGTGATCTTGTTCTTGGAAAGGCCTGCTCTATGACAAAGGTTGCGGTGCTGCTGGCTGGTCTTAGTTTGTGCTCGCAATTTGGGCGAGTTGACAGGCTCGGAAGCATTCTTAGAGCTGACAATTAAGTTCTCGAAGGCGAAGTTGGTCATTCTGAAGGAGCTTTGAGTTTGATTAGGGCAGTAGATCTCAGGGTTGCATGGGATGTTCTGTCTTGACCACTTTTTAGAGTTAGTCGGGATGATGTTTGGACGTCTCTTTCTGTGCTACAGTTTCCTGCACTTCATGTTCCTCACACGCAATCAAATGCAAAGCTGGAAAAGTATTGTACTGGGCCTGCTTTATTCGCCTTTGGAGGCCCATTTGACATGACCGAGAATGCTTCGCATCAGGTCTTTAGTAGTGTTGGCAGGGGTGGTCACTGAATCTGGTGCCACTTGGTTTCTTTTTTGTGCAGTGACTATCTTTTCAAGCTCCTGCTGATTGGAGATTCAGGTGTCGGAAAGAGTTGCCTCTTATTGCGATTTGCGGTATTTATCCGACGCCGATTGCTTTGGTTCCAGGAGTGTTCGTAGTTGATGAGAGACTTGCTTGGGCTGGGCTGGAGCGTGTAATCGTTCTGAGATGTCTATTATTTGCGAGCTATGTATGAGCTTCTTTTGAGTGCTCCATCTCTGATTTATCCCGGGGATTATGACAGGACTTAAACGTTTTTTGCAGGATGACTCATACTTGGAGAGCTATATTAGCACCATTGGAGTGGATTTCGTAAGTGACACCAACATATTTGGTTTGCGTAGTTTCCTTCAATGATGCCGTAGATTTGCCTCCTGTAATGTAATCGACAGAAGAAACTGAGAGGAAGTGGTTCATGCTTAAGCGCGTCTTTTGATTTGTGAATGATTGCTGCCAGAAGTTGCAATGTTTTCTGATATCATTAACGGCAATGGATTTGATCAGCGAAGAGTCCGTTGTTGTCATCAGACGTGCCTGGCTCGAGTTGGATTTTAAGTGACGGTTGGAGCTTGTTGGCCAAGTTTGTTTCTGATGCCTCGGATGGTTTTTTACAGAAAATCCGAACGGTGGAGTTGGACGGGAAGACCATCAAGCTACAAATTGTGAGTTGGTTTCAGTTGTCTGAGTGGTGGCGTCGGTTTGTACTCGGTAGATCCTTTGTTGCAGCAGAAATTCCACATTGCTAAGTTCGCTTGAGTGTTATGAGTTGTCGTGAATTTGGTGGTTGCTTTCTCCGTGGGTTGGTGCTGGTGATCGAGTATCGCTTTGAAATTGGTTGTTGGAGAGGAATGCGTTTATCAGAGCTGGGATAAGATAAGGTGACTGTGTTTGGTGTGTGCATGAATGCAGTGGGATACCGCTGGTCAAGAAAGATTCAGGACAATCACGAGCAGCTATTACCGTGGTGCCCATGGAATCATTGTTAGTACCTTTGTTTCGTTGTTTGAGGAGGGGGGTTGGTTGGCCAAGTTTGTGATTGGCGGTGGGCGTTGTAGAGGAGGGATCTGCTACTACATGTTACTTTATTGGATGTGGAAGATGGACGCATTCTTAATTTCTCGTATTGCCTGAGGCGAGCAAATAATTTTGGTTTTTTCTGTAGGTTGTGTACGACGTGACAGACCAGGAGAGCTTCAACAATGTGAAGCAGTGGTTGAATGAGATTGACCGCTATGCAAGTGAGAACGTGAACAAGCTGCTTGTTGGTAATAAGTCGGACCTTGCATCTAAGAAGGTGGTGGATTACGCCACTGCGAAGGTATTTGATTGACATCTCAGAGAATCTTTGAGTAGTTGACTGGACCTTGGTTCTGACTTCCTCATTATTCGATGTATTTCCGTTTCACCTGGACCCTGTTGTTCAAGTGTGTCGTGGTGTCAATCTAGTTCTCTTGTGACAGGTCTTGGTTGTCCGTGGTCTGAAACATTTTTGAAAACATTTTCTCGTCGATTATAATTTTGTCCCGAAACCAGGCTTTTGCTGACGAGATCGGCATTCCTTTCTTGGAGACGAGTGCCAAGAATGCGACCAATGTGGAACAGGCTTTCATGACAATGGCTGCCGAGATCAAGAACAGGTAGGCAAAGCGTTTCTAGTGTGGCTGTACATATTTTCATGAAACGTATGGGGCTCAGCCGGCATGTTTTACTGGAGTGATGTGACATCTGGCAACATGGTTTCTCATGCGCACTGGACAGCGCAGTAAATTGAGTGTCAAGTGCATTGCCAGTTCAGAGGAGATAGGAGGGCAGTGTGCATTGCATATGTAACACCAGGACAATGTTGGAAGATTCTCTGTGACAATGTTGGAAGACTCTCTTAGGGATCCCTTAGGTTTGATCTATGGCTGTTTGATTTTGTGCAGGATGGCAAGTCAGCCTGCTTTGAGCAGCACCAGCAGGCCGAACAATGTGCAGTTGCGCGGACAGACCATCCCTCAGAAAGGTGGTTGCTGCTCATAGGTCACCGTGATGTTTGCCGTTGAGTAGGTATGACAGTGCTTTTGTGATCAGGCATTGTGTATCTGCCTCGGAGGCTAAGTGAGTCTGCAGCTGTCCTCTGGAGCCTCATATACATGGCCGATTTGTGTCTTGGTGGTAGGCTGACCTGGAGATCCTCGAGTGGTTCTTGTCTGTGCAGCAGGCAGGGACGTTGCTTTCTGACTGTCTTGGTTTCAGGTGTCAGATATCCGTCTTGACAGGGTTGGAAAATTTGAAGGGTACACATATAGGTAGGCACATTCATTTGTGTGTCCGGACTACTGTAAAGTGGGGACAGGGTAGTGGGTGTATGTTGGCTTATATGTATACCATGCTGAGGTATGTGCAGTCTGGGAGGTAAGGCTTGCCATCCATCCTGGCACCGCGATATTATCATTTGTCAGTCAATTCAGCTATTATCCAGCTGGAAAATGCACATTCACGTGTACTATGGCTTCGAAGGTGTTCGCTTGAGAATGGGCTGATAAGTCAATTGGATTTGAACCCCTAAATGCCTCCACGATTACACTCTATTTGGTTGCTCTAAATTTAATAAGCTTATTTGAACTCGTTTTTTTCCTTGAGTGAAATAGGAAATAATGCTTACAAAATTTTTGAATGCATACAAATATTGTAAACTAAAGCAATATATAATAAGTGTAAAATCTCAAAATCAAGAACACTAGTTTTGGCATCATTACATCCTCAAAATACAATTTTTAAAGACCACCATGCTCATACATATCTATAAACAAAATACGACCAAAGTCTATCTCCTAGTAGGAGTAAATAAATAAGATTATATAAACTTAAGTTACCTAAATAAAATATTATGTACCTTTACATAAGCTTCGTTTCCTATATATATACCAAATATAGTAAGACCACTATGATCTTCTATGCCTCCAAATTATTTGAGATGAATAATAGTAAAATACAACAAAGAATCTTCATAGTATTTTATAAAAGCTCAAGATGACTTTAAAGATAACTCTAATATGATGAAGGTTAAATGGTGTAGATGTAATATTTTACTCAATATTTGAATTTGAAAATGTATAAAAAATGTTTAGAAGAAATGATTATCTAAGTCAAAATTGTTTTTGAGATAGAAGGATTGTTGAAATTGGAACTCTTAAATTTGTATCAATGTCATTAAGATATAGTTAGTTGATGAAATTTAGTTAAATCTATATAATAATAGAATTGGAGACAATGAACAATTGACTTGCTGATAGGCTAGCAATCCATATTGATCAACATTAATTTTCATCGTCAGAAATAATTAAAAATGACCATGATATTTGAGGTTCTCAAAATGAACTAAATTCTATTATTTTGAGAATGTTTTACGGTTTTCATGATTATGCATTACCTAAAGCTCTCTTGATAAAAAAACTAGGGAATCAAAGAACTAAATGTACATCAATAATAATAAATATCGTTGTTTCTAATTAGAAAGTACTAGAGAAGGATTGTAGTATTGAGTAATGAATCATTCAAAATGAAATGTTATACAAAAACAACAAACTCAACGAAGATAACCTCCATACCTTCAATATATCTTGCATGAACATTGTAATCAACCCAAGAAGTTGTCGTAACCTTAGATATGATAATGAAATGAGGTCGCTACTACCACCTCAATAATAATGATTTGACTTTACTCATTACACTATGTTTGTTCACTGCAACAAAGTCTTATCTACAGACTTTTACATCTCAACTATATAAGTTGTCTTTTCAATACACTTATGCCATTGTTCTCCATTAATAGACCTCATTAAGCATCCCAAAGCACAAATTGCACACTCAATCTCTTGGGGTCTAGAGGAGCTCGTACTTAAGGCATTGTAGCTACTTTTAGCATTGAGGTAGATTTTGGAAAAAGGAGAGGAAAGAGAAAGGTGGTTTACTATATGGTGCACATGTGGCATGACTAAGTGAAGAGATAAGCGCTAGCGATAAGGACAAGTTGGTGGTGGCTAACTCATATGAACACCCTTGAGTGCCACATGGCCTAATGGGAACTTGCAAGTGGCTGGGAATGTCCCTTTACAGTCACTTAAAGATGAGCAAACAAGTATAGTAAGTAAAGCGCTTTCAAAGAAGCCTATATCTCACTTCATTCATTCTTTCTTCTAATTTGTGTGCCAGACATATTATAGCAAATGTCTCTCTTCTTCTTTCAATCTCAATAAATTCGGGGCACACTCACATGAATTGCAGTTGAAAGTTCTTCCTATCCTACGTATTTAGGAGAAGGTCGTGTAAGGTTTTGAGTGTGAAAGATACACAAGTGCAAATTAAGAGCTTTCAAGGTGTACAAGATCATATTTGAAGGAGTCTTTTGAAGGAGGTCTTTATAAAGTAATTTGTGTGTCAGGTGCACAATAGCTTATTTGGAGCTTTGCAAGTGCATGTGAGCTTATTTAAAGCTATCTGAAAGGGCAATGCAGCTACATTGGAGTCTAGCTAATGCTCTTGAAAGTATTGACATTGCAAGAAGATGAGTGAAGGTCGCTCTTACAATTGTAGCACACAATGTAGTACAAACAATGAATGGAGTGAGATATGAGCTTCGTTCAAAGCCCTTTACTTATAGTACACTAGGGCAGAGATGCGTCAAAAATGACGTAAATCCACACTATCCTGAATTAGTGTAGAAAAAATATCCAATTAAACGTGGCGCGCGTCAAGCGTTTTAACGTGAAAAAGTCACCAATAACGTCACTGCGTCAAAGAGGATATGGGTGAAACGCAAATAAGATTTATACGTTCAAAATAACGGCATCACGTTAAATTAAATGGACACGTTCCTGTTGGGCAGTAATTTTATCACCTACTTTTTTACCTCAAGGAACTTTAGATACGACTAAATATAGTAAGTCTCCACGTCAGCACGTTTCTTATGACAGGAAGGACGTCAATCTTAACAGGTGCTACGTTAAAATGTGTTAAAAAAAACGTAACACATTGACTGACGTGGAATGAGTGCGCTCACGTGGAATGCTTGAAGAGTCAATGGCTGACGTGGAAGGTAGTTTTGACTATGGTTGACCATAGTAGTATCCAGAGCAGCGCGTTTCTTATAACATTGAGGCGTCATAGGTAACATGCGCCACGTTCAAGTGTGTTAAAACAACGTACCGAGAAGTCTGACGTGGAATGACTGTGCTGACGTGGAATGCGTTGTAGGGTGATAGGCTGACGTGGGAGGTTTAGGGTTTGATTGTCAAGCAATGTTTGAGAGCCCGTGGGGGCTGTCAACATTGACGTGTGCGTTTCTTGTAACAAGAAGTGCGTTCAGATGTGTTACAAAAAACATGACAAACCTATTTGACGTGGAATGCGTGCCGTGATGTGGAACGTGTGCGTGGAAGGGTTGGCTAACATGCAATGCAGTATTTGACCAACAATATTTAATTTGGGAGACTAGGAGGCAGTGACGCATGTGTTTCTTGGAACAGGAAGTGTGTTAAGATGTGTTACAAAAAACGTGACAGTGCATATCTGATGTACCGCGCATGTTAGTTGAAACAGAGACCGCGTTAATAGTTGTTACAAAACACGTCCAGACATTTACGAAGAAACATAGTGTGGAATTCATAACGACATTGTAGGAAGCCTAATCCTCTGATGTAAACTCACTATCAGATGAATCACCCAGGATCCGGTCGTCATCCTCATCACTTCCCTCCGCTGCCACTGGCTCGCCTTCCTGCTCTTCTACAAAGGACCCGTAAGCTGAGACGTCTAATGTGAAGGCTCTCCTTTGCACAGCTCTGTGTTATTGGCATGTGGTGAATTTGAGTCGGGTAATTGTGCCTCTACATCGTCGTATTCTGCAGCAAAGGCACAACCTCTGCGGCTGCCTCGAACATTTGCCTTGCACACCACTTTCCATGGCCCCTGGTCCGCCATAAAAAACACTTGATGTGTGTGAATGGGGAACGCGAAAGAGTGGGGACCCAAAGGAAGAAGGCAGTTTGCCGAAAAATTCATGGACAGAATTCCATGTTGATCCCGCTTCATTGTTGGTGAAGCGCCTCCCATTTTTCCTTTGACCCATGAACAGAGAAGAACAACGACACACGTGCTCCTATACTCTAATTCCAGTATTTCTTCAACCCAACCTACATACTCCTCCGTCTCTTCTCCTGCATCGTCGGTGAATATTGGATGTACTCCACTGTCCATAGAAGTCCTGGAAGGTGCAACTGAGCAACAGCGGAGGTGCATGCCATAAGCCTTCATTGATCGATAAGCAGTTGGAGTGGGCAAGGGGGGTCTCGACAGATCATAAGTGGTTTGATCGATGGTCCGAGAGCGTGTTCTCCGATCGGCTTCAACGGTTTGTTTCAACCAATCCGGAAATGGGGCCAAAGGCCTCAACTGTGAAGGAATGTCTAAGGAATTCCGTCTTCTTTGTCCACGTCTTGCGCGATTTCTCAAGCAGCATTCTTTGCTCCTGGAATTCTGCTCTACTTCATACACCCTGCAGTGTGCAAAATGCATTAGTAGTGTGTGCAAACATGAAAAGAATTGAACATGGTCCGTGCAATTCACTATAGGAAAGCATTGGGGAAAATGACGTAGTTTAACGTGACATTTTAACGCATTTTCTTGTTTCAAGACTGACATAGTAGTCACCAAAGACAAGGACTATAACGATGCCCTGAATGTACACATTACTAAAAACGTTGCATACATGTTAACCCACGTTTTAGGCACGTTAAATCACGTTCAGGCAAGTTAACCCCCGTTTAGACATGTTAAATTGTAAGTAAGATTCTGGAAATGCTATTATCGTGGAGTATATATGATTGTACCTTTTGTAGTACTGAAGTGTGCCAGCATTTCTGATCACAAAGCTGTGAATCCAGTCACAGAGAGTCCGAGACATAGGGCGTCTTATTCCCTTGCCATCTACCATCTCATCATACAGTGACTGCTCTTCGTTTGCATCCCAGACTCTTCGAGATGTAGCCCCGTAGCGTTCCATATACTCTGAACAAAATCCGAGGGTTTCTTCCATATAATACGCCTCTGCCATGCTACCTTATGGATTCTGCTTTTGATGCACATAATCCTTAAGGGTCTTCATGTATCGCTCTATTGGATACATCCAGCGGGTGTGAACTAGGCCGCATATAAAGAGCTCCTCCATGAGGTGCACAAGTAGGTGCGTCATGATGACCATGGATCCTAGAGGAAACTCTCGCTCAACCATGCAAAGCGTCTCATTTGCGTCTTCAATGTACTCTTTTTCTTTAGACATATCCACTGAGCCAGTGCACAGGCGTCGGAATACTCTGCTAACCCTCATAATACACAGCCGAACGGCTGCGTTCATTTCAACATTCCGTAGTGAATTGGGTAGTATCTGAAAATTGACATGACCTGAAGGATTATTTTCCAGAAATAAAGATTGAGCTCATATTGCCATCATGTTAAATTATACGCGCACCACATCAGAGCTGCGTCACAAAGGACGTGTTTTAACGCGTGTTTTAACGGTTTCCTTTAACGTAGATATTTTGGATCATTGAAGTGAACATTCTGACGAAAAGAAAAAAACACATCGCGAGGTAGCATTTCCACATTAAACAGTTCTGAACGCAAAGTTGGTACAAGTAAAGGTGAACTTAAACTACCTGTTGCATGAGGATGTGAAAGTCATGGGATTTCAGAAGCCTGAGTCTCCCGTCAGAAACTCGTTTATGAATTGCGGAAGAATAATTTGTGGGCACCCTTGTTGATGCTATCACAGCGAGCATGTCTGCCTTCGCCTGCGAAGAGAGTACGTAGGGCGCATGCGGCATGAAGAGTCGCCCGTCTGTACCGTGTGTTCGTCTCAGCCATAGGTCAGGCCTGACTCCCACGTCTTTGTAGTCCTGCCGTCCTCGTGGAAAATCCGTCTCTCCAAACAACGTCTTCACTATGTTTTCACATAGGTTTTTCTCGCAGTGCATGACGTCCAGTGTGTGTCGTATGAGCAAGTCCTGCATCACATTGAATAGGCGTGGTAGGTTGTAAATAATTTGTATGTATCTGAGTTGGAAGAGAACCGTAGCGATCTAAAGCGTGGAAAAACTTTCAGCAGTCAGTCGGTCATGTTTATTGGGACGTTGAATAACACAATTTGACGTCAACGCATTTCTAGACGAGCGCGTTTCTTAAAAACGTGAATGACTATTTTCACTTGTTTTATGGTGTATCTCCCATGTTTACTGGGATGCCTAGTGACAAAGAAAGACGAGCAAGACATGAAACAGAGCAATTCAGAGCACCCACCTTCCAATACGGGAGAGTAAAGAGTATTGAAAGCCTTTTCACCCCGTGGGTCCTCACAGGATCCTCTGGACCCTCTGCCCTTCCTCCCGAGGCAAGGTATGACTCCCTCTCTACTGCAAACTCTAAAACATCTTAGCATATTAGTATCATGCGTTATTCTTTCTATCCTAATTCAGACTTCGTAATTCTAGACCGAGAACGCTTTCTTCTTATGTTTTAGGGTATAAAAGGGGAAATGGAGTGTGCGGTGTGTACTGATTAGGGTAAAATGTACTAATGTTGATGTAGCATGTACTGTGGGTCAGGGGATATGGCAAGGACCAGGGGCAAGGGCGCCAATTCTGGATCAAGGGGGCATGGGACAGACATGTCTACACCTTCCAATCTGGCATTGGCAGCCCAAAACCAGAGGGGCAATGTTTGGTTGGGGACGGTGACGAAGATGAGACCATGGAAGAAGGAGACACTAGGGAAGCAAACAGTGACGGAGGAGAGGAGGAAGAGGAGGATAGGGACAGTTCCAAGGATGGGGAGGACGAGGAGGACGAGGATGGAGAGGACGAGGAGGAGGAGGATGGGGAGGATGGGGAGGACGAGGAGGACGAGGAGGATGAGGAGGAGCAGAAGGGGGAAAAAGATGCGCATGCAGAGGAAGACGATGGAGATGATGACCAAGAAGATATTGACGGTTTGAGGGACAGTGAGGAGCTACCGAAGCTATCAGACCCACCGCCGTTGCTGAATCAGGCATTCTTCACGGAGAAGTATGGATTTGAGGACAAAGGAGCTGCTGATCCCATGAAGCTTACAAAGTGGAAGGGAAAACCATTCGATGACCAGAAGTGTGTGGCCCTTTTTGGCGAGCCACTTGGTGCATATAGGCGAAATGGGTACTACTGGAAATCCATTATAAAGAGACGAATAAGGAAGAGGGTTTAGGACCTCATGGCGGCTCTCTATCAACGGGAAGATGTGCCTCACTTGCTCACCCACAAGATGGCTAGGGAGATTGTCTTGGAGGAGGAGAAGGAGAAGGTGAATTGGGCCGCCTACGGTGCAGCAACAAATCTAACTCAGCGGAAAACACATGCTCGTAACGTCGTGAAGCTTGTAAAGGCAAAGGAGGGAACTGCAGCTCAACAAGGCGCGTGGCAAAATATTCCTGTGGATCCTCAAGAGCTTCACTCAGAGGTATGCGAAGGGAGGGGTAGCTCAGTGGGCGGAAAGATTACAGACGGAGATGACATCCACTCCTGGCTAGAGTACGTGGAGAAATTGTTGGCCGTGGAGAACATGGAGCTTGAGGCTGAACGGGTGGCTACTCGGACCAAAGAGAAACATGTTAAAAAAATTGAGCACAATGCGGGAATGGTTCGTATCTTGAAGAAGAGGCTGAAGACGTACGAGAAGGATTTAGTGGGAGCCTAGGTCTAAGGGAACAATGGATTCGTCGGCGCTTTCGGCCTTGGAGGAGAAAGTGGAAGCATGTTCTGAGTTAGTACAAAGCAAGCAAAACACCACGAAGAGTATACAGAAGTCTGTTTCTGAATTGGAGAAGAGTCTCTCAATTCAGAGCAAATTAGTGGCACTGAAGCGGATGCAGGTGAAGGCACTTCAAGCGGAGCATGCACACCTTAGGCGTGGAAGTGCTAGCTTGCATATGAGACCACTGCCCTTGGTGTACTCAGTAGGGGAAGGAGGCAATACTGGAGGACCCATTGACATAGGCGGTTGCTCTCTTTGTGGATTTGATTTTCCCCATTCACAGATCATTGTCTCTAGTTGTAGGCACGTCTACCACCCATGGTGTGCATTGGTAGTATTTACCCGTGGCTCAGAATGATATGCTCCAGACTGCAAACAGGTTCAGCTGATCGAATGGATCATGAGTTTCGGATGGAGAGGTGTGCATGGTTGGGGACATCCTGGCGGCGGAGGTGATGAGTGGATCAAGATGCGCACAGAGTGTGCATCTACTACAACTGCAGACTTAGCAGCTAGAAGTGAAGCCGCTGGAGCATGTCATGGAATTCGTAGAAGGTAATGTTGTACACAATATATCTTTTTGTACATCTATGATCTCTATCATTTTCTATGTACAAGGCTTCTAAGGACGTGTCACTAGGAATGGTTGTATTGTAAAGTTTGTAGTGCCAGAGGTATTGTTTGTATATTCATATTCTTTGTTTTTGGGATTCGTACCAAGTCAGTTGATATTGCGTACTCTGTAATGCGGTGTGGTCAGAGCTAGTACCTTGGCGGTTTTGTATACATACATGATGTTATATGCTTGTGTATAGAATTACATAGTTTATTGAATAGTTGGTACTGTCGTATAGTTTGTATGTTCAATGCACTTGTTTCGTGAAGTTGCAATATGTCCATGTTTCCGGTTGGACTGCTTGTACTTCGAATTGTATTGAGCTTGTGTCCATCCATTCACTTGTACTCATTGCACCTCTTGATCATCTCTAAGTAGTGTCTTACCTTCATTTGTACTGTTCATTAGTGTTACTAAAGTACGGTGCTCTATTTTGTACAGCTAATTTGTACTATGTGTACAAAATTGTACACCGTTCATAGCCAAGTCCAAATTATTTGTACATTGTTTGTACATTTTAGACTCCAGTCCAAACCATGATGTACTATGTGTTACTTGACAATTCATAGAGCATGCGGAGGAAGCGACGATGAAGAGCTCATCGACACCGACATGCAAGGAAGGGATTCACCAACGACTGTTGGATTTATGGAAGACCAAGTTCTTAGAACAGTCGAAGAGGTAGAAGTACAAGTTGAAGTTCGCGAAGCAATTGAGAACACCATTGCAGGCGGAGGAGAAGATGAGAGAGGTGCGTTGGGGCCAGGGGTCAAGATATTTCGGAGGGTGATACACTACTGATATCCACTGCGGGTGAGGGTGTCCAGGCGGGAACAATTACAGATGTAATTGGAAACACCATTGCGAGCGGAGGAGAAGATGAAGGAGGAGTCTTCGGGCCCGAGGGACATGAATTCACGGAGGGTGATACTTTAGTGATATCCACTGCGGGTGAGGGGGGTGGGGAGGGAACAATTACAGGACAGGAGCAAGAGGCAGGGGCAGTTGAAATCATCATGGAGGAGCATGGAGCAACCGGGGGAACATTACAACAGCCAATTACATCATTAGGGTATGGTCATGCAACTTTGCCAAATATTATTCCCATTTCATATCATCTCATGTGAAATGTAAAGCTGAATATTGTAATCAGTGAGTACTTAGTGTACTAATTCTGTTCTCAGTGTAGTAGTTTTGTTACTAATGTCTCGAGTTATAGGGGCGGCAATCCCAGCGGCGAAGAACGTAGAGGAATGCCTGATGACAAAGAACCTGAAGAATTCGATACTCAAGTCGATGTTCGTTCTAAGAACAAAGCAGATTCAAGAGGGAAAAAGCGTAATGTCGGGGAAGCCCCACTGCGAATTCAGCCGACAAGGGGTGTAAGTTCAGAGAAGGAAAGAGGGACAGTTACAGTTTTAAAAAAAAAAAGCGAACGGGTAGACAGCAGAAAGATCAAGAACAAGATGCAGACCAAGCCGAGGGCTCAATTATAGTTAAAACAAACAAGCGAAAGGGAAGGGAGCAGAAAGACCAAGACGAAGATGCAGACCAGGCCGAGGGCACAGGCTCCAGGAAGAAGAGCAAGGTTCTCAAAAATCAGACTGAGCGGGCAAACCTTGGTGATCAGCAGAAGGGCGATTCACTTGAAGACGGCGCCGACATTCATGATGAAGGAGAGGAGCCGGTTGGAGTAGGCAAGAAATAGGGAAAGCGGGACAACAACAAGAAGAAGGATTTGCAGTCGAAAGTGAGCAAAGGAGGGCCAATCCTCAATCGCCTGTTGACGCCCGCAGCCCCTTGTGTGTTGCAGCGGTTTCCTAGTTGGTAAAGGAGGTCGCTACAACCGGACCAGTTTTAATTTTTTGATTTATAGTTGTAGCTTCTCTAATACTAGATTCTCGACTAGGAGCTTACACAGTTTTGAGGTTGCGTTTCTATCCATAGTAACATTAGTGCTATAATGTACGCGACTTGTCGAATGGATTAGAATGCGTTCCAATCTCGGTGTGGGTGCCAGTTAAGGAATTTCATGCTTTAGAGGAATTCACGTACATTCCTCGCTCCAGAGCATCCACACTTGCATCTACCCACTTGAGTAAGATGAAATTGGTTTTCCCGGAGTCTAGCACTGGTTGTGACAATAGCTGCCTTGGGAGAGGATGCAGCTGTGGGCTACAAAACCTTGTCCACTTAGCTTATACAACACGGGGTCGGCAGTATAGTTCTCTCGTGTACCAACACGTAAGTATTGTCTAATTCAAATAGATAAGTCTATTTTACGACCAACATTGCAAGGAATCAAGGTTTCCGTTGGTTTGAAATTTATCTTCTCTGTACACAATTGTTCTTTGTAAACAGCTTTGTCTACCAATTTCTTATTTCTGTATTGTTCTTTAGTGGGAACTAGTACGATGTATACTGATTGGTGCTGGAGTTGAGGTAGCTTGTAGTTAAGGCATTGTAAATAGAGTTTGCAATGAGGTAGAATTAGAAGGGGGGAAGTAAAAGGGGAGAAAAGGGAGAGAGGTCATTTACCACATGGTGCACATGTGGCATGAGTAGGTGAAGAGATAAGGACCAGCCCACTTGCATTGACTAAGCCAAGTCAATGATAAGGTTGGAAGACAAGTGGGTGGTGGTTAAGTCTTAGGGCCGGCCATGAGTGCCACGTGTCCTAGAGGGACTTGCAAGTGGCTTGGAATGTCTCTTGAGAGTCCCTTAGAGATGTGCAACCAAGTACTATAAGTAAAGAGCTTCGAAAGAAGCTCATATCTCACTCCATTCATTGTTTGTACTACTTTGTGTGCTACACTTGTTAGAGCAACCATCTCTCTTCTTCTTTTAACTTCAATAGGTTATGGGCCCACTCATGTGAGTTGCAAGTCAAAGTTCTTTGGTTGCTAAGCAGTTTGGAGGAGGACTTCTAAGGCATTGTGTGTGTGAGGTGCACAAGGGCTGATTTAGAGCATTGGAGGTGCACAACGGCTGATTTGGAGTATTGGAGGTGCACGAGGGCTCATTTGGAGCCTTTGAGGTGCACAAGGGTTGATTTGGAGATTTGGGGAGGCACATAGAGTTGCAAGAGTGGTGGAGGTGCTCATTCAAAGCTTTTGGACCTTGTAAGTGTTCAAACATTGTGGATGTGCTTGCTTGCTCTCTAATGGTGCTGATTTGAGTGATTGAGGTGCATAGATGCACATTGGAGTCTAGGTGATGCTCTTTGAAGTCATTCAAGGCCATCTTGGCATGTAGGAGCAAAGAAAGGGGAGGTATACTTGAGTGAGGTGCAAAGGTTTGCATTTGAGTTCATTGTGAGAGGACTTGAGTGCTTCAAGTGAACCATTGCACATTTGAGCTAGAAGGGACTCAATTTGATTGATTGGAGTGTGCACTCACACACTAAGGCCTTGTAAGGGCTGATCTGCTAGTTGGAGGCGCTTACATGATTATGAGAGCCTAGTAGGGGCGGATGTGAGTGTGAGAGGTGTGCATAAGTACCTTGGTATCTAGAAGGGGCTGGAAGTGAGTGGAGAGGTGCCATATTGCACATTGAGAGCTTGAAGGGGCTGATCTTGGCATATTGAGTGTCATCATCGCTACATTTGATAATGAGAGTGCTAAGAGCATTGACAAGCTCAAGGGGCCAATCGAAGCATGGAAGACATTGTGCAACATCCATGAGATAAAGAGCTAGTCCAACATTCTCTTTATTCGTCGCAAGTTCTTTATTATCAAGATGCAAGAAGGTGATGACATGCTTACCCACATCAACCATGTGAGAGACGTTGCTGATCAAATCAATTGTTTGGATGTGCCCGTCGAAAATGACGATGTTGTCATGACCTTTTTTGAGAGCTTGCCACCTTCTTCTGAGAACTTGATCACGGCCTTGGAGACCTTGCGTTTTGAAGACCTTGCGGTTTGAAGACCTTACCATAGAGTTTGTGACGGCAAGGAAGATGCATGAAGCGTCCAAACGCAAAAAGAAGGAGGTTCATGGAGATGATGCGGCCTTCCCATAAAGGCAGAACAAGGGAGGTAGCTCATTCTCACTCAGAGAGCCCAAGGTGTGTTACAATTGTGGCAAGCGGGGCCTCATTGCAAAACATTGCTACAAAGCAGAAAAGTGGGAGCGAGACAATGCAAACGAAGCCAAAGACAAGGAGGGTGCCAACCATGCAAAGGATGAAGATGACAACAAGATGGATCCTACTTCAAGTCCATTTGCAACACAAGATGGAACCTACGTCAAGTCCATTTGCTGATGGATCATGGATTGGAGTGCTACAAAGCACATGACACCTTATAGGGCGGCACTTGACACATATGATACAAGGAGTGTGCACTTTCTTCAAAGCATGGTAAGCGGTATGTGACCTTGGCAAAGATGACTTGTCCATGTCGTTAGGTGAAGAATGTAAGCAAGGGAAGCAACACAGGGCACCATTTCCAAAGGATGGAGTAAAACGTGCGTCGAATCCATTAGAGATTGTGCATTCAGATGCGCCCGGTCCTATGAAGACCACATCCATGGGTGGTGCAAGGTACTTCGTGACCTTCATTGATGACTTTTCAAGGCGAGTGTGGTTGTATTCCTTGAAGACCAAGGGAGAGTGCCTTGAGAAGTTCAAGGAGTTCAATCACTCAAGGAATTCAAGGAATTCAAGGAATTCACTTGCGGAGACGCAATTGGAGCACAAGATCAAGGTTTTCCGATCAGACAATGGAGGGGAGTTCATCTCCAAGGCCTTCCAACGCTACTTGAAGAAGCACCTCATCCAACGACAACCATCACCACCATACACACCACAACAAAACGGAGTTGCGGAGCGAGCCAATCGCACCATTGTGGAGATGGCAAGGAGCATGCATCATGCTCAACGGCTCAAGCTTTCATTTTGTGCGGAAGCAGTGGCCAATGCGGTGTACATTCGCATCCGGTGCCCCACTCGTGCTCTTGTTAGCATCACTCCACAAGAGGCTTGGAGTGGGCGCAAGCCATGCATTGCACACATGCGTGTGTTTGGATGCATTGCTTATGCCAAGGCGGTTGATGCAAAGAGAGGTAAGCTTGATGCAAAAGGTACTTAGTGTATGTTTCTTGGATATTGTGAGGAAACTAAGGCCTATCGTTTTATGTGCATTGAGACTAGAAAGATCATCAAGAGTCGTGATGTTGTGTTTGATGAGGAGAGCACTAGTGTTGGAGATGAGTCCAAGTGAAAGTAATGTGGCACCTTCGTTGTTGATGGTGGACGAATCTTCCAAACCAACTTCTTCTAGTGACCATGAGGATGCCAAGGAGGACGAGAAGGAGGATAAAGAAGAAGTGGATGAGGAGACAAGCAAGGGGCGTTCACCAACATCATCGTCACCAGGAGGTGAAGGAAAGGAGAGGGAGGCACCCGCTATCCAAGACGAGAACGGGGTCCACTTGGAGAGTGGAGGTAGAACCACATCTTGCCGCAACAAGAAGTGAAACGGGCCAATGTGGCCAACCTTGAAGACCCATTGAGTTTGTGTGAGGCTTTGCAATCGAAGGATGCAAGCAAGTGGGAGGTTGCCTCTTGCAAGAAGGATATGACTCTTGCAACTCTATGTGCCTCGCCAAATCTCCAAATGAACCCTTGTGCACCTCCTGTGCTAAAAATTAGCGCTTGTGCACGTCACACACACAGTGCCTCACAAAACCTCCTCCAAACTACTAAGCAACCAATGAACTCTGACTAGCAACTCACATGAGTGGGCCCATAACCTATTGAGATTGAAAGAAGAAGAGAGATGGTTGCTCTAACAAGTGTAGCACACAAAGTAGTACAAAGAATGAATGGAGTGAGATAAGAGCTTCTTTCGAAGCTCTTTACTTATAGTACTTGGTTGCACATCTCTAAGGGACTCTCAAGAGACATTCCAAGCCACTTGCCAGTCCCTGTAGGACACCTGGCACTCATGGCCGCCCCTAAGACTTAGCGACCACCCACTTGCCCTTCCAACCTTATCATTGACCCGGCTTAGCCAATGCAAGTGGGCTGGTCCATATCTCTTCACCTACTCGTGCCACATGTACACCATATGGTAGATCACCTCACTCCCTTTTCTCCGCTTTTACTTCCCCCCTTCTAATTCTACCTCATTGCAAACTCTATTTACAATGCCTTAACTACGAGCTACCTAAACTCCAACACTCCCACTTTGCGAGTAGTTACCTTCTCGCAGTCCCATGGCCTTTGCTAATCGATGGTGCCTCTCTTACGCAAGTGCCTCTCGGAGTTGGCTCATATAGATGTCTTCCTCCAAATCTCCATTCAAGAAAGTCGTCTTGACATCCATTTGATGGATCTCCAAGTCCAATGCCGGTCCTAGTGCAAGGATGCACCCAATGGTGTCGAACTTGGCCACGGGAGCAAAGGTCTCATGGAAGTCTTCTCCCGCAACTTGTAAGAAGGCTTTGGCCACCAATCTTGCCTTGTGGCGTACACCTTCTCCTGTAGCATCCTTCTTGGTGCGAAACACCCACTTGCATCCAACACTCTTGCGGCCCTTTGGAAGGCGAGCCAACTCCCATGTTCCATTAGCAATGAAGGAGTCATATCCTTCTTGCATGGCAACCTCCCACTTGCTTGCATCCAGCGATTGCAAAGCCTCACACAAACTCAATGGATCTTCAAGGTTGGCCACATTGGCCCGTTCCACTTCTTGTTGCGGCAAGATGTGGTTCTTCCACCACTCTCCAAGTGGACGCCGTTCTCGTCTTGGATAGCGGGTGCCTCCCTCTCCTTTCCTTCACCTCCCGGTGACAATGATGTTGGTGAATGGGCCTCACTTGTCTCCTCCTCTTCTTCTTCACTCTTCTTCTACTTGGTTTTGGATTCTTCATGGTCACTAGAAAAGGTTGGTTTGGAAGATTCGTCCACCAACACCAACAAAGGTGCCACGCTACTCCCACTTGGACCCATCTCGAAACCATCACCAACACTAGTGCTCTTGAGGGTTAGAATGCGCTAGGGTCGTTCTCGGGCCTCTGAGTACCATCGTGTACATCGTGTACACTTAGTACAAAATGTCCAAGGATGGATACTCCGTGTATTCTGGCGACATCGCGGGGCGCTTTTCTATCGTGCAGAGTCCAATTTGTCGCTTCTACTGAGGTTGATGGTGTCCACGAGGATGGCACGGACCAAGGTCAAAGTACCGTCGGTCGTCGGCCATCCACGCGCGGAAGTTATCCTAGCCGAGGGACATTGCTGTAGAGGCGTAGACCTCCAAGGCAGTGAGACCCTAGAAGTTGGGATTGAGGCGGGCTCGACGAACCACCTCGGGGAGATCAGCTTGAGTGTAGGGTGCACGGTTAGTGCGATGGAGGATGCGAGCTTCAGCGCGAGCAGTGAGGGCTTGCGTAAGAGGGGAGACCGAAGGAGAGAGGGCAGCCTGTAGCCTGCTCCTGTTTATTCCCGCGCCTTGGCGATGGTGTCCACGCTGACCCATGAATGCTGTTGAGGGAGTTTTAATTGTTGTTGCATATTCTTTGTGCATGTAGGATTTCTGAATTTGTTGGGCTTAGATTGTTCTTCTCTTAGGCAATGGGGAATGCAAGAGGTGCACTGCGACGTGCAGTAGTGAAGAGGAAGGGGCCCTCTGCAAGGGCTGAGGATTATGATGCGATGAGGGAAGGTCTAAGAGAGGGAGAGGCAGAGAGACAACGTAAACGTAGAGAGTTGCAGAGGGAGAGAGAAAGGGAGGCTAGGTTGCTTGCTACTGCCGAGGAGGAACCTGGGGAGGGCAACGAGCGATCTTCTCGAGAACTACTGCATGTGGTGTCTGAGACCGTAAACTTTTTCATGAGTCAAATGCTAGGTTGTCCCGATGCCCAATCTCGTTTGAAGATCATGGAGCTTTTTCTACAGGACAAATGTGTTTCTCCGTTTCTTCCTGAGTACTATCCTTGTGTGGAAGATGCGAAGGTTCAATTTGAATTTCTAAAGAATTACTTGCATAAGTTGAACATTGTGAAGGGGTCTCATTCGGCAGATATGCTCGCAAGGAAGGCTGTTATTCTTGACGCGGCCGTATCTTCAACGGTGACAAATGCCAAGGCTTTGTCTAGGGTTTTGAAGGTTCATCCTAGGAATTTGAGGGTTGCTGTAAGCCGCCGACATACTGTGCGTCTGGCTGGGACACCTTTTGTTCTTGCAAAACGTAAGAAGAGACCCGGTGTGCCTAACGTGGTGAAGGAGCTTGTATTGAAATGGTGGACAGAGGAGACTTGCCTGAGCCTTAACAGAAAGGAGATTGTTCAGAAGTGGATAAGTCGCAATGTAAGAGAACAACATTGCACCCACTATCTGCTTGAAACTCAGGTATAAATTCTTTCTTATTGTGCTTGAATATAGGATCGTCGTAGTGTATAAGTCACATGCATATGTTGTGCTGCCGAATTTCAAATCCTGATGACCGGATGTAGTTAATTCCGTATTGTTTGCACTACTGGATAGTCCTTGGTACTCTTTGGTACATCTGAGTACTGAGTTTGTATAAGTGCGTACACAAAATCCAAAAGATCTAGTTGCTTTTATCTCTTCTCATAAGCTCTATTCATGCTTGCAAAGCTCTTTTTATAAGAGATTTGTCGAGGCGCATCCAGACACTCCCATCGAGCTGGTTGCCTCTGAGAGGCTGAAGCCATATTTTGTTAGAGCTTCCAGCAAGAGGAACGTCTGTTGCAGTAGATACCACGTGGAGATTGACATGCTCAAGGAAGGGTTCAATAGGATTCGGGATGGGAGGAGGGGAATCCACATCTCGGACAACTGCCGATGCGAGTGTGATGTATGCCTCTTCCGATCGGAAGAATCTAATTGCAGCGCCCAACTTTAGACTTACACTGAGACAACATCGATTTGGAAGGAGATTGTGTGCCCAAAGCCGGAGAATGCAGAGTGGTACGCATTGTCGTGCGTCATGGGCACGTACGCAGAGTGTGGTATTTCAAAGCTGTCGATTTGCCCTTTGGAGTCTTCAACATCAACCACTATGATTTGGAAGTGTTTTGAAAATGAAATCATTGGTTTGACAAGGAATGGGAGGCCACGGAAGAGGATCATAGAGGTTTACAAGGAGACCTCTCCTGAAATTTTTCTTAGTTACCTCAAGTCTAAACTGCCCCAGTTTGTGAGGCATAACTTCATTTGCAAGGTGGCAAGACAACCATTGCAGGCGGTCGATGCAGTGTATGGGCAAAGACGTAATTCTGTCACATATTGATTTTGCGGAGAACTATGCCTTAGAGATTTAGAACCAGATCCAGAGCATGTACTGGTGCTCAACGCAGATCAGTATCCTTGTTCACATTACTTACCGGAATAAACCAGATCGAGAACTTGTGAAGGACTCCCATTTCTACATAACAGACGATGAACAACACGATTCCCTCTTTGTCCAGCACTGCATGATGCAGCATTGGCGATGGCTAGAGTCTCAGGGTGTGTTGGGTACTTTTAATCTATTATCAGTTTCATCTATATTGCCAGTGCATAGCTTATTTAAACTACGTACATATCATGTTTGAACAACGTGTTACTTATCTTATTTAATAGTACCATTACAGTTCCATTACACATTGTAATTCTTTAAGGTAAACTTTGAACCATCATTATACAGACGTACACTAATTTCATATAATGCAGGCTTATAAATATTATTGATTATGCACCTCCTTCTAGGTATTTCCCCAAAGCACCATGTAGTGTGGTCAGACGGTTGTGCGGGCCATTTCAAGGGTGCCCGTGCATTGTATTTTGTGGCCAGATACCCTGGACTCACGAACGGTTGCACTATGAACTGGAACTTTTTTGGAACGGGACATGGGAAAGGGGAGTGGGACGCTGCAGGCGCTATGGTGAAGCGTGCTCTTCGGCAGTCCGAGCTACAGAACACCTGGAGGAGGATGCAAAATGCACATGATGCAGTGTGCTTCCTGAACGATAGAATGGCCGGTCGAGTGGATACCAACTTCAAAAAGACGGGCATCAAGGAGGTCAACCGATATTTCTGGGAAATTCCCAAGGAATGTATGAGGCAACGTAGCTATGAATGTGAGACTGTGAAAGGTTCCTAGGCATTACATTCAGTGTACTCATTTGCTGTTGCTGACCCAACCCAACTTTTTGTTCGGAGATTGTCATGCTTTTGTGCATTCTGTCTAGATAGGGACTCTACAAATTGAGTGAATACGTCCCATGTTGAAGACTGGGAACTTGTGAAACTAGAACCTTACGATCTTCAGGGAGTGCGGGAACAAATGATGGACCACGATGTATCAGCTGACGAGGACTAAAAGGAGGTTGTAGATGGCGAAGGATTTGGCGACCTGATTCGGCCGGGTGATAACTTTGTTGTCCCAGGGATGGAGGGCAACAATGAAGGAGTAGAATTTTAAGTTCTCCAGTGCAGTAGGGCAAAATATGAGGTGGATGTTGGGTTCAAATGCCCATGGGGCCCGGAGTTTGAAGTTGGTGACCTCGTCATACGTGGCATTTACTATCAGAAGTGGAACAATGGCTACATATTCCTCAGCAACTCCCAACCAGCACATATTGACGCACATCTTGTGGTGCATGGCAAATTTGCTATGGTTCCAAAGCCAAGTAGACGCAAAGGGGGGGAGGTCACCTACAACATGACTGAGGACAGTCTTGCCACCATTCGAGCTGGATTAGAGAGGTTTAGGCAACACGAAAAGTAGGGACTACTTGTAAAATAAGCACATGGTATCCTAATGGTTTTATTCCCTGTTTTGTCATGCCTGTGTGCACTTTCCATTGAAGTAATGGAGGAAAATTTGATGATAAATATAAAGCATTCAGAGCCTATGCACATCTTCTTATGCAATTGGTAGGTGTGAATTACTACACTTGTTGAGTCCACGACGCAGTTCTAAAGAAAGCAAACACTCGTCAGTCATTAAAGAAAGTTTCTTCTCAAGCAAGGTCCATCGGTCACATCAATAAAGTACAAACCAATACTACTTTGTATAGAATAGTACTATAAGTACTGAAGTTGTATTCAAACGAGCTTGCCTATACATTATGGTCTCAAACGGTACTTTACGAATCATCTCAGAAGGCGTAGCAACGGCATTCAGGTTGATGACATTGGATTCTAGATGGAGGGATCATATTCACGCTCAACTTAGAATGTTCTCAGTGGACTACCACATCTGATAGATGCCTTTTAACTCGACCAATGACTGATATATTCATCGTTCAGTTTCTATATGTGCTAAATACAGGCCTTAAGGGCGAGAATAATTTGTAACATCGCATATTTTTAGCCATATGTTCCCAGTAGACAAAGTAATTCTCAATAGAGACAAATTGGGGTCTTGTAGAATGATAGGTGGACGAAATATGTAGGATCAGGTGGGAATATTTAGGGTACGATGGGAATCTTTAAAGTATGTGGGGATTTCTTAGGGTTTCTAGGGTTTATGGTTTTGATTTTTGGATCTCAACATCCAAGTTATAAGATCTATAACTAAGATGAATTCAAAAATGACTGAAACATTATTATTAAGTTGTATATTACCCTTCTCTTGTCTTCTTAACATGTTGTAATGGTATAATTCATTCAAGGAATCATAGGATCGTATACTTGATTTATTGGAAAGTGGAAGTAATATTTTTAATTTCCATGTTCTTAAAAAGGTCTTGTGTTCTCCTGTTGCACGAATAATGTAATTAATTATTTATACTAATTAGTTTGTTGTTTAGGCATATGCATATTTTCAACAAAATGGCTATTGCAAATATATTATACTTATGTTTTATACAGATTATAAATAAATATGCATTACTATATTTTTATATCAACCAATATGAACTACATCTCCAATATTTAAGTGTTCAACATATAATTCAAAAATGCACATTATCCTAAACAAGCATCCAAAATAAATTAATTGAAGAACGATTACTTCAATACTATATTCCCTTAATTCTATTACCTATGTTTCTAAGTTATACATTATCAATACATTTACAATGTATCATATATAATTAGATAAAATACGTGCTTAACTGTTATTCTTTATGCAGAGACATGCATGGCCTCTGTTTGTCCGACCTTGTAATACACTCCGTCACTGTCACCGTCTAGCCCCTCCTTACATTTCAGAGCTAATATCTATGAATTTAGTATATTGTGACGGGTTTAGGCGGGTGGCGGGTGAGGGCGGGGGAGGATGGGAGTGGTGCGGGTACGCAGTGAGGTCGCAGCCGGGGAGTTGCCGTGTTGTGAGGTCGCAGCTTGGGGAGTCCGCTCGTCTCGTCGTGCATGTTCATGCAGTTCCTTTGTTGGATATTGAGAGACTGTGTCTGAGTGGTGTGGATGTTGAGAGGTGAGAGTTGCGGCCGGTTTTCTTCGCTTTTCCTTTGCATGTTGCCTCCTGTTTCTCGTTGTCTCCCGTTCTTAACTTGAAGTCTCTCTCGTAGTGCATGTTTGGAATTCTTTTGGCCATGACCAAGCGGAAATTCCCTAAGTTAACTTCAAACATGTTCAGAAGCTCATCACCTCGTTCTTTCCGTTGTATAGTCGACATACTTCTCATGCCAATGTAGTCACCGAGTTCAATTCCTTGCTTACCACAACAGACGGCTATGTCTCAAAAACTCCGGAGTCAAAGTAAGGAAACATTGCGTTCTATCTAGGACTTTGCAACACTGTAGAGAGCTCTCCAAGTCGGGTTGTTAGAAGCAGTGCGACATTGTTTGGGCGAGCGGGTGTGGAAGAGGTAGAATCCCTCCATCACTATCCTACCACCAGTTGTGAGTCGGCTAATCGTCAGAGGACATGAAGGTTGGTATTCTCTGTTGTTTACTAGTTTACTTTCAGATTTGCTTCCAAAACTTCTCGCAACATCTCGCAGGAATAGAAGAAGCCTTCAACTTCTCAACTATAAACTGTTTTGTACATAATGTACACTGGTGTCTACGTTTGGGTACTGACGGATAGTTCGCGAATGCGATGTTTCTATCTAGTTTTAACAAGTGGGTTATTTGCAAGGACAATATGAGAGCATACTGGAAGCGATGAGAGTTTGCTCTGGTCCGTTTTGTGGAAGAGGCGCACTTAGGGAACTGGGGTCAGCTACACATGCCATTGTAAGAGCTTCTTCTATCCCTAGTATTAGTTGTATTGGAATTTATTAAACTTCAATTCTGCATAGTGTGAGAGTATACTCTGTAGTACATATTGTAATGGACGACTTAGGATTGTAAGTGTTTGCTACTTCCTAATATATTGTTGGTACAAGATTCCCCTGCAATAGTAGTTTATTGGAGTGAGGATACTATTCGGAGCGATGTCTATACTTGGATTTGTACAAGTGTATTCAACATTTTTGGTGGTGCTTACTCAGTGTACAGTGGCAGGAGTAGAATCATACTTTGATCTTTTCAAGAAGTACTACCTGTACAACATGAATTTTGTAAGTTGCTAGATCCCCTTCTACAACATGAATTTTTGTAGTCGCTATTACAAAGTAGTTGTACTTATTTAACTGTTTGTACCATATGTACTAAGAGAAATGGGTTTGTATGCAGTGAGTGGAAAAAGAGGTAAGCAAGAACATTGTTTGTAGTAACATTCTTTGGTATCTTCAGTACAAACTGTATGAAGTGTGATAGGAGTTGAGCAACTAGGGATGTTTGTACTACACTTAGTGTTGTTTGTACTACACTTAGTGTTGTTTGTACTACACTTAGTGTTGTTTGTACTACACTTAGTGTTGTTTGTACTACACTTAGTGTTGTTTGTACTACACTGAGAGTGGATGTAGTACTAGGGTACATTTGTACGTAAATAGTACTATACTACTGTATAAATAACTGAACAGAAATTTGTGGCGACCAGGTCGTACAGTTCTTTGTACAGAGATTATGTACTCAGTTGTACACAGTGTACCCTCAATCGTAAAAATTGTACATTCAGGACTAATAACAATATAGAATACTAACTTGAAATGACTACATTTTATAATGACTCGATGGACCATACTTTGGGTTCAGCAGACTTCGAAGAAGAAGGTTTTCTAGTCATAGGATGCATTCTTATGCTTTTATTTTATGTTTTCTATTGTTGTTTAAATTGTGTGAAAGTTAAGAGGAAGTAGCAAAGGAGGAAGAAGTGCAAGCGTAGAAGTAGTCCTAAATGGACAGAAGTCGAGATCCAACCTATGTGGAATGACTTCTATGAAGGGATGGGTGAGGAAGAGATGGACAATCTAGAGAATTCAATGGAATATTAGCTTCTTGTGGTTTTAGTAACCAGCCATTTGTGAACATTTGTGAAGAATTTAAGAACATTTCTTGTACAACTTTATGTATTTACAAAATTCAAAAATTACATTTTCTGTATATCTGGTCATTGTTGAAGTATGCAGTATGCATCAGGCATTCCTCTACGTTCTTCGCCGGTGGGATTGCCGCCCCTATAACTCAAGACATTAGTAACAAAACTAGTACACTGAGAACAGAAATGGTACACTGAGTACTCACTGATTACACTATTCAGCTTTACATTTCACATGAGATGAAATGAAATGGGAATAATATTTGGCAAAGTTCCATGACCATACCCTAATGATGTAATAGGTTGTTGTTTAAGGGTCGAAAAGGTGGTGGGGGTGTCAATGGATTTGGGGAACATCTCCATTGCTCCGAAGTGTAACACTTCTTTTGAAGCCCAATGGAACGAGCCCATCAGTTCCCATGAACTATTGAAACATGATGGACTCTAGTGTTCTCCCAAACCCTTGACTCTTAATCCCGATCAAACAAGCCTTGAGTATGAGACCGGGAGACTTTTCTCAAGAAATATTTCGTAATTACGACAATTGAGCCCAAGTGTTCGAAGTTCACAGTGTATGCGAATAATGTTCACAATGTACAATATCTGTATACACTGTACACTTTGAGTATAGGTAGTACACCATTTGTACATTAATTAACCGTCGCACTGCTTGGGAAGAGACGTGATTCTGTTCAATCGAACTTGCTTATCTTCAAAACCGAAATACCGGATATCAAAATTCGAGTCTCGCAGAAAACTGAGATAGTTGGAGTGAAGTGCAAAAATTGAAATAACAGGAGTGCAGTGCGATGGACTTGTGCAAGAGAGAGAGGCATTGAATCCAGCATGCGGCACTTGCGAAAGTGTGCTGCATGCGCAATTTTGCGGAATCTGAGTGTTGTGGTTCGTAACTAAAACAAACTGGCTCTTTATATTTTAGGAGACTCGAATTGAAGAGCATGTTGCTTCCCAGTACTTTTTACTTTGTTTAAATAAAAATTTAAAAACACTTACTTATATTATATTGGTATATACCTTTGAAGCTTAAGAAAACTGTTTACTCGGATTTCAATTTCTACATTATAATTATTTTTTTAACACAAAAAATATTTGAAAGCATTGAATTACAAGTAAATGACTTTGCTACCATTGTTTAGGGAAAATTAAGTAATCTTTAATGACTTAGAGAAATTTAAAGAGGATGTCTAATTCGCTGGAGGTTGTAGCTTGTGAGACCATTTTACAAAATCTACTCAACCGTATGTCAAATGGAAAGGACCCGTGGGATCAAGTGGCTTGTTCTCGATGTTATATTCCACCAGCAACAATTACATTTCAAGACATTGAGAATGCTCGTGCAGTTTCTTTACTTTAGAAAAGAGAGATTGATAATAGTCTTGAATACGCTTGCTTGAGGTTGACAAAGTGGGACTATGATTCATATACAGAGTGCCACTGGATTCTGAAAGATGAATATCAGTCGTATCGATTTAACGTGAACTGGAACATCTTTAAGAATTCTTGGGCCCTTGCAGAACCAAACGGCAATAAAAGATTGGAGACGGCGTCACTAGGCGAATTAAGTTTTGAACTGAATCATTTGAGGACCTTGCTTAGTGATAGTAGGAATCACACTCTCTGGTTGCAGCCAGGAGAGAAGGTGGTTCCAAGACTGAACATTTGGGTCTCACCAAAACTTCGATAGACCACAATTTAAAATTTCCATTACTATTGTAGCAGATTCTCTTAGACCGAGCTTTCATGTCTGCATTGTACTTTAAGGATCAACTTAATGGAAAATCTTTAACAACAATTTCTATTTGATGGCAATTTTATATTTAATTTGATTGTACTGCTTGAATTATGCATCCATATATTTCCCTATGTGAACCGGGTTCAAAAATTGAGATATCGCAATGCAAACACCGTAAGGACTGTGAGAGAGCTTTGCTTTGTAGTTTATATTTTATATTTGAATTTCAAATACTAATGGTATGGACTCTTCATATCTGATGTTTGGACTCTCATCTCATTTAAGGCACTTATAAAATTCCTTTCAAATTTGCTAAGTAGATGAAGAAGAAAATAACATTAAGCTAGGTTACTTGCAATTTTCATTTAAGTCTAATAGAAGCTAGCAGTGGACAGAAATGATATAGAATGTATAACATAGTAATTAAATGTACAATTTCTGTACATGTAGTACAAGATTTGTACAGAAATAGCAGGAGCTGCCAGTTTTTCTGAAGGGCATGAATGTTTGGTTAATGTAGATTTAGAAGAAACGGACTGTGGTCCACGCTTAGGAAGAACAGAGTGTGTGACCCGAGACTACATGCGACGAATCAGACCTCTGTAGTATCATTCCAAAGAGTTAGCAAGAAGATCGACTACAAGAAGAATAGTGGGATCTACGGTTACAATGTCACGGCAGTGAATGCTACCACACTTACAATGGAAAGGAAAAACGGCGTCAACAGCATTCACTTCTGGTCTCTTAATACTACAACCATAGTCCCACGTTAGTTCTTCAAATGCGAAGTAGGCAACATGGTACACTCCACCATGGTTGTTGCTGACTTTCACTGGCACGTCAATAAGGTTGGCCTCCTCACATTTGATCTACAAACGACCACATGTAGTGAGAAATGGAGAAAGAAACCAACTACATGCATGAATCCTCAGTAGTGCTATACCCACAATTAGACAAATTTACAAGGGGTATAGTGCATGAAAATACTCATACCTGTAGTTTACAAATCTGGAGACATTAGAGAGATTTGTGCCGTCTATGCACAACGCCACATCTTCGTTTACTACTTGCTCAGATTTCCAATCAGCATATAGTGCAAGTGTAAATGCTTCCAATTTCCCAAGCTTCGCAATACCCCCGTTGCATGAATCCGCATTTGTAACAATCTCCACTGCATATTCAAACACAAAACTTCCTTTCTGAATGGGGGTAGTTGCTCGCAGTCCCCACCCCTTCGAACCAGTCCAAAACACTTCAATGGGAATGGATAAACCCCGCTGCACTACGATGTTGCCACTCAACCACTTGCAGCTGCAGCCATCATTGCATTCTTGAAGACAAACCCTGTTGGTATGACCAAGGCATGAAGAACCTTCCTCGGGTGAACACGCTAATCCACTCAATACAGTCTCCTCCATCAAACCCTGTCCAAGACTACAAAATAGTGGACCAAGGTACCAATTATTGAAGTTAAAAGAAGAAGAGAGATGGTTGCTCTAACAAGTGTAGCACACAAAGTATTACAAACAATGAATGGAGTGAGATATTAATTTGTGAGACAAGTATGCTACACTTGTTAGAGCAACCATCTCAATTTCTTCTTTTAATCTAAATAGTTAATGTACTTCCTTTGGCACATGGTGATTGCGCATGACACTCTCAAATTCCATTCCAAGACAATACTTCAACTCACCAAGATCATGCATTTGGAACTCTCCCTTGAGCCATCGTAACTTAGCAAGAAGGATAGCCAAGATGATCAAATCATCCACATACACAAGCACCATCAATAAGAAGTGACCCGTTTGCATGATGTACAAGGAATGATCCGCTTCACACCTTGTAAAGCCCTCCTTGATGAAGACGGAGTCAATGCGTTGGTACCATGCCCTTGGTGATTGCTTGAGCCCGTACAAGGACTTCTTGAGCTTGCACACAAGATACTCCATGCCCTTCTCTTCAAACCCTTGAGGTTGGCTCATGTAGATGTCTTCCTCCAAATCTCCATTCAAGAAAGCCGTCTTGACATCCATTTGATGGATCTCCAAGTCCAATGCGGCTCCAAGTGCAAGGATGCAGCCAATGGTGTTGAACTTGGCCACGGGAGCAAAGGTCTCATGGAAGTCTACTCCCGCAACCTGTAAGGAGGCTTTCCCAACCAATCTTGCCTTGTGGCGCACAACTTCTCATGTAGCATTCTTCTTGGTGCGAAACACCCACTTGCATCCAACACTCTTGCGGCCCTTTAGAAGGGAAGCCAACTCCCACGTTCCATTAGCAATGAGGGAGTCATACTCTTCTTGCATGGCCGCCTCCCACTTACTTCCATCCTCCGATTGCAAAGCCTCACACAAACTCAATGGGTCTTCAAGGTTGGCCACATTGGCCCGTTCCACTTCTTGTTGCGGCAAGATGTGGTTCTTCCTCCACTCTCCAAGTGGACGTCGTTCTTGTCTTGGATAGCGGGTGCCTCCCTCTCCTTTCCTTCACCTCCTGGTGACGATGATGTTCGTGAATGCCCCTTGCTTGTCTCCTCATCTTCTTCTTCTTTATCCTCCTTCTCGCCCTTCTTGGCATCCTCATGGTCACTAGAAGAAGTTGGTTTGGAAGATTCGTCCACCAACAACAACAAAGGTGCCACACTACTCCCACTTGGACTCATCTCCAAACCATCACCAACACTAGTGCTCTCCTCATCAAACACAACATCACGACTCTTGATGATCTTTCTAGTCTCAATGCACATAAAACGATAGGCCTTAGTTTCCTCACAATATCCAAGAAACATACACTAAGTACCTTTTGCATCAAGCTTACCTCTCTTTGCAGCAACCGCCTTGGCATAAGCAATGCATCCAAACACACGCATGTGTGCAATGCATGGCTTGCGCCCACTCCAACCCTCTTGTCGAGTGATGCTAACAAGAGCACGAGTGGGGCACCGATTGCCAATGCACACCGTATTGGCCATCGCTTCCGCCCAAAATGAAAGCTTGAGCCGTTGAGCATGAAGCATGCTCCTTGCCATCTCCACAATGGTGCGATTGGCTCGCTCCGCAACTGTGTTTTGTTGTGGTGTGTATGGTGTTGATAATTGTCGTTGGATGCCGTGCTTCTTCAAGTAGCGTTGGAAGGCCTTGGAGATAAAATCCCCTCCATTGTCCGATCGGAAAACCTTGATCTTGTGCTCCGATTGCGTCTCCGCAAGTGCCCTGAACTCCTTGAACTTCTCAAGGCACTGAAGGTGTACAACCACACTCGCCTTGAAAAGTCATCAATGAAGGTCACAAAGTACCTTGCATCATCACCCATGAATGTGGTCTTCAAAGGACCGCACACATCCGAATGCTCAATCTCCAATGGCTTTGACGCACGTGTCCCTCCATCCTGTGGAAATGGTGCCCTATGTTGCTTGCCTTGCACACACCCTTCACAAAACGACATGGACAACTCATCTTTGCCAAGGTTCATGCCGCTTACCATGCTTTGAAGAAAGTGCACACTCCTTGCATTCAAATGGCCAAGTCGCCGATGCCAAACCTCCATTGCACCACTCTTCGGTGATGATTGCGCCACCTTTGCCGAATCCGCTTCAAAGACCTTGATGAAGGTCACTTGATACAAGTTGCCTTCACGAGGTGCCTTTGAAAGCACATTGCCATTAGGAGCCGTCAATGTGCACCCCTCCACATTGAATAGCACCTTGAATCCACTAGACACAAGCTTGCTCACCGAGAGCAAGTTTGCTTGCAACTTGGGCACATGAAGGACATCCTTCATGGTCACCTTCTTCAAACGCCCTTTTTCAAGCACCTCAACAACAATGCAACCCATTCCAATGGCTTGCACAACACTATCATCACCCAAATGCACATTGCGTGGTGGAATTACCTCATAAGTGTCAAATGCCGCCCTATAAGGTGTCATGTGCTTTGTAGCACCCGAATCCATGATCCACTTGCATATGGACTTGGAATAGGGTCCCTCTTGTGTTGCAAAGGCGTAGTCATCTTCATCCTTTGCATGGTTGGCACCCTCCTTGTCTTTGGCTTGGTTTGCATTGTCCCGCTCCTACTTCTTTGCCTTGTAGCAATGTCTTGCAATGTGGCCCGGCTTGCCACAATTGTAACACACCTTGGGCTCTCCACGTGAGAATGAGCTACTCCCCTTGTTTTGCCTTGATACGAGAGCCGCATCATCCCCATGGACCTCCTTCTCCATGCGCTTGAACACTTCATGCATCATCCTTGCCGTCACAAACTCCATGGTAAGGTCTACAAACCGCAAGGTCTCCAAGGCCGTGATCAAGTTCTCAAAGGAAGGTGGCAAGCTCTCAAGCAAGGTCATGACAACATCGTCATCTTTGACAGGCACATCCAAACAATTGAGTTGATCCGCAAGGTTTCTCACATGGTTGATGTGGGTAAGCATGTCATCTCCTTCTTGCATCTTGATGGTAAAGAACTTGCGACGAATAAAGAGAATGTTGGACAAGCTCTTTGTCTCATGGATGTTGCACAATGTCTTCCATGCTTCGATTGGCCCTCTGCAATTCCGAATGTACGCAAGTTGGTTGTCCACCAAATTGAGCCCTATCACAGACATGGCCTTCTACACACGGCAATTGTACTCCTTGATAGCCTTTGGATCCATCTTGATGCCCTTCTCATCGTCGTCTTCACTTGGTGGAGGCTTCTCCGTGCCTTCTACAACCTCCCAAAGGTCCATGGACTCCAACACCATCTCCATCTTGAACTTCCAAAGGCTAAAGTTCTCCCCCTTGAACTTGTCAATGGTCCTAGCACTCTCATTCTCAAATGTCGCCATTATGACACTCAATATGCCAAGATCAACCCTTGTAACGTCTCGATGTGCACTATGGCACCTCTCCACTCACTTTGAGCCCCTTCTAGACTCCAAGGTGTTTCTACACACCTCTCACACTCTCATCAGCCCCTACAAGGCTTTTATACTCATGTAAGCACCTCCCACTAGCAGATCAGCCCTTACAAGGCCCTAGTGTGTGAGTGCACACTCCAATCAATCAAATTGAGTCCCTTCTAGCTCAAATGTGCAATGGTTCACTTCAAGCACTCAAGTCCTCTCACAATGAACTCAAATGCAAACCTTTGCACCTCACTCAAGTATACCTCCCCTTTCTTTAATCCTACATGCAAAGATGGCCTTGAATGACTTCAAAGAGCATCACCGAGACTCCAATGTGCATCTTATGCACCTCAAACACTCAAATCAGCACCTTTTGAGAGCAAGCAAGCACATCCACAATGTTTGAACACTTACAAGGTCCAAAAGCTTTGAATGAGCACCTCCACCACTCTTGCAACTCTATGTGCCTCCCCAAATCTCCAACTCAACCCTTGTGCACCTCAAAGGCTCCAAATGAGCTCCTTTGCACCTCCAAGGCTCCAAACAAGCACTTGTGCACCTCCAAAGCTCTAAATCAGCCCATGTGCACCTCCAATGCTCCAAATCAGCCCTTGTGCACGTCCAATGCTCCAAATCAGCCCTTGTGCACCTCACACACACAATGCCTTACAAGACCTCCTCCAAACTACTTAGCAACCAAAGAACTCTCACTTGCAACTCACATGAGTGGGCCCATAACCTATTGATGTTAAAAGAAGAAGAGAGTTGGTTGCTTTAACAAGTGTAGCACACAAAGTAGTACAAACAATGAATGGAGTGAGATATGAGCTTCTTTCGAAGCTCTTTACTTATAGTACTTGGTTGCACATCTCTAAGGGACTCTCAAAGGACATTCCAAGCCATTTGCAAGTCCCTTTAGGACACGTGGCACTCATGGCCGCCCCTAAGACTTAGCCACCACCCACTTGTCCTTCCAAGCTTATCATTGATTTGGCTTAGTCAATGCAAGTGGGCTGGTCCTTATCTCTTCACATACTCATGCCACATGTGCTCCATGTGGTAAATCACCTCACTCCCTTTTCTCTCCTTTTACTTCCCCCCTTCTAATTCTACCTCATTGCAAACTCTATTTACAATGCCCTAACTACGAGCTACCTAAACTCCAACAAAAGAAGCTCACTTGCACTTGCAAAGCTCCAAATAAGCTATTGAGCACCTGACACACAAATAACTTTATAAAGACCTTCTTCAAAAGACTCCTTCAAATATGATCTTGTACACCTTGAAAGCCCTTAATTTGCACTTGTGTATCTTTCACACTCAAAACCTTACACGACCTCCTCCAAAATACGTAGGATAGGAAGAACTTTCAACTGCAATTCATGTGAGTGTGCCCCGAATTTATTGAGATTGAAAGAAGGAGAGAGACATTTGCTATAATATGTCTGGCACACAAATTAGAAGAGAGAATGAATGAAGTGAGATATAGGCTTCTTTGAAAGCGCTTTACTTACTATACTTGTTTGCTCATCTTTAAGTGACTATAAAGGGACATTCCCAGCCACTTGCAAGTTCCCATTAGGCCATGTGGCACTCAAGGGTGTTCATATGAGTTAGCCACCGCCAACTTGTCCTTATCGCTAGCGCTTATAACACCATATTCGTTATTTTGGGAGATATTCTTGATTTTGGGAAATCAGCGTGTAGAGAAATGGCGACATTCGTCCCCTCCCATTTACTTCAATCTTGCGGAAATCAATATTGAATCATTAAAAACATCTTAAAGGAACAATGAGGCCCATGTCATTTAGGTCGAGTGGACCTAAATGCACGAACATACAGGAGAAAACTTAGTAATGTTCATTGATTCATTAAAAACATGTTTAAAGAGAGATGATGATTAAGTCATTTAGGTCGATCACACCTAAACGCAATATAAACAAGGAAAAAGAATATACCACGTCCCATGTATTTTTAGTAGTAACTATCCGTTACCTTTTCTAAACCAAGGTTTCAATAAAAGGCAATGTCCACTCACATAAATTACATTCGGAAATTTGAATAACACAAAAAGTGTGCAAGACAATGAGGCAAAAATAGCAGAGGAGAAAATTTGACAAACAGATCGATCGTTTTATTCAAAACATAATTACATTGAAATAACACAGAGGACTCTTATAATCGTCTATATTGTCTGCGCCATTGCTATACAGTACATAGTATCCTCTATATGGTTATGGAGTCCCTCTGTAAGCCTCAATTCTTGACTTGACAAATTCCTGTTGGCGCTGACGTGTCCACGACATTCCCTCAACCTGCATCATTGGACTATCAAGAAGACGTTGCAACTTCTGCCTACGCCTGTCACCGATGCTTGGCTCTGGCAGAGAGTGGCGACGGGTACTGGATGGTTTAGAGTGGGAGTCGGCGGACTTCCTTGCCCTGGATCTAGTAGTTGTTGATCGTAGCCTCGGCATCTGCAAAGGGGATAAATTAGCATTGGGAAGAGATTTCGGTTTAGGTCGAATCGACCTAAACTGCTGAGTGCAAGTGTAAAGGTCGAACGGACCTTGAATGAGGAGGCCTACATAAGCTAGAACTAGACCTAGATGAGAGTATAAGAAGATCAATCATTTTAGGTGGCCTCGAGCTAAAATAAGGACATCCGAATGAAACATCATGAAAGAAACTTACAGAATGAAACATCAGAAAGGAATGAAAAGCGGAAACTGAGGAATGAAAACCAACCTTTGCCGGTGGTGGTGACGGCATGTCCTCCACATTGTTATAAAGAGCACGCTTCGTAGGGGTAGAACTCTGTCGTTTCGAAGATAGAACCTCCAGTACGGTCCGTGGCCACATAGGAGAAGGGGATTTCAGGGTCTTGGGAACGGACAGGTTAACCGGGCTGTCCACAACCCCTTCGTCGACAGCCATAAATGAATAGTCCATCGTCGACTGCGCTGTTGCAACGGATTGCAACAGCAGCCCTCTGCTACGTAGAGAGGGCTCGCAGCCATAGGCATAATTCAAAGAATCCACAGAGGCTCGACATGCATTATCCTGCAATACTTAAAGCGAATAGAAAGATACATCCACCAATAATTCAGCAATGGTTTAGGGTTCGTCGCAAGGGGCAGAATAGATCAAGAAAGAAATATGAACTTCGTATTACAAAAGGAGTAGTCTGGATACAAAGATTACGCAAGTGGTTAAGATGTACAACATACTAATAGCTCCGCGGCAGTTATGAAATGTCTATTAACAAAGTAGAGAACCGAAACCATGCCAAATTATGGTCTACGACTAATTGCCTCATTAATCTTAGCGTATTGTTCACAGGTAGAACGGTCATCATAATACATTTTCTTCCCGATCGGACGCTCGGCCCTGAATCTAGCGATTGTCCTCACAAAGTGGTGTAGGTCTACAAGATATGGCAAAAGTTTCGACAACAAGAAACGATCATCTGCGGCATCGGGATTCTGGTTGTTCCAAGTGGAGAGTAAAAGGACATTGTAAGAATTATTCTGACAGTGCTTGATCGGGCTGTCGTCGATAAAAATGGTGTTGGCTTCGGAATATAGGCCACCAAATTTACGAAAGAGACCATCAGACATCGGCTTAAGGAAGATGTCCTTCTGAGTCCCGGGTTCCTTCATATATACCGGACGACCTCGAAAATCTACGCCCATAGGAACTCTCTGACAGTCCTCTTGACCTAGAATTCTGAGCGGATAGACAGGACGAATCGGACCGAACAGATAGTCGCAGATCATTTTTGTCGTCGAAGTCTTCATCGAACTCCAGACGGTTATGGTTGCGAACGCTGACAACCGACGAAGGAAATCAGCGCAATTGGGCCTGACACAAACAAGCTTGGGGCCCACGACTACTGGCTTGGACGCTGAGTGGATGCTAAGGTCATGGCTAACGAATGATTTTTCCAGGCCAATTTGGAGTACTGGAGCAGAGTATTCCATTGAGGTCGAGGACAACGTTCAACCAACCACTCTGAGGTCTTGTCGGGACAGGACTCAATTCTTCACTAGAACTTACGTCACATCCAGATGCCTCGCGCACCTGGAGAGGAAATACCGATGACAGATGGACATTACTATATTATACTAGGACGGGGTTATACGAATGATACAATGAGGACTAACGCAAGGCAAGTCATTACCCAAGGAAACAGTGCAACGAGATATAATGATAGATGAAATACCTGAGCATCCTCGGCTTGGCCTTCTACAACATCCCGATCCTCCACAGGTCCCATCGACCCTAATGAATTCTGAGGTTGATCGTTAGGAATGACCTCTACGCACGTTGGCAAGGTCAAAGAACACTGGGCCGTGACATCTAAATCCATATTTGTGCGTCCAGGCTCATCCGCAATTTGGGCCATGACAACATCATCCACGATCCGAAGATCTTCCACTTCCTCATTCACTTCGTGACCTGGGCATTGCAAGAGAACTATTGAATCATCAGAGAGTGATCAATGAAGCTGACATAGAAGGGATTGGTAAAAAGTTGAACGGTTTAGCTCGAGTCGAGCTAAACAGCCCATTTGTATTAATTACAATCGTTTTGGTACAAAATGCACATTTCAGTGAACTACTCCGGTATTAACACCTCATCTACAAAATTCCGAGTTCAAAAAATCTAAGTTTGGGAAGGACCTGAAGATGTCTTGGGAGCATCTCCCTGAGTCTGATTGTGGGAGGGAGAACGGGGTGGGCTGGGACTAGGGTCACGCATGACCTGGTCGGTGCAATGATGGCTTGGCTCAGGCACTGATGCGGGACTCGGATCCGACATTGGCGATCTTGCACCACCGGTAGGGGAGCCCAAAATCTCAAGTACTGGCGGAGTAGGTAGGGCGCTACCTATCGGCTGGACATTGGGCAGAACTGGACCCGCATTCGGGAAGATAGCGGCATTACTGATGCCTTGCAAAGCACCCTGCAGTGCCGCGTGCACGGTCTTCTCTATATCCATTTTCTGCTGTGCAATCTGATCTTGTAATGCTTTATTCCTATCATTGGACGCCTGTAATTCTGCGAGAAGAGCTTGAACATCCGGAGAGGGAGCGGCTCTTCCCAACGGGGATGCTTGCCGCGCTGTAGGGTTGGGCTTCTTCTTCTTCTGTGCCGGCTTTCCAGTACTTCGCGCACCGCCAGTCTTTCTCCCACTTCCGGATCCCAGCTCCGGTGCAGAACCCGGTCTCTCATCGTCCGTACGTGTAATGTCGACGTCAGGAAAATCGAGTCTTCTCCCCACTCCACCCTCAGATGCGGTCTGACTTACCGGATCAGAAGGCGGAGCATCGCTCTCATTGCTAATGTCCGCAGCACTGGAGGAGGGGGTCTGTTCCTCGGTGGGGGCATCCTCCTCCAGATCAACATCGTCACCCTCCTCCACAGCTCTGCCTTTCCCTTTCCGCACGGCTCTGCCGTATTCCGGAAAGCGTTCCTTATCGACAAAATATGCGTCGACACTAAAATCGGTTGGGTCCAGAGTTAATCCAAGTGACTGAGCTTCGATCATATGAGACGAGTCACTATCATCCGCGACCACGAAAGACGAGATCGAGAGCATCTGAAAAAAACAAAGACAAGGTAAACAAGGTTTAGCTCGACTCGAGCTAAAGTGTGGAAGTGTGTGCATACATGGTGCATAAGATCAAAACAGTGGAACGATTTGACCCGAGCTAAAGTGTGGAAACTTACCGCGGCGGCCATGAGGGACTTTGTTTAAGCATAGAGCTGATAAACCGCCCCCCCAGTACTGCAGAAAGTGTCGAGGACCTACAGGTAGAACTCCATCCTTAACTCGGATGGATACATTGCGTACCTCCTTTCGTTAAACTTCCTATTGTCCGTGTACAGTTTGTGGTCCGGAGTTGTGTACTTGCTCAGAGGTTCTGGCGTCGACCCATCGTTCTCAAGTACATTATCATCAATGAGAAACAGGAGTTTGACGGGTTCCATCGCGATTCTGCTTTTCGGGGGGTGTCCGCCAAGTCGCTCGTTAGGAGCGGGTAAATACTCAGAAGGGAATCTTCTACGACCACTCAAGGTGTTTCGCTCCACCCAAGTGAGCACCTGGGCGAAGTCCTCATCGTCTCCGCAAATGAGAAGCCAGTGCCGAACATCGTTAAATTGGGGCTGCCCATACTCATCGATCATATTGAAAAACTCCATGAAGAAGGGGTTCTCCAAAGTGTAGTTATGCCTTGTCTTGTAGGTTGGGAGGAACCGGAAGTCGATGATTCCGAATGTGACTGCGTCGCCCGCCAACCTCCATATATCCGAGGGCCAAGATCCAAAGGAGAGTCGAGGCTCCCTGATAAATGGGAGGAACCACATCTCAGCTGAAGGGCACTGAAATGCATGTCGAACCTTCAGGAAGGTTTTGAAGAACTCAACCGCATATGGGGAGAGATCCTTGGCCGACTTGTTGCGGAACTGTGTAGCTCTGGAGTTAGTCGAGTACGAGTCTGGAATACCCCAATTAAGCAGAACGTGCTTCGACTCTTTGGAGACATAGTAAGTCTTCTTGAAATGCTTCCAAGCGGGTACATCAAGGCCGTCTCTCTTGAATAAATGGAGCGTTGGATTAATGTTGTTGAACTCCGCTTGAGCTACAGCCTTACGTTTTCTCCGCTCCGCCCATTCCTTGACCGAGTAGCAGTCCTCCAATACACTCGTATTCTGCTTGATGGTAACCTTCGGATATGTGTACTTCCGACTTGGCCCAGACTTATGCAGGATGTGCTTACACATCTTCTGGTGATCTGCCTCTGTCAAGTTCCCGAGCCATTTGAAGAACTCCCTCGGAAGCGTCCCATCCTTGTCCGGAACGAACCCCTTCTTCTCATAGAATTTCTTATGAGGAGCTTCGGTGTCGGGATCAATGAGTCCACCACATGCCGCAGACGCGATCACCTCCTTCCACAGGTCCCATGTTTCATCACTGGATGTGATGATAAACAGCTCATTTGTTAGAGAGATAGTGTTCTTCCCTCCCTTCTTCGCCACCATGGCTTGATGCTTCGCCACATCGATCATAGCGAAGCGCTCCCTGATTGCATTCAAAAAGTTCTGCATACGCACAGGAAGAAACCTTAGATGATGTTGTCTCGGAACTACTCTTTAGCTCGACTCGAGCTAAATTGATCGAGATACACCAGAATATTGAAAACGAAGAAGATTATCAATATTTAGCTCGACTCGAGCTAAATTGCAGGAAGTTTAGCTCGAGTCAAGCTAAACTGCTAATGTTAATGAATCAGTGAATTTACGTCGTATGTCTTCGACGCTGGATTACTTTTTGGACCTGTACTCCTGCGGTCGGCAGCACCAGCGGCAGCATTTTTCTTTTGGGGCTTACCATACTTCACCCACACTTTTCTAGAGGCAAGTATATTGCTCGCCCAAGTTGGCTTAAAGGGTGGGAGATGGTTCACCCGATTATAGAATGCTGAGATCTTTCGCAGCTTATCTATATCATGCGTCCAAACGATGTACGCATCCCACCTCCTCAAGTCCCTCAACAACTCCTCACTGGCGTTATCCTCGATGAGAGATTTGGACGCCGCCACGCTGTGTTGCCCGTTGATGATGTGGAATTCACAGCCTTCCAGATCCTCTTCTTGTTGAGGTCGTGCCTTTGTGTCTGGCATCAGACACAGGGTTTGCTTCTGAGCCCTATCCGGCATGTTGACCAAGTAATTCTTCATCTCCTCCATGCCCCGCTTCTCATAGGCACGGATAGTCCATGCGGCTGGTGCGGGCTTGCACCGCGTCACGTCCACACTGAACTTCTTTGGTTGCCCATTCGTTTTGAAGACGAACTCGTCCTGGCAATCAGTAAAGAAATTCTGGTAAATGCGATTGGCGTTATCGAAGTCCAGGATCTCTCCTCTCTTGTTTACCTTGGGGAGTTCCCCGAGAACAGAGTTCAAACTTGTTGCCAAGTCCTCCGCAGATAAGAGCAAGTTCTTCTTGGGCTTTGCCTTGTCAGTTTTCTTCTCGAGGCCTTTCTTCTTCAATGGTGAGAGGGGTGTGGGAGTTGCAGAAGCGCCTCGGCTTTGGGATGGAACTATTGCTCTCCCCCTACTGCGTCCTGTCTGTTGGCTCCCCATTTGACTCCCGGTTGCTGTCACTCCAGAAACGTCAACATGAGATTTTCCGAGGTTCTCCTTCACCTTTGCCTCCGTTGCGCGGAGAGCAAGGGTGCAGACAACATTCCTCAGTTTCCACGCTAGGGATTTCGCCGGGAGAGTTCGTCCATCCTTTGTTGCCCATTTCCTGTCCAGTACTTCTTGTCTCATCGTGGACACTATCTCGTCGTAAGGTGAATTGGACAGACTTTCCATTAAGGAAATGGAGTCGAAGAGGTTCTCCGCTACGTCTACTACTATGGAGAAGAGGTATGGATTAGCCCCGATAGATGAGCAGAGGATCTTTATTTGGTCTTTCCCCTTATTGTCAAACTCGGTGACCTTTGTATTCATGTCGATGACGTGGGGATCATCGACTTCACCCTTGAAAATGGTTGCGAACGTTAGATACGATGTGTGTGCAACCCATCGCAGAGTCCAATTTTTGACCTTCGAGGGGTCTTTGAAGGTCCATGCCTCAAATGTGCTTGAGTCATCCCCGTCACCGTCATCTGAATCAGAGATAGGAACATGCTTGAAGAAATGTCGTAGCGCCTCAATTACCCTTGCTTTCTCCTCACTGCAAGGAGGACACATTTACCATTAGAGAAATTCGAAGCCATTTAGCTCGATTCGAGCTAAATGTTGGTTCTATTAAACATGTAACCGATGGCATCCCAGCAGTTTAGCTTGAGTCGAGCTAAACTGCTTGGGCTTTCAGCATGGGAGCCTTGCAGTTTAGCTCGACTCGAGCTAAACTGTACAGCTCCAACCATGGGAGCCTTGCAGTTTAGCTCGAGTCGAGCTAAACTATAGAGCTCCCATGCATGAATGCCCAAGCAGTTTAGCTCGAGTCGAGCTAAACTGCAAGGCTCCCATGCTCAATGCCCAAGCCATTTAGCTCGAGTCGAGCTAAACGGCTTGGGCATTGAGCATGGGAGCCTTGCAGTTTAGCTCGACTCGAGCTAAACTGCTTGGGCTTTCAGCATGGGAGCCCTACAGTTTAGCTCGACTCGAGCTAAACTATATGTGATACTTCCAGAAAGTGGAGGAGAGTTGTACCTCCAGTTTAGCTCGAGTCGAGCTAAACTATGGGCTTTTATGATCGAATTTCCGTCAGTTTTATGAAAAATATATTGCATTATTCTTTGTTTTTGTTGAATTTTACATTTCAGCACTGCAGTCAAGCCTTTTTCATGAGGAGTATATGATATTGGCATTTGGTTTTATACCTCTCGGCCATTTCCAGATGAATTAGCTCCTCTTTCTCTCTTGGAAATTATGGCAATCGTGTTTTGCCTGCAAAAAGAAATGGTTGCAGAGGATCAGAGGATGGGATAAATATTAGAAACGTTCAATATTCCTACCGAAAAATACGGGAGAAAAGTACAAATGTAATTGGATTCCTTTTCAAAACAATGGCGCAAAAATGAATGCAACGTAGCAAAATCTGTTCTCAACATAACTACAACCTCGACATCAATTAACCTAACGTTCAGTCCTCAAATCATTAGAACCTATCAATTCCGACACGCAGCAATGATAATATTGCAGGAATAGTCGTATCAGTTTTCCAGAATTACTGAAATGCATGTTGTTTGACCTACAATTCGAATAAAACAAGAAATTCAAACTAGACAATCGTAAAAATTACAGTGAATTATAGAACATTCATAGCTTCAATTCAATTCCGCAAATTTAACTCCAACAGAACTTCTGTGCATATTCTTTGTAAAGACAAGTAGTTGAAATCAACAACACGAATCCATGACAAGAGTTTAAATTAAAAAATCCACATTTCCAACCACAAGTATCGAAAACAATACAGAGCTTTCGATATTGACAGAACTGTTCTAAAAAAAAACCGCACGCGAACTGATAAAAGTAAACAAAGGTGATGACTTACCTGGAAACCCTGTGAAGAAAACCCTGCTTCGTAAACCTCCGCAACCTCCGCTTCACTCCGCGATTGTCAATGCAACAAAACTATGAACAACTATGTGTATGCAAATAACCCTAAATTGTGTCCTACCAAAGGAGCTCAATTCCTTATACCCTTGCTGAAATATGAACACTCGGACACAGAACCCTCAAAGCAGAAACCTTGAACAACGTATACAGGAAATACCCCAAACCCATCCTCCGCGCACAAACAACCCTAAACCGAAAATAAAAACATAAACCCTAAACACCGCAAACCAATTTCAAGAAACAACCTACACTGAAACAACTCAACCACTGTAGACCCAACAATTCTAACAAGTAAATGAACTTCAACTCGCGGGAAACAATCTGCTCATCCTACGCAAACTGCAACAAAGATATTCCGCGCCTCAGACACAACTTCCGCCACACAGAGAAACCAAGTAGAGAACAGTGGAAAAGTAAAGTGGACAAGGTCGGGGGTGGGGTGCTCGACATCGCCCTCGCAGGAACCAAAGACTGCGCCGACTTTGAGTTCGGCCTGGTCACCGCGGGGTCCAATGCCCGTCCTCGCGGGTTAATTGTTTTAATTTTTTAAAATTAAAATTCTATGAGATTGAACTACGAAATTAAGTGTTCTTTAGTGAAGGAAAAATAAATAAATGTGTATTGATTGCCATAAATTAAAATTCAATCTTCTAAAAATTTAATATTAATTGAATATGAGACGTCTACAAATTTAATTAACATAATAATCCTAATTAACATAATTATCCTTTCAGATATATGAAATTAATATTTGTTCAAAGACAAATTTAATTTTAATTACACAAGATTAGAGTTTAAATAATAGTTTGTAATTATATTAGGGTTTACTCGAATATGAATACACTATTAGCAGTGAAAAATAATTTACTATACTCTAATTAGGAACATATTTACGCAAATGTTATCATCATATTATCATTAAAATACATGTTAGTATAATTATGAATTAGAATTCTATTCTAAATAAATTCCATGCAATTTTGAAGATTCTGGTAATTCAGAATTCCTATACAAGCATGTACATAGATACTGCAATTTAAAAATTTAATTTTCATTACGGAATAATAATTTTAGTTTAATCAGAATCACTAAATGGTAATATCAATATTTGTAAGAATTGCGAGTTAAATATTACTGTCCCTTTTTTCATTTTATTTGTGTTTACCTGATTCGGGTAGTGAAAAAGTGACAATAACTTTTGTTTAAGAAGTTACTTTAAAGATAGATAGTGCGGTTCACTCTCCATATTGTTAATCCCATGTGGTTTGGTAAACCTGCTCTTTCTTACCTTAAGAAGAATTCACCATGATGGCTCCAATAACTCACATGGGATTGGAGAACCATGACCCTTAATGTGCACTGTGAATGGGGTTGAGGTTACCAACCCAGTGTGAGTTTCAATGAAACCTAAACAGGATAGGGAACTCGTTTTTTCAGGGTTCTGATGAAATGTATTGGTAATATTTTACAATGCTTCACAACATGCTTGCATTATATGAAGTTGGTTTAGGATTTTGATTGTATTTGCATTTATATACATTTCTGAATCTACATTAGATTTTGATTTTTGATTTTTTTGAATTAACTAAATTTTAATCAATTCAATAATGCTTCTTCCAATTTTGTAATAATAATTTGTAGTTATTTGCCTAAGCATCAAATTCAAATACACTATTTGCAATGATAATGAATTTCATATACGCAAATTGGAAACATATTTACCTAAATATAATCATCATATTCCTAAAGTACATGTTAGGAACATAATATAATTATAATATAATAATATAGTATAGTATACTAAAGTACTAATATATTCATTTACAAATTTATTTTTAGTTATTGATTATGAAACGAGAATAATAATCTATATTCAAGTATACACAAATCTAAAAATGATATACCAATATATTCAAGTATATATACAAAGTACATTGTTAAAAAAAAGTATTAAACTATAGAATTCAATTCATTTATTATGGCAAATTCTTTATATTTTTTAAAAGGTTTATGGTTCTTTATATTTATTCATGAGAATCGAATATTTAAACCATGGTATGCTTTTTATGATTGGCATTAAATTACAAAAATCGTAATCAATTCATTAACGTTGTATCTTGACTAATATTCTTACAATTTTATTACATTCTAATAAGAAAGTGGAATGCTTGCTTCATTTGCATAATTTTAAAATACAAAATTCATAATTCATAGATTCAAACGAAATTTACTACTACATTTACTAGTTAGCATGGACATATTAGAATACGAAATATACAAATTTGAAAGCATCAGATGAAACACTGGTTTTCGTCTAGAAGAACCCTGTTTTGAAGGCATTCCATTCCAAAAATAGTTTACAATCCACACGGGGAATACCAGCAGCAAAAGTTACCAAAAGATGAAAGTCATCTCTTTTCACATCTATGGTTTCCAAATATTGTATAATCTAACGGTCGTGCTAACTACTCCTGAAGTCCCCATTCCATATCTGAGGTGATTAGCAGCAAAAAGTAAAATCGTAGAAGTATATCGAAGATGCCTGCAAGTTCTGGAGCAAAGAGAAAAACAGGATCAGATGGTATGATGTTTAGGGTCTTAAACGGAAAAGTGCATGTCAAAAGCAAGGACTCATCCTCCTGACAATCAGAACGAACTCAGCATGAGCCATTAAAATTCTCCGCAATACATACAGCAAACGCAATCTATTATTATGAAAACATCAAACTGAGGACAAGGTTAAGGGTTCCGGGGAGATAACAATTCACCTACTCACTCATGTGGTGGGCTCCCCAAATCCACGCTCCCCTCCTCATTAGAATCAGACCTCCCCAGAGGTGAGGGGAAAATCGATGTTGGAAGCGGTCATAATCGCCACTTGCTCTAGAGTATGTGCAAGAGTCCAATCCCACTCCGCACCAGGCTGCATTACGCGTGCAATGTAGTTCCATAGGGGAATCTCTACGCCGCGACCACGGGCGCGTTCCACTGCCATAAACCACGGACGAAGCTCCTCCACTCCTTGTGGCCAAACAACCGGCTGCCACTCATCCTCATTAGAATCAGCCATGGAGAAGCCCTCGCTGGAGGTGAGGGAAAAATCGATGTTGGAAGCGTTCATAATCTCCACTTGCTCTAGACCATGTGCAATAGTCCAATCCCACTCCACACCAGGCTCCATTTGGCGTGCAATGAGGTTCCACGGGGGAATCTCTACGTCGCGACCACGGGCGCGTTCCACCGCCATAAACCACGGACGAAGCTCCTCCACTCCTTGTGGAGAAACAACCGGCTCCCACTCGTCTGGCGGGTAACTTGACACCCTAAAACCACCGCCCGACCTCCTCATCACAGCAAATGAACTACAAGTAGATGAAACAAAAGGGAAACTAAGAATGCAATTACTGTTTCGTCGCCCAAAGGAACTTATGCTTATGAAGCGGCATTGGGGGAAGCCGAATGTTCCAGAGTAACAAAGGGGACTTTGACCAGACTCGGTAACGGGACTTTGACCGATGTGGGCTTTCAAAAGTCCGGATTTACTTAAATGTGTCATTTTAATTTATTATTAAAGAATTGATTAATGGGATTGTATGCTTAGACAAGCATCTAGAGCCTTTCCCGATATTATATATTAATACTACAATTATAATTATGATCATTGGTTTAATACGTTTCATTTGAATTCCTAATTTATGAGTTTTTTTAAAAAAATGAACGAACCAAACTTTCCACTTTCTTATTAGAATGTAATAAAATTGTACAAATAGAAGTCAAGGTAGAACATTAATGAATTAATTAAGGTTTGTGTAATTTCCATGCCTATCATACAAGGCATACCATGGTTTAAATATTCGCTTCTCATGAATAAATATAAAAAACCATCAACCTTTTAAAAAATATAAAGAATTTGCCATAATAAATGAATTGATTTCTATAATTTAATACTTCTATTTTTAACAATGTACTTCGTATATATACTTGAATATATTTGTATATCATTTTTAGATTTGTATATACTTGAATATAGATTATCATTCTCGTATTATAATCAACAATTAAATATAAAATTGTAAATGAATATATTAGAGCCTTGGTATACTATACTATATTATTATATTATAATTTAATTATAATACTATTATGTACTTTAAGATTATTAGGCTTACATTTAGGTCAACGTACTTTCACCCCATGCCAATCATACAAGGCATACCATGGTTTAAATCTTTGCGTCTCATGATTAAATATTAAAAATTCAATCTTCTAAAAAACGTATATAATTTGCCATGAGAAATGAATTAAATTCTATAATCTAATACTATTATTTTTAACAATGTATTTCGTATATACTTGAATATACTTGTATATCATTTTAAGATTTGTATACATTAGATTTTAGTTAATTATTCTCGTACTATTCTTAACTGGACATTAAATTGTTAATGAATATATTAGTACCTACTTGTAAATGAATATATAATTATATTATACATATTATAATCCTAACATGTATATTAAAAATATACATGTTAAGATGTAGAGTTCCAGAAACGAAAGAACAAATCTACACCATTCACGGCGTAAAGAACACATTATGAAATAAATAGAGACATAAATAAAAGTACATGAATATATATACATGATAATTATATCTAACTAAATTTGTAGAATAAATAAATAATTCTAAATTTGATTTCATATAACATATATAATAATGAAATTGAGCAAAAATACATATTTAGTAAATGGAGGTATGAATATTTGCAACGATATACTTCCCTGTATCAATCTGACTCACGAAATTCAAATAGGTTCAAACAATTTTCGATTTAATTTTATTCCATGTACGACATATTTAATGTCCCTAGAAATGCCTTAACCCTAAACCCTAAATCCTTAACCCTGGACCTAAGACCCTAAACCCTTAACCCTGAACCCTATACCCTAAACCCTGAACCCTGATAGAGGAAGAAAAGTTCGCGGCCAAAAGTCAACACTCTGTCTGGCGCTATAGGGACTTCCAACCCATCCCATTTGATTTAATGCACCAAATATTTCGCATCTGCATCTATCTAAAGGGCCGAGAAGTATGGAAAGTGGTAATTCCCGCGCATTCTCACACCCCGAAATGTGGAGGGACGAATGGTCATGCATGATTCCCGCCTATTTTCAAAACTCAAGCGGCATGAAAACGGTCACACGTTAGAGAATGACCTCTGGAATCGTCCCCGCTTGAAGTCTTTTCTCTACTCACTTGCTTCTCTCGCTTGTAGGAGCTCTCGGCGCTCACTTGGAGGTGGTTGTTTTCTGGGCGGAAGCTGTATTGCGCCGTTTCTCTTGTACGTCTTCTCTTTAGTTCTCTCCGATCATCCGTACACTTCATTGATTTCTGCTTGTTGTATGCTTTCCATTGATTCAAGTCATGGTGTATTTGCAGTGTCTCTCTTTACTTCTTACAGACGTTTTAGAGCGGACACCGTAAGCGTACTCTGAGTCTGCAACTCAAAATTCCGAAGATGGAAGCACCTATTAAAGCGCCGCTTTTTGCGGACGGCAGTTTAGCTCGACTCGAGCTAAACTGCTGCATCCAAAGAGCATCATGAGTTTAGCTCGACTCGAGCTAAACATCTGCATCCAAAGGGCAACATGAGTTTAGCTCGAGTCGAGCTAAACTTCTGCACCCAAAGGGCAGCAGAAGTTTAGCTCGACTCGAGTTAAACTCATGTTGCCCTTTGGGTGCAGAAGTTTAGCCCGACTCGAGCTAAACATCTGTATCCAAAGGGCAACATGAGTTTAGCTCGAGTCGAGCTAAACTTCTGCATCTAAAGGGCAGTAGCAGTTTAGCTCGACTCGAGCTAAACTCATGCTTCCCATAGTCTAGGAACAGTTTAGCTCGAATCGAGCTAAACTGCGCCTGGGATAAGTTCTCAAATTTAGAGATTGATTCTCTTTAAGGAGTATAATATGTTCTCACAAAATTGGGTCTGTTGCATTTCAGGTACAATGGACTATGTCTCAGATGACGAGGTACCCGTTGAAGTGCCCGTAAACCCAGACCTTCCAGACTTCGTGGTTGTACCCTCGAGACAATAGCAGAACAAGACTGTAACAATATATAGTGACGACAATATCCCGTTAGCAGAGGGTTTGATCCGGAACCCACGGTCCAGCTTGGTATCTGACACGGTTGGTCCCCTTGGTGATTCCGTTGTCGTCGTCCAGGTATCACGTTCTTTGGTCGAAGAAGAGTCAGAGGATGATTGGAGGTACTCCTTCAAAACGTGGCCTATCAGCCACGTCTATCTGGATGGAGTTAGCCTAGAGCACCATAGTCAACGTGATGTGTATAACCATTGGCTTGCGGAGCGTAACCGATCCCTGGGAGATCGTACCCGATCGTATGATAACTCCTCTAGGAATACCCCCCCACCTATATCACGTCACGCTGAGTTTCTGATGACCCAGCCATCTATCAACTCTATAGCGGCAAACACGTGCTGCGCTCACCTATGCGTCCAACACTATCCCAGAGATAAAATCTCTAGTCTTCGGTCGCGTATGTACGACAAGACCACAGTGCAGTTCCGTAACCACATAAAACTCGACGTGCATAGACAGATTCACAAGAATTCAGCGGGGAGGAGTGTAGTGACTCTGGAGGGCATAGATGTTTGCCCCTTCGCCTGGATGAAGATTATGGGAGTGAGCTCCAGTACATTCTATAGAAATGCCCAGTATGCTGCTGCTGGTTTCGAGGCTCAATTTCACGGTAATACTGGTTTACGTAAACCTCGAAATCACACAGTAGTAGCAACTGCCGTCCTAGGGGCCATCCTTGACAGGCATGCCGACCACATGCCCCACAAGAGTCGTGTTTTGCCTTCAGGGGAGACAGTTGTAGCTAAAGTTCTGCCTTCCAGTTTCAAATGGAGGGAACAGATTCCCATCCTCGATGAGCATTTAGCGGACTGCGGATTGCCTCCTATGTCCGCTTCTAACTTGAGCAAGATCAGGAGGCTTAGCTATCCAGAATATTACGCCAAACGGGCAGGAGACAACTTCGCTCGTTGCTCAAAATGTGATGAGTTCCAGTCCCAGAAGAAGTTGACGGTTACAGGATCTCAGGCGTCCCTGTTGTGGTCTAAGAAAATGAGGCTGCACAATGACTCTGCAATGGCGCATAGGGACTTGTACTACCTAAATCGATTCAGGTCGAAGGCTACTCCGCATGAAGTTCTTACAATTATGCATGACAAGATGGACCACTCGAAGACGGCGTCGCCGGCCTTATCCCACAAGGTCAAACACTTAGACGGTCTCATGAAGCTTCCTCTCCCTGTCACGGGAATGCTTGCTCATGGGCATGTGGACCAACGTTACGCCCATTATGGCCTTGACATTTACTCACACGACGCTAATTACACGGTTGGATCGTTTGCGAAGCTCCTTCGGGACCTTGAGTCACCCCCTAAATCCACCTCTAGGGAACTCTTTCAAGAGAATCCTTCCCACCCATTGTATGCCGCGCTTTTGCATGGTTCAGAGATGTGTTTGGATCCTCTTGGCCCTCCTCCTGAGGTTCCTGTTGCTGCTAAACCCTTGCCTCCCATTCTTAACGTCCAAATGGAGTGACGCTGTCAGTGATAACAAGAATAGGTTTGTATTTTCATTCTGGTCCCTATTAGTCGCGAAGCGGGTGTTTCGCGAAGTGTACGTGAATTTCATGCTGGTCGGCCATACTCATGACGATATTGATGCCCTTTTCGGACGATGGAGCATGGCTTTGCGGAGGGAGGACTTCCCCACAGTACCTCTCCTCATGAAGTCCTTCATGAAACATGAAGCAGTACCAACAATTCCGCATTTTATTCAGGAGGTCCCAGATTTCAAGAAATTCATCGCGGAGTGGATGCTTGATGGCGACGATACGTTAATGGGTCACACTAAAGCTCATCAGTTCAAATTCTATGTAGATTCTTCAGGATGCCCAGTCATGAAGTATAAAATCTTCTGTCCCGACGACGACTGGTTGCCAAAAGAAGATGGTTGTGGCATCAAGTTGTGGAAGGAGGATTCAGAAGGTCGATCTTTATGGCCCCGTGGTGTTCCTGGTGCCGTGGCGCCTCGCGAGATGCGGCACCTGCCTGATGTGATTAAGGGCTTGTCGGGTTTTGTAGATCATTGGGAGAGGCTATCTTCGGATTCAGTCGAGTCCAGAAGAATCTATGAGCCACTCTCATACTATTGGAACGATGTTAAAGAGGCTCTTTCCATCCCCTTTGATGCTGTCCCCGCCTTGGAGCATGGTTTTTGGCCATCCATGCGGCTTGCTCACTCCGTCGAAGACGAGTTTCAGGAAGATGGAACTTTGCGCGAGGAGTTCGCAGAGGATGATCACTTTGTTGGTCACAAACGAGATCGCCCTGGACCGTCGTTCCGTGTTGCGCGAGACCTTTTTGCAGGGTACTTCTTGGCGCTTCGACCCTGCGATGAAGACGATCGTCCTTTCTGGCTTGCGAGGGCCTTGACTGACCCTAATTCGAACCCTGACCTCCCGAACACGCTCCAAGTAGAGTTCTACCGCCCAATTTCCCGAGATGAAAATGTTTTGAAATTCTATACCGGCTGGGATGTGGATGGGAGACTTCGTTGGACTGTTGAGAAGGATGTACCCGAGTCGTGGCAGAGTACTGATGCAGTCATAACAGCTTGGAAATCCAAAGTTAAAAAAAATGTCAACGACCGGGGCGTTGGCAAGGATCCAACGCTGAAGATCCCACTGAAACAACTGGACATTATAAAGGCCTCCTTGGAGAGATTTGTGTCTCCGGATTCTGAATAAACATGTAGCTTTGAAGTTGGTGGTCTTGAAGTTCTGAATTTAGTCAGATCGCTTGTATTCGTTTGAAGACGACTGAACTGAATACCGTTCGTCCCTTCTGTTTTCAAGACAAAGGTAGATGTTTAGCTCGAGTCGACCTAATGAGTTATAGCGTATTAGTTCTAGCGTGTTTATGTTTTGAATACTAGCAAATTACATATATTTTGTTGGATTCAACATTTAAGGAGTGTTGACCTAATTTGTATTTCCACACATATATATAATATAGGATTTCCCAGCATATCCGTTGTGTCCATTTCTTGTTATTTGTTTGATGTTCATTTAGAGTGGTTCGACCTACCTTGTATTTTTTCTAGTATTTCTAGTAAAACACTACCTTCTTTCATTTTCCATTAGTACTGTGTGATCATGTCCCAAATTAATGGAAATTGCTTATAAGCTTTTCCTTGCCAAGTATGGGACCATTGTGCCCATTTTAACTCGACCTGACCTAATGCATTATTTTGGGAGATGATAAATCTCCCAAAATAACGAATATGGTGTTTTATCTCTTCACTTAGTCATGCCACATGTGCACCATGTAGTAAACCACCTTTCTCTTTCCTCTCCTTTTTCCAAAATCTACCTCAATGCTAAAAGTAGCTACAATGCCTTAAGTACGAGCTCCTCTAGACCCCAAGAGATTGAGTGTGCAATTTGTGCTTTGGGATGCTTAATGAGGTCTATTAATGGAGAACAATGGCTTAAGTGTATTGAAAAGACAACTTATATAGTTGAGATGTAAAAGTCTGTAGATAAGACTTTGTTGCAGTGAACAAACATAGTGTAATGAGTAAAGTCAAATCATTATTATTGAGGTGGTAGTAGCGACCTCATTTCATTATCATATCTAAGGTTACGACAACTTCTTGGGTTGATTACAATGTTCATGCAAGATATATTGAAGGTATGGAGGTTATCTTCGTTGAGTTTGTTGTTTTTGTATAACATTTCATTTTGAATGATTCATTACTCAATACTACAATCCTTCTCTAGTACTTTCTAATTAGAAACAACGATATTTATTATTATTGATGTACATTTAGTTCTTTGATTCCTTAGTTTTTGATCAAGAGAGCTTTAGTTAACCCCTAAAGGTCCAGGAGACCTAATTTGGGTTTTTGCTATTTTGGGCAGCCTAGTTGAAGAGGTTAAAAGTTATATTTTTGCCTAATATTTTTATTGGATGCTCCCTTTACCGCAAAGTGTACGTGGTAAAATTTTCAAAGTCAAATATCAATTTTAGAACCTTCATCTAGAAATTTTAGGTTTCAGGTCCAAAACGGGCAGTTTAAAATTAGGTTTTTTTTCAACTTGCTTTTAAGAAGTATGTTCATAACCAAATCATTATTCAAAATCCAAAGTGATCCAAGCCAAAAAGTTTACCAATTTTACAAGGGCAGCCTCCAAAAATTACATGAACAAGTTTCAAAGTTTTCTGTAATTTTACAATTTCTCCTTTCAATAGTTGTCAAAATTTGAGATTTAGGAATTTTTCAATTTTTTTTCTTCCAAACTTTACAAACTCATAGATGTAACTTTTCACCGTTCACTTTTTTTCCAAACCAAAAACATTTAATGTTATTTAAATTTTACCATATTGACGATTTTGTACATGCTTCAAGGAAAATAATTTGCATGAAGGCCAAAAAATTAAAATAAGTCTTGAAGTACCAATAACATGATCCCCTCTGCGTCCCGACGTCTCCACTGGACTCGAAATCTTCATTTTGCGTCCCAAAATTTTGCATGGAGGTGCTCAACTTAGTTACCCCAAATATGAGCAAAATGTTTGGGGTAACAATCATCAAGTCTCTCTTGGCACCATTTGGACTATGCCTTTCGAGGAAAGCCAAAAAAAAAAAAAAAAAACAGTAAATTTTGGACATTATAATCTCACAAATGGTAAAGATCCAACAGTTGAAATTTGACATGGTGCTAGTGCAAGTAGTTAGGTTGAAGATCTTACGGTTGGAAATACCAGAATATGAAATTTTATTGGAAACATACATCAATTTTTATACGGTGGTCAAAATCTGCAGTTTTCGGTTTTGGAAGTGCCTAAACTTCTTGGACCTGTAGGGGTTAATATGTAATCATGAAAACCGTAAAACATTCTCAAAATAATAGAATCTAGTTCATTTTGAGAACCTCAAATATCATGGTCATTTTTAATTATTTCTCGTATATATCTGATTTTTTCCATGTATTCCTTTCTTATTAGTAATTGGTAATGTTCTAACATCTTTGCTAATACATGCTTGACTTATATTTAATGGTATTGTAGAAAACAATTTGTACATTTTGCACATGTTAATTAATACTTACTTATTATGAGAGCTAACTTATATTTCACATGTTTACAGTTAGATGCTACATACTCTGTTTCTATAACCTACACAATTACTTGAAAGCAAATTATCAATTCCTAGAAATGACAAGTTCAAGGATCTAAGCTTCATTTTTACATACCGTATGTGATAGGCCAGTTCGACAAAAATTAAATTAAAAGTGAAATCGTCAAAAAATCTGGAAATTTCTATTTTTAGAAAAATGATATTTGTACTCAAAAAACACGGAATTAGCACGGAAATTGAATTGTCAAATTGAAAATCCAAAAATAATTATTATTATTCAACAACAAGGTGTCAAACTAGCCTATCACGTACGGTATATGTTAAAAGATGGACATAGAGATTTGCACTGTTCAAGCTGATGGCTTTGAGCATCAACTTTTGGGGGTTGAGGATGTCTATAGTGGATGACAATTACAATCTTTCGCTCCTATTTTGTGCGTTAGAGGTCCTCCGTCTTCTACCTCGAATATCACAAGTTTTGGACACACTCTGTCTTTAACTTCTGGACTATCTTGTGTGCAATCCTATCTATAGTCCTCATAAGCTTTATAGAGGAGCTATCTGTTGTAGATGGTGAGATCCTAAATGCTAAAATGCGCCTAGCTAGGTAAAAGAGTGGTGAGTGAGCGAAGAGTGAAATATTGTTGGCAAGGTTTCTATGATCCAATTTTGTCTTACATTTTTTATTCCACATATGACTCTTTAAAGTGGTGGGGTGGGGTAATTGTGCGTGACGGTTGGTAAAATGGCTTAAGGTTTCTAATGAGGATACGATTGGATTGCTCTTGTCTAGCATCGTGCAATCTATGTGTAATGGTAAGTTTATTGAACTCAATATTTGAATGTTCAAAAGAATTGTTGTGAGTGGGCTTCACAAATTCCTATCTAGATTGACAATAATACTATATCTTTGATGCATCAAGATTTGTGGGTTGTTCCAATAATAGAACATGGCACCACCACATGCCTTAGTCCTATACTTTGTTCTACCTTATTGATTGATTAACTTGATTAACTTAATATAAAGCAAATATATTTTATTTAAAAATTTGGAACAAATTGAAAATAACTGATTTTAACCTTATTGGGCATAGTCCTAGAATGGGCTTTTTGAAATTTTGGATAGTTTTCTACAATGTCAATTTTAGAAGTTTATTTTTGAAATTTTTGTAGACATAGGGAATTGCAAGACCTTTGCAAAGATATAATTGATTTGCATTAAACATGGAAAAAATATTCATGGTGCCCAAAGCAATTATTTCTACTTGTTTGACAACTCCAAATTTTTTGTTGCTTCCTTCAACCACCTTTGGGATTTATTTTACGCTAGAAATTAAAATGATGGGCTTTGAGGTTATCAAGGAAAGAGAAACTTATATTGTAGAAAATTTTCATTCCATGAAGAATCAAAGTTTTCTCATCATTTTTGGTTAATTCCTAAAGGACAATCTTCACATTTGGGCTATTTTAAAATTCGGGTATGTACATGTGACTCCAATTGAAGTCAAGATTTTTTGAAACTTTTTGTGAATGTTTGCCGTAACAAGAAATTTGAGGGAATCTAATTTTTTTTTTCAAATAGACATTCCAAAAAACAACTATGGTACCCGAAGTGAAATTTTGTGCTTGGTGGGCAATTTTGGCAATTATGCTAAATACATCTGTTACCTCTGAGAACTATTCTGTAAATACTTGATATTTCTGACTTTGAGATTTTCCCAAAAAAAGTTTTTTCAGTACAAAATGTTTACCCTGCAAAATATCAAAGTTTTCTCACCGTTTCGGCAATGTACTAAAAAACCTTCTTCTTTCCGTTATAAAAGTTAGAAAATTTGTTTTTTTAGGATTTTCTTTTTTAAAATTATAGGATGGACTTCAATCTTTAATTTTGCCGTTTGGATTGAGACTTTATAACGGAATGGAATTTCTAGGAAAGAAATATGAATTAACATTCTTTTGAATTCAACTTAGTAAAATGTTGTTTTCAACATGCTACACTTGTCTTTTGTGTGTAATTGTTTTTACACAACTAGCCAAGTAGTTGTCTTTGTCATGCACCAAAACCGCAAAAATGCACAATGCAAAAAACGTAAGGAGAAAAAATTAGAGTGTGTCGACCTAGTCAAAAACTGTGTCAAAAAAGTTTGTTTTTAAATTTCAATCGTTATAATCCTCTAATCTCTATGGTCAATTATGATGAAATTTATTGAGCTATTTACTACAGTAATCTAGTTGAAGATTTTACGGCTATAATTAGAAAATAATGATTTTTTAGTCATTCATGCTTTGTACATTGGAAATGGCAGTTTTGAATCGTTTTTAGGTGAAACGTAGTCAAAGAACTTTAGAGGTTAAGATTCAAAATAAAAACTTTTTCTTTATCACATACAGATGAAGATTTTATTCTCCTTTCCCTTCTTCCAAGAATATACTTAAGCCTTTATTTTGATTGCATCGACCCATATTCTAATAAAAAATGGATTATCAAAATAATAAAATGAATATAACAATAATATGAACCCATATTGCTTTCACAATGGTAACTTTTTTCATACCTCTAAAATTTAGTGTACAAGTAATTAACATCATATACATCAAATTAGTATAAAATTGCCAACTTATCAAATGAAACATTTACACAAAGTGAAGTCAAATTCTGCCGATTTTATTTGGAAAGTATGGAAAAGAACAAATTTTCTTAAGTCAAATTCTATAACCTTTTAATATGTATGGTCAAATTTATTGAAATTTTTGTTCTAAAAATCTTAAGTGAGATCTTACGGTTGGAGATGTAATAAAAGCTTTAGTTTTGGTTTGTTCCCTATTGCTTCAAAAATGACAATTTTTGGAATGTTTTTGGTGAGAGGAAGGGTTAGATTATTATTTCTGTTAATTTTATTTATAGTTTATTTGCGAGCATTCTTGTAAGGAAGAATAGTTTGGAAACATATGATTTCTAATATATTCATCCATATTTAAAGTGTTGTAAGTGGAATTAACGGTGTTTGGGATGAATACATTATCCCCCATTTTTTTGGGGGGGGGGGGGGGGCAAACGGATCGAGGAGGAGGGGGAGTGAAGTCAAGTGAAGTGCCGCAACCCCAGGCGTGGGGGGCCTGCCCTGCCTGCCCTGCCGTCCGGAGAGAGGAGAGAGGAGAGAGGGGGGAGTGCTGGGGGGAGTGCTGGGGTTTGGGAGGACGCTGCTCTCCCCTCACGCTCTCCTCTCTTCGCTTCGCTTCGCTCCTCTTCTCCCCGCTCCCCTCCTCCCCTTCCCTCCCCTGCTCTCCCCTCCCCCTTCCCTTCCCCTCCCCTCCCCTCCTCTCCTCTCCTCTCCTCTCCTCTCCTCTTGCCTTGCGTACCGTGTTCTTGGATCGTCTCGTCGGATCCATCCCTCCCTCCCTCGCATGCATGTATTCATGCATGCATCCATCCATCCGTCGCACCACCACCACCTCCTCCTGACTTAGGGCTTCCTCGCATCATCACCGGGCTCGCCATCCTCACCATCCTCCTCCTCCTCTCGCCCTCGCCCTCGCCCTCCCTCGCTTATGCTCCGCCCGCGCTCGCCATGGCCGCTGCTGTCTCCGCCTTAGGCGGTGAGGTCTGTCTCTCTCTTCCTTACTCCATCTCTTTCATAATATCACAATTGCAAGGCTCTGTCGCCTTGTTGCATCACATCACATGATTGATTCGGTGGCTGTGCTTTGGATGACGCAGCTTGGATTGCGCTTACTGCTCACGCCAGCCGCTTCTCACGTCATCGTGCGCACTGCCTGGTATGGGCCCTTGTCTTCCTTCCTCGCACTTCATTCTTATTTTCCGTTTCTAGCATGGTGCTTACGTGCTTGCGGATCGTCATGGCTTATGGCTTATCGCATCAGGACGTTACGCGCTAAGCGTTTCCAGGGTTTGTGTAAGAGTATTTTTTTTTTATATATATTTTCTCGGTTGTTGAGGTGCATGGAGGATTCCTTCCTTTCTGAAATTTCACCTCGGCGATTTACGTTCTCGTGACACTCTTTTGTTGACGTTGCCCTTAAATTTCTGTATTTGGCAGCACTGTGGTTGGCATCGGGTTTCCTATCTATTCCACTCATAAGGCAATCGAGAGCCAAAATCATACCGAACAAGAAGAATGGCTTGTTTATTGGGCAGGTATGTTTTAAGCGGTTCTCTCTGACCCTTGAAACTGGCAAGCTGATTCACTTCTTTTGCCCATGATCATGATGTAACGTCATCACTTATTTCCAGACTTCCTGTGTCCCTTTTCCACGAATGCTGTCTCGTCGGAAAGAACTTCGTGATGAACATGGATTCTTAACGTAGTGTAATTTTTATTTTCTCAACACTGGTGTTCTTTGCGACAAGATCTCCATTGTACAATGTAGTGAATTTCTTGTTGATGAAACTCAGCAAAGCTTTAGACTCTTCTCGTGCTTTTCCACGTCATAGGGCATGTTCTCTTACAGGCGCCGTGTGAAGGAAAAGTTTGAGGCTTTTTGTATACACCGCTGCAATAGGTGGCATCTGAATTTTAGCTGCGATTGAGAGGGATTATTAGGTCTGTCTTCGATTCCTATGTGTGGAACTTTGGGTAAGGGAAGGATTATGCTTTCTACTCTGCTGACTTTTATCGTGGGGCATGCAGCCTATGGATGCTTCAGCGTGGCGGAAGTTTTTTCTGACAAACTATTGTCTTGGTCAGTATTCTAATCTCCTATGATATTGTTAATGTATTCTGCTTCAAATTTCGAGTTAGGCTGTCACAGGATTCGATTGTCTATATGAAACAAGTCTTGAAGTGCCGACCACTTGACGCAAATCTGAACTGCTTTTTGGAGGGGTTATGCAGGTGTCCCTTCTACTATCACGCAAAGTTTGTGTTTCTAGTGTGGCTCCAGCTCCCGAAAAATTACGTATGCTTAATGAACCTTTTAAACCAAAACCTTCTGAATGCTACCATAGTTGTCATTTAGAAGTAATTTGAATCGCCATTTTTGGCGAACTGGACTGCCGATGGCACGCTCGCTTCTTGATGTGAAATCTTGCTACATAAAATAGTCCATAATTGTTTATGCTAAGGGGTTTTAGGAAGTTTTGTTCAGTGATTAATTGTTCGCCGGCTTCATGTTGGCATTGTTGGTCATCTGCCTTGAGGGAGGAAATATGACCAAATTTTCTCGTTGTGTTTGTTCAGGGAGCTCGACATTTGTATACAAATCTTCTGCGCCCATTGTTACTGAAGCATCATGTTAGACTTGATCGTATTGTTGATGGCACTCGAAATGAGATGGTACTTCATTTTCACTTGTTCTAAGAACATTGGAAGTAGTCCCTGATTTTCAGGATAGTGAACGTGAGTCGAAACAGCAGCTGGATCCTGCTTCAGTATTGTTATTCTCCAGAGTTTGATGAATGTTGTAAAGTTATTTATTTTCTGGTGGTACGAAGTTAACAATCGGTGTGCTTGCAGAATAAGTTCATTGTAAGTCATCAACACGAGGTGCAGGCAGTGCAACGGATGCTCAAGAAGTTTTCCATCCTAGGCAAGTTTTGTTGTGTTCATTCCTAGACATGTACGTTCAAGAAAGTTCGACTATATCCGTTTCGTACCATGGTGTTTGAGGTCGGATGGAGAATATTGATTAATTTAATATGGGTGCAGTGTATCAAGCGGCACAGGATGCTTTGCAGTCTGCACGTGCTTTAGAAGGTGGGGCAAATCCAGTGGGAACTAGGTCCAGTCAAGATAGCTCTACTCCACCACCACCGCCATCACCAAGTGACTCAGCATATGACGAAAGCACCGATGATGCGGGTTGGATTTACACCGACCATCCACGACAGTCGGATCAATAAACTGTCCGAAGCCTAGCTGGTTGTCATAATTTTAATTCAGTGGCTCTATGTGGAGTGGCTTCTATGAACATCCATCAAATCTATTTTCCTCTCTGAACAAGCATTAGAGACAGGGGCTTGATCAACTTTGTTTCAAGCAAATCCGCGGTAGCTTCTGTTGGAGTCTCTGACAGAAATTGTTGAGGTACTTTTCTTTGAAAGGGTGGCGACATAGGGATTGTCTGTGGTTTTCAGGTAGGCTATAGTCTTCGGAATAGGTCTAGTTTTTGATGTGAATAGAAACTGAGGTTGTATGTACTTTCTCACCCGTTGTGAATCTTGTTCAGATCCTTAAATACCTAGGTAACTAGCGCCTATTCTCAACCTGTATCGGCACTTTTGCATCAGTTGTTCATGAGGCTAAAATAGTATCAACAGTATATTACCTGTGTAGTCACTTTAATATGCCCCTGTCATCCCCCAAATGTTGATCTGATTGCTTAGCATGAAAGTAGCCCCTCACATTTTTGAATTAGTAGCCTCTTCTTTGGCAATGTCCCTGATATCTGGAATTATCTAGAACAAATGAAATTGAAGTACGCTCGATTTGGCACAATTGGATTCTTTTTTAAGATATCCATTTGTGCAAAAATGGCACCCATCTAAAAACAGCTTTGGGAATGTGAGTTTCAAAGAAAACTGGTCTGGAATGTAAAAGGGTTAACCCTTTAGTGCCCAGGGTTTTTTTCCAGCAACTCTGTTTTTTCTGGCTTTCTGCGCTATTCTTGGCAAAAACAAAAATAGGTTTGTACTACTCTGTATCTAAACATGGATTAGGTCGATGTTTTGCCCATAGTATTGTAGCTAAGGTAAGTAGAATACTATGGGCAAAACATCGACCTAATCCAACCGTGGGAACTTGAAGTATATAATCCGTATATGGAGGATAGTTAGATTGCAATTTTGTGTAATTTTTCAGGGGGTGTAAGTTTGGAACCCCATAAATCTCGGAATAAATTTTTAAATTTAGTAAAAGAGTGGTTCAGCTATGTCCCATGTTAACATCTTTAGGATAAATAATATATATATATGTGCTGAATTAGTAAAAGATTTAGAGGATTTTTAAGGTTTAGGCATGAGAATAGTAAACGGTTTAGCATATTTTTTGTACACTAGGCCTCATTGACATGACTCAAATGTAATGCAATCCACAACGGTTGAAGAATTAGAATGTAGGCATAAAAGAAAAAAAGTAAATAAAAAACCTAAAATCTATTATATTTTCCTCTAAATACACTACATGTACAATATTATTGTAATACCGTATCGACAAGGATGTGTATTGTTATGGGAATCATCTTTAGCCTTACTCCAATGACAGATCACTTCTTTTTCTAGAGAATCATCCATTTACATTTACAATGTCAACGGAAACAACCACTCATGGACTAAAACTTTCTTCATGAGCAAAGTTCATCCCACCAAGACCCTTATCTTTTGTACTCTCATCTCCATATTTTCTTCAAGTCCGCCTTTCTTTTTGTTGTCGTATATTGCTACAGTGATGTATTCTTATCGATTTAGACCCTCTACACTACTCCAAATTGAGATCTAATTGTTGCATCGTGAGCCCCTCAGAAGAACGTAAATCTGAACAGGTATAATTGAGAGCAAATTCATTTTGGATTTCAAAGTATACATCTCCAACTGAGTTTCGCAACCACATTATGGTTCCCTGGGCACTAAAGGGTTAAGAAATATATCACAAGAAAGCACAAGATATCAGTATGGTCACATTGACATCTTGTGTTTTCTTTATTTTGAATAGATGGTGAGTCATACCATATATTGACTTAGATTAGCCCAGATATCACTAGTCCGTGAGTGGTACCATATTGACTGAGATTAATATCATATTGAACATATTGCCTTATATTATCCCAGGTATAATAGACTAGATATCAATATGTCCATAGTATAAGCGGTGGTGGTAGTAGTACTTACATTGATAGATGGATGAATCGGGTACATTTCAGTCGAGATCGGTTTTGGAACAGGGGGACGGTTCCAGAGCCCTCTACCTTAGTACTTCATTTTCAAAACACAACATTCGGAGGTGGTCTGAACCTTTTTATTCACCCAGTTTCCTTTGCAAAGTTTCTCAATGACAGCACATTGCACTTGTAACACACGTACTTCAATCCAATTTAAATTGCACAGCAATCCACACTAATTTCAAATTTTTTGTGTCGCATGCTCCAGTCTAATAACTAAAAAGAATATGTAGGGTCTGTTATGTGGATTACCACTCGGTGAAAGGGACAAGGTGCCTTACTTTGGGATGATACTAATTGTTACGCACCCTAATATTGTCAACAACGCTGTAAATGCACAGCATTTTGATCGGTCGAACAAGGTGTTCAATGACAATTTATAAGCAGCTATTTAGTAAGTGATTTACCAGTATCGTTATTTGTACCCAAAGCATCTACCCAAAGCAGCAAAATATAAAAGGAAAGAAAGACGGAAGCTTTCAACGCCTGATCTACCGTATACAAGATGATTAAACCTGTAACCAAATTCCAGAATAAAAATCATGATTGCACACCTGAGAAACCAGCCACATGAATAAATCGAAGAATCCTACAAGCTGGCTGTTTTGAAGGAAGTGTGATATGGCGGGCAACAAGTGCCCAAAGAATTATGAATTTCATGAACAGAAATTTGTCCAAAAACAAAACTGCTGCTCAGATACATCTGTAGTATGACTGAACTTAACTAGAGTTCTCGGCATTGCTGAGGTTTGAGATTGCAAGGGCTGGCTTACGAGTGCAAAACCTAGTGACAGTCTCAGACCCAATGCAACTGTAGCGAAAAAGTTAATTCTGTACCTGTATAAAGGATAGAAAGTTAAGCATTGTCTGCTCTAGAAACACCTCAATATCGCACCTGAAAAATTAATCAATGATACCGTAATACCTGAATCTGTACTTATTACACATTGCTGCTGCCGAATTTACTCTCGGGAATGGTCCGACAAACGGCTAACCAAGACCCAGCATATAGGCGCATCTGGATTTCAGCATCCAGCTGCTTTTAGAAAATTGTCGTACGGGCTGGAAGGAGGTAGTTTCAGGTCTCCAACAGTTGGCGACGCAAGCCACATGGGCTTCGATGTTGGGCTCTGGCTTATACTCCCGGAATTGCCAGCAGTTTGTTCGAGCTCTCCAGTGGAATCCGACTGTAAAGTGAAGAAAGAGAGTCAGCTCTATCCAGTCAGAAGGAAGAGAGTCAGCTCTATCCAGCCCGAATAACCAGAAGTCATCTGGATGTTAGAGACTATGAGTGTTGAAGCAAACGATTTTAGGGGTAGCGTCT